>OZ010663.1:13036019-13678292 GCA_963932335.1 Andrena marginata
AAGGAGGATGGGGGGGTGAAAGTGGGGGAGAGAAAGATCTACACGTTGGCATACGCAGACGATGTGGCGATGCTAGCGGAGGATGAGGATGGGATGAGGGGAATGATAGGGAAACTTGAGAGATATTTTGAGGGGAAGGGTCTGCAAGTAAACGTGGGGAAAACGAAGGTGATGAGGTGTAGGAGAGGAGGGGGGAGGTGGAAGAAAATGACATGGAGATGGAAAGGGAAAGAATTGGAAGAGGTGAGGAGCTATAAATACCTGGGGTACACGGTGATGGGAAATGGGGGGCAGGAAAAGCATGTGGAAGAGAGAGTAAGGAAAGGGGCAGCGGTAATGGGGAAGGTGTGGGGCATAGGAAAAAGGCTGTTTGGAAAGGATTGGGGAAGAAGGATGTGGCTGTTCGACAGGTTGGTATGGGCGGTGGTGGGATATGGGGCGGAGGTGTGGGGCTGGAAAGAGAGGGAGAAGGTGGAGGGCATGCAGGACAGATTTTTGAAATGGGTATTGGGGGTTGAAAGAAGCACGCCGGGGTACATGGTAAGGGAAGAGCTGCAGAGGGGGTTGATGAGGGGTAGGGCAGGAATGAGGGCGTGGGGATTTGAGAAAAAAGTTGGAAGAGGGGCAGGGAGGGGAACTAGTTAGGGCGTGTTGGGAGGAGATGAAGGGGAGGTTTAAGAGGGGAAAGGTGCTGGAGGGGTGGGAAAAGGAAAGGGAGCAATTTTTCGGGCAAAGGGGGTGGACAGTAGAGGAGGTAGAAAGAGGGAGGGAAAAGGGGGAGATAAGAGGGGAGGAGATAGTGGAAAGGGAAAGAAGGATGCAGGAGGAGGAGAGGTGGAGGAGGATAGGGGAGACAAGATATAATAAGTGGTATGGAAGGATAAAGGGGCCGGGGGTGCCGGGATACCTGAAGAAGGAATGGGGGGAAAGTAGATGGCAGAGGGTAGCCAGATTCAGGTTGGGAAATGAAATGAGAGGGGGTAGGTACTGGGAAGAGAAGGAGAAAAGGATGTGTAGGGTGTGTGGGTGGGAGGAAGAGTTGTGGGAACATGTATGGGAGGTATGTATGGGTTGGGGGGAGAGATGGGGTGGCAGGAGATGGTGGACGAAGTGTTGGGTGAGGAGGGGGAGGGAGAGGAATGGTTGAGGAAGATAGATGAGAGAAGAGAGGTATGTGGGGGAGAAGGGTAGAGGATGAATGAGGAAATGAGAGAGATTGGGCGGCGAGTGGAAGCGAAGGTCCAGGAGGGGAAGAGGAGAAGGGAGTGCGGACGGGCGAGCGAGCGTGCGAGCGGGCGTGCGAGCGAGCGACGAGACGGTTTAGATTAAGATTAAGAATAAGGAGTAGGATTAAGGTGGTAGAAATGTAACGATTAAGTTAAGGCAATGTGTAGAATGTAAAGGAAGATTATAACCCCTAGGGGAATAATAAAGGATATATATATATATACTGACACCCTTCAAATGTATTTGACTGAATTACTGACACCCCCAATTACTACCAGCTCACCTAATCCTGTTTATCTGTCATTTTAAGGTTACGTCCTGTTATGTACATGAGCAACTACTGCTATGACAGTAATACCAAAATGCTTGAAAGGCTTGTACCAATCACTGTCACCCAATTAATAAGTAAAAAGACTTAATACATAGTTGAATTCGAATCTTTATTACTTCCTATGATGCTTATATTATTTAAAATATTATATTTTGTTATGTTAACAACTTAAATATTACAATTACAGCATTTTCTTTGACCCCTTATTTTCTCTTTCACTAGTAAGAAAGTCATCGTTTCCATTCTCCTAATATCCGCTCAAATTTTTTTATCGTTTTATTCAAATTAACGAAGAAAAAATTAAGTACTATTCTTCGTATCGTATAAATAACAGTTTGAATTATGTGCTAAATTATTTTATGGATCATTTTATAAGATTTATTCGTTATTTTACGTAAAATAACTTAGGGTGACAGTAATTGGGTCCTTTACTTTCAATAGAGTATATTTGATTTTGTTAATGTTTTGCAATTCCATAAATATTAAAAAAAAACTGAATTTTGTTAAAATAACTACAAATATTTATTTTCTATTCTAATTATTTTTTTGTGAAAATTCGAAAACAGGTCCATCTGGTTTTTTGGGAATAGTGGAATTCGAAAACCGGTTTTATCAAAAGTCGGTTTTTGTATAAGCCCTAAAAATTAAACAGGACCACAAAGTTTTTATTTTAATTTACACAAAGTAGACCACCTGTCCTACACGTATTTTGGATCGCTGAATTCGAATCCGTTGCTCGTTCTAGCTCATCCCGTCTAGTTTTTCGGTATATTGCAAAAAACTATTGTAAACCCCTAAAATATAAACACAACATATCCTATTTCCACAAACATACAAGATGTTTAAAAAATGCTGTGATTTCTTGAAGGGGGTGATTCGGGGGGTGCTTGCTAACAACTTTTACCTTTACGAAAATGATCTTCGATGTTTCGTTAAAGAGCTAATAACAAAAAGCAACGACCAATCAGAGCGTGCACCTTTCACCCGAGCTCACGCTGTAGCGTTGACTACGCGGTAGGCGGCTGCGCTTGTACTACGAACGTACGAACAAGCAAGTCGACATGTATCGAAAGAAACCACGTTACAGTTTTTTTTTTAAGCAGAATCTTAAATAATAATTATTTGAAGCGAGAGGACAAGAAATACGTAAATTTCGTTTTCAAATTAATGCAAATAAACGAAAAGGTAATGCAACAGAAAATGTAAGACAAATGATCGTAATTCCTTATTGAGGGAAAAATCGAAAGTTTAATAACGGCCAACACAACTAAATTTACAAAATAATATTAGGTGTATGAATAAATTCTTTCCGACTGGATTTACATAATCAGCAGGTACAAAGTTATCGAATTTCTATCGCAGTGGTATTCGTAAGCTGCCAGAAAAGTGGTAAAAGGTAATTAACAATAATGGAAATTATTTCGATGATTGAGTTGTTTTCATATTTATTAAATCAAACTGTTATTGTACCCTAAAATCGGAAAAAATTTATTTCTACAAATAATAATCACTAATAAATCAAATGAAACTCACTCATTCGAACATTACTTTTCGGAAACCTGTGTCACTGGGTCACTCTACCGATCCTGGTCATCGGTGGACGAAAAGATTTATGGTAGGGTAGCGCCCAGTGCTCAGCTGATCGCAGGTACATGCGACACCAGCCAAACAAAGAGAAGATATTGTTGCGAGCACCCTATGGATGGAATCCATGGCCCGCTGGTGCTCACGACGAAGACAAGGGACAGTGAGAAGAAGGCGATCTGATCGATCGCCTGTCAAGCTGTCACTTGAGATACAGACGCCATTGCGAGCAGACGTAGTCCCGAACACCTCTATCTGATTAATTACTGTTATTTAATTACTATTATCCTTGTTGATGTTCACGTTCTGTTATTACACATTAAACTTATATTATGTCAACGCGAAAACGTAACAATATAATAAGAGGCGTCACTCGAGAAGGGCAGAAATAACCTAGGGAAATCACTAGACAACCAATTTAAATGCCCATTCGGCAAAGATCGGTAAACTTCGACAATAATCAGCCAACTGCGGTAAGGTATATTTAGTCGATTTAAATATCCCGCTCGAATAGACAATAAATTTAAATGCCGAGGTCAAGTCAGGACTTCAAAAGTTCCGCTCGGAGTAACGCCTCTTATTATATCTCCACTTTGACCCAAAGTAAAGGGTCAGAACGTCAGGTGCGTTCGGATTAATGTACCGAATATTTACTTCAGTGCACGGCTACTAACAATAATCACTTCATTTATTTTTCATGGGACGTGATGTTCCTACGGTATAAAAATTTGTGGAAATGAATTATCACTTGGCGTTCGGAGCCGTGGGTATTCCCTCGCAAATACTCGCGCAGCAGCACTTGCGTCTCCGTTCTTCGGGGGGGGGGGGGGGGGGGTTACACCCAGAACATCGCGTAATACTTTTCAGCACAGAATATTTCTGCGACGTGATTGCTAGCTGACTGACAAGAATTTGTCCCAACGACTTCCTCTACCCCCAAGTAGCTTCTCTCGTTCCGTTATGAGTTAACCCCCACCAGGGCAAGAGATTTAGGTAAAAAGAAGCCATCACATTTCCGAAACACACGTGCTTTGCAGAGGTGCACCGAACGAACCATCATACACTTTAACAAACGCCCGGGCTCCGTCCGTTTACTGCTAATGTATCCATTGTTTCGAGATAGGCAGCAGACACCACGTGTTTCGGTTCGAAAGGGTCCGAAGAGAAGAGAAACAGGAAGTCTTCGAGTTGCTATAAAGAAGAAAATCCTGTTTCCCTTTTCCGATACCCTGAGTTCGCGTCTGCTTCGAGGCGATACCAGCTAAGCCATAAATTACCCAAAACTGCAGGAAACCGTTCTCTATCGCCGACTCGCGGGACAATACGGTCATAAACAGGCTTTTTTGAAATGTACGAGTTTGGTCGTTGCACTTCTGCGACGCACGTGTGTTTCGAAAATGAGCAGGCTTCTTTTTACCTGACGCCCCTTGTCAACTTTTTGGGGGTAGAGGAAGTCGTTTGGACAAATTCTTGTCAGTCCGCTAGCAGTCACGTCGCAGAAATATTCTGTGCTGAAAAGTATTACGCGATGTTCTGGGTGTACCCCCCCCCCCCCCCCCCCGCCCCGAAGAACGGTGACGCAAGTGCTGCTGCGCGAGTATTTGCGAGGGAATACCCACGGCTCCGAACGCCAAGTGATAATTCATTTCCACAAATTTTTATACCGTAGGAACAACACGTCCCATGAAAAATAAATGAAGTGATTATTGTTAGTAGCCGTGCAGTGAAGTAAATATTCGGTACATTAATCCGAACGCACTTGACGTTCCGACCCTTTACTTTGGGTTAAAGTGGAGATATAATAAGAGGCGTTACTCCGAGCGGAACTTTTGAAGTCCTGACTTGACCTTGGCATTTAAATTTATTGTCTATTCGAGCGGGATATTTAAATCGACTAAATATACCTTACCGCAGTTGGCTGATTATTGTCGAAGTTTACCGATCATTGCCGAATGGGGCCGAATGGGCATTTAAATTGGTTGTCTAGTGATTTCCCTAGGTTATTTCTGCCCTTCTCGAGTGACGCCTCTTATTATATCTTCTCTTTGTTTGGCTGGTGTCGCATGTACACACGGCTCAAACGATTGTGGCCGATCGAGTTTCGATTGCATTCGAGCTCACTAGGGCTGGCTTTTTTACATCGCTACGATGCTACAGTATTTCGTGAATATGGTGGGGGCAGTGCCAAGCCACAGGTTCCCGTCTAGAACACTTCCAATTCATGTTGAAACGCCACTGTGGCACCATCTGCCTATGATTGTCATAATTATATAAATCCGCGCGATCGGTTCTGTTCGCGATGCTGTAGCGAAAATGACACAAAGGATAAATGCCAGGGCTCCGATCTATGTAGCTCTTCCGCTACTCTGAGCAGAATCGATCTTTGTCGCCCTTTATATTTATTTATAAATAATTATTTTAAAATATAATTTTTCACAGTGAATGAAATTTTGTATAGGTATATTTCGAATAACAAAATCTTTTCATTTCATAAAAAATTTAATATTCATAAATCACCAATTAACCAATTCTGTTGCCCTCAAATTTTCCGCTGCGTGTACAGTTGTCCTGGTCGGACACTGAAGTAAGCAAAAGGGACACGGTGTTCCAAGGACAGCCTTGTCTCTCGAGCGCCACCCGTGCTTACAACAAGACACCACTGTATATTTGGAACAGAATTATGATGCTAATTAAGGAACCGTTAATGACCTTGATCACTCTGGAAAAAATTAGGTTAAAAAGAGAAAATTATGTACATCATTCTCATCTTTCGGGACTATTTAAATTATATTCCACGCTTTTTTGAATCTTCAGACCTGACTAAAATAGTCGGGTGTTTCGTTTCTTGTGCCTCATCCTGTCCTCGCTCTTGGCAAATGAGCATCAACTTAGAGAAGGCTTATGTATAGTAGACTCTTCGTAGTGAAATGGTATATCGCTGTATAATAATAATAAAAACATGAAAGTAGTTACAAACAGTACTATTTTATTAGATGCATTTGAACTGCACGACAGAAGTACCAATTCAGCACTTTGTACATATTAACGACCTATTCATCAATTCTGTGCATGTTGTATTGTTTTATACGTCACTAATTGAATTTATAAACGGAAGGGAATTATCGACATCGACAAAATAAAGTATCATAAGAATTGTATAGATTAAACATTTAACGAAAAAATGTTAATAATTCATCCAGATGGCCTTTCAGATATTATTAGTCATAATGCAAAAAATTAAGTATACTGTCAATAAGATTAATTCTGAGCCAAGCGACGTAGTGGCTTATCCTGAAATCCTAAAATTTACGCCATTGTCAAAGAGACGATTGCACGTAAATTCGAAACATGTATTGGAGGTTTGCAGAAGATTCTAATATACTTTTTACACAACCTTGAATATGGGACTGCCGCATTTTTTGACGTAGAATACTACTTTCTTATTTATAAATTAATTTGTATAGGTAAATGACATGAATTTATACTAGAACCTTGAAAAAGTATTGTAATATGTTAGAATTTACATTATAACACTTATCACGTATATTCCATATATTTGGATATGTTGTACAGGTATATTGCCACAAATTGTTTATTAATTAAATGTAGTACATGTATTATTGCCTAGTTAAAAGTATGCAACGTGTAAGAAAAGGAATAGGAAAGTATACCAAAAATTGGATGATGTGTCTAAAATAAACTGATGTTTTCTGCTCTCAAATGTCGGACGGTTATTTGTGGCAACCACGTGCTTTGAGCATTGGCGGGCCATCCGGAAATCTATACAGGATATAATGAATTTGTATTGAAAATTCCATGTTACACCAACCTTTGTTCTTACAATCATTAATTTCAATATTATATTTTTTCATTGTGTAATCTGACATATTTATTGTGAAAGGGACGTACATGTTTGAAAGAATTTCAATTCAACCATTTGATATGATTATCATATGAGTATAGTTATTAACATTTTTATGCAACCTTTGCCACAGATATTTTAAATATTATTAAATAGATTTGTCCAATTAGTTTGTGAAAACACTACGAAAGTTATTTGTATTACTTTCTTAGAGAGAAATTATAACATGTCAGACAAGACGCCAACTAAATATAATCACTTCCTTCCTTGTCACTACACATATCAAAGTGTAAAATCACTTTAAGTAACTATCTTCCTTCAGTGTACCCTTGATCTCATATTTTCGTTCTAAAAAGCAAACCACTACCGCGAAAAAGGGCTGTAACACACCGCCGTTCGTACAATCCTCGGCACACTGTTTTAGTCGAAACATCGAAAGGGTTGCTATTTTGAGGTGGCTCGCACTAAATATGGTCAGATAGGCGTTGGCGTTATACCCGGGCAAGGCACCCCTGCTCAAGCACCACGCACATAGTGGGGGAGATCCACTAAAGTTACTTAGACAAGTTCACCTCTATGACTTGGACAGTTGGTTCGTTGTGACCATCTCGCACCATCCTCTCACAGACCAACTGTAGACATGGTAAGTAGATGCCGAGTACACCACGCTACCATTGTGATTTGGGCTTCAGGCGATCAGGATATACGCGTGAAATCTTCTTCATCGAATTCCGCGTAAAAAGTGAAATATCGCAAGGGAAACGTAGAATGTTATATACAATATATGTGATTAGTGGTGAAAGGATACTCGACCAGTTGTACGAGGGTAAATTTCAGAAAAGTTTATGGATTGCATAAATTGTGTTGGAATTGTATGCTAAGTGATGAATCCAACAGAGTGTTAATTAGCGCTAAAGACATCACAGATGGTGTTAATATAGTGTAAACAGTGTTTTTCCTTAGATTTTTGGGTGTTAGCCACTCCATAGTTGCATATTATTATTTATTTTGTTCTGGATGGTGTATTCCAATTCTTGCACGAACTAATGGATTTTTATAGTATTTTCTTCAATACGTTGTCTGCTTGAACTACCATAATTAAGTAACATAAAAACTTGAACGTATATTCGGAGTTGGTATATGGAACTCATATTTTTATGATACGGGTACATATATTTTAGTATGGAAATGTTTTAATCTAGCTTCACAGGCAATTTAAAAAAAAAAATAAATTATAATACAAAAATACGTTACAGAAACTATTTATTTCGCAGTTGAAAAAGAATGTATTTCTTGTAAATCATTTGGTTAATGCAACTTCCTCAAGTTTTGCACTATTCCCCTAAAACCAAAGTTATTTCAATGCATATTCCTATAGAGTCACAGATAACATTTATAAGTTTGTCAGTTGTATTACTAAAATAAGAAAATTACGTAACTATAGTAACTCGAGAGGCCGCACGGAAGAAATGGTCTATATATGTCTTGGCTTCTTTTCAGTCATACCATGGACGATAAAATGACCTTATTTTTAGCTCCTATGAGTTACGCCTTCCGAATTTTCCTCGACGGCACTTAAAACTAACCTACTATTAGCTAAATATTAGATAATAACTATTACGTCATACTTTTACTGTTTAACTATTCCAACTATAGCTTCCTTCACGTGCCGTTAACCTTTAATCTCATACAGACTTTAACTTAATTTTATAATTAAACATAATACATATAATTACTGGTAATGATGATTTTATCGTTAATGGTTATATTGTGCAACTTATTTTATTATTAGTGTAACAGTGTACGTATGTTCATACTGATATACGGTAAACAAATTAAAATTTTTATCTTTAGTCGACTTACTTTTATTTGTCTGACTCAATTTCTTGCAGTCGCATATACTGAAATGTGAAAAGATTCTTACCTAAACATTAATTAATTTATTGCAAACGTTTATAGAAGTTTCCGAATTACTATTTTCTAAACTTCTGCATTTCATCGACAATAATTGGATAAATGCGTACTCTGATGGAATTATACCGAAGAATCTTCACTAGATAACGACTGTGTAGGAAGGCTTCATGTCCAGTGCCAAACCTTTGCCCTATATTGTTTTCTTTAATCATAGTGCTGTAGAATTATAAACATAATCTTAACTGGTTAGTAACAGACATAAAAGGAAACAAAAAGATTTTAATAAATGTGGATCTGCAAATTAGTAAATTTTGACTCATTTAATTTTTTAGGCCATAAACCAATAGTATCTCATACGATTATACCTACTGTAGATTAATCATTCAATTCTATCCTCTTCCAGATTATGTGGGTAATGGAGGTCGTTGGAAACTAATATATGTATGATCTTGGAATGAATATGTCTTATTATGGATTAATTCCATTTACTGTTTTAGTAATATGAATATTGACTCTGAAAAAGACTTTTGTTACATGGCAAATCAGCATCGAATATAAGTTTACATTTATTCGAATGTTTGTGCACATAGGTTTTAATATTCGATATTATAGAATTTGAACTTTTTAAGCATTTAATAATGGTGTACATATACATTTTAAAAAGATGTCTATCTGCAAATGTACGCGTTAACAACAGTTGACAAGCCGTTTGATACATAATTAAAAATAGTCTGAATGGGGTTGCGTTTGATCTCATTTCCAACACGAAAATCTCATCAATCTATTGATAATACTCTCCTAAAATTCTAATGAAACGCAGTTTTAATTTTTGTTGGCGGATGACACATTTTGCATGTAAATCGGAGCACTGGCACAGAAATGGTCTGGGCGTGCAAAGACGCTCGTTGCAAGTCGACGAGTTCAAATAATTTATTTTCTCATATCCATTTCAATAATGTGATTTATACCTCCAGAATAACTTCCTCAGTCTATTCTGGGTCACTGACACTTCTTCCATAACAATTAAATTAATAAATGTCAGTGTATTATTGCTCGATGGAAATTACAAGAAGCTGATGGGCTTCTTCCGTCAGGTATAGACAAGAATGGGAGGAAAAAGGAAATAGTGTCGATATGATTATTTTGAGCGGAGGACTAAATATTTGCAGTTAAGAACGTGATCGAAACTGCTGGAACACTGCTGACAGTAGTGCCACCTTCGTGAATCGGGCAAGCTTTTCATATCATGTTTCTCTGCGATATTGGCATAAAGCAATGAATACTCTCAGTGATTCGTAAAGTTACTATAAAGGGAATTTGTAACCTAGCAGCGTATTTTGTCTAATCTTCTTGACTAACGTTATATTGGTAACAGATGATGATGACCCAATCAAATAAATTTCGGCTGTTACCTATATAATTTGATATTTTAACAGATTTCCAAAGCTAGAGCGCGTTGTAAATCGCGTATAAAAAGTGCTATTTAGCAACAAGACTTAAGTCACTACAGTGGTGTGGAAAATTTATAAACCTTTTCTTGTGTCTACATTATGCAATACGCTCCATCGGCACACTGGAGTAGTTACTCTTTTGATCGCCCTGGAAAATGTATCTGTGATAATTCACAAAGCGTTTTTAAACTAGTGACGATTGTTGCATCGTGATCGAAACTTTGCGATACTGCTCCAGAGATATATATGACATTATTGAAACGGCTATGAAACTTGCTGATTATATTTATAGATACTATTAAATAATACATTATCCGTCCTGTATTATTAGCCGCCTGTAGCAACCGAGCGCATAGGCTGTTTACCTGAAACAAAGAGCACCGCAGTTTATAACAGTTAGTTGTAAAGATAATTCGAAAGTGATGACTCAGCATGAAGTCTTATCTTGTAGGTAGGCTACAAGGAATCCGGTTATATTTTTTGGGGGGAATTTTTAGAAATGCGATTTTCAGGTAAATTTGAAGGTAAAAGCTTTGTTTATAATTTTCATATTGCAGAAGTGCTTTTTCAGAATAATTCATTTATGCAACTTATTTTTACGAAAATGGACGAAAATTGCAAATTTTGACGCATGCATTTTTTTAAACAAATTAGAACTAGATAAAAGGTTACTTATTTCAATTTCATACAAATTCCTGCTAAATATTTACAAAATGGGAGCCATCTCCGATTTCGATAATTTTTTAATATGTTGTCAAGGTCATCACTCTGAATAGTATTGTGAACTTTTTGGTTGGTGGTCGGCGTTTGTTAAAAAGTTATAAGTTACCTTCATTGTGTTTTCTATTATAGGAAACTTCCTTAAGGGGGTAGGTTACCCTCAACAGCCCAAAAATCAGACCCTTCTTCAAATACATATTCTGAAGTAATAAATGAATATAGAGATAATTTTTGTTTTACTTTTTACACAAAAAGAAAATTTTAAATATATTTAAAGGAAAAAATGTTATAAATGTAAATGTGAGAGCGTGTACGCGATGCACCGTATGATGGTGAACACAATTCCGGACAGGTGAATAGCCTAAAACAGAAAGTAAAGGCATTTTTAAAATCTGTAAGACAGTCTCCATCTTGTGCAGGAAGCAAAATTTTAATAAACAAATTAATATAATTTTTATGTCGATGTTTTTGATTTTATCCTTTTTTTGAAGGAAAAATATTTTTTTTTTTTTTTTAAGAATTTTTATTGAAAATGTGCTCCCAATACATGGATGGGAATAGTTTCCTGCTTCTCTCGTTTTCGAGATTTTAAATATGTTCACCGTTTGGGAAAACGTAGGTTCTGGGAAATCGCATTTAAAATTGGACATCGTTATTCGATCTCATGTGCAGGCTCGTACATTTCTTACTGTAATTCCTTCAATTTTTGGAATTTCGGGGCCCGGTTGCGCTTAAAATACGTAGAAAATATGTAGCTAGTGGATTATGCAAAAAACTAAAAACAATTTTAGAAAATTTTTAGGATAACCTACCCCTTAAGTCTTGTTCAGATTAGTCAAGTTACTTGAAATTACTTTACCAATGTGAACCTATTATTCACTTGACTTGAAATATGCTTTCAAGTTTCCTTCAAGTTTCAAGCGAAGTAGAGAGTATTTCAACTTTTTATGTGGTTATAATCATAAAAAAATGACTAAGAATAAGTGGTGTAATGACAGGATTTCTATATTCTTAGAACTATATGAAAACTATGATATTTTATGGCATAACGAAGGAGGCCACCTTCTTTGACGCCATTGCTTCAAGTAATCTTAAAAGTAACTTGTAGGCAGCTGACCCTATTGACCGCAAACTTGAAGTCAATATATTTGAATCCAAGTGACTTGAAGTCGAGTAATTTAACTAATGTGAACGACGCTTTAAGGCCATATTTGTTTAGCGGCGCCCCATGAGCGCAGCTACCAACTTTTTCGAGATTTAAGATAAAAAAATGTGTTTCAGAAACTTACTCTACTTCATCGACAGCGTTAAAATAGTACACAGCACAACAGCACCATACAGATGCGCACCATCCACGAGTTACTGGTTCAAATCCCAATAATCATTCATTTCTGCAACACACTTTGTTATCTTAAATCTCTCTTAAATCTACCACCCTTACGAAGGAGGGAGGGGGGGGGGGGCAAAACATATTCAGCTCCGACCATCTACCGATCAGAGATAAAAAAGATTTCAGTAGAAAACGCAAACAAGAGCATTCGATTTATTATCCATATAGATTCCAATAAATGTAAATGATATCCGGAAAATTATATAGTTTGACTAAACTTGTTTTGGCGATAACTTCTTTACAAACGGCGATTCCCAACTACAACCTTCAAAACACTACTTATATAGGATCATGACCTCAACAACATATTACTTAATTATCGAAATGAGGGTAGCCCCTTGTTGTGAATAAGTACCCAATCCCTGACATCAACCGCAAAAAGTGATCCATTTGGTGTGAATTAAACGCCTTACTTATTTTATAAGCACATTACATCTTCAAATATTATGTATGTGCATTAGGGTGGCTCTTTTTTACTCTTGGAGAAATTTTCCAGATTTTCTTCGCGGCATCCCCAGAATAATTCGAAATAATAAAAAAAAATCTGTGTAAAGTTTGAGCACGATCGGATAACGGGAAAAGGTGCCTCTGGGCTCTTGAACATTTAAATAATTGTTTAACAGCTGACAAAGTCCATTTTATATAATATCCTCCAAGTTATTGATTGCATCAAAGAATATGTACAACAAAAGTTGTAGATCCAGATAAGGAGCATCTTTTATGTTGTATTGCTTTTTCTCGTGCGGCAAACGATTTTCGGAAAGAGTCCGAAAAACTGGAAAAAACTTCCTTTTTTTTTAAATTTTGAAAGTTTAAATCCGTCTCGTACCCTTTTTATTTTCGAGGACTATTTTTTAAACATTTAAGAGGGCATATACTGAGATATGCCGAAAAGATAAAAAGCAATTTCTCCATATTTTCAGTGTTTGATATGATGTGAATGTTTCCTGAAAGTTTGGGATCGAAATTCGCAAAAATATCGAAGATGTACACCAGCGTTGCCCCGATGGGCGGTTCGAGAGTACGAGCATTCATCGCTTTTTCCAAAACTCGCGTGGAAGGGGGTGCTCGAAACCAATGACGTTGCGGACATGTAACGGATGGGAAAAACTCTAGTAGTGTGCGTGTAGGTTCGTACCCTGAAGTCAGCATGTAACCGTTACATGCTGATTTCATTGCAATTAAATTGATTTGATTTGTGGTTATAGGCTGATTTCAAGTCGTTTGGATGTGTGGTTATGGGTTATATTTATTGATGACTGCGCAATTTTTTAAACCCCTGGAGCGGTTTCTTTTTCTTCATAATTTTTTATTGTCATCCAAACTACGTATGCATGCAAAGTTTCAAGTCTATTGGATAGTTGGAAGTGGGTTAAAATTGAGTTTCTAGATTTGAACTAAACAAACAAATTACACGCACACTACTAGAGTTTTCCCTATCCGTTATATGTCCGCAACGTCATTGGTTTCGAGTGCCCCCTTCCACGCGAGCTTTGGAAAACGCGATGAATGCTCGTACTCTCGGGCCGCCCATCGGGGCAACGCTGATGTAGACATTCAAATAATATTCAAAGTGCATTCAATTTTCTACAATTACTGTATATATAATTTTTTCGTGCTTCCAAGCATTTTTTAGATAATATAACTTGAATATAAAGAAGTGTGCACTACTCGCATACCACCTCTACGGCGCGGCGCGCCGTATTGCCTACACCCGCGTAATGCGGGCCTCTATATTCAAACGTTATTACCTAAAAAATGGTTGGAAGTACGAAAAAATTTTATGGACAGTAATTGTAGAAAATTGGACACCCTTTTAATATTATTTCAACAAAATTTCGATAGGGCTTTCTATTTTTGAAAATTCTAAACTTTAAGACCTGGACACCCTTTCCCGTTGTCCGATTGCAATAATCTTTTTCAGGGCCTAGTTTTTAATGAAATTGTACCATACTAGGGGGTGAGAACATAATAAATCGCGTGTTGCAAATAAAGGCCACTGTAGTACCCAACCTTCACATTCGATACACTGTAAATGATTTCTGGAAAATAATACACTGGGTAACTTCCCCATTAAAGTGTGGCTACCTGTTTGTTGGGTTGTTTCAATTGTCAACAGATTAAAGTTACAGATAAAAAGAATTTATTCTCTAGTGGTCGATAGTCTGTTGTTCGGTACTAGATGACAGTTAGATGGTCGGTACTGTATGGCAAACATGTGGAAACATTTTAGATCCTGGTGTATTTTCTACCAAAATATATTGCAAACCTAGGGCTTTTTATTATACTTAATAGACTAGAGATAGAATACATAATTGAATAAAATTATTTACTTACATGAAAAATAAATGATCAGCTTCAAAAAATTACTTTTGACTCATTGAATGTGTATCAACGTATACCATTAATGCCTCAGAACATCGAGAATAATGGAGTAAATAATATGGCCAAGAAATATATATAAAGTGCTAATATCTGATGGACTAGCTATGGACGGTAGTCTATATACCCTGGTTGGTATGTACTGCGCGACTCTCACCTAGTTCTTGATATTATTGTAAAATAAAGTTTTTGTAAGGTACTTATATGACAAACGTAAAAGAAAGAAAATACAAATATTCATGAATGACTAGGCAGATTATTGTCATATTAATCATTCCAGAAGCATCACTAGAACATACCAAGTCACAATGTATATACAAATTTTTGTATGCTTAGGAGAAAAGTATGATGTCAGATAATGTCTTTGTTTTGTTTTATTTCGGCCCATCAGGAGAATCTGAAAAGAATTTATACAATTTGATGAAATATCTGAAAACATATTACAGACCGCCATTGTTGTATTAAAAGTTCCTTTTGAGATCAGAAGAAAATTTTAAAACAAAAGTTAAATGGAACACACAAATGTGAGTACACGGACTTTGTCATAAATTAAATGACATGTACAAATTTGTACATCCGGACTGTAACGTGTAAATAAGGGTATAAAGTTGTAAAATTTCCATCTTAAATAGTTTGTACTTTATAGAATTTCAAAAATTTTGGTATTATTCGCGTGTCTGCATTGCATCCCTTCAGACTTGTTTCATTTCTTCTTATAAGTTCTATTACCTAGTTAAAGTATTTATTCTTTTCAAACATTCTATATACATTGTTAGCCATGCTCGAAAGTATTACGCAAAAATGTTCTTTTAAAAAAATTATGCTTAGAAAGTGATATTTCGCGATAATCTTTTAATTTTGGTTTTAAGCACAACAGATTAACAGGTGAAGCGGATATTAATTTGTACAATGAAATATAAATTACAATATATATATACTTAATTTTACTAAATTACGGTGCCTTTAGTGTTGTACATTACACGTAAAGTTTATTCGTGTTATATTCAATTTTAGGCGGACAAAGAAAAGAAGAAGAAGACCAAAAAGAAGGAGGAGGCAGCACCAGCTCCTCCTCCCCCTGAACCGGAACCAGCTCCTCCGGTAGAAGAAAAACCAGCGACTCCTAGTGGTACACCTAAGGACTCTGGTTCGACCAGAGCAAGTAGTCGTGGTAGCCGCAAGGCGAAGCGCACTGGGTCTAGTGTGTTTTCTATGTTTACTCAAAAACAGGTTGCTGAATTCAAAGAGGTGTGTACGAAATGAAACTTTAACTGTATAAATAATTGTTTTAAAAATATTATACATTTAATTAAATTAGTGAAATATGATTGAACTATTGTTGAATTTATATACATAAATTTAATAATTTTATTTATAATTACACCAATGAATAATGAACATAAAGAACTGAAACTTGAAATGCATATCACACAAGATAAAGATTTACTTATCAATCTATATTGTAAAAAATAAACAAATGGATTTTATTTTGGTTCAATCTTCTTTCTAGGCATTCCAGCTTATGGATGCGGACAAGGACGGTATCATCGGAAAGAACGATCTTCGAGCGACTTTTGATTCTGTTGGTAAACTTATCTCTGATAAAGAACTTGATGATATGCTAAATGAAGCACCTGGACCCATCAACTTTACACAGTTGCTAAATCTGTTTGCAACTCGTATGTCGGGATCAGGTACTTATTGCACTAGTAAAAACTTTTTATACTATGGTTGAGTTCACGAATATTGACTGGTATGGGCGGTTTCGCGACCAATGATCGAGAGGAAATCGGCCCTCTTCATCTGAGCCTTAGACCTCTTTCGCACAACGATACGTACATCGCGACTCGTGGATGATGGATACCGATAGTACATGTATTGCGTATAAGAGCGGGGCGCCGGAAGCACTTCTACTCCGCCTGTTGCATGGTACAAGGAACTCCGTAGAGTTAATATAACGAAAGTGTCAATGTTCTTCGATGACCCAAATCAAAGTCAGATATACAGTCGGTATACAAGGGCCCGTCTCCGCGTAGTTCCCCGTGGATGCACAAACGACAACGTTGCCAGAGTTAAGGACGCGAGTTAGGGACGCGTACGTCATCACCTTTCCTTGTTTATCCCGACTGTAGCTATGTATACTATACTCTTTGTACACACATGCGAGGATACCTCATCTACTACTCCCGGTGTGTCATAAGCAGTGATGGGTAAATTACTAGAAAGCAACGTAATTTACGTTACGTGACATACGTGTATAAAACGTCCAGTGAACCTGCCCCGGCAATATAAGAGCCTAATAAAGTTTGAAAAAGATGTGGGAACTTCCCTACTACGCTCTATATTGCCGGGGCAGATCCACTGGAAATTTTATACAGGATATTTTAGTATTATACACGTATGTCACGTAACGTAAATTACGTTGCTTTCTAGTGATTTACCCATCACTGGTCATAAGTCGTCCCTAGTGTCCTCAGTTCTGGCATCCCCGACCAACGGTGCCTTGCTTCTCAAGTGCGTTGGTGTAACCAAAGGGCTCTCCACTGCACGACGCTTTGTGGCACATTGGATTTTTCTATCGCCACTCTCGGGGTGAATGGTGTAGCTATAAAGTGGAGCCGCGGCGTATACCCATTGGGGTGATGTAGCACAATCGAGTTACCTTCGAGGTGATCGATTTCACATTAAATGCCTATAAAAGCGTTTAAACAGCGACTCTCGTGAGATATAGTATCCCGATTCACGATACTGATTTGCACTATCCCTTTGAGTCCAGGCGGCTGACGAAATACAGAAATAAATAGTAACGTTCACATAGCAGCTACAGTATCGCTCAGTTCGCTCATTACAGTACGCCTCAATTTCTGTTCACGAAGCGTAGAACAAGCTTCGCATCAGTTACAAAGATGTCGAGTAACGAAGAACACCTGATAATTATTTGCAATTATATTTGACACAGAAGGGAGAGAAAAGAAGTCTGGTTGCACCCTTATATTCGCAGAAATATTATTGTTGAATGTTCGTGACAGAAAAAAATTAATGGGTGCGTTCAGCAGACTCAGTTGTTGAGTGATCTCACTAGATTTTACTGTGAAATTGCACGTTCATTGGTCAACGCGAGTAACATCTAGTGACATCACTCAACAACTGAGTCTGCTGGACGCATCTAATAGAAGATGTTGCGACAATAGTGCATAAAAAAAGTAGGCCTCACCAATTTTGAGAAAATTTAAATATGTTTTAAAACGCAACATTCTGAACATCTTTTCCCTATACGTATAACCGCCTCTCGGCCTTAATATTCGAAATATTCGCAAAAAACTCTGATCAATAGTTAGCTGGGGTTAGATTGGTTTAGTGGTCACCATGTTTTGAGAGATTTAAGACAAGAAAAATGTGTTTTAGAGATACACTCTCAAAACGCGAGTTGTTGGTTCAAATTCCCTTGACCACCCATTTCTGAAACACACACACACACTTACGAGAGCCCGCTATACCAGTCTGCCCCCAACAAACTACCGATTTGTTTGTGCTCGCTCACGTCGTGACAGATACTGAAATACTCTATTAGAATATTGGTAACATGGTGGGCGGGAGCGCCGGAAGTCAATCTCAAACCAATCGTTGGTTATTATTGTATCCATTTTTTCGCCAGAATCAAATATACTTAACCTAAGTTTAATTAAAGTTTTTTGCGTATATCTTGAAAACTAAAGCCGAGCGGCGGTAACATATATAGGAGAAATTATTCAGAATCATGCCCCCGACAACATATTTCAAGGTCATAAAAATCGGCGAGGTATACCCATTTATACAGAATTAGCAGCGTGACGTTGCTGCTTCATGGTCCGACATGCATTGCTCTACATTGGCCGCGGCATGGAAGCGTACAACAAACGATTTCGCGGCTAATACGCGTCTACATATAAAGTGACGCTTCATGGACGGACGGCCTTACACGGGCTCATAAATTTGTCACTTCAAGTTACGGGTTTTCTGAATGGTATGGTGAGGTAATGGGAACGTTGCTCCGCTACTACTCCTATGGTGTAACCCAAGAAAGAGAAAGAGAAAGAACGTTAAGAAAAGGACCGCCGGTGCAGGGAAGCGACATGGTGGGAGTTATCCCTTACTTGCTGTGACCGACCAATATCCGTGACCTCTAGCATAGCTAACGTATTATTTGCAGAAATAGTCTATAAAAAGTAAAATTTCAATAGAAAATTTAATTTTGAATGTCCCCAAGTACATTTTTTTGCAATTTGACTTTATATGGTAATACAGCAGGGTTTAAGTAAGCTGATATAGTACAATAAGTGAAAAAAGTAAATTTAGTTATTTAAACTTAAAACATTCGTTTTCTTTAATAAAAGTTGGATTTAAATAATTTTAAATAACACTTTCATGTATCATAGCAAATTTCATTTATTATTATTATTTTAGGCCAGGATGACGACGAAACCGTAGTTGCTGCCTTTAATACCTTTGATGACAACGGTAAAATCGATGGTGAAAGGTGAGCAGCAGAAGCAGCTATTCACAGTCTATACTGTGATAATATTAACATTAATTTAACCCTTGAATGGCGGATGGCGTTTTACACTTGACGGCGAATATGCCCCCGCCCCATTTGGACCCGAAATATATTGTGGCTTATATAATATTCAGAAGGTGCTTTCATATTATAGGAGTGGCGGGAAAACGGGCACACTTCGTATATGTAGTTACCGGTTGGTTCCGCCTACACCAACGCTGTCCAGCGGTGGTGCGCCTCATGCGCCTGCTTCCCCTTCCAACCGCTCCGTCCCCACACAATATTCGCAAACAATATGTAGTAATGGCATTGGCTCACTGTGGTGACATGTGTCACTAATACACATCATGTGTATGCATCATGCGAGCGGGAATGGGGGAACCTCAAAGGGTTCGCGAGACATAATAACTTGGACAGCGCTGGCCTATACCAGCGTTGGCTCCACAATGTTAGATTTTGATTATTTTAACGATGTAAAATTCTTATCCCTTCCAAGCAATACTGGTACTGGTAAATAATGGTTAACCTAAATAATTTCGAAGGGGTCTAAATAGATGCATCTGCCAGGAAAGGGTTAATAAATGTTTCCTACTAAATTTCATAAACCGTATTAAGATTTCTATAATTCGTATTCAGTTTCCATGATAATTTAACGTGTACGATTTAAGTCTGATAGATATTGTTGATACCAATATCTGAAATGAATACACAAATGAAGCCACAAATTTTGTCATAATATTAGAGAGCAATTGGAAACACTCATTTACTAATATAAGAATTTATATTTTTTCTTACAGATTAAGGCATGCCTTAATGACTTATGGTGACAAATTTACTTCAAAGGAAGTCGACGAGGCATACGACAATATGTATATTGACGACAAAGGTTTCATTGATACCCAAAGTCTTATTGCAATGCTGACTGGTGGTGATGCAGAAGACGAGGAATAATTTTAAGTAATCTTTAAGAAGAAAAGATTTCTGTTAAACCTCGGTTCATTGAAAACGAAGTCTCGTATTAGCATCAGGCTCGCCTGGTCTGCTTCCAACAGACGAAAAATAGCGGAAAAGCAACCATAATCATTCCCTTTTCTTTGTTCTTCAGTGGTAGAAGTTGTTTTTTCTAAGGGAAATGTCTTCAGTAATAGAAGTCCGTTAGTGAACATCAAGAAGTCTAAGAATATATATTTGGGGGTAAAACAGCGTACCTGTCGATAAACGAGGCTTCGAATCTCCATATTATTGTTCATATAATAAAAGTACTTTAAAACTTCACGATAATAACTCCAATTTTAACCCATCATGAACATTATCAGTAATGCAAAATAAAATGCATTTTTATAAAATGGTACTCCTTTTGTGGGCAACTATTAATAGAAAAATTTAGATAAACTTTTATAAAAAGAAAATTTTAGAAATTGCAGAAAATAATAAACGGGAAGTTTTAGAGAGTTCCAGAGAATTAATAATATGCGGAAGACAAAACCAATACATTTGTTCTATAAATACATACCAGGTAACGCATCATTGTGTTTCATATATTTAGAAGCAGTTCAAGAAGTCCTAACGTATTATAGAATAAAAAACATTCATTAGCATTATATGTTAAAAGAAATATAATCATCTATCTTATAAGGCACGGAACTTTACATTTCTTGTAAAGATTAAAGTGTTACAGATAAAGTATTACAAATTTCAAAATTTCTTTGTTATACCAGTTTTCAAGGTATCATCGTTACAAATAAAGCAAGGAATACAAATATGTATAATAACTATATTCTGTAAGTATATGAACGAGAATTAATTTTGAATAAACTTTTAACATTTACATATCAACAAGATTTATGAAGGTATAATTGGGTAAACTGTGCTACTTAAATATGTGTTATGGTTTATTTACTAAACTGTACAAATTGCAGAAGAATAAAATTTGTTTTAGATAATAACAAATTAATGTATCATGAAATGTTAGGCAGTGATGAGTTTGTTAATGTGATACTCGAGTAAATGGGTACAGTAAGCGAAAAACATCTAATGGGGTCGTAAAGGCAGTAGGTTGTGAACATAGTAACACACTCAGGCGTTGCATGTCAAGAGCTCAGAGGCACATTCAGAATATGTTTTAGATATTATACATAACACTAAATTAATTGCTTTTTCAAGACCATTGTAAGGAAAACCTCACATTTTACGTTTTATAGGCATTCATTCCATGTACTAAGAAAAACCTATGATCGAGGCCATATATATTGGCCGGTGAATTCGTTTTCGTGAGCGGCGATCGAGGAGAAATCAGCCAACACCATCTGACGATCGCGGATTTGTCAGTTGGAGTTCCGTGGTCTTCGCAAGGTAGGGGAAGGTGGGGCAAGACGGGGGGGGGGGGGGCGTTCAAGACGGGGTACCCCCCATATCTCGTGATACAAACCCCCGAATCAAAATTGAGCATACACGTTAGACGCGTCGCTATCGGCACCGTCAGTGACTAGCGAATCAGTGAAACATGTGGACGCGTGACGAAGTTAGATCAGAATTTATAATTTATTGGGACTTCCTTACTTTCTCCTTATTTTTAGCACCCGTGACAGTGATATAATAATATAGAAGATTTCCGGTACATGTATGTGTTTCTGAGGCAGAATTTAGCTGGCTATAAGGTACGTATGTTATTTTATACTTTTGTAAATAATGTTTCGAGCAGTGTTCATATGATTGTCGTGAGACGCGAAGGGGCATGATGGGGTAATGAAAATGAGAGGAACCCCATCATGCCCCTCACAAACCTAAAAATAAAAATCAAAGTTTCTCATTGTTCCAAGATGTTTAGAAACTATAGACGGAAGACGGACCGAGGAAAATGATACTTCTTTTCTATTAATTAATCCAAACGAACTGATCCCCTTGTGGAAAGGTGGATAAATTGTCAAATATGTGGTATATAGGCTCATTTCTTCTGTGTTGATGTAGGAGATGAGGACGACGAAGCCATACATGTGTGTCTCCTCTGTCAACCCAATAAATAATTACTTTGTATATATATATACTTTATTTATATTGTTTTTTAATTGGTACCCCATCTTACCCCACCCGTGGGGTGGGGTAATGAATTTTTTTATTTATTCTATTGGAACCTGTAAAACTTAGGTTGATTCACAGTTAAACTGAAAGACTTATTACCAAATAATGGTTCAGACATAAAATTGATTAGTTGATTATGAAAATCTGTGTTTTATTCATCATCAAACCTTAACTACCCCGTCTTGCCCCACCTTCCCCTATGGCGGGGTAACGGAAACGCTGCTCGACTCCGCCTGAACCTAACCGTTTGGCTGTTATTTATTCTTAGCGTAATAGTTGTGTGCGTTACGAAGCTATGCTTAGACCAATACGAGATGAAGCTATCGAGAAAGTATCAATGTTCCAACCAATAAAGCTGCTGAATTTTTTCGTACCTAACGCACACCTATTCTGATGTGTGTATTTCTACGCTGACAGCTCGGTTTGGTCTACACCCCAGAAGCTTGGCACTATCCCCACCACTTCTGGCTCACTCTTGTTTTTCGAAGGCGAGAGCGAGTCAGAAAACGTTGAGAAAAGGAGCACCGAGGCAGGCAAACTGTGTGGTGGGAGAATACCCCTCACGAAACTCACCGGCCAATATATCTGGCTTCGACCTTAAGGTGGAGTCTCTATGGCGCGGCCGGCGGCCAAATCTTAAGCACCGCTCTTATGGAGAAGCATGTAACCGTTCTCCATGGCGCGTTTTCGACCGGCCGCGGCCGCGCGTCTGCTACAGCAGCAACCTAGGCTACTCGAGACGCAACACAATGCGATGAGTGTCTGTTTTCCGCCATGATGGCGGAATCTACTAGCCGCGCGGCTAGCCACAGCGACAAACCGCTCGACTCCTCAAAACTGAGTCATTAGGGGCCTTTACACGATCGTTCCCGGCGTGCGTTCCCGGCGTGCGTTCCAGCGCGCGGCAGGCCAAAAGTACTTGAACGCCGGAGCGACGCTCCTTCGTGCGCGCCAGAAGATTATACTCGCCACTACTTAGAGACAACGGGTTCGGCCTCACATTTCTACGTGGACTCCATCCAATTTTTCGATCTACGAAACGATCAATGACATATCTTGATATACTTGGCTTATAGGGGATATCATAAATGCTATTACTGTAGGGTACACTGAAACATCTGTTTTTACGAAGCTACATTTGGTTGACCTGAAGATGCTATAAATTATGGAAATGGTTTAAGACTCAGTTATAACGACTGTAAAATTTTACAAGGGTACATTAAAATATCCAAATGTTTCCCCGGCAATGCGATGGCAAATGAAAGTGCAGGTAACACATTCACTGTTCTGACGATCATAATTATTACTATTGACGGCAATAATTACCATGTCATTGCTTGTTTTAATATAAAAACTAATATTGATAAACAATAAATACACATAGGTATGCAAGTGATGTTATATGTAAGATAAATGATGAAGAGGTGTAATGTGCAAGATGTTTTGAAGAAAGGGGGTAGTCTTCTGATGGCGCGTGATGCAGGTCAAATTTTTCAGCCACGCTCTAGCGTGGCGCGCAAGAAAGCACCACACTCCTGCCCGCGCGCCAGAAAGCACCACGCTCCTAGCCGCGCTCCAACCTTCGCTCCAGAAGAGTTTACATAAGAGACAGAAAAAGTAGTTAGAAAAGGAAAACGGCAAGGGTTCGGCGTGGCGCGTGGATTTCCGACAGTTTTGAAATCCTGGAGCGCACGCCGAGCCTGGCAGCCGATCCTGGCAGCCAAGACTCCAGAAACAACGCCGTCGATAAGCCGTGCCTCGATGGGTTTCGAGTACTTCGACCCTCGAGACCAGGGGGGCCGTGCAATGTTGCCCCCTAAGACGTGACGAATCGAAAATTCTACATTTCTCACCGGATCTTGGCGAAAGTGACGTGAATCGTTTCCTTATGTTTTCCCGATGAAAATGGTCCAAAAACGACACAAATCGGATTGTAATTAAGGAATCTTCATAATAAATTGATTTCCATAACTTCGTTAAAAATAGTCCGATTTACATGAAATTTGGTATAATTTTCATTTGAAAAACATGAGAAATCCATCGGTATCACTTCCATATCGATACGATAAAGAATAAAGTATACAGTTTTTCTGAAACAGGTATGAATCCTCGGCCGACCGCAGCGAATCGAGGTCGGCGACCCACAGTCGAGGGTGAAATATTCATTACAGCGTATTAAGAATTTCTTTATTCTTCATCGTATCGATATGAAAGTAACACTAATGGATTCCTGGCGTTCTCTCAATTAAAATTATCACAAATTTCATGCAAATCGGACTACTTTTACACAAACAATACAAATTATAAAAGGAGTAGGCATTTCTTAAACCCACTCTCTTATCGTATCGATATGTACGTGACAAATGGATTCCTGGCTCACCCTGGAGTCCGACGAGAGTGTAACTTATCCAAAAACATGATTGATCGATGTAGACTCTGTGATCCGTACGGTGATCAAAATAATTGTGAAAACTTTGTTTTATGAAGGCTGCTCGGTTTCCGTGGTCCGAACGATGACTAGAACGAGCAACATACAGGTAAGCATTGATTCCTTCCTCCATAGATCAAATGTCGAGTGGAGGTGGTAATGGCAAAATATAATTGGTCAAAGCGTGACAAAAGGGGCTGACTTGAGTTCAGGCGGAAATGCAAAACGCTTCCCGAACGGCGGTCGAGTAATAAAAATCAAGGGTTGTAAATACGTCTTTAGTTTACGTTTGGCGGCCAGATGTGCAAGTTTCGCCAGGTATTTCCTTATTTGACCATTGTCTTGGGGTTCTGAAGGTTTAGTCCAGAAATAAAAACGTCGTGGGATGAAGCCCATCAGTGACGGAATTGTCAAGAGTCCCAGGAGTATGGCAATTAAAATTGCCAAGTGTTCGCCAGGCGCAAGATATAAACTTAAATATACCGGGTCTTAAGAGTCATGCTTAAAAATGATGAATATGTAGGCGTAGGTAATTAGAATATCTTGTTTTCTGACATTGATAAACTAAATTCAGTTTTATTATAAGTATGTAGAAATACACGTTGTTCCACTGAATACCTTGCATTCAATCAGCCGCGTTAATCAGTAAGCGGCTGCTAGTATATTTTCAAATAAGTATATTTTAAAACAAACTCTTAATCTATACAATCTCACCCACGCATTTATGTACTAAAAAATTACACGCGATTACTCGCGACGAGGGCCAATACACTTTGCGAAGGGACCCGGGAACAGGAAGTTCACGCGGGGGGCCGCCTGCGGAAGGACTGATTACATGTCCTACATGATTACATGAAGTATTGATTAGTGATGGGCGTGATACCAGTCTTTTCTCATGAGTTTTAAGCAGTTCGATACCCAAAGTACTCTTTAGCTTCGTTAAAAATAGTCCGATTTACATGAAATTTGGTATAATTTTAATTTGAGAAACGTAAGGAATCCATCGGTATCACTTCCATATCGATACGATAAAGAATGAAGAATACAGTTTTTCTGAAACAGGTGTGAATCCTCGGCCGACCACGGCGAATCGAGGTCGGCGACCCGCAGTGGTGGGTGAAATATTCATTACACGTATTAAGAAATTCCTTATTAATATTGTATCGATATGAAAGTAACAGCAATGGATTCCTGGCGTTCTCCCAATTTAAATTATCCAAAATGTCGTGCAAATCGAAGTACTTTTACACAAGCAATACAAATCATAAAATTAGGCATTTTTTTAACACACTCTCTTATCGTATCGATATGGAAGTGACACCAATGATACCTGGCTCATCCAAGAGCCCAACGAGAGTGTAACTTATCCAAATCCATGATTAGATCGATGTAGACTCTGTGATCTGTACGGTAATCAAAATAATTGTGAAAACTTTGTTTTATGAAGGCTGCTCGGATTCCGTGGTCCGAACGATGGCCAGAACGAGCAAAGAACCTTGCTGATTGGCCAAATATACCTTGGAGAGGAGGAACCTTCTCTCTGTGAGTTCGACGGTGTAGGAGGAACCACCTCTCCCTCTTCGCAACGTAGAGGGTGAAAATTAGACATCTGCTTACCAAAACTAGCCAAATGGATCGGCCAGTCTCGATATGGTCGCGGTTTATAACCATTGCCCGTGGGTCAGCGGTGGAACCCGCCGATGGGTCAATATACTCATTTAACTCAGAGGGAACAAATTCGAAAAACCTGAAAAACGGCACGATGTCGATTGCCCCTTTTCGACATCTGGCAGACAAATGCTTCCCGACGAAACCTTCAGAAAGAAGCAATTGCCTAGTTGTAAACGAATAAATGAATTTTCGCTTCACTATAAGCCCGCTTTTGTCCGCAACACGGAACACTAAGTAAATATAGTTTTTTCATATAATTTTTAAATAGGTACAGAAATTAGTCCATTAGCAAGTTTATTGTTTGTGTAAAAGTAGTCCGATTTGCATGAAATTTGTGATAATTTTAATTGAGAGAACGCCAGGAATCCATTAGTGTTACTTTCATATCGATACGATGAAGAATAAAGAAATTCTTAATACGCTGTAATGAATATTTCACCCTCGACTGTGGGTCGCCGACCTCGATTCGCTGCGGTCGGCCGAGGATTCACACCTGTTTCAGAAAAACTGTATTCTTCATTCTTTATCGTATCGATATGGAAGTGATACCGATGGATTCCTTACGTTTTTCAAATTAAAATTATACCAAATTTCATGTAAATCGGACTATTTTTAACGAAGCTAAAGAGTACTTTGGGTATCGAACTGCTTAAAACTCATGAGAAAAGACTGGTATCACGCCCATCACTAATCAATACTTCATGTAATCATGTAGGACATGTAATCAGTCCTTCCGCAGGCGGCCCCCCGCGTGAACTTCCTGTTCCCGGGTCCCTTCGCAAAGTGTATTGGCCCTCGTCGCGAGTAATCGCGTGTAATTTTTTAGTACATAAATGCGTGGGTGAGATTGTATAGATTAAGAGTTTGTTTTAAAATATACTTATTTGAAAATATACTAGCAGCCGCTTACTGATTAACGCGGCTGATTGAATGCAAGGTATTCAGTGGAACAACGTGTATTTCTACATACTTATAATAAAACTGAATTTAGTTTATCAATGTCAGAAAACAAGATATTCTAATTACCTACGCCTACATATTCATCATTTTTAAGCATGACTCTTAAGACCCGGTATATTTAAGTTTATATCTTGCGCCTGGCGAACACTTGGCAATTTTAATTGCCATACTCCTGGGACTCTTGACAATTCCGTCACTGATGGGCTTCATCCCACGACGTTTTTATTTCTGGACTAAACCTTCAGAACCCCAAGACAATGGTCAAATAAGGAAATACCTGGCGAAACTTGCACATCTGGCCGCCAAACGTAAACTAAAGACGTATTTACAACCCTTGATTTTTATTACTCGACCGCCGTTCGGGAAGCGTTTTGCATTTCCGCCTGAACTCAAGTCAGCCCCTTTTGTCACGCTTTGACCAATTATATTTTGCCATTACCACCTCCACTCGACATTTGATCTATGGAGGTGGGAATCAATGCTTACCTTTTAAGTGAAAACACAGAGAAAAGGCAGAATCAAACGAAAAGTCGAAGTGCCAATACCGTGTTCCTATAGTTCGGCTACGATAGTGCATTTCTGCGTGTTTACTGCAAAATATGATGGACGACGGAAAGTGGAGTAACGAAGCAGTGACAGGGCTTCTTACTTTATACAGAACTATGCCATCTCTGTGGAAAGTTAAATCTAAGGAACACAAAAATCGTAATCTGCGCAAGGCGTGTTACGCAAAACTAATTGCATATTGCAAAAAAATATTTCCGGAAGCAAACGAGGATTTTGTTATTAAAAAAATTCAACGTCTCCGTGGATCATTCCGGAAGGAATATAACAAAGTATTGGCATCCAGACGGTCTGGGAACGGGGCTGAGGATGTGTATGTACCAACATTGTGGTATTATGATTTATTAATATTCACAAAAGATCAAGACACACCAAGTGCCAGCATTTCGAATATTGAAGAGGAGGCATCTCTCGTGAACGAGGCGGTAGCGATGCGAGACGAACCAGAAGAAATTGAGGTTCACGATGCAGTTGTGTATGACGTGGACGACACCGATACACAGCCTCACAATGAAGTAAGTTTATTTATAACCTCATTTATTTTATTACTACACTCCTCAAAAAAAAAAAATAAACGACGACTTTTCTGTGTAAAATTAGTATTCATTGGTGGTTGTAACTTGTAAGTACCCTTTTTTGCCCGAGTTATTCAAGTTTGAATAAAAGAACCTCCCTTTCGTTTTAAGTGCTCCTACAAAGCCAGGAAATCATTGTAGAACGTTCCACAATAAAGCAATAAAAAGATGAGTCTTTCCTCTTTAAGACGCATATTTTGTTTTTTTTTCATTTCAATTAACATTTCGGTGAACCAAGTCCATTTGAAAATATGGTTCAAACTTGTACTTTTATTTTTTCTTCAAGGGAGTACTCTAATGTAGAGAACCCGCAATATAACTTTGCCTCCAAGTGGTCACTGAGTAAGCCATACGTGCGGGAGAGTCTGACCGTCAGCTTTCTTTTAATTCGATTCGAAAAACATAATATCGCACACACATGAGTTTCACACTGACCTGTTACTTTGTATGATACTCGTCGGTGTGCGGTCGCATGTTTTTCGAATCGAATTAAAAGAACGCCGACCGATAGATAGATAGTCGTTGGTGCGAGGACTCTTAAGTGATTTAAAATGACAAAATTAAGACTTATTTTCTTTATTATGGTTGTTGCTATGGCTAGAACCACGGACGACTTTCTACCTTGTAAAAAATTAATTCTACACAACAAAACCAGCTAAATGTCTAGCAGAAATCGAACAATGTTTTTAAAATGCTGTCACTGCAAACTTTTATTCTTAGGGAGCCTCTGTGGCTCCGACTACGTGAAAATATCATTTCAATGTAGAACTGATGGTAAACAAGAAACGGAATATAATTTTACAATGGACACAGACAAAAAAGGAAACACATGGTTGTCTTTTTATGAAATTATAGTTTATTAGGGTGACTAATTATGTAGGTATTACAATTGCACAGAGATGTGCAGAAATACAATTGGGTTACTTCATGAATTATTGCAAAATGATTGCAAACTAATTCAATTAAATCGTATTCAAACAATAACTATGGGCCTACTCACTACTCTGCCGCTTTGGTTGTATGTACCCGAATGGTGGGATCTGGCACAGTGGCCCAAACTAGGTCAATGCACCTTGCACTACCTTCTGTCCCTTTAAACGTCGAATTGTGTTTGTTTACGTTTAGGGGTACGCACTGTGCCAGACCACACCATTTGGGTAGATACTGCCAAAGCGGCAGAGTACTGGTAGGTTCATGCCTATACGTGCAACTCTATGCAATCGAATCGTTAGAAAATCATTTTCAATGTTATAACAAATTTTTTAAATATAAACATTTATCGCAATTCCTCAGATGATTACAGTAATTAGCAATTCAATTACTTGAAAAATTTGAATTATGTAATTCAATTACGGCGTAATTTAATTGTTATGTAATTAAATTACATTGTAACTTAAATAGCATAACCGTACAATTGCACGATGCTCGCTCGACTTCATTTAAGCTCTCTCATCCTCTTCTTATTCCCGTCCATACAATTGTTCCTCTCCCACTCTGTCACTTGCTTTTGCTCCTTTTGACAATTATCCTATCACACACTCATGTCACTCTTACATCTCTTACGCTCTCGCTCTCTGTCTCCCCCTCACTCTTCTCCACACTTGCTCAGAAAGAGAGGTTTTTTGGATATCCGCCTCAGATTACATTCGTTTTTGGATATGTTTTAGAGGAGCAAAAAATAAGGAATGCGTGTTTCTCTTGTATTGGTGCGTAAACATACTTATGGGATGAAAGAACCCTTCAAATTTCATAAGAAGAGGTACAAAAGTAACATCATGCATTCGGCAAGTTATGACGCAAATGAAATATATATCAGGTTTTATTCAACACAATGTTATAATATTCTTTAAACTAACAATAGGATCTTTTGTACCTCTTCTAATGAACTATGAGTGGTGGTTTCATCCTCGAAATATGCAAACGAGCTGATATAAGAAAAACACGTACATATTTCTTACATTTGGCTTCTTTAAAACACATCCAAAAAGTACAGCAATCTGAGCCGAAGAACCTAGAAACGTCTCTTTGTTAGACACATGGTATTCGAAAGTATATATTTTAAAATTCTTGAAATATATGGAATAATAGGCGATCTCCCGGCAGCTTTTTTATTTAAGCACTTTATGGTGACCGTGACTGGAGCTTTGACCTGGTTCATCAGAAACAAAAAATTCGACCCAATTTAGTTAGTATATAAAATTATCAAGTGCTTAATCGTTCATTATCCCGAAAAATTAATTTCAAACAAAATGCCGGCTGTGAATAGTAAAAGTATCGAGTTTCGCCACAGAATCCCTCTCATTTTTCATTATCTTACATCAGTTTTCATCTGTAAAATTAAATGTATCCAACGAAATTAAAGAAGCCACGATTAAGCACTATATAATTTAATATACTAACTAAATTTGGTCGAATTTTTTATTTCCGATGACCCAGGACAAAGCTACAGTCACGATCACCATAAAGTGCTTAAATAAAAAAATACTGTCGAGAGATCGTCTATAATTCCTTTATTTATTTATATATTAAATTGCAAAAAAACTACAATAACTTTAAAATATATACTTTCGAATACACAGCAGTTTATTTAAAAAAGTCTTCAAGTTTAAAAATGAACAAAATAAATGTGTTTTCAGATCTCACAGGTTGGCATGACCCCTTAAGGGGTTAGGCCACCTTGGACGAAGCAAAATTGCAGTCATTTTCTGCATGTAAAAACTAAAACTTCTTGGTATTTTTGTTTCTAAGTCAAACGGTAAAGCCGTGAGATTGAACATTGTGGAAAACGTCGCTCCTCAAGATCTTACATATCATGGCAGAAAATGGTAGAAAAAATCGTATTATTTCCGGCGAGAGTTGTAAAATAACAGGCTTCATATTGAATTTTCTATTTAATTCATTTCTTCCTAAAAAAAATGCCGAGTATGACTGCAATTTTGCTTCGTCCAAGGTGGCCTAACCCCTTAATACATCAAACACTTACGCTCTATACACATTCAACATATCTTCCTGCCACGGAACACTTCCTTCTCCTACAAAATACTCTTTGTATCGGTCCCTATTTTGTTTGGCAGAGTTATTTATATTTCTATGATTAACGGGTTGCAAATTATCCATCCGTACTGCATCGTGTTGACAATTTCCCTCCTGCATAATCCTGTTGTTCATTACATATGCTGCACTCCGTCTCCGTAAGAAATTATGGAGAACGCAAGTAGCCAATACGACATAGGATATATTTTCCACCTTCATATTAATTGCTGTATGTAATACTCGAAATCGCGAGGATAATATACCGAATGTATTTTCGACTACGTTCCTAGCTCGCGATAATCTATAATTGAATATTCTTTTATCGTGGTCCAGTTCCCTTTGCGCATACGGCTTTAAAAAATTATTACTCAAAGCAAACGCTTCATCGCCTAAAAAGGCGAAGTTCAAATTTTTTATTGTTTTAGTATTATCGGGTAGATTCAACTGCCCGTTATTTAAACGTCTCATAAATTGAGTATGTTCGAGAACACCACCATCCGATACCCTTCCATTTTGGCCGACGTCCACAAAAATAAATTCATAATTAGAATCAACTAACGCCATTAGTACAATACTGTAGTAATTTTTATAATTATAATAAAAAGCCCCGGAATCCGGTGGTGGGATAATACGGATGTGCTTCCCATCCATAGCACCTCCGCAGTTGATGAAATCCCATTTGTTTTGAAACCCTTCCGCAATTTGTTTCCACTCGTCCTTGGTATTCGGGAACTATGACAAAACAAAATACAATAAAAAAATATAAAAAAATTAATTTCTTTGTTATTTCTTATTTTATTAAATTATTTGTGTTTTTTTTTTGTATGAAGGACGAAGAAGTGCAACCGTCTGGAAGCACAAATAAACGGCCGGCTGGGAATATGATTCGCTGCGCCAAAAAGAAAAAAAATGATGATAATGGTGTCCTGGAAGTTTTAAAAACTTGCGCTGTCGCGCTCAAGAATCCCACCACCACTAAAATCGATATTTCGGAATACGAAGCATCAGGAATAAAAGTTGCCAAGCAATTGGAAAGAATGGATCCGGAGCAGGCGATTTATGCGGACACCATAATAGCAGCAGTATTGAGAAGAGGGTTATTAAAAACTTTAAAGCCTCACACAGATTTGTGTGATAACGAATGCAAGCTCTATGCTGTGCCCTATCACAGCAGGAGTTTTTAGAGATGTATAGATACGATCGCGAATTCATATGCAAATTTGTGTATTGTATTCATTTAAACTATTTTCAGATGCTCCGTTTGAATAGTTGCTGTGCGGTGTGCAGCATAGCGGCTGTTCTATTTATCTGAAACAATGTACAAAAAAGATTTTTGTTTTTTAGGAAATTGCGCAAGTAATGAACCTCGGAACGCAGTAAATGTTGCCGTTATTTTGTGAATTTTACAGTTTTTATCCTCCCAATCGACCTTCATTAACTGCGCAATTTCCTGAAGAACAAAACTCTTTTTGGTATTTTGTATCAGATAAACAGAACAACCAATATCTTGCACGCCGCACAGCAACTATTCAAACTGAGCGTCTGAAAATAGTTTAAATAAATACAATACACAAATTTTCATATGAATTCGCGATCGTGGATTAGGTTTATTTAATTAATAAAGTATTATTGTTAGTCTACACGTATTATTAATTTGTAACCCTTACCTTTAAGAACTCTGTGCGTAGGGCATTATACAGAGCTTTGCACGTGTCAGGAATTATTTTACATAACGAAGGAGCTGATATGCCAGTTGTAAATTTCAAATCTTCGTAAGAACGTCCCGTTGCCAAAAATCTTAAAGTGGCGATAAGACGTTGCTCTGGAGTGATGCTCTGCCTCATAACGGTGTCCATTTTTTTAATATTGTTTTCAACTAAGCTGAGGAGATGATGAAACGCTTCAGAATCCATCCTCAAATAATTCCGGTAGTCATCTGGATAATTGTCTCTCAGCTCTCGCAGAAGAGGCTGAACATTACAATTTCCGCGGTATTCTTTTACCCAGACCTGGCGGTTTCTTCTTCTGTTTCTTCTTCGATCTGCTACTGTTAAATGCACAGCAGCAGCAGCAATAACAACAACAGCTAGGTTCCGGTCACGGTTGTTATTCACCGCAAACATGATAACACTTTTGCTCACAGCCTTTTGTAAAACGCGTTCTTCACACAGGCTTCTTACACTTGATGTGGTTCGGTGTAAGGATAATCACACACCTAACCCAACTCAATGTAGATTATCCACAAATAACAGTTAATAATAACAATTAACAATAACAATTAAAAATAACAATTAACAATCACAAATAATAGAAACAATTAACAGTACCAAATAATGGTAATAATTAACAGTAACAATTAAGAGTAAAAATTAACAGAAATAATTAAGAGTAACAATTAATAGTAATAAATTAACAGTAAAAATGGAGAAACAGTAAGAATGCGTGCGCGGTACGTGATGTCTGAGAGCCGGTTCGAGACCAAGTGTCCGCTCCGTGAATTTTCGTCGGTTAAAAAGGAAAGACAAGACAGAGTTAGAGATAGCGAATAGAAAAAGATAGCGATACCCTAAAACGAAGATGAAATAGCAAAGAACAGAGAAAAACATAGAGAGGGTGGAGAGAAAGCGTGAGATAAGAAAACTGTCCTTCGGCGCGCAAAGGTTTGGTCGCCAAATGTTCCTGACGGTGACCAGGCCTGTGCGAACCCTTGAAACTTAGTAGGTATATGTAAGCAGAAACGGCAAGAAGAGGTAGGTACATACATATAAAGGGGTAAAAGTGAAAGTTAGAAATAGCTCCAGAAACAGAAAAAAGAAATATGGCAAAAACGTAGTTTAGTATGAAAGTTGTATTTTTGTGTATCCATCACTCTATTCTGATAGCCAATGGGCAAAGTATCTACCCATGCAACCAGATATGTCGTATTCATGTTACTTACAAAAAAATTGATCTCAAGTTGACCTTTCGTAATCTAACGAGAATCGTGCCAATTTTCAAACCAGAATGTCGATATGTTTCATAATTTCTGTAGATATGTATAAGTTTATATCTCATATATATTTTGAATGTGTATAGTCTAAGCTTATTTATGACATAAATACTAAGTCGGTTGCTGCAAATTAGACTTTTGCGTCTTAAAGAACCAGCGAATTTTTTATTTAAGAAATCGATGTCCGTTTTAGAAACTCCCGTTTTTGTTAATTTTCAGCGTTTCTCACTTAATCTACTTCGGGCGGTAGCCACACTCATACAGGTTGCCCAAATTTTATAATTTTCTATTTCAGACAACTACAGCGATTGATTTTATGCTATCAGTGCGCATGGGAGTTTTGTAATGCGCTCCATTTTAAGCTCTATAACGACAGATATAACCATTATTTTTGCATACAATTTTTTTACATATTCCCTAAAGATTGCCAAATGAAGCCACAAAGCTGGAAGTAAATAGATATATTTAATTGTTTGTTTTTAAAAAATTCGCGTTCACTTCCTACCGCTACAAGCGGCTCGCATAGACTTGGCTGCCAGACTCGGCGTGCGCTCCAGGATTTCCTTTTTCTGTTTCTGAAGCTATTTCTTACTTTCACTTTTACCCCTTTATATGTATATACCTACCTCTTCCTGCAGTTTCTGCTTACATATACCTACTAATTTTCAAGGGTTCGCACAGGTCTGGTCACCGTCAGAAACATTTGGCGACCAAACCTTTGCGCGCCAATGGACAGTTTTCTTATCCCACGCTTTCTCTCCACCCTCTCTATGTTGCTCGTTCTAGTCATCGTTCGGACCACGGAAACCGAGCAGCCTTCATAAAACAAAGTTTTCACAATTATTTTGATCACCGTACGGATCACAGAGTCTACATCGATCAATCATGTTTTTGGATAAGTTACACTCTCGTCGGACTCCAGGGTGAGCCAGGAATCCATTTGTCACGTACATATCGATACGATAAGAGAGTGGGTTTAAGAAATGCCTACTCCTTTTATAATTTGTATTGTTTGTGTAAAAGTAGTCCGATTTGCATGAAATTTGTGATAATTTTAATTGAGAGAACGCCAGGAATCCATTAGTGTTACTTTCATATCGATACGATGAAGAATAAAGAAATTCTTAATACGCTGTAATGAATATTTCACCCTCGACTGTGGGTCGCCGACCTCGATTCGCTGCGGTCGGCCGAGGATTCATACCTGTTTCAGAAAAACTGTATACTTTATTCTTTATCGTATCGATATGGAAGTGATACCGATGGATTTCTCATGTTTTTCAAATGAAAATTATACCAAATTTCATGTAAATCGGACTATTTTTAACGAAGTTATGGAAATCAATTTATTATGAAGATTCCTTAATTACAATCCGATTTGTGTCGTTTTTGGACCATTTTCATCGGGAAAACATAAGGAAACGATTCACGTCACTTTCGCCAAGATCCGGTGAGAAATGTAGAATTTTCGATTCGTCACGTCTTAGGGGGCAACATTGCACGGCCCCCCTGGTCTCGAGGGTCGAAGTACTCGAAACCCATCGAGGCACGGCTTATCGACGGCGTTGTTTCTGGAGTCTTGGCTGCCAGGATCGGCTGCCAGGCTCGGCGTGCGCTCCAGGATTTCAAAACTGTCGGAAATCCACGCGCCACGCCGAACCCTTGCCGTTTTCCTTTTCTAACTACTTTTTCTGTCTCTTATGTAAACTCTTCTGGAGCGAAGGTTGGAGCGCGGCTAGGAGCGTGGTGCTTTCTGGCGCGCGGGCAGGAGTGTGGTGCTTTCTTGCGCGCCACGCTAGAGCGTGGCTGAAAAATTTGACCTGCATCACGCGCCATCAGAAGACTACCCCCTTTCTTCAAAACATCTTGCACATTACACCTCTTCATCATTTATCTTACATATAACATCACTTGCATACCTATGTGTATTTATTGTTTATCAATATTAGTTTTTATATTAAAACAAGCAATGACATGGTAATTATTGCCGTCAATAGTAATAATTATGATCGTCAGAACAGTGAATGTGTTACCTGCACTTTCATTTGCCATCGCATTGCCGGGGAAACATTTGGATATTTTAATGTACCCTTGTAAAATTTTACAGTCGTTATAACTGAGTCTTAAACCATTTCCATAATTTATAGCATCTTCAGGTCAACCAAATGTAGCTTCGTAAAAACAGATGTTTCAGTGTACCCTACAGTAATAGCATTTATGATATCCCCTATAAGCCAGGTATATCAAGATATGTCATTGATCGTTTCGTAGATCGAAAAATTGGATGGAGTCCACGTAGAAATGTGAGGCCGAACCCGTTGTCTCTAAGTAGTGGCGAGTATAATCTTCTGGCGCGCACGAAGGAGCGTCGCTCCGGCGTTCAAGTACTTTTGGCCTGCCGCGCGCTGGAACGCACGCCGGGAACGCGCGCCGGGAACGATCGTGTAAAGGCCCCTATAGCCGCGGCCGCGCTGCGGTCCAACGGCAGAGTGGGACAGAATCCCAAAAATAAGGAAACAAGATAGAATTAAAAAATTATGGGATTATGTTTTTTTTATATATTTCTTGTAAACTAATAATATGAACTCCTAAAAAAGGGAAAAATATCGTGGCCTCTACATCTGATCTGTGTGTAAACACGTGTCACAGTTTGTATGTTCTTTCTTGTGGGAAATTTTGAATTGAGTCTTTTAAATTTTGATGATATAAAAGACACAAATTTTTTGGGAACCGAAATGAGTAGTATCGTTTTTGGTAAGCAATAACAAAGAATGAGTTACATACTCTTCTTTTCCATAAGAAACCCATTGAAGAAATATTAGCAATTTTATATTAGCAAGCGTCCTTTTAGTTACCCTTCGGGAATTTCCTAGCAAATTTCATTTTTGTTTTATAATCAACATATATTTGGCTTTGCAACTGCGAAAATGAGATTTGGCAATATTTACCAATAATGGAGTAATTACCTGTATTCTATGTCGCACAGTGAGGCTGAATCCCAATAAATAGGAAAAAAATTCAACAGCATCACATTTTTTGCACTGAAACTGCCGAATATAATTAAGGAAGTTCGTGAAAAAGTATTAATATACAACTCATACCGAAGATTGCCGTTATTTAGAAAAATTAAGTCAATAATTCCCAAAAAACTAGAACTATTTGATAAATACAGGGTGTCCCAAAAATGCTGCGGGTCCTTAAAGGGGGTGATTCGGGGGATGATTGCAAACAAGTTTTTCCTTTGCAAAAATGCTCTCCGAGGTTTCGTTAACGAGATATTAACAAAAAGCACCGACCAATCAGAGCGCGAGTCTGACGGCCGAGTTCCCGCGCTAGCGTGGCTACGCGCCGCGCTGCGACTTGTGAACAAGTGACTCGGCATGCAACGAAGAAAATTGCGTAGAATGGCAAATGAAAAAGACGTAACAAATAAAATCGAACACGTTGTCATGGTTTGTTTGTCATTTAAAGTGAATAATGAATAAAGGATAAATGGATGAAAATCACGTGTAACGTAAAAAGACGAATACACATTTTTTTTAGAAGATTCGAAAATAATAATTATTTGAGAAAGATCAGTGTGCGCATCTTGAGCCGTCGCCTAAAGTAAGTCACAGTTCAAGATAACTGCAGCAATTATTAATTAAGAAAAAAAATGTTATCTAATAGTGGATGTTTTTGCATTCTGTTCTAGTGTCAGCAAGACGACGATACACCGCATCCTCAGGGATCGGAGGTTGCATCCGTACAAATATGTACGGGTGCAACATTTGCACGCCGGAGATTACATACAGCGGGTTCAATATTCCAGGTGACTGTTGGGAGAAGTGCTAAGGAATCCGTCGTTCACCACATACATATTGTGGACGGATAAAGCAATTTTCAACAGGGAAGGTTGCTTCAATTCCCACAATATGCATGTGTGGAGCGACGAAAATCCCCTAGCGCTTCGTCCACGTGCCGCACAAGTCCGTTGGTCGATCAACCTATGGGCCGGCATTTGTGGCGAACTTATCGTTAGGCCGTACATTCTGCCAGACAGGCTGGACGGCCCAGCGTATAAATATTTTTTAGAACATGTTCTGCCGGAGCTTATGGACGATATTCCATATGAGATCCGACAGAACATGTACTACCAGCATGACGGAGCTGGGCCACATTATGCCGATATTGTCCGCGCCTATTTAGGTGAAACCTTTCAGGACAGGTGGATCGGCCGCGGTGGGCGAGAGGCCCACGGTGCGTGGCTCCCACGGTCACCGGATATGAATCCGCTGGATTTTTTCTTCTGGAGCTACCTGAAGGTAATTTGATTATTGCTGTTACTCTTTACTTATTCCTGTTGTAGATAATTTTTTTTTATTTACGTTTTGTATTTGTTGTACAACAATCATTTCAGAATGAGGTGTATCTTCAGCCGGTGGACACTCCTGAGGAAGCAATAGCGCTTATCCACGCAGCGGTGGAGAACATAACGCCGCAGACATTACAGGGCGTCCAAAGACAATTATTTCTCCGCGCTCAAGCCTGCGTGGACAATGACGGTCTCCATGTGGAGCAGTTCTTTAACTGACAACAATCGGCCCCTTTCGGGGGCCACCAATTTTTAAAACGTAGGAACAACACGTTCCATAAAAAGTAAATAAAGTGATCAGTGTTAGTAGCCGCGCAGTAAAGTGAATATTCGGTACGTTGACCTGGACGCACCTGACATTGCGACCCTTAACTTTGGGTAGTGTCGTATACCTGGGATCAGCTGTGCACTGGGCTCGCCCATCGATGACCAGGATCGGTTCAGTGACCCAGTGACACAATTTTCAAGTTGCAGGTGAATTTTCGTCAAGCGTGAGTTTTAGTTACTTTGATGGTGCTCATGCATTTTTAAATTTAACGCAAGCTATGACTTATTTCCGGCGACAATTCTCAAATAATTATTATTTTCGAATCTTCTAAAAAAAAATGTGTATTCGTCTTTTTACGTTACACGTGATTTTCATGCATTTATCCTTTATTCATTATTCACTTTAAATAACAAACAAACCATGACAACGTGTTCGATTTTATTTGTTACGTCTTTTTCATTTGCCATTCTACGCAATTTTCTTCGTTGCATGCCGAGTCACTTGTTCACAAGTCGCAGCGCGGCGCGTAGCCACGCTAGCGCGGGAACTCGGCTGTCAGACTCGCTCACTGATTGGTCGGTGCTTTTTGTTAATATCTCGTTAACGAAACCTCGGAGAGCATTTTTGCAAAGGAAAAAGTTGTTTGCAATCATCCCCGGAATGACCCCCTTTAAGGACCCGCAGCATTTTTGGGACACCCTGTATATCTATATACTATGGAAAGTGCAGAAATATTTGCAAACCTGTATCCATGTTATCCTATATACCAAATACTGTTCATAAAGTGTTAATACATTCATACGTAATTATACAATAATTGGGCAACCTTTCAATCGCCTAATTTTGTGACGGGACCCAAGATGCCAGAAATAAAGGTTTTACAAGTGAAGGAAAGATTGTACGCTCAAAATTTTGTCATTGCAATACAAATGAAGATGTTTTAAACTTTTCATCGATTTCTTCAGATCCAGGAATAGTGTTTTATAAAGTAGCTTCATAAGATTCGACATTTTGATTAGAAAAAGTGGCATGTTGAACTTTTTCTCTATTCTTCAGATTGACGCCCACTGCGTTGGGGCAAAAACGAAATCGGAGCCAAGCGGGAATTCATTCGTTGTTTTCGACCGATAATCCCAAGAACGTTTCGACAAAATCTGTTTCCCAGCATTTCTAAAGGGCAGTCAAGAACGTTATGCCGTCTGTAATAATTTTAAGCATTCTTCAGTCTCACAATGGGTTCATCCGTATATTGGTCTCTCGGTGGGTAGTACGTACGATGGCTTCGTACCTGGACGTAGGTACTGCTATTAACCGCCGCGCGGGACAATATGGTTATAAAAACAAATGTGGCGAGGTACTCTGGCCGTTCAGCCACAATAATTTTTGGCAACCAGATGCGAGGTTTTCACCCTCGATTTCTTCAAGAGGGAGAAGGTTCCTCCTCCGTCGCCGAATTCACAGGGGGCAAGTCCCCTCTCTTTAAGGAAAGGTGTTCCCAATGTGTGTATCATAATTAAATTACAACAACAATTATTTTCATATTACTTTCTCTTCTTTAAATATTAAAATAGAAAATATAAAATAGTTTAAAGGAGGAACACTGTACTGTATGTACTCCGGGTGGTATCGGTACCTATTGGTACATTAGACACCCCCCCCCCCCCTCGGATTGTGTGATTGGGGGAAAATCATTAAATTTGCAAGCGCAATTTCGATGCCAAAAGTTTTAGTAGCAGATGAAGCATTCGCGTTGAAAGCAAATAAGACAAGACGCTATGCAAGACTGAATTAACAAACTATGGATATTCGTAACGCTTTCCCAGACTGGTTCATTTCGCTTGCTGGAGAAGTTTCTTGGCAATATGAAACCATAACGAAATAATATTTTACTTTATTATCTTGTCACGTCCTGGGTGGTGAGGTTCGGGGAAGTGACCTTGTTTGGGTGGATATCGAAGATTTAGGCACGAAACTCTATTTCGGTGCGCTGAGGGGTAGTGAAGGCCTAGGCACGAAACCCAGTTTCGCGACGCTGAGGGGTAGCGAAGCCTAGGCACGAAACCCAGTTTCGCGACGCTGAGGGGTAGCGAAGCCTAGGCACGAAACCCAGTTTCGCGACGCTGAGGGGTAGCGAGGCCTTTGGAACGAAACCCTGTTTCGCTTGCTCTAAGGGTAGCAGGGATTAGGCACGAAACCCTGTTTCGCGACGCTGAGGGGTAGCGAAGCCCTTGGAACGAAACCCTGTTTCGCTTGCTCTACGGGTAGCTGGGATTAGGCACGAAACCCTGTTTCGCGACGCTGAGGGGTAGCGAAGCCCTTGGAACGAAACCCTGTTTCGCTTGCTCTACGGGTAGCTGGGATTAGGCACGAAACCCTGTTTCGCGACGCTGAGGGGTAGCGAAGCCCTTGGAACGAAACCCTGTTTCGTTTGCTCTACGGGTAGCTGGGATTAGGCACGAAACCCTGTTTCGCGACGCTGAGGGGTAGCGAAGCCCTTGGAACGAAACCCTGTTTCGTTTGCCCTAAGGGGTAGCAGGGATTAGCACGAAACCCTATTTCGCAACTTTAATCGACCAGGGAAGGTTGGGAAGTAACCGCTCACCCTAGGGACACCCGTTAGCGTATTCGTGGTTTCTTCTTAGGCTTTGGTAATAGGCTTAACTACTGCATGGCAAAAGAAACACCCGTATGGTAGTTCTTCTAGATAGACGTAGTAACGGTCATGCGGGACTCTGAGTGAAAGAAAGTTGTAAACACTGGTAAGAAATCCCGAGGTTCGCGAAGGAAGAGCGGCCGTTGCATGGCCGGTTAGGATTCCTGGTATTCGGTGGCCAATTGCGAGAATTCAGACGTTTAAGTAAACAGAACCGTTATTTATTGGCGGTGCGTGAATAAGCTATGCACTATTGGTGCAACAGCAGTAACAATAATGCGCGGACATCAAGCATGAGCACAAAACATTTATATAACAGTGGTTACAAATATAAGCATAAGATGAGTTAGTATTAATGGTAACAAGTTAATAATAAGCAATAGAGATAAGCAATAATATAATTAGGCGGTAATATAAGCAATAGACACAAAATAAAGCGTTAACGTAGCAATTAAACGATATATGTTAATAATAAGGAAAATAATGTAAGGCTAAGAGCGTAAGTAAATGAGGATGATATAAAGCGATAGGATTACAAAATAATATGCGCTTACAGTGATGGCGAAGGTTTTGATCCTCTGAGGGGCGTTGCACTGAAGCTAGACTTAGCGAAGCGTACTTTGAAATAGTAAGAGATTTGAAAGCGTAAATGATATTCCGGACTAGTTGTACTAATTGGACTGGACTGTCCTCGGGGTCCAGCGGCGCTGGTATTTATACAAAGCATTGGAATGTTGGTATGTGCGGTATGCGTGATGATTCATCCTTAAAATATGTGTTATGTAATCGGCGCGTATTGATGACTCATGCGTATGGTATGTGTCGTTATGGCGTATTTCGGGGGTCTTTCGGGACTTTGAAAAGGGAATACTCCACCTGTTGGATGGTTTGGAGGATTTTGATTGGGGAGGTTTGAAATGTGGAGATTTGGATAGGTTTGTTGTAGAGAGGGGTCTCGAGTTAAATGAGTTTTGGGCGAGGGACTTGTCTAAGGTTTGAATGTGGGAAGAGTTCGCGCCTCGAAGGCCGAAGAGGGGTAGGGGATTTCAAATTTGATCATCTGAAGATGGGGACCGCTAAGGTACATCGTCCAGACAACCCGGTGGTTGGGAAAGGGTTGAGAATTGAAGTTTCATAGGTAGTTGTGTGGTTGTGCGAGAATTTATATGGAAGGTGTTGGTTAGGACCGCGCGAAAATAGTGGGACGTCACAATCTTAAATTTATATTTATATTATGTTCTTATGTATAATACTTTCTGATTTTATGTCACTGCTTATTGATTTTCACGCACTTTCGTGTACATTTCGACTTTTGTAACCGGGTAATTTTTTGTCGTATATAATCGAATGATTTTGAGTGCCACAAATTAATTGTTTCTGTAAATTCATCTTATGGATTTTATGTACGCGACAGCGTGCTGCATCTGTTTTGGCGTAACGTAACATATTTGTTGGTAGGAGATGCATTAAAAACAATGCAGGTTAAATTTTTGCGACAACGCATCGCTGTAATACACTACTCCGCCATGCGTTTATTATGAATACCACTATTAATTTAAGATATTATTAAAACTGCATTGAGTTTATCGTCACTCAACAGATTCAGAGAAATTCTTCATACTAATATTCGTATTCTCGTTACTAATGGTAATTGGTGTTTATACTGAAGCGTATGAGATAATAAATCACTTGCATACCTTTGGCACTGTCAATTTTCCTAGCCTTTAAATGATATTTTGATATAACGTTAAATTACTTACATTATTTATAACATTATATTTAACGATTTAACTACGCATTCCTGCTCTTAACTGTAAAATTTAAAAATATCACTGACATTCCTTTAGTTCTAAGTGCCTCATACATGTATAATGAAACAATAAATAAATGCAATCAGCAATAATAAAGAAATAAGTATAGTTGTTTGTTTTACAACAACTATACTTATACTAAATACTAACAACCCATTAGGGTGTTAGTATTTAGTTTTGTGTACTTAGTTCTTGTTGGCTCTTAGCCGTGTATCCTTGGATAATTTATTGTATATGACTCTTTAGTTAATTCCTTTGTTTTGTCTCTTGTAAACCATGGGTATTTCCCGTATAATCATTTAAATAAATAAATAAATAAAATAAATATAGTTGAAACATACTTTACCTGTTCTGTTTAATTTAATTGACACTTCTCTCCACACATTTCCTTTCACTTCTTGCAATCATAAAGGACACAATATTTAATTGGATATATCCTCTATCAATGTTTTGTCCTCCGCAGACGAAAGCTGGAACTTCGTCGACAATTCAGACGCGCGTCACTAAAGGGTGATTCTCCAGATTCAATTTATATCATTTCAAGTTGTCTTCGTTCATAATAATCCGATGTTCATGAAATTTCATATGATTTACATCGGAAAAACACAAGGAATCCATTGGTGTCACTTACATATCGAAACAATAAAGAATAAAAAATTATTTTATTCCTGAAGCAGGTATGAATCCTTGGCCTTAAGGCAGGGTCCCACTAGTGCAACCGCGCGCCGCGCACGTTTTTTTCGACGCGCAAGGCCGATTTGTTGCAGAAAGACGTTCCCACTGGTGCAACTGCGCGCCGCGCACGGGTCAGATTTACGAGTTTCTCGGATTTTCGAGGAGTTTGGAGCACTTGAAAGGGTCGACTTTTACGACGACCCGCGCGTCGAAAGCGATCGTGTGCGCGCTATGCAGGGATTTCTCTGCCACGCGCGCACGCGAATGCACGCCGCGCACGCGAATGCACGCCGCGCATCGTCGAAAAGACTGGAAAAATGTGTGTTTTTCAACGCAAATGTACTCTTTACTCCTACATATGTATAATTTGCATACGTGTTTTTATGGTCTATTATTTAGTTTATATATTAAAGCAAGCAATGACATGATAATTATTACTGTAAATAGCAACAATTATACTGCTGCGAGAGGTATACTAGTTTCTAGATACATCAGAATTGTAATACACTATATATGCAGATATGTGACACTGAATTGTAATTGTATAGTGAGTCCGTTTTAACTGGATTTTCTTTGCAACACACTTTCCAGCAATCGGTGACCGTGTGATGTAATTTCTTGATAAAAGAGTATAAACAAGAATTGAATTCTGTGGACGTATCCACAGATACTTTTTATTACAAGAGATCAGTATAAGTACAACGTTATATGTTCGGAGTTCGCTTTTAGACTGCCTGGTTTTCTGAAGGGTCCGTATTTATATCTAAAGGATGTGCTGGAAGTTCTAGGCTGTGTGTAAATGATGACTATTGCTATCCGGTATCTGGAAGATATTCGATGAGTAGGCTGTGTGCAGATGATGACTATTGTTGTCAGGTCCTATCTGTGGAGATAAGGGAAATTTTAGGTCACAACCGCGCCGTAGTAACCCCTTCAAACATTTCAAGTAGTATGAAGTGTGAAGGCGTTGTTTCGGCTACTGGCACAACCGCCGGCGTTAGCTTTATTTAGATAAAGAAAGTAAGATATAGAAAAGGAGGCTAGTTTTTCCACTGTCTCCGACGTGCGCGCCAAGCATTCGCGTGCGCGCCTGGCAGAGCGTCGGCCCATTTCGTGCGCGCGGCCTCATAAATTAGACCCTTTCAAGTGGACGAAAACGTCGTGCGCGGCGCGCGGTTGCACTAGTGGGACCCTGCCTGTAGACCCTTTCAAGTGCGCTTGAACAAAAGTGGGACCCCGAACGCCGCGCGGCCGGAGGCTGGCCGCTGCGCCGCGGCCGTCGGGCCGCGGCCGCCGGCCGCGCCATAGAGACTCCACCTTTAGATGCATTATTGATTGATCAGACACAGTGGACTACTTGAAATCCTCCCCTCAAACGAAGCGACACCGATTAGAGTTGTTATACCCTGTCACATAGTGCACTGCCTTTTTCCCATGTTCACAGGGGATTCATTATATGTATGTATTTACGATTGAGCGGAATCGCTTTCATTACGACATTTTGACACGTCGCTCATTAGCGACTTTGCAAAACCGCCCGTGAGTTAACAATTCGGCGGATTCATTAAGGGTTGTTCACCGTCTTGGCTTACATGAGACCTTGCAGCGAACAAAAATCTGTTGATCCCCGTTATGTCTGGATAATATACCGGTCCGTTTGATTGCACAGTGGTCCCAAAGTGACTTTTTGTGGACAAAATTCTGTATCTCCGTCAATTCTCAACCAATTTTTGATTTTTTTGTCTCGTTTTGTCGGGGATTAAATTTGCTACAATATCAAATACCTGAATTGCGACCAAAACGTGTTATTTCTATCTTTTTTCTGACAAAGTTGGATGAAAACTTTAGTAGAACAATCTTTAGGGTTAATTAGATAAAATTTTGCTTATCTAAGTAGTTTTCTTTACGTAAAATCTCCAATTGGCACTTTGCAATAGCGAAAACATAAAACAGGGGATTTGTTGACACGTCAGAATGTTTGAAATACAATTTTACAATGGCTGAAAACTTGGAATGTCCACCGAGTTTACTACAACCAGAACCGTCTAAAATATCAATTTAATGTATAATTATAGAATCTAATAGGGTTCAGATATATCGAAGAACGTCAAAACCGTGATTTATTTTTTTTACGTTTTTATTATTGTTTATTAGTAAATAAAACTTTATCGAATCTCTCCGAACCACAACTTTTGCATTTGGAATGTGGGTAAGAATGTAACAAACAAATTCAGAAAGGAATTGACGCGAATAGTCGAAGACGCGTCATAAACAGAAAAGATTGATCTTTCTATTGTTTTTTTCGTGAACGTTCTACGATGATTCGTTCGCTTGCTAAAAGCAACTAATGTAAAAAAAACGGTTTTTACTTCAAAGTTGAATAACTTGTCCAAAAAAATCGTAGAGAAATGTATTATTCTCTTTTTACACAGGAAAGTAGCCGCTTTCAACTGCTGTAAATGGAATTTGTGTAAAAAAATCCATACTCCCCGTGGAACATCGCAAAGTTGAAATCACAACGCAATTTTTTGTTGCTGCCCAAAATCATTCTAAGGAGGTGAAATTAACCCCCGCAAATTCGTGTATTTCCGATTTTGTGTTATAACTCGCGAACTGTACGAGATAGAAAAAAATTTCAAAACGAAAGTTACTTCTTTTAATTACATCTATCAAATAGTAAAAGTTAAATCAATTGTTTAAACAATTAGAAAAAAGTTATAATCAAAAATATTAATAATGTTTTATAAAATTCAAGTTTTCACGTGAAATCTGAATTGGTGCATTAAATAATTATGAAACAGCATAATCCATTTTTTTCATACAATTTCAACTATTGTTGTATTACGGAACTGCGCTCCTCGACAATCGAAAAACTTTTGGATCCCATTGTAACGTGCCTTAAGCTGCACAACGAGCAATGTTCTTCTAACGCTTATTATGAAATAATATGCGACGCGTAGTAAGAAAGTAAGATAATTTATATACTTTTGTCTCAAATTACATATAGGGGAAATATATCAGGTGGAAATAGAGGAGAAGAAGGGAACTGTTAGATATAACTTATCCTTATTAGAACTTTTTATTTTTAACATAATTATCGACTTTTCTCTTATTTGCTCACCAAACAAGTGAGACAATGCAGGCGTTTAATACTTTGAAAACACTTGTGTGATGTGAATATATACCTACTTTTGTCTCCCATCAAAGTATTATCTCATGCCTATCCCTAGTAGCACAAAATATTGGTTAAATATTTTTTCCAAATATTAAGAAAATATTTTTTTAGCCACACTTTTTAATATGAAAAAAATGTTGATTCCAAATATTATATACACATACTGAAAATGTGAAATAAAGGTTTAGAAAATATGAAACATTCGGGAAAAAATGTTTTCTTTCTACCATTCAATAAATATTTACTTTATATTTGAAAAAAGAATATTTTTTTCATAATATAAAATGAATATTTCCAGCATATCTGGAAAATATATTTTCTTCTTAATCTAGAATAAATATTGTATGTATGTTTAAATATCAAAAAGAGATTGAACCTCTTTTTAATATTGGATGTATGAGCATTCAATATTTTGTGCTACTAGGGATTGTTCTCTCGAGCAGTAATAATGAGAATACATATATTAGTATTCTTATCGGGTTATACATTATTTGCAAGGAAAATAAAGATGATCAATTTTAATAAGACATTTCACTGTCAATAATAACGAGTCGAAGCATTTATTACTTTTGCCGTCACGACACTCCTATAGAACTGTTAATACCTATCTTATATATATAAGATAGGTATTAACAGTTTATTATATATATATGTAAATAGTATTAAGCAGATATATATATATATAAGATAGGTATTAACAGTTCTATAGGAGTGTCGTGACGGCAAAAGTAATATATATATATATAATAAATATTTTAATACGAATAAATATTTTATTCAAAATATTTGGCGCTGCTCTCCGAATTGCCGTTGCTAAACTGAATACATATTTATAAATTGCATTAAAATCTTTTTCTTTCTTTCTTGTTTCAGTGCTATCTGGTGTTGTTTTAATCATTAACCAAGGCAATTATAATTTTTTTCAGAGAGCAGCGCCAAGTATTTTGAATAAAATATTTATTCGTATTAAAATATTTATTTGTACAAAAATATATCTGCTTAATACTATTTGTTGAGCAGAGCTTTACAGGTTGTTTTAATGATCACACATTTATATTTGGGAACACTGATGCGTTGTACTTTATTATTATTTTTACTGCACATGGAACAGTTGAGTAAAGATCTTACTTATTCTCCTTACTTCAATCACAAACGCAATTTATAATTCTTTCGGGAATCCACCACTCGACCCGCTTACTTTCGCTTTAGGAACGAGAATGAACCGAGAGCATGGCTGCTAACGGAAACTTATAATCGTGTACGGTTCTAGAACATTTACATTAACTTCCGGCGCGGCTATATTTGAAATTACTCATTCCAACACTATTTAATACATTTTTTTCTTTGAATAAATAGCCATTGTGATAATTGGCGCAATTGATGTATATCATTAGTTTTGGAAAGCTATTAATTTACAACAATGTTTTTAAATGGGATTCTTTTTGATGGGTATTAATTTACGACAATGTTTTTAAATGGGATCCTTTTGATGGGATTATATACTTGGCGCTCTTTTCTGTACCTTTTTTTAAAAAAGGTAATTTTGTGGGATTTCACACATTTTGTAGTGTTTATTGATAACTGGATAATTTTTTCACCTCCTGGGAGTTATTTTTTTTAACTAACAATATATTATATTGTCATCCAAACTATGCACACCTGCAAAGCTACAAGACAATTGGATTGGTGGAATTGGTTTAAATTTGAGTTTTCAGATAAGAAGCAAACATACAAGAAGCAAACAGATGACTGATGCTGAATAAAATCGTTTATTTAATATAATACTATGTCCCATTTATTTTTTCCTCTAAATTATACAGTTTTCCATATTCATAATAAAATTCGATTTTAATTATATATACATATTTCTTAAAACTCTAAAATTGAATTATACAAGAAAGTGTGCTTGTTTTTCTTCATTTGCTCGTACAGTGGGGTCAATTTCTCTTTCTCTTCTGCTTCAATTATCTGTAAATATATTAAAACCACATATTTTAGTTACAACTTAATGTAAAACATGTAGATATAGAATGGCCCTTTGCTATACTAAGTGTGGAGACTGTAAAATGTGTCGGAAGAAAGTGAGAGCGCAGAATGTCTTGTTGGAGGAACTTTAAATGCTAATGGTAATATAGCGAAAATGAACAAAGAGATCCAATATTTTTAACGCACAATTTATTGGTGTTGGAATAAATTTAATTTAATATGTTTATTGGTGAATTGAAATATTGGTAATGGGAAACTAATAAAATTAATGAATATCGAGGGAACTACTGTGGATTTTAATAAAGTATTAGGAATATCTTTCACAAGAGATTGAAAAGTATCAAGGGATATGCGTTTTCAGCGTACTTTCTTCAATAATGTGACTTGCTCTACATTGCAAGCAGTACGCTATAATTTTCTTAATTCTTAATGCTACGCAAATTTGACAAATTTTGTCGATTTACCTTATTTGACAAATTTCCAGAAACAAGATGCTTCTCTGTCTATCTAACCTTCTCCAGACAATATCCACGCCTGTGCATTCCCTTCATTTCTATCGAAGCTTGTGCGTCCCCTTCACTTCTATCCAAGCCTGTGCGTCCCTTTCGTTTCTATCTAAGCCCCTGCGTCCCCTTCATTTCTATAAACTTTACATAAAAACTCTAATGTAAAAATAGTTTGCTGGTATAAAAACAATATATTGTTTTGTAGAAACTTGTGGGAAAGAATATGTTTCTCTGTCGAACCTTCTCCGGACAACATCCAAGTCTGTGCGGCCTCTCCGTTTCCATAACCTCTACATAAATAGTCTATTAAAAAATTTTTGTGACTTACCTTGTTAATTGAAATGTTAATTGAGACAATAACTCAGTGTCCTATATGTTGTAAAACCTCGGGAATTTCAAAACTTTTTACTTATTTCCTCATTTAACACTTGCAGGTTATGATTGTTTTGACACTACCTCGACAGATCTGCTCTCTGTCTGCTGGCTGTCACGTGACAACAATGATCCAATGAACGACGTGCCTGCTAGGCACATTTCCTCCCCCTTTCACACTCCCCTCTTGCCGAGAAGTGGAGGACGATGACTATGACGAAAAATCTTAACATGAAATTCGGCAAATTGCAACTTTACATCGAAATATCTCAACTCCTAAGGCACGTAGGAACAAAACGAAGACACTTTTCTTATGTAAATCAAACCCAAGCTATCCATTAAGGGGGTAGACACGTCACGTGGTCTGGCCAGCGGGGCCGGTCGGTATTACAGCAGATTTTTTCTGCACAGAAACGGTAATACCCTTGGATACGCGGCTGCCTGTGCACGCGAGAGGGAGCTGTTTGCTATTTCCATATTCTATTTTGAATGTGGAAAGAAATTCTCAGCTGTTGCGTTGTACTTGTAAAAATTTAAAGAGAAAGTCTGCTGGTACTGCAAACGTAGAAAATTCATTGTACATTTACTCGGAATGTGCTTATGCTACAATATTCTACGTTGGTAGTAAGGAATTATAAGTGAAAAGGAAAAATACACGAGGACATGTCCCCAGAAAATGAAGTTTGTTAGGATAGACATTTTTTAATTAGCAAAACACTGAAACAGAACATGAAATACATATCCTATGCAGAAAGCATTTATGACCAAACATATATAAAATTGTGTTTGATGTTGAATCCAACGCATAATTATTATGTGGTCCCTCCTTGAAGTGACAGAAATTATAACCTATGAATATGCTATATGACAATAAATGTTTAGCGGCTGTTTCGTTCTTTTGCGCTACATTTGTGAACTTTTCATCATCCTTCCGAAACATTATTATTACGCCGCAACAGTATCTTTAGGAAATCGGGTCTAACGTATAGGTTATATTTTCTGTCACTTCGAGGGCAGAAAATCCGCTTTTCCAAGTTACAAAAAAAACCGCTCCTCCAAGTGATAGAAAATATAACCTATACGTTAGACCCAATTTCCTAAAGATACCATTGCGGCGTAGTAATAATGATTCGGAACGATGATAAAAAGTTCACAAATGTAGGGCAAAAGAACGAAATAGCCGCTCAACATTTATTGCCATATAGCATATACATAGGTTATATTTTCTCTCACTTCGAAGACAGAAAATCCGCTCCTCAAAGTGACAGAAAATATAACCGAAGTATATGCTATATGACAACAAATGTTTCGTGGCTATTTCGTTCTTTTACAAAACATTTGTGAACTTTTAATCATCCTTTCAAAACATTATTATTACGCCACAACAGTATCTTTAGGAAATCGTGTATAGCATATAGGTTATATTTTCTGTCACTTCGAGGAGCCGACTACATAATAATCACGCGCATCTAGCGTGCGCATTTTCAGTAGCGGATTTCGTGAACGGATTCTGAACTAGATGTATTATGAAACACAATGTTTACGGGGTTTATTACTATTTTATTTTGTAAAAGATGCTTCAATTCTTTTAATGTTCCTGTCCATATAACTCTTGGCTATTAACAAATAATATAAAAAAAAGTACTAAAAAATTTTGGGGAACACCGAATTTATGAAATTTTTTCCGCGAATCCTATGTTACGTGCCCACTGTTGGGCGTTACCATCGCAGGCCACCCCGACGCAAAGGATAGAATAATGATTACACGGGAGTACACGCGACTGAACTATATTGTTACATAGAGCAATATCGGTTACAAAACAGTTCGGTACAAGACAGTCTTCTGGTCTTCTGGGCCTATACGCGGTGCTCGGAATACTGCTCTCCCCTCGGACGTCTCGGCCGCATTGAATCCTCTTCGGAATCTTCGTACCCCTGCCTGAAGAAGTGGTCGTGCAGCCCCGTGGCTTCTTCAGACATCCGCCTCGGCATTTGCCTTCTCGCTCAGGGGAAAACCACGGAAAAACCCTGAGCAAGGCGTGGGTACAACGGGAATTCTCGATCTGCCACGATGAAACGCTCCAACTTCTGGTTCCGCGATGTCTCTAGAACTCTGCAGCTTCCTGTCCCACGCCATCTCTGGAACTCTGTAGCTTCCTGTCCCACGACGTCTCGGGAACTCGACAGCTCCTTGTCCCACGACAAAATCCACGGGGAGCTCCGGGCGCGTTCCTCTTTCGTGTGGCCCACGACGAAATCCACGGAGAGCTCCGGGTCCAGCAGTCAGGCACGGGTACCGCGGGGCTTCTAATTCTCCCTCGACGAACGCCCCTGGTCCTTGTCCCGCGACGTCCCTGAAACTCCACTCTGGAACGTCCCACGTCGACTCCAACGCTCCGACGCTGCTTCCTCATTCGTGCAGCCTCCGGAAACCCGTGCAGACTCCAGCGCTGTCTCATTTGCAGGCAGCCTCCTCCAGAAGGACGTCCGACGACGTCTCCACTGCTTCGGCGACGTTCCCTCCTCCTCGTCGAATCCTTGGTCGCGGTCGACCGTCTCCCCCAGGGACTCGTCCTCGATGTCCTTCCGGTGGCCGTACGAGCTTGAGACTGCAATCCCTTCACGGCTCCGGATTCCATGCAAAAGAGACGGAGAAGCATTAATATTTACTTTCATTTGAGAGAATTCGTTGGAGCTGAAAGAATCGGGAAGATGGAAAGGCGAAACGGAACCGATAACAGGGGATCACAGCTCATGAGCATGTTATCGGCCCGTTCCCCGATCAATCTGCCCAGCACCCCAGCTCGTCTGCATTTTCTTTCTTCTGGGCTTCTTGTCCTCTTCTCCCTCTGTATAGAGAGAACTCAAAACTTGTTGAGAACAGTGCAGTTTATTGAGAGAGATTGAGAATAGATATTGAGGTTGTACAATAGAGGTGTAACGATTTCGAATGTTGTCGAGATACTACCGCTCTGTATAACCGAGCACTCAGGTCGGTCACGAGAGCGTGAGTGTGTGTATGAGTGTGTATGAGGTGTGGTGGATGTATGTATGGTGTTGTGAAAAGTAAATAAGAGGTCTATCAGCTGTTTGTGAAAAGTAGAGAGAGAAAGACAGATAGAGAGAGATGGATAGAAAGAGAGATGATTCTGCTGAAACATTCCGCCCGCCTTGCCAATCTTAGGTAGATTGGCGATCAGTGAAATGAATCATCGATCGAATGCGTAGCCACTAGGTGTAGTCCTCGTTGGTGGAGACTGGTAGTAGGATGAGCTTCACGATAGGCCGCCGGTACACCGAATGTTGAGTCCGAACGGTGGCGACGCGCACGAGGTTGTCCTGGCCAGTATGAACGTCGGTGACTCTGCCGAGAGCCCATTTGGATGGAGAATATCGTTCATCCTTGACGAGAACGAGCGATCCAATCTTGAGGGAGTGGAATCGTTGTTGCCACTTTGTGATGGTTTGAAGGTGCTGTAGGTACACGGTGCTCCAGCGTTGCCAGAAGTGCTCCAACATTTGACGTAGGAGTTGCCATCGAGAGAGTCGAGATGTTGGCAGATCGATGAGCGTAGGTTCTGGGATCGTATTTAAAGCAGAGCCCGTGAGAAAATGACCCGGTGTTAGCGCGGTCATATCGTTTGGATCGTCCGAGAGTGGACAGAGAGGGCGCGAATTGAGGACGGCTTCAATCTGTGAGAGCAGCGTTGAGAATTCTTCGTAGGTGAGTCCGGTGTCTCCGATAACGCGCTTGAGATGAAATTTGACCGATTTGACGGCGGCTTCCCACTTGCCGCCGAAATGCGGTGACGATGGCGGATTGAACTTCCATTTTGTGCCGTCACTTGCGAGGATGTTAGCGAGATCTTTCATCTGTTTGGATGAGGCTTGAAAGAGTTTACGCAACTCCTTATCAGCGCCGATGAAATTTGTTCCACAGTCGCTCGTGAGCGTTCCACAGATACCTCGTCGACTGGTGAAACGTTTGTACGCGGCGAGGAACCCTTCGGAGGAATAATCGGTGGCTATCTCCAAGTGGACAGCGGATGATGAAAAACAGATGAAGACGACGATGTACCCCTTGTAAGATTTGGCGCCCCGTCCTCGAAACGTCCGGAGGGTCAAAGGCCCGGCGTAATCGACTCCGGAGTGGAGGAACGGGCGCGACCGAGTCGAACGAGGTTCTGGTAGCTGCCCCATGAGTTGCTGACTGATAGCGGCTCGTTGTCGAACGCACGGTATGCAGCGATGGATGAATGTGCGAATCGGTACACGGCCTCCCACGATCCAATATCGACGTCGCAACGTTGCGAGAGTGACTTGAGTTCCTCCGTGAAGTGTACGGTAGTGAGTATCACGGATGATGAGGGTCGTAAGTGCGGATTCTCGAGGTAAAATAATAGGATGTTTCTCGTCATAGTCGAGAAGAGAGTTTCGAAGTCGGCCTCCGACGCGTAAGATTCCCGAAGAATCAACGAAAGGAGCGAGTCGAATCAACGCGGCAGACCGCGAGAGCTGCGCGCCCTGCGAGAGTTGATGAATTTCGTTCCCGAAGTACGCGGCTTGAGTTTTCTTTACCCAGTAAAGTCGAGCGGTGTTGAGTTCTTCGGGAGTAAATGGCGATGCTCGATCCGGAGTGCCCTGGATGCGTTGAAATTTGTGAACGGCTCGAAAACACAATGCCGTCACACGAAGAAGAGTCCTGAGACTCGAGAACCGCTCGACGAGGGCCCAGAGTTCTGGAGACTCGCCTTTATTAGCGATTGCAACCGGCGTTTTGCGAATTTCAAGAGCGACGTCCGTATCAAGCGGTGGGTTCGATGAAGGCCAAGATGTTGAATGTTTCCACAGCCATGTCGGGCCTGTCCACCAAAGAGTTTCGTCTATGAGTTGTCGAGGAGAGAGTCCGCGCGATGCGAAGTCCGCAGGGTTGTCCTTCCCTGGGACATGGTGCCATTGAGAGTTTGAGAGCTCCTGGATCTCTGTTACGCGATTTCGAACGTAATCGGCCCACCGGCGGGCATCACCGCGAATGTAGGCGAGCGCGACCGTGGAATCTGTCCAGAGGTGAATCGGAGCTTCTTCGAGATCGAGAGTTTTTCGTACGTGTGAGAGAGTTCGAACTAAGAGGAGTGCGGCTGAGAGTTCGAGTCGAGGAATGGTCACTGACTTTAGCGGAGCAACCCGAGTTTTCGCGGCCACGATTGTTACGCGAACATCGTCGAGATCCGCGATCGCGCGTAAATAGATCACTGCACCGAGAGCAACTTGAGACGCGTCCGAGAATCCGTGCAATTCCACGGCGCACGAGGTTGCGCGAGACCCGAGCCATCGGGGCACTGAGATTGAAGAGACGTCTTGCAGATCCTTGTCGAAAGTCCTCCAGCGGGATTCGAATTCTTCAGGTAGCTGGTCGTCCCAGCCGAGCTTCGCTGACCAGAGTTCCTGGATGAAGATCTTTCCGCGGACGACGACAGGCGCAATCCATCCGAGAGGATCGAAGAGTTGAGCGACACGCGATAGCACGGTGCGTTTACTGATACGAGGCGGTTCGTCATGGTTGCGCGAGGAAAACACGAACGAATCTGTGTGAGGTTGCCAGAGAAGTCCGAGAGCGCGGAAGAGTTGAGTGTCTTCGAGTAGCACTGACGATAATTTCTCTCGTCTTTCTGACGGGATGAGTGCCAACAAACTTTCGTCATTGGCGGTCCATTTTTGCAGTGTAAAACATCCAGCCTTGAGACATTCATTGATTTGTTGAATTTTCTGTTGCGCTTCTGTTATGTCGTCGGCTCCTGAGAGCACGTCGTCAACGTAAATTTCACGCTGAATGATGCTCGTCGCAAGAGGAAAGCGCTGTTCCTCGTCAATGGAAAGTTGACAAAGTGCACGGATTGCGAGATATGGAGCACTTACGAGGCCGTAGGTTACAGTGCAGAGATGATACGAGAGTGGAGGATTTTCTGGATTATCCCTCCATAAGATTCGTTGCAAATCCCAATCTTCGGGGTGTACGCGAATCTGCCGGTACATTTTCTCAATGTCCGCAGAGAAGACATATGCGCAGCGGCGCCAGCGAGTGATGACATCGGCGAGATCATTTTGAAGTTTCGGTCCGACGTGTTGTAGATCGTTGATTGAAATTCCGAAATTGGTGCGATGAGAGCCATTAAAAACGACGCGTATCTTGGTGGTCGAGCTGGTGTTTCGCACGACTGCGTGGTGAGGAAGATAAAATACGCGACGCGGTTGAACGAGTGATTTCGGAACGAGAGCCATGTGACCGAGTGCTTCGTATTCGTTGAGAAAATCGGAGTATGCCGACTTCAAAGACGCGTTTGCAATGAATCTTTTCTCCTGTCGTGAGAGAGCGTGTAACGCGGGTTTGTACGAATCGCCGAGATCTTCTGGAAGTCGTTTAAGAGGTATTCGGACGACGTAGCGTCCATCCTGCTGGCGAGAATGAGTTTCGATGAAGTGCTGTTCGCACTGAGCTTCTGCGTCAGACTGAGTACTGCTCCATTCAACGTTGGTTTCTTCTTGCGCCCAAAATCGTTGAACGAGATTAAGAAGGTCGTGATCGACTGAACACTGTAGCCCCTGAGCAGGGCGAACGCTCGAATCTGAGGCCGATTCGGATTGGACGGATCCTGATAGAATCCACCCTAGAGCGGTTTGCTGAGCGATTGGGCTCCCGGGGCCGCCCCGGCGTAGCCCTTCTTCGAGAATCAAGCCGTAGACTTCGGCGCCGAGAATTAAGTCGATTTGAGTTTTTGACGAGAATTCTGGGTCAGCGAGCTCGAGACCGTCGAGATGTGGCCATGGTTTCTTTACTACTCGGATTGAAGGCAGATAGGACGTGAGCTGCGCGAGCACGTACGCACCTATCGAGAGCGAGAATGTTGGATTGACCCGTGACGCGATACTGAGATTCATAAATCTGCGAGCGACAGTCGACCGTTGCGCACCGATCCCGTGGATTGGGAGTGAGACTCGTTGACGCGGCAAGTTGATGCGTTGAGCGAGAGATTCTGTGATGAACGATACTTCTGATCCTTGATCGAGAAGGGCCCGAACTTCGTACTGGTCGCCGTAGCATGATGTGACTTTGATGAGAGCTGTCGCGAGCAAAACTGGCGTGCACTTGATTGAGGATGTTAGGGCGACATTGGTTGAGGCGGACGCGCTCGATTCAGTATCCTCGCGACGCGGAAGCGCGGATGCACTTGTTTGGCTCCCGGAGGCGATGGGTACCGATTGCTTTGGAGGTGAGCTCGTCCCCTTGGCGGCTGACACGCGCGGAGCTGTACCGTCTGACGAGTTTGTGGTCCGATGGATCGACGTGTGATGAGGATTCCCACAGACTCGGCAGCGTTTTGCAGTTCGACAGTTACGGAATTGATGCGGACCGAGGCAGTTAAAACAGAGGTTCTTCTGTTTGATGAAGTCTAGCTTTTCTTCAACTGTTTTTCCACGATAGTCTGGACATGCAGATAGATAATGTGCGGCATTGCATAATGAGCACGTGAACGACGATGAGTTTGTTGCAGCGTTCGGAGAATTGTCGCTTTTGAGACTCACGGTCGTCTGGTGTGATTTCGCGCCAGACGTACTTTTCGTTGCTGCAGGAGCGGCCGAACGCGATTTTTGTTTCGCCGTTGCGCGTGCGAAACCCTCGAGAGCGTGTATTCGGCCTGAGATAAACTTTTGGAGTTCTGCTAGTGTCGCGGGTTCGTTCGTAGCGCCGATTTGCATTTCCCAATTGAGTAGAGATTCCGAATCGAGTTTACGCGTGACCATGAAAACAATTATGTTGTCCCAGGCGTCTGTAGGACACCCGAGAGCGCGGAGAGATCCTAGAGATTCTTTAACTTCCCCGATCAGAGCTTTGAGCTCAGTAGGCGATTGTTGGTTTACCTTTTGGAGAGAGAATAACGTGGAGAGATGCGTGTCGATGAGCACTCGCTTGTTCTCGTAGCGGTCGACGAGTTCTTGCCAATCGCGTGCAAAGTTTTCATCGGTAACTTCGTACTTTCTTACGAGTTGAGCTGCTTCGCCGTTAGCACTCATATTGAGGTATTGCAGTTTTTCGACGTCAGGTATTTCCTGGTTTTTGATGATCATCGCTGAGAAGAGATCACGGAAAGGTCGCCACTCACGATACGACCCTGAGAAGTTGGGCACGTTGAGTCGAGGGAGCTGTCGAGAAGTCGGCGTATGAGATGCGCTTGAGGCACTTGATGCTGTGGACGCCGATTGTCCTAGTTTGCTTTTGAGTTGGTTAAGATACGAGAGAAGCTCACTCTTTTGGTCGGCGTAGATTTCTTCGCATTGTTCATACTGATGATCTGTGAAGTACGGTAGTACGGATCTTTCTTCAGCTTTCAAGGACGAGAGAAGATCGTGATTTTCTTGGAACTTCCTCCAATTACTGTCGAGAATTTCGAGTCTAGTTTGTATTTGCTCGGGGGTGCGCTTTTCGAGTTCCAATTTCTTTACATTGGTAACGGCTCGACTGATGAGGCCGTATTGAGTGATCTGTTTGTCAACAACAGCAGCGATCGTAGCCGACATTGTTCAAATCGTTTGTAACGTACTAGCACTCGGATTGAACAACTTCGCGACACTTCTGGAACGCGATGAGATAATTTTTGCAGATCACGCACGTGCACGAATTGCTTTTCACGCGCGAAAATCACAACTATTGAGAGAGAGAGAGAGAAAGCACAAACGTAGACACAAGAGGTGACACAAGAGCACGGCGAAGGCAAGAGTGAGAGAGAATAACCGTTGACTCTTATCGCCGCACACACACGAGACTTTCTTTGAGTTTAGAGAACGAATCTGCACTTTTCACTTTACGGATACTGCACTATTCACAACAATCCGGCTCGAAGGACCAAAAAATGTATAGAGAGAACTCAAAAATTGTTGAGAACAGTGCAGTTTATTGAGAGAGATTGAGAATAGATATTGAGGTTGTACAATAGAGGTGTAACGATTTCGAATGTTGTCGAGATACTACCGCTCTGTATAACCGAGCACTCAGGTCGGTCACGAGAGCGTGAGTGTGTGTATGAGTGTGTATGAGGTGTGGTGGATGTATGTATGGTGTTGTGAAAAGTAAATAAGAGGTCTATCAGCTGTTTGTGAAAAGTAGAGAGAGAAAGACAGATAGAGAGAGATGGATAGAAAGAGAGATGATTCTGCTGAAACACCCTCTCTCAGGCCTTGGCTTTCAGATGGCCCCGTTCCTCTTCGTGGCTTCTGGTGCAGACCCAGGGGACCGTCCTGTTAACGCTCCCGTCTCCGCGACATCTCCTCCAGCCGATCCAAGCAGTCGCACCGCTTGTCCGACTGGTGGTTGGAGATGCCATTTCCCGGCTGCTGTCCACCCTGTCGACGTGAACCTCTTGGTTTGCACAAACCGGGGAGGAGCCAAGATTCACGCCAACAGGGCTAGAGAAGCGGTTCCACGTATGTCCGCGCTCCACTGCGGACTACTACTCTGTCGTAGCACAGACGGGGAATTCGGGAACGCGTATCCAGGCCGCGGTGGCAGTCCCCTGACACCTTGTCCCTCGTCGTGGGGTTTCGTGCTCTCTGAAACATTTTAAAGAAACAGAGGGCTGGGCTATGAAGGTAGCCTCCGCAGCCCAGTCCAGTAGATTAGCTTAGACTAATCTTCAGACTCTTCGTTCAGAACTTCAAACTCTCTCCTCGATCGCTGGATGCACTCGCCGGTGCAATAGTGACTATGAATTGCAATTGATTATTCGACAGCTCTTCATATGAGCTGGATGCACTCGCCGGTGCAATAGTCACTTTGAATTGCAATTGATTATTCGACAGCTCTTCATATGCGCTGGATGCACTCGCCGGTGCAATAGTGACTTTGAATTGCAATTGATTATTCGACAGCTCTTGATATGCGCTGGATGCACTCGCCGGTGCAATAGTCACTTTGAATTGCAATTGATTATTCGACAGCTCTTCATATGCGCTGGATGCACTCGCCGGTGCAATAGTGACTTTGAATTGCAATTGATTATTCGACAGCTCTTCATATGCGCTGGATGCACTCGCCGGTGCAATAGTCACTTTGAATTGCAATTGATTATTCGACAGCTCTTCATATGCGCTGGATGCACTCGCCGGTGCTATCGCGATGTTTTCATCCATCGTTTTGTGTACTTTCTTGTGTACTCGTACCCGCTCCTTTTTCTTTTATGTACGGAGGTTCTCTAATCGGCTGTTGTCGATTGTATCTGCTATCTATAATTTCTGGCAACATGCACTCCTCATAGAATTTTCTGAGTTTTTCCTCCATCTGTGTTGCCCAGAATCGATCATCTCTTGTTACTGTTGTAACCTTCATTCCTTTCGGCGTCCATAAACAAAAATAGGCTCGTTGCCTTTTCGTTATGTGCAATTGTCCTTGCACTTGATAATAGTAATGATGATTCTTATTCATTTCATTACCCTTGTAAATACGCCTTATATGATCAAGTTGCTTTATTGCTTCTTCAGGTGATAAATCCTTGGCCGATGCAGGACACTTTACTTCGACGATTTTATCATGGTCCACGAGGCCGTCAGGAGTTGCACCTAAGTGAGGCACAGTGTCGTCGATGAAGAGGCCACACGGTTGAATATGCATTCCTAATTCTTCTTGCATTTGTCTCAAGGCGTTTGCCTCATTTTCCCTTCCGTATTGGAGAGAATGTAAATCGTGGAGTTGCGGGTACATTATACTCTTCACAGTATTTGCCCGTGCTGTAGCCTTTCGTAATCGGCATACCTTGCCGAAATTGGATGCAGTTAATAATTTCTTCCTATAACCAATCCACATTTCGCTATTCGCCTGATCGCGAGTTTCCACTTCGATCTTGTTTCGCCTGGATTGCCATTTAAGGAGAGTATCCATGTGCCTTTTACACTCGGAAGAGTATACTGTCTCTTCCATATCTGGTTTTGCTGCGTTGGGGCCGTAATCCTGGTCGCACGATTGTTTTTTATTTAGGAAGGAGGATGCTTTCGCTTCTTTTTTATATTCCCTTGCTTTTTCTGCTGCATGCTTTCGACGTTCTTCCAGGTTTCTTACCATGGTTGGCGGCTCTGTATTCATTGCCGCACTCAATCTGCTAAACGCCTCTTTTGTGTTATATTGGACGACTGCAGCGGAGACTCTACCCTGATACGAGCCCCCTCGTCCAAAGTTTATCCTCTTGCCTCCGATGAATTTAGCAATGATATTATTAAAACTTTCAACAGCATTGTTATTTAGACCGTGCAGCAAACTGTCAGCTTTAGGGAAAAGTGGCTGCATCGCTTCTTCGATACTTTGATATATACCAGTTTCTCTTAGCCGCGGTACGTAGTCCTTTCTGTTGGGATCGGAGTATTTCTTACAGAAGTATGCTAACTTCTGACACTCCTTGTGTTCACCGAAAACGTGACTCGGTACATTTGTCAAGTCTTGCTTCAAATTTCTTATTCGTTCCTGCAGTGTTATTCCTTCTTGCAACCGGTATTCTGCAGCTTTCTTTATACCGGTACGCAGGCGGAGAGCATTATTCTTTACAACAGCTCTTAGGTCTTTATCGCGGCCTTTTGTTGCGATTTCGTTTATCTTTTTACTGAAATTGCGTAGCAAGTGATTGGTGCATTCTATTTTTCGTACCTGCACCATGTACTTTTCATATGGATTACTGTCCAATATCTTCTTGTACACACTGCTATCGCCATCGGCAACTAATATAGAGTATACTAGGCCGTGCATATCTATGCTGCAGTTGAAGCCTTCGACAATAGCAACACTTTCCATGCCAGTTGAACTCTGATTACGACCCCAGTTCTTGAAGCAACGATGCTCGCGCGGTTCTTCCTTCTTCGTAGATGCTATTTGGCAAGTCATGCAGAATTTATTTTTCACACTGATGTACAGCACTTTCTTCGTGTGGTATCCCACGATGGCTCCTATGCCAGAAAGAGAATTGTAATCCCCTCCGCGGTATGACCTTTTCATACAGCTGCCGTCTGCGACAACTGGGATAAACGGTACATTAGATTCTGGATATACGTCGCCTCTTGCTATAGCTAATGCTTTTTCCTCTTTTCCAGCATCTTCCATTTCGCGCTGTGCGGCCACTTCGATGGCATCGATGAGGTAATTCTGACAGTTCTCGTAGATCCTTTTCGTCATACAGGACACGTTCACGGCAGTCAGTATGTCCTCCAGTTGATTATATCCGCCGCCCGTCATCATTGTTGCGGCAACAGCGGCGCGGTTGATATCCATAGTGGCATCACCCTTCTGAAGACAGGATATGTGCTCTGTGTATTTGCACATTTTGCACTCTACATGATACACATTTTCTAGTCCATTCCGTTGACATCTAATTATTTCAAAATGTTCGATGCCACAGCCAATAGTCGAATGTTTTCGAAGATTTTTTATTTGTTCGAAAACATACGGAAAATCAACGAAGTCTGTTCCTTCTGAAATTGGATTTTCCGGCTGTTCTGGTTCTGCAATCTCCACCACCTAGTAATCGGCATCATTTCCAACATCTTCATTCGTTTCTTCGTTGATGTCTCTTACGGAATGTATTTCATCCCTGTCTGTGTCGAAATCTTTTTCTTGTACAATTTCCCCTTCGTCCGCATTGAAATGTATTTCTTCTTCAACATCTTCTGCGTCCATATCGAAATGTACTTCTTCTACAATTCCTTCGATAATTGGAGAGTCTTCAAAACTTCCTACGTCTTCTTCGTGTATTCTGCCCGTAGGAATATCATCCGCAGCAGATGTGCTTGGATGTGTTTCGTAGGAGGTACTTGCTTCCGCCACGGTACCCTGAATTACCGTGAGGCACGCTGCGGTCTTCAATCGTTGTCTGCATGTAAAGAGTCACTAATCAGTAACACGTGGTACATACTGTTGCGAGCACCGGGTATAGGCCCGTGCATAGCCTGCTGGTGCTCGCAGCGGAAGACAGAAGTGGATCGACCCCCTTCGAGAAGACTATCAGGACGACGCCGTAGACTGTCTGGTACCGAACGCCATAGCGTTCGGACGGACGGGTTGTACTGTCGTTTACTAGTTGTACCAAATATAGTTGTATCGTGCACCCGTGTTTATCATTCTTTACTCCTTTGCATCGGAGTGGTCGGTGTTGGAAACACCCCGGCGCAACACTGGTGTCAGAAGTGGGATCCGTGGCCACGGATCCCGAAGAAACGCAAGGAGCTGTCCCGTGCGATACGCGAGGAGCGGTTGCGGGCCAAACGCAAGGAGCTGTTGCGTGCGATACGCAAGGAGCCGTTGCGTTGCGACGCGTCTCCCTCTCCGAGGACGGAAGAGGATTCAACATTCGGTCTGCAGCTGGACAACGAGAGACAGTCACAGGAGCAGCTGCAACGGCGGTCAAGGCCCGCCGACGTCGAGGGATAGCCATGGGGGCAACGGCGACGGCGGTCGAGGCCCACCGAAATCGGAGCGACTACGAGGTTTCGGCGGGGAAGCTACCGAAAAGAAAGGAGCCCCGGAGGTCATTGCTGGGTCGGCTCTGGAAGCTGGAGAAACCGATCTACAAGAAAGGAATCTGTATTCTGGTTGTATTGTTTTCATTGGGTAACGTAAAAAGTAATGCTGACGTACGTCAAATGAAAATGAGTACGCACTGAAGTTAGTTCTTTCGCGGATAACGAGCAAATTTGTCGTTTTGACACATTGACGTTTTGACATTGACGTTTTGATTTCTCCCGAAACGGGGAGAACGGTTTTCCGAGAGAACAGCATGAGTCGCTGAACACCATCCAGATACAACGTTCAACAATGCCGATTCGACTTGGAGCTGCAAGAAGAATCGAGGGGCTCGTCGGATTCGGGGAATTGTCATCTCAAGAGGCCGAGTTAGGACGCTGTAGAGGGAGCGTCGGAGTATTGGTGGTGGAGGGTGCGACTCCGGCGGAGACGCAGCGACGTCCGGGAGTGCACGGACCACACCATGGGTGGGTACACGGCTCTGGGTGACGGCCAGGGATCCATGCAGTTGTGTTGCTGGCGAGCGGCGTCCCCAGGAGCGCGGCACCACCAAAGCAACGAGGAGGCGCCTGGAGTGCGCGAAGTTGCTGAGCTGCGATGAAGGGAGTCGAGGGCGAACATCGTCGCAGGATGGCCGAGTGCGAAGTCGCGACGGAGGAAGTTCAAGGGCGAATACCGTCGCAGGATCGCCAAACCCCGAGAGAGGAGCCCCGAAGAGTAGAGTCGTTAGTCGAGATGGGCTGTTCGTCGACGGAAGGTCAAGGAAGTCTCATGCCCGAGAAATGTTTCTCGCTCTGGTTGAGATCCCCGCGGAGGAAAATGGTTAAAAAGAGAAACAAAGAGTCTGGAGATTAGTTGTAAGCTAATCAGGAGACTGGGCTGCAGAGGCTGCCTTCGTAGCCCGGCCCCCTTTCGTCAGTTTGTTACAGGGAACTCCGGAACACCATGGGATGGGAGTTTCGAGGAAAACCCACGAGGAGGAAACAACGACCGAGCCGTGCCCGAGAGGAGGCCGAGAATTTCGCCGTTGGACAAGGAGCTGCAGGGTCGTAGCGACGGCGTGGGACAAGGAGCCGCGGAGCTTCGAGAGGGACGCCAGCAAGGAGGACGCGCCGGACAGAGACTCGCCAGAGGACGAAGACGCCGACTTCCGGGAGGCTGGAGATCGTCGGCGTTGTGGATCTCGACGTGGGACATGCAGAGGAGAGCGGGGAGCGGTGCTGGACATCCGAAGATGCTACGCCGCTGGAATCAACGCAGCGGGATCGCCGTTTGCAGCACAGAGTTCCAGGGACGTCGTGGGACAGAGAGCTGGAACGCGCCACGGAAGAGGATCACGACGAGAGGATATCGCCAGCCGTTCGTCCCGTTGTACCCACGCCTTGCCCCAGGTTTTTGGTGGTTTTCCCTTGGGGCGTGAAGGCGAATGCCGAGGCGGCGGTCTGAGGAAGCCACTCAGACAGCACGACCACTTCTTCAGACCAGGGTACGAAGATTCCGAAGAAGAGCCAACGCGGTCGGGACGCCCGCTTTTCCAGAGGGGGGAGCAGTGTTGCGAGCACCGGGTATAGGCCCGTGCATAGCCTGCTGGTGCTCGCAGCGGAAGACAGAAGTGGATCGACCCCCTTCGAGAAGACTATCAGGACGAAGCCGTAGACTGTCTGGTACCGAACGCCATAGCGTTCGGACGCACGGGTTGTACTGTCGTTTACTAGTTGTACCAAATATAGTTGTATCGTGCACCCGTGTTTATCATTCTTTACTCCTTTGCGTCGGGGTGGTCGGTGTTGGAAACACCCCGGCGCAACAATACATAGAAATAAGAAAACATACAGCAGAAAAGAAAAGCAAGCATAGTAAAAGAAGATATACAGTAAAATCTCGATGTAAACGAAAGCCTCGGAACGAAGCAAGTTTAAATACCCGTGTACGTGTGAGACAATACTAACGCAATGCAAATTTAAGATTAAAACTTTTGTATTTCTGGTTGCATTTTCATGAAACTTCTACCATCATGTTTGTTAGAATCTTCTGATTAAAATGATACCAAATACGACATAAATCGGACAACTTATACTTATCGTGGATACGAATCGTTTATATTTATATAATTATCCAAACCATATCGTGTTTCGTGTCATTTTAATCAGAAAATCCTCACAAATATGTTGGTAAAAAATTTATAAAAAGAACCAAAAATAAAATACTTTTAATTGTGAACCTCGTTTGCATCGGTGTTGTCCCTCACTGATTTTCGATTTCGAATCGGGTTTCACGATCTGCACATGAACCATATTACACTCTTCACTGGTTCCAAGGGGTACCAGCCCAACTGGGGGTGATAGAAATTAACACTAATGTTACACAGTCCCAATTTTGAACCCTAATCGAGATTTTACTGTAGTTCCTATATTTTTACAAGTTTGTCGACAGCCCCGAACGTAGGAGAAGAGATCGAGTGGAAGAAAGGACTGCCGATGGCCATCAACTTTTTCATTCGCTGTCCTTCTCTGCGACCGATGCGTATTACCACTAAATATGTACCTATTATCCAAATTATATCGTGTTTGGTGTCATTTATCTAATGATAATTTTATTCCTAATGGGAAACATCACAAATGTTACGATGATTTATTTATGAAAGTATTATTATTATTGCATTACTGTGAATATCATTCTAATACACACCTGGAAAAATTAAAAGAACACTATAATTTCCCGAAAATTTTGGTTATTTTCAAATGGCTGTATCTCCGCGAAAAATGGTGGCAAAAAATATCTTAAAAAAGCACGCTGGAAGTCTCTAGTTTTTGAACCCGCGAGAACAAAAGAAAGGGTTTTACAGAGAAACATAACGTGAAACAGGTGATCCTTCAATTTTTCAGACCATATCGCATGTTTGACCATCAAGGACATACGGAAAAAAAATCTGAATGGTCCGACCTTTTGCACTGTGTATACGGGTAGTCTTAGCTCGCAAAGAAACGTGGACACTTGAACGATTCCCTGAATTTCCTTGAAGTGGCATCGTGATTACCAAAAAATGGTAAATATGTAATTTTGGGGATCATTTTAAAATGAATTTTATACGATGCAAAAAAAACTTAACTAAATTGGCAACTAAAGGTTTTGAAAGTGTTGCGGCCGCGTAAAGCTCGCGTTTGCCCGCTGACTCGTATAAACAGCTGACGAGTCAGCTGAGGCCGTTGACACCTGCGTGTTTACATCAACGTTCTTCTCGAAGCGCTCGCCCGGCGACCGTTAGTTCGAAACCACCTCCGCTGTGACACGCACGCACTTTTGGTTTCTGCGCCCAGTGCGCAGTTCAGATCCTTACTGTTACACGACCCACAGCCGCCAACGCCCACGCGTTTGTGTGACGTCCTGTGGCCAAGTTGACCACTAGAAAATAAACTGTACCAGTCCACAAAAGGTCGTGTCGTTTTTGATCACCTTCCCAACGAGCTGTCCCAGCGCCGGCATTAAAGTTCGCACTTGGCGAAATCAGAAAGGATAATTTCTTAGCTTTCCAAAACACTCATGAAAACTTTTCTACGATCATGCGTTCGCAAGTTATAGGTGTTCAAAGTGAAAAGTTCCTTTTTTGCTTTCATGGCGGATAACTCGGTCAATAAAAATCATACAACATAACCAAAAAAAACGAAATTATAGAGAAATGTTTGCTCTATAAGGGCCCCAGATTGGATTTATCTGAAAAAAAATTTTTTGGCCCGTGCATACGTGCAAACTTTGCAAAAATTTCTGAAACTTTGTTTCCTGCGCTTCATCTTGATAAAACAGTATCATAATGGACGAAGAAAAAAATTGTGCGATGGTTTCAAAAACTAGAGACTTCAAGCGTTAAAATGCTTTTTTTAAATATTTTTTGCCACCATTTTTCGCGGAGATACCATTGGAAAATGACCAAAATTTTCGGGAAATTATAGTGTTCCTTTAATTTTTTCCAGGTGTGTATGTATATCTTCGCGATACGAAGAGGCACGTTATGTGATAGAAATGTTCCTCTTAGGCAACGTGATTTCCTCGCTACGCAACCGAAGGAAATGCACATTTAGCCCGTTTTCTTTTCACACGCACACATCTGCACAACCGTCTCCCCTACTCGCAAGCGAAGGCAGCCACAAGCAGACATGCTTGCGTTGCGATACGCGGCTGTGCGAGTGTACATGTGTAATGGACACAAGGATAAACGAACTACCGTTTAGGAATAATGTTTATATGTATATATATATTTATTATTTCAACTAAGTTTCGAACTGGACTCTGTGACTGAGACTGGTGGTTTTCGGAATAGTAATGCTACTGGATAAGGGAATGCGATGGGTTTTAAAGGTTTCGGAATGTAAGAGAGGGGATGACGGGATAGGGCAGAAGTGCAGGGTTTTGGATATGTGACGCATTAGCTAAGATTACGATAGGTAGCAGGGATGACGCAGTATTTACATTTACTCAGCATTTCGGTACTTAAGTGTGAATCATGTGTACAGAGAAAGTCAGAGGCAAAAGATAAATAAGGGTCAGTACATTACACAGGCTCGCGTGCACTTGACCGCGTGTGAAAAGAATACTTTTCGCATTTCAATCCTGGGTCATTCCACGTGAAATTGGACACTTTTCGGAGTAACATTTGGGACTTTTGTGAAACTTTGATACGCCGTAGTCTTTAGTGATATACAGGTTGTTTCTCTACCTGTGCTCAATACTATAAGGGATGAATATAACGGCAAAAATAAGACCATAATCAAGAGTCACGAAATTGCGGTAATGGTTTCGTTTTCGAGAAAATTGACTTTGAATTTCACCTAAATACGCGTGAATCATAGGCGCTTGAGGGGCACGCGGAGGTGAACGGAACGCGTCAGCTACTCGTAGGACGTTCCGCTCACCTATGATTCATATGGACTGGCTAAGCCGTGCGGTACTAGCAGCGGCCAAGCGGCTATACCTGATATTGTTATATAGGGTTCTCGCAAATTGTAAGTATTTGAAAAAAACTGAAACAGGAAAACTTTTACTATTTTTTATACCCAACATAATACGGTATGTCAACTTTTGGTGTTCGCGATATTTTCCGCAAACCGAAGGTGATCTGCAGTTTTTTAAATGGGATGCTACATATTTGATTACCCGATATGAAAGTGACTGTCAAGACAAATTCAACCATATATGGTATACTATAACTTTCAAGGCCACGCAAGATTAGGAATGAAAAACATAGATAGTTCAATATTGTAGCACGCACGGCTGAGCCAGTCCAGCCGGTATTGGACGACGCAGCGTCACATTCAATTAATTTTCATGCGACCAAAAACTGTCCGCGTTTCTGAAAACGTGTCCGTAAAGAGCACAAGTAGGGCTATATCCTTATTTATTCAAATGTGTAAATAGTGTCCTGCTAGTATAAAATTGCATTTGTTTAACATAATTACAGCATAAATGGTGTAAACTTTGTTTTTTTTTAAGTGATGTAGGATTTCTCCTGTTGTTGTTCCAATTCTTTCACGAATGGGACGCGGAGCTGGAGGTCTTATAAAGAATTGAGGCCCCGTTGATATTAAAACAAATTCGATTTAATATAAGTGGGTCAAAATGGTTGAAAAATATGTAATATACAGGGTGTTTCTCTACCTGTGGTCAATGCTCTAAGGGGTGATTATACCGGCAAAAATAAGACCAAAATCAAGGGTGACGAAATTGCGGTAAACGCTTCGTTTTCTCGAAAGTGACCATATTAATTAAAAAACTAGGGATTTCTCAGAATACAGAAAGCGAATATGAACTGCGTTTTGTAGAGAAAAATTATTTACGACCACGTTATTTGGAATGAATTACACATTTTAGCTCCTAACATCATATTTTTTTGAAGGTAGAATTATTTTAATTATGTTTAAAAATTATGTAAAGTTGCAAATATTTGCCGGTATAACTTTTGAATATGCACTCTATAAATCAAATAGAATAAATAGCACCAAAATTTTCAGGTTCCACGAGATTCCTGGACATCTAGAGCTTTTCCGACGAAAGTTATTGAAAAATTCCATCATTTTGAAGATTATATTTTAATTCTGTTCGTTGGAAATTAAAATACTCATGGCTGAAGCTTGATTTGTACCTGTGCAATCCATTATTCGAAATACTAACAATTCGCGACACAATTGAGCACTTTTGATATACATATACATAGCTTATACTGACGCATTCTAACAATCGGGGTTACTATGTAAGCGGCCGACTCGCCGAGGCTGGGCGAGCCGAGTCGACTCGCCGTCTGACTTCACCTAAAGACTGGGCTTTTCAACGAGACAATTTCGCTAAAGGTACACATATGGACGTACATATTGCGGTCAAAAATCCACAAAAGAAGGAGCAATGTGTAGATATATAGTATTTAACAAGTACAGTATTGTCTCGTTAGCGGCTTGGTTTGGCTCAACATCGAATAGCAAAGCATAGAAAATGAGTCCCAACACGGTATACATCGGATTATTAATTAAATAAATAATGACGAACATACGAATTGGAAAAGAATGAGTGGGGCAAGAAGGGTAAAGTAATGACATGCGTTGCGGTGCGCATAGCATAGAATATGTGTACGTAAAGCGTCAAAGATAGCTGTGTTGATATACATATTTGAAGAATATGAATAATACTATATTATATACAATAAAGTACCGTGCTACTACTACTACTGCTACATCTTAAACTGTGACTTCATACAAATCTGTACCATAACACATAACTTACCTTTCTAGACGTTTTTTATTTTTTCTGGACAAACGCTTTACAGATAGCATAGGGCGCTTCCTTTTTATATCACCCTTCGAATTGCGCTGGTTTCTTGCATCTGCAGCTTCATTCCTTGATTCCATGGCAATGTAATGATCATACACACACACACACTGATCGACACTACAGTAACGAACCACGCAGGAATGGAACAATTCACAAATTATGAATATTCCATATGTATCAATATCTGCGCAGTAAATAAAATCCCGATTGCTTTCTGCGTCTTCACTGTAGTGCAAACGGCAGAAAACTGATCAGCTAGCATTGTCATTGCGTTACAGATGCTGAGAAGCAGAACAAAAGATAGTGGAAAAAGGACAGATATATGCGTTCTATTTTTCTCTTTCTCATTAGGATTGGTGTATGCTGATACATTTACATAGAGTATGTACTTCCGGGAATAGTTTTTGGTGCAGAAATGTGCACAGGAAAGGATTTTTGATTATCCTGTGCATATACTTTTGACGTATCATCTTTGCGCGTTTGAACCTTTACGCGGGCCGAGACGTGTCGCTCGGTCCTTGGTACAAGTGAAATACAAAATATTGAGTGAGTGAGTAAGACAGTTTGCGCTCTGCCCAGGGATTTCAGGAAAGAATCGCAAGTTGTGTAGCAGAATCACCTACAGGAGTGGTGGTAATGTGTGCGTGAACCGCGCCGGCAATTGTTTTCTGGCAATGCAGGCCCTCGAGGCTAGCAAAGGCTCGATCGTCAGAAATTCGAGTGACTGCCGAACAATAAAGATCGTAAGTACCTTCACGCTTATTACTCCTGTCTTTTTCACTATATGTGCCGGTTATTCTAAAAGTGGTCTAATAAGACTGTATTTAGACATATTCCGGGTAAAGAGTCATTACCGTCATAGTATTGTTATAATTTTTTGTGCAAAATCTATCGTGTGAGCTGTGATTGTTTGAGTTTCCGCGTGTTTCTCAAGCTGCGTATCGCCATTGCGAGGCTGCCTCGCGTGGCACACCTCGCGGAGTGGAGAGTCTGGAGACTACTCCGATTATTATTACTTTACGAGGCATCAGCCGTCGATTTTTCGACGTGCTGAAAGGTGCCTCGCGGCCCCAAGATCAAAAATCGCATGGCTCGGGCGACGCAAATATGATGCTGGAGGTAGGGCGAGACTGTCGCACGAGCCTGCCTCGCAAAGTGATCATGATCGAGGTAGTTTCCAGATTCTTCACTACGCGAGGCGTGCCTCGCGTGGCAGACTCGCAATGTCGATACGCAGCTCCATGCTCAGAGATTCGTGTATTCATTCTCACGTAGAATAAGAAAGTTGTTATAATTCACTCGCGAAATGTCTAGAAAAGGTATATACATTCGGGTGGAATGTAGGCTTCCTTTAGTTGAAACTGAAAGCAAGTGATAAAAATTAAACCGTTTCTAAACATCAGAAGTGGAAAAATCGGAAATTTTTAAATTCAAGGCTCGGATGCAATAAGGAGACTACCGTTCGAAAATGCGACAAAGTATTGTCCAAACGCTAAGAAAAATTGGAAAATTAAATGTTGTTAAATTGTATCTTTGAAACTATAGTGTTGTAAAGCTCGTCGCGACACATATTTTTTCTATTTACAGTTTCTTTATCGAATCATTAGTATTTGAGATAAAAATTATAAACCAAACAAATTTCTTCGACCAAAGTCAATACCTTTTTAAACAAAAATTGCGATAACTTGAGTAATTATTATCGGATCGTTATGAGACTTAAAACATAAGTTCAGAGAACTCTAGCGAAGCCGTAAAATGTATGCACAAAACCCTTGTGTTAAATAATGTGATAATATTTAATTAAAAAGAAATATTGGGCATAACCCATGTTCTTCAACGTTCGCGGTTAAAAAGTATCGAGGCAATTTTGACGTACATATAACTTGAGGTGACAAAGTTTTTCCTTAATATACAAGGAACATTTTCACCAATTTTCACACTGAATAATAAATAATTGTAGAATATATGGCGATATATATAAATCTCGCGCGGCACCAACAGTCAGCAGTACGCGTATAATGCTCTACTTACAATTAGCTGTTTTAGCACTCGCATTGACTGTTGGTGCCGCGCGAGATTTATATATATCGCCATATCTTCTACAAGTATTTATTATTCAGTGTGAAAATTGGTGAAAATGTTCCTTGTATATTAAGGAAAAACTTTGTCACCTCAAGTTATATGTACGTCAAAATTGCGTCGATACTTTTTAACCGCGAACGTTGAAAAACATAGGTAATCCCCAGTATTTCTTTTTAATTAAATATTATCACATTATTTAACACAAGGGTTTTGTGCATACATTTTACGGCTTCGCTAGAGTTTTCTGAACTTATGTTTTAAGTCTCATAACGATCCGATAATAATTACTCAAGTTATCGCAATTTTTGTTTAAAAAGGTATTGACTGTGGTCGAAGAAATTTGTTTGGTTTATAATTTTTATCTCGAATACTAATGATTCGATAAAGAAACTGTAAATAGAAAAAATATGTGTCGCGACGAGCTTTACAACACTATAGTTTCAAAGATATAGTTTAACAACATTTAATTTTCCAATATTTCTTAGCGTTTGGACAATAAATTTTCCTATTTTCGACCGCTAGTCCGCTTATTGCATCCAAGCCTTCATTGAATTCCCCATGATTAAATTAATTCAATCATAGTGCTTCAATTAAAAATTGGCTTAGGTTATTTAAGTAATGTCCATCTCTTGTATTTTGCCATATAATTTAGGCAGTGAGAGTAACAACGGACTAACCCGCATTTTTTTCGAAATTGAGTTAGTAGTAATAACGTATTCCAATAGGCTGTACTAATCATATACAATAGGAAAAAAAAATTTAATGTGGGTTAGTCCGTTGTTGCTCTAACTGCCTCAATTACTATAATTATGTTCGTAACAGTTTTTAGTCAATGTATGCCTAAAATGCATATAACCTAACCTACAATCATACGAAAATGCATACATTGATTGCATCACGCTTTTACTGTAGCTCGTGTATCCAGCTAACACCTCAGTTTTGCTATGATTCCACGTTGGCAGTCCTCCCGAGTAGGCGCCATCTCGTATCCACTAGCTCGACTAAATTTGTCACGTGACTTGCTCTGTATTATCGCCAATATGGCGGAATTCGTATTTGGGAATGCAGTCACGATTTTTCGTTTTTCGTCCTTATATGAGCATATTTTGGGCTGGGCGAGGTCTCACTCGAAAGAGGAAGGTTCAATGCGGAGCGCTCTGCTCACCGTTTGAGTCACAAATCTCTTTTAGTGACCTAACAATGCTTAGATTCTGCTGGTGTATTTTGTCGACATTTGCTCTACTTTGGACACTCATATTATTACATATCAACACAATTTCGTTGAACCATGAGCAGAGCGCTCCGCGTTGAACCTTCCTCTTTCGAATGAGACCTCGCCTAGCCCAAAATATGCTCATAAAAGGACGAAAAACGAAACATCCCGAACCCATGTTTCGGGCCAGATTGTGTCGGTATACAGCGCGCTGCATTACCCGTGTCTACCCCCTTAAGGGTAAAGTAAAAGCGTGATGCAGTCAATGTATGCATTTTCGGACGATTGTAGGTTAGGTTATATGCATTTTAGGCATACATTGACTAGGAACTGCTAGGAATGAATACATTTACTAAAGCTTTTACCGTAACACGTACATCACTTGAAATCGCTGTCGTATTTATGTTACCCCACAAAATTACCTTTTTACAAAAAGGTACAAAAAAGAGCGCCAAGTATATAATCTCTTCAAAAAGAATCCTATTTAAAAACAATGTCGTAAATTAATATAAATTTAATAATGTTCTATACTGTACAAAAATAATGTTCTAGACTGTACAAAAATAATGATATACAACAATTGCGCCAATTATCACAATGACTATTTATACAAAGAAAAAATCACAATAGTACAATGAAAAAATGTATTAAATAATATCAAGCAGATATATTTTATACAAATAAATATTTTAATACGAATAAATCACATAAAAAAATAGAAGAAAATATACAATATAAAAAAATATATGAAATCAAAATGAGCTGCAAGTACATAAAGGTGCTTTCCAACTGCGCTTAAGATGACACAACTACATATACACAGCTAAAATGCTGTATTCATACATTCCGTTACTCATATCGCGGACATTTTAAATAATATGAAGATAAAATGTAACATCTAGATATTTGCCTAGATGTCCGCGGCCTGGAAGTCAAATACTTGGCGTGGCCAAGGTCAAGGTGTCGATGAATAAGAATTATTTATAAACATAAAACAATGAATGTGTATTTATATTGTCAGAGTTTTAAATTGATAAATTATGTGAAAGCTTGTGAGAGGAAAGGTATCGGTGTCGATAAATAAACTTACAATTATTTTAAAACGCAATATAATGAAAATGTACTCATATTATCTACGTTTTAAATGGACAAATTATCTGAAAGCCTGCGAGGGGGAAGGTATGGGTATTGATGATTTGAGAATACTTTGCCTGGCCACGCCAAGTATTTGACTTCCAGGCCGCGGACATCTAGGCAAATATCTAGATGTTACATTTTATCTTCATATTATTTAAAATGTCCGCGATATGAGTAACGGAATGTATGAATACAGAATTTTAGCTGTGTATATGTAGTTGTGTCATCTTAAGCGCAGTTGGAAAGCACCTTTATATACTTGCAGCTCATTTTGATTTCATATATTTTGTTATATTGTATATTTTCTTCTATTTTTTTATGTGATTTATTCGTATTAAAATATTTATTTGTATAAAATATATCTGCTTGATATTATTTAATACATTTTTTCATTGTACTATTGTGATTTTTTCTTTGTATAAATAGTCATTGTGATAATTGGCGCAATTGTTGTATATCATTATTTTTGTACAGTCTAGAACATTATTTTTGTAGAGTATAGAACATTATTAAATTTACATTAATTTACGACATTGTTTTTAAATAGGATTCTTTTTGAAGAGATTATATACTTGGCGCTCTTTTTTGTACCTTTTTGTAAAAAGGTAATTTTGTGGGGATATCACACATTTTGTAGTGTTTACTGTTATTAATTTACGACAATTTTTTAAATGGGATTCTTTTTATGGGATTGTACATCGGTTCACTACCATGCTTATTTATTATCATTTTTTTGTAAGAATAAAATATAAAGATTTTTAGCGCCTTTGGGCCATTGCCTTTTTTTAATTTGCACGTCATCAGCTTCAATCCAACTACTAGTCATTCCTTCTTCTTTACATATACTGGTGTAATGGCCATCCCCAATACATGAACCACTATGAAATATAGCATTCATAACTTTATATGATTGTCCAGCTATTACTACTTTGGTTGTGGGAATAGTACATATATTAAATTTCCGTATTGCTACACTGCATTATCTTCTGCTTTGATTATCTGTAAATATATAAAGCCACATTTTAATTATATACAACTTAACATAGAACTTACTATTTATAGAAATAGAGTGGCCTTTTGCTTTAGTGAGTGTAGAGACTAAATAATGTGTCCAAAAGAGGTGAGAGCGTATGGTAGAAAGTCTTGTTGCAGGAAATTTAAATGCTAATGGTAATGATTCAGCGAAAATGAACGAGGAGATCCAATAGTTTTAACGCACACTTTATTGGTGTTGGAATGAAACTAATTTAGTATGTTTATTGGTGAATTGAAATAATGGGAATCTAACAAATTAATGAATTAATGAATAGCGTGACAACTACTTTGGATTTTATTAATTAAAGTATTACGAATGTCTTTCACAAAAGATTGAAAAGCATTAACGTAGATGTGTTTTCAGTGTACTTTCTTCACTAATGTGACTTGCTTTACATTGCAAGCAGTCCACCATAATCTATTTTCTTAATAATTCTTAATGCTATGTCTTTAGACAAATTTTGTCAATTTACCTTATTTGACAAAGTTCCAGAAACTTGTGCGAAACAAGATACTCTGTCTATCTATCTAATCTTCTCCGGACAACCTCCACGCCTGTGCATTCCCTTCATTTCTATCCATCCAAGCCTGTGCGTCCCCTTCAATTCTATCCAAGCCTGTGCGTCCCTTTCATTTTTATCCAGGTCCTCTGCGTCTCCTTCATTTCTAAATATAATGTATATAAGCTTTACATAAAATCTCTAAATTGCTGGTATAAAAATATCTGGCAATTTAAATGCAATGCAATTTGTTACAATTTATATTATTTTGTACATGCATGGTATTATTATTTTATACATGCATGGTACAAATTTCCAGAAACTTATGCGAAAGAAGATGGTTCTCTGTCGAACCTTCTCCGGACAACTTCCAAGTCTACGACTGTACATACTAACTCGATTTAAAAAATTTTGGCGACTTACCTTCTTAATTAAGACAATAATTCGGTCTCCTAATTAATGTAAAAACTCGTGACATTTCAAATTCGGACAATTTACTTTATTTGACACTAAGCACATTGTAGGTTATCTCTGACTATGTACCCTGATAACCATCTGTTACCAATCTGACGTCAGATTGGCAGCAGGGTCTGCCATGAGAGCGCAGAGCCTGACGTCAGATCCGTAGTCATCTGTGTCCGCATTAGGCTGCGGTCTGAGGTACAGAGCCTGACATCAGGGCCTGACGTCAGATTGGCAGCAGATTCACATCAGATCCTGCCGTTCGCCTGACACGTGTAACAGCGCCATCTGTGGGCCAGAATTTTCAATCCATTCGCTATCCGTGACGTCACATACCCGTCCCTTCCCTTACATAACCATCAAGCAGATTCCTATATTAAATAATTAATTCTACTTATTTAACAAAGTATTTATTTTTTATTAATATACAGGATCGATGATTGATACAATTTTTACAAAATAAGTTGCGCATATAAATACAAAGAGGGACTTTATACATTTAAATTTGAAAATCCACGTCCCGTAACCACTGGTACCTAGTAGGGGCGATATTAGAAAATTCCATTGAATATTTTGCATGTCCTTTTGTGGAAAAGCATCATATTTCCTGTTGTGTTAGCGCTGAAAACAAACCAATATTAGTATAAAATTAAACTTAACGTATGAATAAACAGGATACATGCGATACTTACATCAGCTCCATCTCCACACAGTACACATCCTAGGCGATCATGCATGCTCCTGCGAACATTAACATCTATAAGAAAACATATGTTAAATTATTATCTACTAAACAAGACGCTAAACATTCGCACTTCGCACATAACCATACTTTTCTGTCTTGCAGATAATGTGAATGTCGATTTCCGCGACGTAGATAATTGGAAATTATTCAATTTCATGATTACCTTTGCCTTCTGGATACGTCGAGATGATTTTTCTGGATATTGATGCATAGAATCGCGTGAAATATCCTTCGATTTTGCTGGCACTGATTGCCACTACCAGTGACTGCCATCTCAAACCTCGAAAACGAACGCAAACTAGTCGTAGAGCCTTGACCAATCACGAGTTTCGGCACTATGGTGCAGCCAATCCGAGCGTAGAACATTATACCACATTTAGTGATCCTCTACCGTGGTACATCTAACTACCTACATACCCTTTGTTCAAAGTGGTATCCGTTCTGCTTGAAGATGTACGTTCGAAGAATATTCCAAGTAATTTCAAACAACAATATCCAGACAAATCATCTCGACTTATCCAGAAGGCGAAGGTAATCATGAAATTGAATAATTTCCCATTATCTACGTCGCGGAAATCGAAATTCACATCATCTGCAAGACAGAAAAGTATGGTTATGTGCGAAGTGCGAATGTTTAGTGTCTTGTTTAGTAGATAATAATTTAACATATGTTTTCTTATAGATGTTAATGTTCGCAGGAGCATGCATGATCGCCTAGGATGTGTACTGTGTGGAGATGGAGCTGATGTAAGTATCGCATGTATCCTGTTTATTCATACGTTACGTTTAATTTTATACTAATATTGTGTTTGTTTTCAGCGCTAACACAACAGGAAATATGATGCTTTTCCACAATAGGACATGCAAAATATTCAATGGAATTTTCTAATATCGCCCCTACTAGGTACCAGTGGTTACGGGACGTGGATTTTCAAATTTAAATGTATAAAGTCCCTCTTTGTATTTATATGCGCAACTTATTTTGTAAAAATTGTATCAATCATCGATCCTGTATATTAATAAAAAATAAATACTTTGTTAAATAAGTAGAATTAATTATTTAATATAGGAATCTGCTTGATGGTTATGTAAGGGAAGGGACGGGTATGTGACGTCACGGATAGCGAATGGATTGAAAATTCTGGCCCACAGATGGCGCTGTTACACGTGTCAGGCGAACGGCAGGATCTGATGTGAATCTGCTGCCAATCTGACGTCAGGTCCTGATGTCAGGCTCTGTACCTCAGACCGCAGCCTAATGCGGACACAGATGACTACGGATCTGACGTCAGGCTCTGCGCTTCAGATCTGGTTATCAGGGTAGCTGTCAGATTATTTGTTACGCGATTGGCCGAAACCCGCATCCAATGAACAACGTGCCTGAGGGACATTTCCTCACCCTTTCATACTCCCCTCTTGCCTAGAAGTGTAGGACGACGACGAGGACGAGGACGATGCTGAATTTTAAGAACATAAAATTCAGCAAATTGCAACTTCACATCGAAATATCTCAGCTCATAAGGCCCGTAGGAACAAAACGAAGACACTTTTCTTATGTAAATCAAACCCAAGCTATCCATTAAGACCATTCAAAACCTAATCGGATCAGCCGTTACTGAGATTCGGAAATCTCAGGGTTCTTGATAGCGAGTCGTGGCGTAATATAGACAATCAGTGTCTCGCGCTGCGCATATATCTATATATACTTGGCGCGAGACACTACCGTGTCTCTTGATAGTAATTGAGACAGTTAGAGCAACAACGGAATAACCTGCAAATAAATTTTTCCTATTGTACATTGATGGCTCAGCGCACACATATTGTATGTCCACTTTTAGCGTGTTTTGAGAAAAACAGGTTCAAACATTCAATGGTACTTTATAATTAAATAAATACATTTTGCATTATTGTATTATTATATATATGTAATATAGGTATCAGTGAAAATATGTAATTAGTAGTATAAGTTAGAATCTGCAAAATTATAATAATAATTCCATAACAAACTTCGAAGATGGACATGCTATATGTAACCAAGTACAGAGGAGGACATAGTATACTGAATGATATTGTATACAAATTAACGAAAGGAATAATAACTGGAAATAATCTCACTTCAATATTATATTTATTTTGATTGTAACAGGAATAAAAAAATAATTATTCCCTTTCATTTTCGCAGTATTCATTTTCGTAGTTTTCATTTTTGTCAATGTCCATGGGTGTTGAAATTACATTACGTTGTGATTTTGCTAATGGTATGCTATTGATAAATGCCTTGTAGTATTGAGGAATAATTCCGTTGAAAGATACAGAAGATCTTTTTTCGTCGCGATAGATATAGGAAGACTTTTTTGAAAAAATTTATTTATTGTCACATTTTCCAAGAATATTTTCGTCCTCTGGCATGGACATACAATAAACAAAAATATTATTTTTGATAAATTTATAGAAAAGATAAAAATGTGATTTTTATACAGCATAAAGAAACAGTCAAGCACTATTTGTTGCATATAAAAACTCAAATTTCATAAAAAGTGGACATACAATATGTGTGTACTAAGCCATCGATATGATTATTAGAGCCTATATAATATAGTTTATATTTTCTGTCACTTCGAGGACAGAAAATCCGTTCCTCCAAGTGACAGAAAATATAACCTATGTATATGCTATATGACAATAAATGTTGAGCGGCTATTTCGTTCTTTTGCGCTACATTTGTGAACTTTTTATCATCTTTCCGAAACATTATTATTACGCCGCAACGGTAGCTTTAGGAAATCGGGTATGACGTATAGGTTATATTTTCTGTCACTTCGAGGACAGAAAATCCGCTCCTCCAAATGACAGAAAATATAACCTATAAGCCATACCCGATTTCCTAAAGATACCGTTGCGGCGTAATAATAATGTTGCGGAAGGATGATGAAAAGTTAAAAAATGTAGCGTAATAGAACGAAATAGCCGCTAAACATTTATTGTCATATAGCATATACATAGGTTATATTTTCTGTCACTTCGAGGAGGGGCCACATAATAATCACGCGTTGAATTCAACATCAAACACAATTTTATATAAGTTTGTTCATAACAGTTTTCTGCATAGGATGTGTATTTCATGTTCTGTTTCAGTGTTTTGCTAATTAAAAAATGCCTATCCTAACAAACTTCATTTTCTGGGGACATGCCCTCATGTATTTTTCCTTTTCACTTATAATTCCTTACTGCCAACGTAGAATATTGTAGCATAAGCACATTTCAAGCAAATATACAATGAATTTTCTACGTTTACAGTACCAGCAGACTTTCTGTTTAAAAAGTACAACGCAACAGCTGAGAATTTCTTTCCACATTCAAAATAAAATATGGAAATAGCAAACAGCTCCCTCTCGCGTGCACAGGCAGCCGTGTATCTATGGGTATTACCATTTCTGTGCAGAAAAAATCTGCTGTAATACCGACCGGCCTCGGCGGCCAGACCACGTGATGTGTCTACCCCCTTAAGACCATTCAAAATCTAATCGAATCAGCCATTATTGAGATTCGATAATCTCAGGGTTCTTGGTAGTGGGTCGTGGCGTAATATACAGGGTGTCCCAAAAATGTCGGAGTTCCTTGGAAGGGGTAACTCAGGGGATGATTTGAAACAACATTTTCCTTAGCGAAAATATTGTCCGAAGCTTCGCTAAGGAGATATTAACAAAAAACCCCGACCAATCAGAGCGCGCGCCTTCCGTCCGAGCTCCCGCGGTAGCATTGGCTACGCGGTAGGCGACTGCGCTTGTACTACGAACGTACGAAGAAGCAAGTCGGCATGCATCGAAGGAAACCGCGTTACACATTTTTTTTTAAAGCAGAATCTTAAATAAGAATTGTTTGAAATGAGAGGATAAGAAGTACGTAAATTTCGATTTTAAATAAGGCATAAACGAAAAGGTAATGTAGCAGAAAATGTACGACATGTGATCGTAATTCGTTATTGAGGTAAAAATCCGTAGTTTAATAACGGCCAACACAACTAAATTTAAACAAGAATATTAGGTGTATGAATAAATTCTTTCCGACTGGATTTACATAATGAGTACAAAGCTACTGAATTTCTATCGCGGTGGTATTCGTAAGCTGCCAGAAAAATGGTAAAAGGTAATGAACAATAATGGAAATTATGTCGATGATTGAGTTGTTTTCATATTTTTTAAATCGAACTGTTATTGTACCCTAAAATCGGAAAGAATTTATTTCTACACCTAATGATCACCAATAAATTAAATAAAACTCACCCATTCGGACATGCCTTTCCTTCCTTCTCGGAAACCTGTGACACTGGGTCACTGTACCGATCCTGGTCATCGGTGGACGAAAAGATTTATGGTAGGGTAGCGCCCAGTGCTCAGCTGATCGCAGGTATTCGCAGGACACCACCCGAAGGTAAGGGTCGCAACGTCAAGTGCGTCCGGGTTAATATACCGAATATTTACTTCACTGCACTGATACTAACACTGATCACTTAATTTATTTTCCACGGAACGTGTTGTTCCAACGTTATAAAAATTGGTGGCCCCGAAAGGGGCCGATTATTGTTAATTCAGCTGTTGTTCCATGTGGCCACCCTCAGCGTCTATGCACGCCTCCGCACGTACAACCAGCTGCCTTTGCACTGCTCGCAATGTTGCTGGCGTAATATTTGCCACCGCAGCATGAATTCGCACGACAATGTCTTGCAGTGAATCCACTGGCTGACGGTACACCTCATCCTGAAATGATTGTTGTACAAAAACTACAAAACGTAAGTAAAAAAAAGAATACCTATAAAAAATTAAAAGCACTAATGAAATTACCTTCAGGTAGCCCCAGAAGAAAAAATCCAGCGGGGTCATATCCGGTGACCGTGGGGGCCACGCAACAGGACCGTCGCGGCCGATCCACCTGTCCTGGAAGGTTTCGTTAAGGTAGTCGCGGACAATTGTGGCGTAGTGAGGTCCAGCCCCGTCTTGCTGATAGACCATGTTCTGCCGGACCTCATTTGGAATATGGGCCATAAGACCCGGCAGAACATGCTCTAAAAAGACTTTATACGCTGGACCGTCCATCCTGTCCGGCAGCATGTACGGCCCAACGATAAATTCGCCACAAATGCCCGCCCATACATTAATCGACCAACGGACTTGTGCTGCGCGTGTCCGAAGCGCTAGCGGATTCTCGTCGCTCCACACATGCCGATTGCGGGAATTGAAGCAGCCTTCTCTCTTGAAGATTGCTTCGTCCGTCCACAATATGTATTTGCAGAACGACGGATTCCGCTGCACTTCTCCCAACAGCCACACTGAATACTCAACCCGCTGGTCGGCATCCCCGGGGTGCAAATGTTGCACCCGTACATAGCGGTACGGGTGCAACATGTTTTCCCTCAGAGTTCGGTGTACCGTCATTCTACTGGCACTAGAAGAAAATGCAGAAACATCCATTAATAAAAAACATTTGTTTCCCATAATTAATAATTGCTGCAGTTATCTTGTACTGTGACTTACTCTAGGCGGCGGCTCAAGTCGCGCACGCTGACGGTCGGGTCCTCGTCGATGGCTTCGAGGATGTTCTGTTGCACCGCAACGTTCCGCGCGGCTCGGGGTCTACCCACGTCGCTGCCTCGTGGCATCGTCGACCCGGTCGAGTATAATCGTGACGCCAAACGTCTAATCGTTCCCTCGCTCGGGGTTTCGATGCGCGGGTACTCCAATGCCAACGCTCGCACGGTACCTTTTGCGTTCCCGTCGTTCCGCGCGTACACCCAGTACATAGCGTAATACTCTTGGGCGGAGTACATTTCTGTGACAAGATTACTAGCTGACTGACAGGATTTTTTCCCAAGCAACTACCTCTACCCCCAAGTAGTTTCTCTCGTCCTACCCTCAAATTACAGACGGATCCCTTATGTCTCGTGTCTAAACACGCGCTCGAATTTCAAAACACAAGCACGCGTCGACGTATTTGGTGCGAGACACTGTGGGCTTGAAGTCCGATTGGCCGCAAACTAACCAATCTGCCCTGCATCCCTCCTAAATGGCCACTGTCCTGAAGAGGCCCTCTTCACAGCAATATCTCCTCCCCAAGGCCCACCTTCTCTCGCATGGAATACGTCGACGCGTGCTTGTGTTTTGAAATTTGAGCGCGTGTTTAGACACGAGAGATAAGCAGGCCCGATTGGTTAGTTTGCTGGCTTCTTTTTACCTAAAGCCTCTTGTCCTGGTGGGAGTAAACTCATAATGGAACGAGAGAAACTACTTGGGGGTAGAGGTAGTTGCTTGGGAAAAAATCCTGTCAGTCAGCTAGTAATCTTATCACAGAAATGTACTCCGCCCAAGAGTATTACGCGATGTTCTGGGTGTACGCGCGGAACGACGGGAACGCAAAAGCTACCGTGTGAGCGTTGGCATTGGAGTACCCGCGCATCGAAACCCCGAGCGAGGGAACGATTAGACGTTTGGCGTCACGATTATACTCGACCGGGTCGACGATGCCACGAGGCAGCGACGTGGGTAAACCCCGAGCCGCGCGGAACGTTGCGGTGCAACAGAACATCCTCGAAGCCATCGACGAGGACCCGACCGTCAGCGTGCGCGACTTGAGCCGCCGCCTAGAGTAAGTCACAGTACAAGATAACTGCAGCAATTATTAATTATGGGAAACAAATGTTTTTTATTAATGGATGTTTCTGCATTTTCTTCTAGTGCCAGTAGAATGACGGTACACCGAACTCTGAGGGAAAACATGTTGCACCCGTACCGCTATGTACGGGTGCAACATTTGCACCTCGGGGATGCTGACCAGCGGGTTGAGTATTCAGTGTGGCTGTTGGGAGAAGTGCAGCGGAATCCGTCGTTCTGCAAATACATATTGTGGACGGACGAAGCAATCTTCAAGAGAGAAGGCTGCTTCAATTCCCGCAATCGGCATGTGTGGAGCGACGAGAATCCGCTAGCGCTTCGGACACGCGCAGCACAAGTCCGTTGGTCGATTAATGTATGGGCGGGCATTTGTGGCGAATTTATCGTTGGGCCGTACATGCTGCCGGACAGGATGGACGGTCCAGCGTATAAAGTCTTTTTAGAGCATGTTCTGCCGGGTCTTATGGCCCATATTCCAAATGAGGTCCGGCAGAACATGGTCTATCAGCAAGACGGGGCTGGACCTCACTACGCCACAATTGTCCGCGACTACCTTAACGAAACCTTCCAGGACAGGTGGATCGGCCGCGACGGTCCTGTTGCGTGGCCCCCACGGTCACCGGATATGACCCCGCTGGATTTTTTCTTCTGGGGCTACCTGAAGGTAATTTCATTAGTGCTTTTAATTTTTTATAGGTATTCTTTTTTTTACTTACGTTTTGTAGTTTTTGTACAACAATCATTTCAGGATGAGGTGTACCGTCAGCCAGTGGATTCACTGCAAGACATTGTCGTGCGAATTCATGCTGCGGTGGCAAATATTACGCCAGCAACATTGCGAGCAGTGCAAAGGCAGCTGGTTGTACGTGCGGAGGCGTGCATAGACGCTGAGGGTGGCCACATGGAACAACAGCTGAATTAACAATAATCGGCCCCTTTCGGGGCCACCAATTTTTATAACGTTGGAACAACACGTTCCGTGGAAAATAAATTAAGTGATCAGTGTTAGTATCAGTGCAGTGAAGTAAATATTCGGTATATTAACCCGGACGCACTTGACGTTGCGACCCTTACCTTCGGGTGGTGTCCTGCGAATACCTGCGATCAGCTGAGCACTGGGCGCTACCCTACCATAAATCTTTTCGTCCACCGATGACCAGGATCGGTACAGTGACCCAGTGTCACAGGTTTCCGAGAAGGAAGGAAAGGCATGTCCGAATGGGTGAGTTTTATTTAATTTATTGGTGATCATTAGGTGTAGAAATAAATTCTTTCCGATTTTAGGGTACAATAACAGTTCGATTTAAAAAATATGAAAACAACTCAATCATCGACATAATTTCCATTATTGTTCATTACCTTTTGCCATTTTTCTGGCAGCTTACGAATACCACCACGATAGAAATTCAGTAGCTTTGTACTCATTATGTAAATCCAGTCGGAAAGAATTTATTCATACACCTAATATTATTGTTTAAATTTAGTTGTGTTGGCCGTTATTAAACTACGGATTTTTACCTCAATAACGAATTACGGTCACATGTCGTAAATTTTCTGCTACATTACCTTTTCGTTTATGCCTTATTTAAAATCGAAATTTACGTACTTCTTATCCTCTCACTTCAAATAATTCTTATTTAAGATTCTGCTTTAAAAAAAAAATGTGTAACGCGGTTTCCTTCGATGCATGCCGACTTGCTTCTTCATACGTTCGTAGTACAAGCGCAGTCGCCTACCGCGTAGCCAACGCTACCGCGGGAGCTCGGACGGAAGGCGCGCGTTCTGATTGGTCGGGTTTTTTTGTTAATATCTCCTTAGCGAAGCTTCGGACAATATTTTCGCTAAGGAAAAAGTTGTTTCAAATCACCCCCTGAGTTACCCCTACCAAGGAACTCCGACATTTATGGGACACCCTGTAGACACTCTGTGTCTCGCGCTGCGCATATATCTATATATACTTGGCGCGAGGCACTACCGTGTCTCTTGATCATAGCCATTTAAGTAAAGACTCATTTACAATAAGAAATACTAGTTTATTTGTAGTTTAAGTATAGGTGTTAACAGTAAATATACGTTGATTCTGTGTAACAAACGTGTGGTGTTGAAAATGGTTCCCATACATCCTGCAAATGTAATTCGTTTACTTATGACAACATTCCTAATTGAGAACAATAATGAGACGCCTGTTAATAATAGAGAAATGGAGTTACACGACATAATAAAATATATGCTTATTAAATCGCAAGAAGTGTTGTTTTAATCAAATAAACAATGGAATCTGCAGATGGTCATGAATAATCACTCATTTGTTGTCTTCACCTCTTTTAATATATATTATCTTATAAAAATAATGACACGTGGTCTCTTAACAATAATGCTGAATACAAAACTCTCTCTCTGACAGAGTTTTCCTTACTGCGCAGTTCATACAGATTTTTACACACATTCACACTATACCCATTCACACCTCTCACGACGAAAACCTACTCACTTGACGCCATCTATTATTTACTTCCAACACTCCTCCTTGAGTAGTTTTTCCCGCAAACGCAAAAATGGCCCTTTAGTCAACGGCTTTGTAAAAATATCAGCTACCTGTTCTTTGGAATTGACATATATTGGAATTACAGTCTTACCTACATGCTTACTTACAAACTTTCTCTTGATTTCAACATGTCTCATACTTTTGTTAATTTTTCCTTCTTCTGCATTTCTTAACATACATATAGATGCTTTATTGTCCATAATCAGACTTGAAGGTTCAGACAACCCTTGTAAGTTTAATTCTTTAATCACTCGACGTATCCAACTGACTTCTTGTATACCCGAGACTGCTGCACGATATTCAGCTTCCGCCGATGAGATCGCAACAATTTTCTGCTTCTGTGCAAACCATACAATGGGACCTCCATTCTCAACTAGTACTCCACTTGTTGAGCAGCTATCCATATCATCTCCTCCATAGTTTGAGTCAGTGTAAACTTGAAGTTTACAAATACCATCAAAGAATATACAAAAATTCTCTGTTCCCTTCAAGTAACGAAATACTCGTTCAATCATTTTCCAATGCTTGAACTTTGGACTACAAACTTGCCAACTCAAGTAATTTACGGCAAAGCTTATGTCTGGACGAGATATTGTGGACAAGTAGAGCAAGCTGCCAATTGCTTCTCTGTACATTTTACCCTTTAATTCTTTATCATTTGTGTGTTTTTCGGTAATCATTCCAGGTTCCATTGGTGTTGTCACTGGATACGCTTCAGCAAAACCGAATTTGTCCAGAATCCTCCTTGTGTAACTTAGCTGGTTTACAAAAATTCCATTTCTCATTAAACAAATTTCCATACCTAGATAATACAATTTCCCTTGCTTTGGACTCTCAGACGTAACTTCAAATTTTCTTGCTAGTTTTAACAATACATCATTTACTTCAATCTCGTCCTTTCCAATTATCAATCCGTGATCCACAAATAATGCAATTAACACAGATTTAGAATTATTATAGAACAAACAAGGATCATCATCTGTATCTTCGTATTTCAGACTTCTCAAATAACTTGTAAACTTTTCGTTCCATGACCTTGGGGCTTGTTTCAATCCATACAAACTTTTCTGCAACTTACAGACCTTCTCCGAACCATCCTCAAAACCAGTAGGTATCCTATGGGAGTTCTAAATCAATTGTAGGCGAGGGGGTGAAGCGGGGCGAGGGGTACCGCACCGTAGGTGAGGGGGGAGGCGAGTGGGGGACCGCTACCCGAGGAGGTGGGGGAAGCCGGCCCATGGAGCGTCTGCAGGGGGACCGCGACCCTGGAGCAGGTGGAGGGGGAACACGTCTCGTCGACGTGGGGAGGGGAACGCGCGAGCGCGCTACCTCGCTCCACACACACCCACCCACCCACCCACACACACACACACACACACACACACACACACACACACACACACACACACACACACACACACACACACGGTGCATAGTCAAAACATAGGGAGGTATGACGCGTAGAAGATGCAAGTCGAAACCGGCATTTTGTTATCGCGCGAACACCGTACCCAAGAACATATAACGATGGAAGGTACACTCCCGAGAATAATGCGCGGCACCGGTGCTCGCATGCGACATCCGAACCGCGAAAATTCAAAGCGTCCCGAAGGCGCCATGGCAGGCGCGATAGCGGCGGCGTTCGACCAAGGTGTGTGTGCGATATTTTCGTATATCTCTCTGTCTCTGTTCCTCTCTCGGTCGGAGGTCAGAAAAAATATACGGATATCGAAGGTCAATTTCCGAGAATAATGCGCTGCATCGGTGCGCGTTGCAGAAGATGATGCAAGGCGAAACCTACGTTTTGGTATGGCGCGACGTTCGAATCGGGTGTACGAGAGAGAGAAGTATGATATTTACACCGCTCTCCCTATCTCTCTCTATTTTTCTCTAGGACCATAGTCAAAACATACTGCGGCACGACGCGTAGAAGGTGCAAGTCGAAACCTGAGGCGATAATCGCGCTCCCAAAACATAGAACCGTAACGATGGAAGGTCCACTGCCGAGAATAATAATACGCAGCACCGGTGCGCGAAAATTCAAAGCGGACCGACGGCGCTTCTGTTCGCGATAATGATCGAAGGTCAACTTTCGAGAAGAATACGCATATGCTTAACAGCGTGATATGACTTAAGGTATAATTCTAAGTATTATTCCATTGCGATGCAAGGGTGTGGAGAAATATTAGGTAGGGATGGTCGTATATTTAAGGCAGCTCGCATCTTCGACAGGACATAGTGCGAATGGTAGCGCGTCGGAAAGAGTCTTTTTATTTGAAGTGATTGTATACGTGTTGTTCGCAAAATAGGCATATTACCGACACCTATTGTCGCCTTATGATAATTAAGCAGGTGGCAACGGCCTGCTCACTCCTGTGGAGCGCGGATCGCGTCCCCTTCCAGCGACTCGCGATCCATGGAAGGGGAAGGCCTGCTCTTCCTAGAAATCGACCGTGATTTCTGGGAATCGGCCACTCCGTTCTTGACCTCACACCTGGGTAAATATCTTTCGCTTACGCACCTTGCTTGCGCTCTACATATCTTTCGCTTACGCACCTTGCTTGCGCTTTACATATCTTTCGCTTACGCACTTTGCTTGCACTCTAAATATCTTTCGCTTACGCACTTTGCTTGCGCTTTGTTCGAACTTTTCTTTGGCTTCGCTACATTGCCTTGCGAAATCACGCTGGAGTTCTTGCTTCTCCAGTTAATATTTAAATCTATTGTATGTAAAGGATACTTAATAATTAGTTAAAACTGCGTGGGTAAATGACTGTTAATTTATGTGTTAATACTTAGTGACTAAAATTGTGTTAATTGACCTATGTACATATCTGACCTATAAACGTTGTGTTAAACTAATTGCTTAAATATATCGTAAGTCCGTTCTAATCGTTACAACAATAGACCTAGTTCTAAACACTTTGCCGAACTGATTCCTAGTACTAGTTCCGATAATTCTTTATAGCAACACGTGTAAAGAACGAGAACATGGAAACGTTCAAGAACGCGTTTGTGGCGTTGTCGCGGATGTCCGAACTTTTGAGGACCACCGCGGAATTTCGCGAGTGGATGGACAGGTGCGACGAGACGATACGTTACATGGTAGCGTATCAACGAGGCGAACGCGTGCCGGTGTGGGAGAAACAGCGAATGGTGTCGTTGCTCGCGCGAACGCAAACATTGCGCGCGATAGTGCGTGAACGCTTATCGCGAGTGGGGTGCGGACACGCCGCTCGAGCGACGTCATCGAAGGTCGTGTGGGAGGAACTGGAGACCGCGTTCGAGAAGCGTTTGTTGACCGGGGCCGTGATAAACGTGGGGGCCGTCGATCCACGCAAATTCTTCGAGAATGCCCGTCGAACGGAGATTTCGCGCGTTACGAACGCTATTACGGAGCATCGCAGCGTGTCGGTGAACACCGTTCTCAACGCGGAATTCATGTTGCGGGACGATACGGACGTGAAGAGTTTCGCGACGCGTAACCAAGTACTGTTTATGGCGTCGAATGTTTGCGGGTGGTACGCGAAACAAGTGGTCGCTCCGACGTTGATCGCGATGGAGGAGTTTCAGGAGCGCGAGAGTGGCTGGACCTTACGGGCAGTACAGAAACTCCTGATCAACGTGAACAAACATAATCCATTGCGTGCCGGGTGCGACGTGCCGCTTCCGCGAGTGATCGCGACGAAAAGAGCGGTGGTGAACGTTCGGTGCAACGTCAACACGTGCTTTTTGCGGTCGGTCGTCGCGAGTTTGTTTCCGGCTGATACGAACGGGGACAGGATTACGTCGTATCCACCCTATGCGACGGTGCTCCGTACGGATGGTGTGCGACTCTCCATGTCCCTGGGCCAGGTTCAGAAATTCGAGGCGGACAACGACGTGTCCGTGAACATTTATTTATGGTCCGACGAGGATGATTGTGTACCTGTACGCGTATCCGGTAACAAGCGAGAAGAAGGGAGACACGCGAACGTGCTGCTGATCCAAGATCCCAAGGATTCGCAGCGGTACCATTTCGCGTGTATCCGCAGTCTCTCCCGGTTGATTTCAGGCCAACTCAGCAACCATCATGGCAGAGTGTTCGTTTGCGATAGGTAAGTAAATAAGAATAATAATTAAAAAAAATTTCGAGCGATACGTTACGGACGAAGAAGCGTTTACATTGTTTTTTTTTTATTACGTTTCAGGTGCCTCAACGTTTTCTCGTCGGCGGAGCGATTGCAGCGGCACACCGTGGACTGTATGCGGTTGAACGAGTGCGCGGTGCAATTGCCGTCGGAAGAGGAGAAAATTTTGCGGTTCCAGCATCACGAACGCAAGGAACGCGTGCCGTTCGTCATCTACGCGGACTTTGAATGTTTGCTGGAGGAAGTGGAGCAGCCGGCGATGGAGCGTCGCACGTACGAGTATCAACGCCACAAAGCTCACAGCGTGGGCTACTACGTACAATGTTCCGATGACCCGACTCTGCGCAGATATCGAGCATATCGCAGCGACACCGACTGCGTGCAGTGGTTTGTGCGCGAACTGCGCGAATTCGCGAACGTTGCGTACTCGTGGTTGTGCGTCAAGAGACCCATGGCACCGTTAACGCAACAACAGTGGCGGAGTTTTCACGGGGCGACCGCGTGCCACGTGTGCGGAGGACCCTTTGATCGAGGCGAGGACGACAGGAAAGTGCGCGATCCTTGTCACTCGACGGGCGAGTACAGGGGCGCGGCGCACAGATCGTGCAACTTGCGCTACCAACGTTCCTGCACGATTCCCGTGGTGTTCCACAACCTGTCCGGCTACGACGCGCACTTCGTTATCAAGGAGTTGGCGGACGCGTTCGAGGGTAAGATCAGCCTCCTACCGTTAACGAAAGAACGATACATCTCGTTTACGAAGGACGTGGAGGACCTCAGGGGCGATCGCAAGAACTGGCGAAAAATGTTGAAGTTTCGATTCGTCGATTCGTTCAAGTTCCTGGTAACGAGTCTGCAGAAACTCGCGTCGGATCTCGGGAAACAGCGATTGACGATTCTCAGACGCGAGTTCGAATATCTCCCTGACGAACAATTCGATCTCCTCACAAGAAAAGGGATCTTTCCGTACGATTACGTGGCGTCGTACGACAAATTGAACGACACGCGACTACCGCCTCGCGAGGCATTCTACAATCGCTTGAACGATAGCAACGTGTCGGAGTCTGATTACGCGCACGCAACCAACGTGTGGAACGGTTTCCGTATACAAACGTTAGGCGAGTACAGCGATCTGTATCTGAAGACCGACGTGCTGTTGCTCGCGGACGTGTTCGAAAACTTTCGTAGTGCATCTATCGCGAGCTACGACCTGGACCCCGCGCATTACTGTACGTTACCGGCGTTCACGTGGGACGCGATGCTAAAATTTAATTTAATTTAATTTACTTACTTAGTGTACAGACAATGATAGATATAAACATACAGAACGAAAATAACGATAAGACTATCTGAATTCAACGTGATATATCAAACGAGGATAATACTGAACGCTTGAAGGCCTCGACAGAGGTACCAAAGAGGCTAATGTTCCCAGCCACTTTGTTTCCACTCGAGCATATTCTTGACATTGGGTCAATAAGATGCAGGTTAGTTCTATAAAATTTGACCTGAAAAAGCGGACAATTTCGCAGTGGCCTGGGCATAATGCTAAAGCTAATTAACCCCAACAAGTGTGGACAGTTAATATGTCCATTGAGGATCCTGAACAAAAAGGTTAGATCTGCTAATAGAAAGCGCTGCCGCATAGTCACAAAATTGAAAATTTTCATTGCTGGTCCGTAGTCATGATCAAATCTGTGCATAGGATGTCCGAGGCGATAAGACGCAAAGCGCAAAAATCTATGCTGAACCCTTTCTAGAGCGCGGGCTAGGTACTCCTGGTGTGGAGACCAGATCACAGACGCATACTCCATAAAGGGCCTAACCAACGCATCATAGAGCAACTTAAAGGTCCGCCTGTCGACGAACCCTTGCGTATGCCTTATAATAAACCCTAGCTGTCTAGAGGCCGCATTAGTTACTCCACTGACATGAATCGCAAAAGAGAACGCTGCACTATAAGATACTCCTAAGTCGCACACACTCTCTATCCGTGATATTTGCGCCGTGTTAAGAAAGTATAGAGCATTAAACTTACTGGATGATCGGGAGATACTCATCACATGGCACTTCGAAAGATTTAAATAGAGCCTATTACTGGTGCACCAATCAGTAAGCCGGTCAAGGTCACGTTGAAGATTCAAAGTATCTTCTATAGAGGCAATACGAGCAAATAGCTTAAGATCATCCGCGAAAAGCAAAGGAATAGCAAAATTAAAAACATTCGCAAGATCATTAATATATATGCAAAAGAGCAATGGACCTAAATGCGACCCTTGAGGCACTCCCGATGATGCTACTATGGGCTGAGATAGGCAACCACGAACCCTTATCACTTGGGAGCGACCAGTCAGGTAACTACCCAACCACCGCAACAGCACACCTTGAAATCCAAAGGCCTTCAGTTTATCTAGCAAGATATTATGGTCAACAGAATCGAAAGCCTTTTTAAAGTCAGTATACACCACATCCACCTGCTGACGAACATCCATCGCTGATGTGACATAATTTGAGAACACCGCGAGATTGGTCACAGCAGATCTGCCCGGAAAAAATCCATGCTGAGCTTCGGATAGGCTGCCTCTGATTAATCCCGAAAGCTTATTAGTGACAATCATCTCAAAGATCTTAGGGAAACAGCTAAGGAGAGAAATGGGTCTATAATTCAAGACATCATTTTTGCCCCCCCGACTTGAAAATAGGAACAACCACCCCCGATTTCCAGGCGGTCGGGAAATTCCCAGATTCAAGTGAGAGGTTGAAGATGATCCATAGAGCCCTAGCTAAACCATATATGCATGATTTAACAAAAATGGGAGGCAGCCCCTCCTCACCCGCCGATTTATTTAAATCTAGAGCCTTGATGGCTTCAAAAATTTCTGCAAGACCAATGTTTAGGTCGGATATATGCACACCTGACTCACATGCCCGATCAGCGCTGGCGGAAGGACTAGAAGGCGATGTGTAGACCGACTTAAAGTGCTTAGCAAAAAGGTTCGCGGTTGCCTCATCCGAGTCCGAACTCTCGTCTCCAAGATGCATACCCTCCGGCAAGCCAGAGTCGCCCCTGCTGGAGTTCACGTGACCCCAGAAAGCCTGGACATTACGAGAGATGCTGCCTTCAATCCTAGCAATATGGGCAGCGTGGCAAATTTTGTACAACTCCTTGCAACGTGAGCGAAGATGAGAAAAAATTAGGAAGTCGCACTGCCTGGATGAACTCTTCCAAATACGGTGAGCTCTCTTCTTACTTGAAATGGACTGTCTGAGTTCACGCGAAAACCATTGCAACCCCAATCCGAGAATATAATAATTCCACGGCCCCGTCGACCGTGAGATTACCCATAGCGCAGTCCCAATCGATACAATTAAGAGCAGATACGATAGAGTCGTAAACCGCTCGGGCATAGTCTAATTTAACAATTGCCCTCGAGACAGGCCTGGCAACGCTGCTCTGCAATTCCAACACTAAGGCGGGGTGATACAAGTCTTCTGGTAGCAGAGAATCGACTGGGGAGGATACCTTGGCCCCTGAAAAATTTTTGAAAATTAAATCTAGCGTATTTCCATAGCTGTTGCAAATTTGATTATATTGCAGACAGTTATGGCCGTTAAAACATTCTGTCAACATTGATGCCGATGTATAGGTATCCGTAGCTTCCGATTGCACGATAGGGACTAGTGCCGAATTAGGGCCGCGCTGCCAGACGGCATGCGGTAGATTGTAATCACCCGATATACATAATTCAAGAGCGCCCTCTTTGAAAAGAATTTCATCGATGCTGTTACAATGAGCCAAATAAATTGCGGAAGGCGACCCAGGCGGTATGTAAACAGCGCCGAACACATACGTAGCAGCTCCCAAAGTTACTTTGACGAAAATCTGCTCAACGTTACCGACCGATGGGTATAGCTCAATAGCGCTTAATCCCTTCCTTACGGCAATCAAGACACCCCCCCCCCCCTTCGGGAATGTCCACTCGTCGCTGGGCTCCTATCCTTGTGAAATATACAATAGTTACTTAAGCCTAATTCATTGGACGCTATACATTCGGACAACCACGTTTCCACAAAAATTATAATATCATAATTTACATGATGCGATGCGACCGCCTCACTCAGCGTACGAAGCTTGGTACGCAAGCCTCTTACATTCTGGTAGTACACCAGCGGGGCTACAATGAGTTTTTTGAGGCCGCTCCCTGGCCCTTTCGAGAAATCATAGGAGCACCATTTCTAAACCTGATGGTTAACGAAGGGTCATCGGACAAGCGAAGACGTTCCCGCAGTTCCTTAAGATGCCTCCTCTGTTGCTCCGTGTAGTCGAGAGAGATCCTGACCGGGCCCTTATAATTACTCTTCTGGCGGATAATTGTTCTAGCCGCCAAATCCGGAGGAAGCGTAACCTTTATCGGCCTAGCGAGACCAGAGATCCTCTTGCCTATCCTCCTCACGACCATGTTGTCGTAGCAGTTTGGCATGACAGCCTCCAAAATACCAGCCACCTTGACTCGGTCGCCGTTGGCCGTTGGAGAATTTGAAGCTGCCAACGATGTAGCGCTGGATTCCTCCACGTTGAAGAGCATCAAATTGTTTTCCCTATTCTTCCTTTCGTGAACCTCCGCGACCGCAGCTTTGATCACATCAGCTCCATTGGATGCTGCACCATCACTCAGTTCGTTGAGCCGGGCCTCAATGCCATCCACCCGACCCGTCAAGACACCAATGGAGGCACCGAGCTTACTAAACTCAGCTCTGTACTCACTGATCATTTCTCCCTTTAAGGCATCGAATTCCTCCCTATACTCTCTTCTGAAGTTGTCCTGCCAGTTCGAAAATTCCGCTCTAAATAGGCGTTGCATTTCCATCAGAAGAGCCTCATTTGACATGTCGGAGGAGACGACCTCTAGAGATCCCGGGTCATCCGTGACCGAATTTGCTGATTTAGGTGAGCATGCCGATGTCTCCGTCGTCACGATGCAGTTCAGGAACTTGTCATGATCCCATGGATGGGTTGTGCGGCGGAGGCAGGCAGGATGCGCAATCATTTTACACGTCTTGCAGACCACCGGATTTGCGACCCCCGACTTGCATCCTTTGCACAATTTTTTGCTAGACTGCGACATTGCCTAAGTATACGACCAGCTCAGGGATACACTCCAGGAAGACGAAAAGCGAGGCTCAGATGATAAATCCTCAAGATAAATCCAACCGTTAAATCGTGAGAGTTCCACGAACCGTAAACAGACTTTCGCAGAAAGATAAACAAAGCTGACAGAATAGAAACACGTCTGTACACCACGGTGACTAGATGATAACTAAAATACACGCGCGTCGAATTGGAACTGCTCACCGACGTGGACATGCTGTTGTTCGTGGAACGTGGTATACGCGGCGGCCTGAGCCAGTGCTCGCACAGGTACGCGCGCGCCAACAACAAGTACCTGCCGACGTCGATGTACGACGCGTCGCAACCATCCACGTACTTGATGTACTTCGACGTGAACAACCTTTACGGATGGGCGATGTCTCAGGCGATGCCGCGCGGAGGATTCCGATGGCTGGACGAGGCGACGGTGTCCAAGTTGAACGCGAACTCCTTGCCGGCGGACGATGGACCGGAGGGCTACCTGCTGGAAGTGGACCTGGAGTATCCGCGGAACATTCACGACGAGCACGCGGGCCTTCCGTTCTGTCCTGTGCGCGACCCTCAGGGGCTGCGGCATGTCGTTGAGACATGCTGACAGTACGGGGAGTAGCGACCCCGAGGGCCCGAGCTCACCGTAAACCCCCGTCGTCGCGACGACCCATTGAGACTCGTCTCGGTGGTATGTGGCATCGGGGGAACGGGGGCCCTGCCTTAACCGGCCGGGCCGCGAGGAGATAAACCTCTCTAAAAAATCCCTAAACCCCAAGCTATGGTGCGTGGCGAAGGGGCTCGCGTCTGACTTGCGCAGACGCGTGGCCGGTGGGTGCACCGGCCGTTAGCGACCAAGGTCGAGATACCTGGCGCCCTCTCGATCTTGCGGACATGTGTATATATACACAGGTTCGCAGCCTTACCCCCTCATAGGTGGCTCTGAAGGGGGTGGACCTTAATTCCACCATACTCGTGGGATGAATTATGAGTGCTGAAAATATAAAACAAATAAAATCAAAAATACCAAAAACCCAAAAAAAAAAAAAGAATGAAGAGGGAGAGGAATTGTTAGAAGTTTTGATGGATGAACCATCAACTAGTTATCGTTCCCGTCCTAGTCGTGGAAGCTCAATATCGTCTCAAGTATCTTCTCAAATAGAAGAAATTGTTACCAATCCGAGACGCGAGCATATCAAACGGAAAAGAACATCCGATGAAGGAAATGAATCTACGGAAGAGATATGCGAAGCTAGCGTTTTTGACGATGTTAGGAAAGAAAGAAATATGCTAGAAGAATTTCTATTTAATGAAGCGAACAAAGTTACTAAAGTGGCAATAAAGTTTATATTAGACAGATGGAAAATAATTGAAAACAAATTGCAGGATGAAATTCTAGAAAATGAGAAATTAAAAATAAAACTTGCTTACCAACGCGATGCTCCTGATAGTACTCGAAGTTTTGCACAGATTCTGGCCTCTGGTCCATCGTCACATTGGCAGGGTATGACACAGGTTTCTGAAAGAAATAAAACAAAAAGGGAGAATTATGAGGTACTGTTGATAAGACCTGAAAAAGAAGATGATGAACGAAGCAATGATGATATAAGAATGGATGTTACCAAGAGCTTGAATAACATAAGAGGACAACTAAAAGTAAAAGGTATAAGACAAATGAGAAATAAGGGTATAGTGATTGAAGTTAAGGATAGAAAAGATGTAGAACTTATAAATGAAGCAAAACTAGAAAAAATAGGATTAAAAATAGATAAACCAAAAAAGTTAAGCCCGTCTGTAATTATATACGATGTTGAAAAAGATTACAAAGCGGAAGACTTGAAAGAGGACTTGATAAAAAAGAATATTGATATAAACAACGAGAAGGAACTAAATGAAATTAGAAGTGGTATCTTATTCAGACACTGCTTCAAATCTAAAGAAAACAAAGTTAACTGGATTGTTCAGGTTCCTGGACGGTTTCTGGCAAATCTTGTGGACAAAGGAAGAGTTTTTATGCTTTGGAGAGTTTACCGAGTTAAAGAGTATCTCAATATAATAAGATGTTTTAAATGTCATGCATATGGACACTTCGCAAAGTTTTGCAGTGCGCCAGATCAGCTATGCGAAACGTGCGGTTCTAAAGATCATTTGAGAATGAACTGCGATAAAAAGGAGACTCCTCGATGTGCGAACTGTGTGCGTTTTAAAAGAAGAGATGTTAATCATGATGTAAGGAATAAATCCTGTCCAGAATATATAAAACACTTGGAAATATACCGTAATAAATTAGAATGCGGATAAAAATTGGACAAATTAATGCTCAGAGATCAGTGGCTGCAGCAGCAGATTTGGAAATGAAAATTCAAGAACATAATTTTGATATTCTGTGTGTTCAGGAGCCTTATACATGTAAAGGGCTGGCGAGAGGGTACACCTCCCCCAGCTTGAAATTAATCCAACCTAATGTGATAAACCCTTGGGTAGCTGCAGCCATTTCAAATAATAAAAATATAGATATATTTCAGTATACTTTTGAAGAATCTGAACATATAATGTGTTTCCAGGTGTTTACAAAAAAAGACAGTTTTTATATTATCAATGTTTATTGTCAATGTTCACACCCAATTGAGCAATTTCTCAGGAAGATTGAAAATATAATGTTCAAGCTGAATGGTAAGAAAATAATAATAACAATGGATTCAAATGCAAAATCTGAAGTCTGGTTTTCTGAAGCTACTGATGAAAGAGGTAAAATGGTAGAGGAGTTCCTGGCAGCTAACGACATGTACTGCATTAATGAGCCAAATAATCCATACACTTTCTCCAGCATTAACGGCGAGTCGAACATAGACGTTACTTTTGTTTCGAGAAATATGTTAAGCAAGATATCGAATTGGAGGGTAACAACAATATGCCCAGTCAGCGACCATAATTTAATACAATTTGATATAGAGTTTGAAGTTCCAAGACAAGAAAAATGGTATAAACAGGAAACGTATAATTTGAGAAAAGCTGACTGGACTAGTTTTGAGAAATTATCAATAGAGAAATTCAACGAGAATTTGATAAATTTAATAAAGGAAAAGCCACCTCATGAAGCAGTTGACTTGCTTAATGAAACTCTTCGAGAGATTTGTGACGGTTCAATACCGATAAGAAGAACAAAAAGCGGGGCTGTTCCATGGTGGAGCGATCAGTTGTTAACATTGCGTACGGAAGCAAATTTACGTAAAGGAGAGTTGGCAAGAGCTCGAAGGTTACGACAGATAGATCTTATAGAAGAAGCTAAACGAAAATATAAAAATGCAAGGAATAAATATGTAGCAGAAACGAAAAGAAGCAAAAAAGGAACGTGGCATAATTTTGTTTCGACGGAAGGAAATAAAGATTTATGGAGTATTGTATATAAAATTGCTCGAGAGAAATTTAATAAACCAGACTGTGTGTGCTCTCTTGCTCTTTCTAATGGAGAATTTACGGCAAATTGGAATGAGACAATGAACAAATTGATGGATAAATGTGTACCGGAAGATGATAGATTGAAAGAAACGGATGCTCATAAAAGAATAAGAGATGAAAATAGCAGATATAAAAGTTTGGATGTTGAAGAAGATATTACAATAGGCGAAATTGATATCGCCATACGTAGGACAAAAAATAAGAAAGCGCCGGGCTTTGATGGTTTCACCTCAGAAATAATAAAAGCACTCTGGAAGAGTAGTCCGATGGTCATTTATAACCTCTTTAATAATTGTTTGCGTAGCAATAGCTTCCCCCAAAAGTGGAAAGTGGCATCACTGAAAATAATTTTAAAAGATAGAACTAAAGATAGAACGAAACTTAATTCTTACCGACCTATAGCACTCTTGCCCGTTTTAGGAAAAATTTATGAGAGAGTGATAGTTAACCGTTTAGAAATAAAATATATAGAAAAAGGAATGCAGAGTCAGCGACAGTTTGGATTTAGGTCAGGCAAGTCAACTGAAGATGCAGTTAATAAGCTCAAGAAAGGCATATTCCTTACAGAAAAGAAATTGGTAGTAACACTTTTTATAGATATTGAGGGTGCCTTTGATAATCTCTGGTGGCCAACAATTAAGAGAAGGCTTGCTGATGCTCAGTGCAGCAGCAATCTATTAAAGATAGTTGGCAGTTATTTTAGAAATAGAGAAATGATTGTTAAAAGTAGAAATGAAAAAATAAGGAGAAAGATGAAGAAAGGCTGCCCTCAAGGCTCAGTTATTGGCCCTATGGCCTGGAATTGGTGCATGGATGCACTTTTGAACCAAATTGAGCACAGTGAAGATGAAGACGAAATTGAAGTTATAGCTTATGCGGACGATTTAGCAGTTTTGATAAAAGGAAATTCGAGAAGAGAAATAGAGACACGCGCGAGGAGATTAATTGAAACTATTGAAGACTGGTGCTCACTACACAAGCTAAAGATATCTACATCCAAGACAGTAGCAATGCTGATGAAGGGCAAGTTGAGTCGAGATAGAATGCCAATTATAAAAGTAAATGATGTAAACGTCAAGTACAAAACAGAAACTAGATATTTAGGGATTATTATAGATGAAAAAATGAACTTTATTGCCCATGCAAAATACCTAAGAGATAAATTAACAAAATTTATAATGTCAATAAGGAGAATAGCTAAAGAGCAATGGGGATTGAAAACCCATATATTAAAAATTTTATACAAAGCAGTGGCCTTACCAATCGCTTGCTATGGGGCGTCCGTTTGGTTTGAGAAGGTGGAGCACACATTGGTAAAAAGACATTTGTTGGCTGCGCAGAGAGTGCTCCTCTTGGCCCTAACAAGGTCATGTAGAACGACAGCAACAGTTGCCCTGCAAATAATAAGTGGCATGAAGCCGCTAGATTTGGAAATTGTAGAACGAGGCATTACCTACCGTATTAAACATAATTTGACGACAAATTGGAAAAATTATAGTTTCAGAGAAAAAGAATCGATCACAGAAATAAACATAGACGAGGAGACAGAAAAATTAAGAACAGAAATTGAAAGGATATGGCAATCTAGGTGGAACGCTGAAACACATGGCAGAGAAACGTATAGTTTTATAAAAAATGTCAATTTTGCCTCTGAAAACCAGTGGTTTGATCCTAGTAGACATAGCGTATATGTATTAACAGGCTATGGTCCATTTAAGGGAACACTATATAAAAGAGGACTAATAGAGGAAAAAATATGTCCATTGTGCGAGGAGAAAGAAGAAACTGTTGACCATATTCTTTATGACTGTTTGTCGTATGAAAGTATAAGATACCCTGAATTAAGAATAACAAGAAATAATAAAGAAAAATTAATAGAAAGTAAATCTAATTTCGAGAAGTTCTCGCAATTTGTTAAAGATTTATTTGATATTAGAGAAGCTTACCTTGTTAACTAGTAGAAACTGGGTCCGCCTCCACGCGGCTAGGGACGGGAACGGCAGAAACATTGCTGGCTAAGAGACCCTGAAAATAAGAAAAAAAGAAAATGATTATTAAACTAAAGTTATTAAGAAGTTCAAAATTTTCAATTTATAGTTTAAAAAAAAAAAAAAAAAAAATGAAAAATGAAATTTATATAACCAAAATCAATAGTACTAAATTTTGAGAATAAAACAAAGATTAAAAATTTGGGAATATACAGAGTAATTAAAAAAAAAAAAAATTGTTTCTTTTTACGAAAGAACGTAAATTAATTCAAAATTAAATTAAAATTATTTAAATAATAAGTACTATTTTAATATGCGTTAAGTTCTAAGGTGGCAATGAGTGAAAGCTCGATAGCCACATAAGTTTTCGGAATTAAATGAAAAAAAAAAAAAAAATGTCCTGTGCGCGAGCACGCACCCGTCGGTAAGCAAACCAAACTGATCGCCACGCTCCGCGACAAGGAACGATACGTGATTCACTATCGTTACCTGAAGCAGTGTATTCGACACGGACTTTGCGTATCGCGTATTCATCGCGTTCTACGGTTCGATCAATCAACTTGGTTGCGCGACTACATCACTTTGAACACGGACTTGAGGACGCGAGCCACCAGCGATTTCCAGAAAACGCTGTACAAACTAATGAACAATGCCGTGTACGGAAAGACGATGGAAAATGTGCGAAAGCGAGTGGACGTGCGACTGGTGACGCGGTGGGACGGACGGTACGGTGCCGAATCGTTGATCGCCAAACCGAACTTTCACAGTCGCGCGATATTCTCGGAACAATTAGTCGCTATCGAACTGCGTCAACTCAAGGTGAAGTTCGATAAGCCCATATACGTGGGTATGAGTGTGCTGGACGTGTCGAAGGTATGCCTGTACGAATTTCATTACGAGTATATGCGCGCGAAGTTCGGCGATAGGTGCAAGGTGTTGTACACGGACACCGACAGTTTAATGTATCTGCTGCAGTGCGATGACGCTTACGAGGAGCTGAAAAGCGACGTCAGTGCGCGCTTCGACACGTGCGATTACGCGGTGGACAACCCGTACGGTATGCCGCGCGTAAACATGAAAGTGCCGGGTCTGATGAAAGACGAGAACAACGGTGCCGTAATGACCGAGTTCGTGGGACTGCGATCCAAGATGTACGCGACTCGAGTGTGTGACGCGTCGGCGGCGGCGGCAACGATCGAGACCGAGACGAAAAAAGTGAAGGGTGTGAAGAGGAGCGTGGTCGCGAACGAGATACGTTTCGAGGACTACGTGCGGTGTCTTCGCGAGCACGCGGAAACGACGATTCGTCAGAACCATATCCGTGCGCGATTACACGACGTTTATTCAGTGAGCGAGTGTAAGACAGCGCTCAGTCCGTACGACGATAAACGATGCGTACTTCCCGACCAGATCAACACCCTTCCGTGGGGACACTAACGGATTCCCGAGTGCGAGAACAGCGATAGCGATGCGTGTATGGATACATCGTAGTGTGTGTGTGTGTGAAACTATGTATATTCGTTTCATTAATGTCGCGTATTTTTTTCGTTCATGTATATAAGTATGATACATTGTATGAACGTAGAGGGGGTTTTAGTGGGTATGCCAGAAATGGAGAGTCCCACATAACCCCGACGTAAGCGGCGTCGGGGTATGCGTGTTCGAGAAATCACACCTATTACGCCATCTACCTAGATCGAGTCAACTAAAGGTTTCGCGCCTCGTACCTATCCCCCCCCTTGTTCATGTGGAGCATCGATCGAATCTCCCTTCCATCGACCGGTGATCGATGGAAGGGGGAGAGCAAGCGGATTCGAGGAAATAGAGCGAGATTTCCTCGATCTACTTGTCGTCTAGCCGTTCTCCAGGTAACAACTCTCTTCGCTTTGCTTATTAACGCTTCTGCTTTACGCTTCTTGCTGGATTCGGGCCGAATCTCAGTGCTTAACGCTGCTTAGTAAAGCGGGCCTACTGCTTAGGAATTAGTGCCGCTCAGCAAATTAGAGTAGTAAGAGAACTATTGTAACGTACATAACGGACCTTTATTATATAACCTGTAAATATTGTAAATTTAACATTCGAATAGTCATTAAAGTCTCTAAGAATTAAACCACTTCGACTCGCGAAAGTCTCAACCTGCGACGTGCGCTGTTCACAAACTATTGCTAACATTTTTTGGTCCTTCGAGCCGGAGCAGCGCCGTTGGATTCTGTGCTTCTGGAACGTTCGGGATTCCTCGCGAGTGTTGTGGTAACCGTCGCGCGTGACCTCTGAAAAAAAATGAGTCACTTGATAAGCAACCAACGCGACCTTAGAGGCCGAATTTCGCGTGCGTTTGAAAATCTAAAGAAGCTAGGCGCGAATAATATGACCAAGGGCAACGTATCTACACGATTGGGAGCGCTACGAAAGAATTGGGCTAAATTCGAGTCGCAACACGACAAATTACTCGCCATGGCCGATGACCCGGACATCGTGGATGACAAATACTTCAAGGAGAACGAACCGGCCGATACGGAGGAGAAATTCCTCACACAAGAGGCCCTACTAGTCGACAAATTGGAGGAAATTGTCAAATTAGAACAGGCCGTGGCCAGAAGCGTTGAGCGTACTAGCAGGGACGATTCCACACTCAATACCACCGGTCGGAAAAAATCTTCGCTACCTAAAATCCCGCTACCGAATTTCGATGGCCAGCACAAAGGGTGGCCATCTTTCCATGGCCTCTTTAGATCCCTCGTGGTTCAGGACACCACGTTGTCGGACGCAGAACGCTTACATTATCTGCGAGGGGCCCTTACTGGTGATGCTGCGAAACTCCTTCAGAATATGCCGGTGCGCGAGGAGAACTTCGAAGCCGCGTGGAAAATGCTAGAACAACGCTACGATAACCAGCGGTTAGCGATAAAGGCGTTGATGGCAGCCATCTTCAATTTACCGACACTTACGCGGGAGTCAGGGCCTGAACTCAAAGGCCTCTATTATACGATGTGTGACTCGGTCGAGTCTCTCACTGCTTTGAAGAGACCCTTTGATGCCAGCGGCGACTGGCTAGTGCACCTGGTCGTGAGTAAGCTGGATCCCCAATCTCGGCGAGAATGGGAGACTCAACTTGGCCAAACCAAGACACCGCCTACCTACCAGGAGTTGAAGGCATTTTTGGAGGGACGAGTCAATACGGTGGAGGCCTTGGAGGAGCAGCAGAAGGCTCCAGGGGGACGAGCTCCGAAACCCACCGGAACGCCTAAAACCGCCAAGGTTCATCAGGTTAGTAAATCGAAGAGCTCTGCTGACCAGTGCAGTCTCTGTGGCGCTGGTCATTTTATCTTATTTTCCGCGGACTACAAGGCCAAGGATCCGAAAGAAAGGAAAGAGGTCCTACTAGCTAAACGCCTTTGCTTTAACTGCTTGGGGAAACATCGCGTCGCGGATTGCAAATGCGATAAACGGTGTCAGGAGTGCCAGCAAAGGCACCATACCTCAATCCACGAGGCGACCTCCACTCGTGCTTCAGCTGAGAATTCGGAAGTTACAGTAAATTTGGGGAGGTCCGAGACAAGGGAGAGCCTCCCTCGCGACGCGGTGTGCCTCCCACCTGTTTTATTAGCTACCGCCCGGATTATAGTACATTCCCCGGACGGCGAGCCAAGATTAGTGAGGGCTCTGATAGATCAAGGCAGCGAAGTCTCGCTAGCTACGGAGGCTTTGGTGCAGCTGTTAAGATTGCCACGACGACCGTCGAACGTACACCTCATCGGTATCGGTAACCAGCGGAAGGAGCGGGTACGTGGAACCATCCAACTGGAGTTCACGCCACATGGAGGCGAGGACTTCCGGCAGAGGGCCACGGCGATGGTGCTGCCACGGATTACCGCCTACACACCACAGGTCAAGCAACGGCTGAATGTTTGGACCCACCTCCAAGGCCTTCCACTGGCCGATCCCGACTTCACGGACGGCACCCAAATCGATGTCCTGTTGGGTGCCGACGTATATTCCCTGATCCTGGAGGACGGACTGCGTAAAGGGCAAGAGGGTGAGCCCATTGCCCAAAGGACGTCCCTGGGTTGGATTATCTCCGGTCTAGCTGCAACCTCCAGCTGTAACGACCCACGTGCTTCGAGTGGGCTCGTCACGCTGAAGTGCACGATGGAGGAAGATCTCGTCCCTATGGTCCAACGATTCTGGGAACAAGAAGAAGTGACTGTGCCAACCACCCTCAATGCTGAGGACCAGGAGTGCGAGGATTATTTCACGACTACTCACCAGCGTCTCCCGTCGGGACGCTACATGGTACGCCTACCATTCAAGGAGACGCAGGGACTGGGCGAGTCCCGAGCCGGGGCCGTCCGCATGCTTCACCGAATGGAGACCAAGTGCAGCAGGAACACGGACTTCAAAAGGGCCTATCACTCGTTCCTACGTGAGTACGAAGAGCTAAATCACATGTCTAAAACAAAACACATCTATCCAGATAGCGAGTGCTACTACCTGCCGCACCATGGAGTCTTCAAGGAGAGCAGCACTACCACGAAGCTGAGAGTGGTGTTCAATGGCTCCTATGCGACCACTTCCGGGAAGTCTCTAAACGACCTTCTCCTGGTGGGACCCAACTTGCTGCCGGGTCTTCTGCAAGTACTGCTGCGCTGGCGAGTACACCGGATCTGCCTGACTGCCGATATAGAGAAGATGTTTCGCCAAATTATCGTGCACCCTGAGGATCGCCGCTTTCAAAGGCTGCTTTGGCGACGACGAGAAGACGACGTAATCAGCGATTACGAGTTGAACACCGTTACTTACGGCCTTGCTTGTGCTCCCTACCTGGCCATCCGCACGCTACAACAACTGGCCCAGGATGAACGCTCCAAGTTTCCACGGGCTGCTACGATCCTGAAAGGGGACGTTTACATGGATGACGTGCTTACTGGAGCTGACGGAGAAGAGGAGGCACGCGAGATACAAAAGGAGCTGAGCTTACTCTGCAGGGCGGGCGGTTTCAATTTGAGGAAGTGGGTATCAAACGCACCCACCCTACTGAAGGAGATCCCAGGCGAAGAAGTCCCATCGGCCGTCAATTGGGAGGAAGGCACACTCCACACGGCTTTGGGTGTCCATTGGAACGTGCGCGAAGACGAGTTCCGAGTCCGGGTAGCAGAGGATCACGCTACCCCAGAAGTCACCCGGCGCACCGTCCTCTTACGCATCGCTCGGATCTTCGATCCTCTAGGATTTCTGGCACCGGTAACTATAACAGCCAAGATATTTCTACAATCACTTTGGCTGTTGAAAATAGATTGGGATACCGTGCTACCGCCGGCGGCTGAACGAGAATGGAGCCAATTTCTAGCGGACCTGCCGAGCTTGGCAGAGGTTCGTGTGCCCCGCTGGCTAGGTGTCCATCCCAGGGTCAGGCATCTGGAACTCCACGGATTCGCTGATGCCTCAGAAAGGGCCTTCGCCGCTGTAGTGTACCTACGCGTCGTGGACCACGATGACCACGCGCAGACGCATTTGGTCACCTCCAAGACAAAGGTGGCTCCATTACGCCGAGTCACAATCCCGAGGCTCGAGTTGTGTGCGGCTGCCTTACTGAGCCGCCTGGTGACCGTTACGCAGAGGACCCTGCAGTTGGACAACGTCTCGACGCACCTGTGGAGTGACTCCAAGATAGTTCTGGACTGGATTCGCGGTCATCCGACAAGATGGAAGACTTACGTGGCAAATCGAGTGGCTGAAATCCAACGGGAGCTGCCAGACGCTCGTTGGCATCACGTGGCAGGGAGTGAGAATCCTGCGGACTGCGCTTCAAGGGTGTTAGGAAGTTAGATGAGTGAGCACGCTGGAATGTGAGGTTAAGGGACGACGGTGGGAAAGTGAAGCAGGGCACGCCAAAGTTGAGTCAATGATGACTAAGTCAATGTATTGTAAAATATTTCTTCACAATGAGCGGATCGTCACAATGATTAGCACTATGTGCAAGGAATGAGCACAAGTAATCTCGGTGAGATTTATCGCGCAACCGAACCACGCGGACGCGCGTAGGATACGATCCACGGTCGATGAAACTCACGTGTTGAGCAAAAACGCGTGTGCAGTAATGCGTGAGCAATTTTAACGCACAAGCTAGTTGAGTTGAGCACAAAAGATTGGAATTGAGGGTGTTCACACGTTGCGACCGACAAAAGATAAACGCGTCTGCTTCGACAAGCGGTATGAACAAGAGTGAACAAAGAGAACGCGAAAACCGTTGAGCGTCTTCTCGAACAATCCTCGAGAATCGATCAAGAAAGTACGCGTCGTGATTGGGCCGCTCGCTTTACGTGGTGATCGGTGATTGGCTGAGCAGGCGACTAGAAGTATCGATCCGCTGATCGAATATCGATCAGCGGCGTGTCCCGCTGCCCGGTAGGTGCTGCGGTGAGCTTGGGTGCGGCGGAGCAGGGAACTAATGGAATCTCAAACATTCTCCCGCCATCAACAGCTGTTTGATGATGTTGATGTAGAATCTGAAACAGGCAAAATTGCCAATTTTGCAATTGGCCTGATTAGTGTCGTAGTGGCAGTCTTGAGCGTCACCACTCTGGTGAGCCCATCCTTTCCTGGGTGAAGGGTGACGACTCGAGCAAGTGGCCACTTGCTCGGTGGAAACCGTTCATCAGTGATGAGCACTAAGGATCCAATCTTGATCTCATTCGATGGGTGGTGCCACTTCGAGATGGAGAGTTGACGTTGGAGATAGTGTGATGACCATTGAGTCCAGAAACGTTGAGTCCGTTGTTGTATAAGCCGCCACCTGGCTGATAGTGAGATGATTTCATGCTCGACAGATGGTTCTGGTAGCGTTGTGAGGGGCTGCCCGATGAGGAAGTGAGCCGGTGTGAGGGTGGAGATGTCTTCAGGGTCATCACTGAGAGGCTCGAGCGGTCGTGAATTTAGCATGGCTTCTATTTGGGTAAGAAGTGTGCAGAATTCTTCGTAAGTGAGTACCGTCTCACTGACTGTGCGCCGAAGATGGTGTTTGATTGACTTCACGACTGCTTCCCATTTGCCTCCCATATGAGGAGCTGCTGGTGGATTGAAGCACCAGCCAGTGTTGTCATTGACAAACAACTGACTGAGCTGCTGATGATCTTGTGAGCCCTGAATGAACATACTCTTGAGCATGGTGTCAGCTCCGATGAAGTTCGTACCACAATCGGAGTAGAGCTTAGTTGGGATTCCTCTTCTTGCTGTGAACCGTCTGTAGGCAGCGATGAATCCTTCGGTTGAGTAATCTGTGACAACATCCAGATGCACAGCTGAGGTTGTGAAACAGACGAAGACACAGATCCAGCCCTTCTGAGTCTTTGCGCCTCGCCCTTTCCACGTCTTGAGAGTGATGGGGCCCGCGTAGTCGATGCCAGTGTGGGTAAACGGTCGTGAGGGTGTAACTCTCGAAAGAGGTAGTTGGCTCATCATTTGATGAGCACGGATCCCCCTTTGTCGAGCACACACAACACACCGCAGCACATGAGTCTTGACTGGCGCTCGCCCTCCGATGATCCAATAATTGTTTCTGATGTGAGCGAGGGTGAGCTGGGTCCCTCCATGCAGAGTTTGGCGATGTGCATGGTCTATGATCAGAGTGGACAGACGTGAATGGCGAGGTAAAATTGCAGGATGCTTACTCTCATACACCATATGGGCATTATTGAGTCGGCCTCCAATTCGAATAATTCCTTGTTCATCGATGAAGGCCGTAAGTCGGTTGAACACATGGGATGTTGGCATCGAAGAGCCTGAGCTGAGCACCTTGACCTCGATCGAGAAGTAGATTGCCTGTGTGGCTTTAATCCAGAAGTTCCTGGCCCATTCCAAATCCTCTGGCAAAAGTGAGATGATTGGCAGGGACAATGGCAACTTCTTGATTCTTGTGAGGAGTCTGAAACAAACTGAAGTGATGCGGTAAAGTTTGTTAAGAGATGAGTATTTGTAAATGAGGTCCCAGTGGTATTTGATCTGTTGGATGTTGAGCAGATTTGAAATTCCTGGACGAGCTTCGAGTGCACTCGCGTCGTCCTTCAAAACTGGTTGAGGTGGCCATGAGTCACTGGGTTGAATGAGCCATGATGGTCCCGTCCACCACAGCTCGTGCTGTTCAAGCTGAGCTGTTGTTAAGCCTCTTGATGCACAATCCGCTGGGTTTGACTTCCCTGGAACATGTCTCCAGTGTGCATCTTGGGTGAGCTCTTGAATTTGGGAGACACGATTCCGTACGTAGTCCTTCCAGCGTGAGGCGTGAGTCTTGATCCAGATTAGTGTCACTTGAGAATCCGTCCACAGATGTGTTGTAGCAATGTTGAGCTGCAGGGTTGCTTGAACATACTTCATGAGCTTCGCAAGCATCAAAGCTGCAGTAAGCTCGAGCTTCGGGATTGTGAGCTTCTTGAGGGGTGCTACCTTCGTTTTGGAGCACACGAGTGTCGACACTTTGTGGTTTGTGGACGGTGATGTCACGGTAAGATAAACTACCGCTGCCATGGCGAGCTGAGAAGCGTCAGAGAATCCATGTAGCTCCACTGTTGAGCAGCTGAGGGTGTGAAACCACCTTGGTATTGAGAGTCTGGCCAGACTTGTTAAATCTTCTCTGATGGTGAGCCAGTGAGCAGTGACTTGGGATGGTAAAGGATCATCCCAACTGAGTTTGTGCAGCCACAATTCTTGCAAAAGTGTCTTTGCTCGAATGATGACTGGTGACAGAAATCCGAGGGGATCAAATATCTTAGCTACTTCTGAGAGGATGAGCCGTTTAGAAAGCGTTGAAGTTGAACTTGCTTTTGACGAGAATGAAAAGTTGTCATGGAAAACATTCCAATGTAGTCCGAGAATTTTGGTAGTGCAGTCGTCTAGTGATATGATTGAGCCATGGGCTCGTGTGTTCTTTGAAATTGATTCTAGCAACGGAGGGAAAGTTGAATGCCATTTGTCAAGTGGAAAACCTCCCGCGTTGCACAGGTCTCTTAATTGTTGCGCAATTGTGATGAGTGACTCACCTGTGTCAGCGCCACCAAATATGTCGTCAACGTATCTGGCGTGGGTGATGCATGGCACTGCCAGTGGGAAGCGATGACCTTCGTCTTCCACCAATTGCAGGAGAGCTCTGACAGCCAGAAATGGAGCAGCCTTCGTTCCATATGTGACTGTGGTGAGCTTGTAAGGCCCCTCCTTTGAATTTTCGTCTATCCAGAGTACCCTCTGGAGATCTTGATCCTCTTCATGCACCTTGACTTGACGATACATCTTTGTCACATCTGTGGCAAAAATGAACTTGTGCTGACGGATCCACAATAGCACATCCGTGATGTTGAGAAGAAGATTGGCGCCAGTGTGCATGAGGTCATTGATTGAGTGCCCAGATGTAGTCGGGCTCGATCCATTAAACACGATCCTCAACTTTGTCGTCTCACTGTCGAGTTTCATCACTCCATGGTGTGGTAGATAGAAAACAGAGTAAGTGTTAGGTGATATGGATGGTGCTCTCACCATATGTTGAAGCTCCTTGTATTCCTTCATGAATGCTTAGTACAGATTGCAGTACTCGTTGTTTCTGTTGAGCTTGTTAAGCGTGCGCTTCAAGCAAGCATGTGCAGTCAGATAGGAATTACCAAGTAGATTCGGAGGTGATCGGAGAGGGATGCGCACGATGTAACGTCCTGTAGAATCACGCGTGTGTGTCGCTCGAAAGTGATCCTCACATTCTTGTTCTTCAGGGGTGAGAAGAGTTGGTGTGTCTATTGGGAGTTCTTCCTGAATCCAAAACTTGGCCAGTAGGTCTTGAAGCTCGTTGTCCTTGTGCTGCACAGTGGCAGAGTGATGCAAGGAGCTGAGTTGATTTGAATCAACGGTGATGGGTCCAAGAACGAGCCACCCAAATATTGACAACTGAGCAATTGGCATTGAAGGATCGCCCTTCCTAATATTGGGCTTGATGATCTGCCCATAGGTATCTGCGCCGATGACAATGTCTATGGGTCGTGACGTCAGGAAATCAGAATCTGCCAATTGAAGACCGTTGATATGTGGCCATTCTTGATGAGGTGGTTCCATCGATGGCAAATTTGACGTCAGGGCCCTGAGTATGTGCGCGTGAATGTGCACAGCTGCTGAGCAGTGGTTGGAGCGGAGCGTAATTAGCACGACTCCTCGAGTCTGAGTAGCTTTGTTGCCTCCAATGCCAAATACTGAAGTTGTGGAATGAATGCGTTGGAGCTTGAGCTGAGTAACAAGCTCCTCCTTGATGAAGGTCAGTTCGGAGCCTGAATCGATGAGCATCCTAACTGGTAATGACGTCACCGATGAGATGAGCTGAGCGTTGGCAGTTGCCAACAGTGTGGTGGTAAGGCTTGATGTGTTCTTGGCTGCGGAATGAACAAATGCTGACGAACCTGTTGAGCTGAGCTGAGTGAGACCTGTTGAGCACGGGGTTGGTGCGACGACTGCACCGACGCTTCAATGAGTTGCGCCTTGAGCAGCATGTGGATGCGCTGGTTTTTCGCTGGCCTGAGCAGAAGGCTGCTTCGAGGGCAGATGCAGCATGGTGTGGTGCTGAGCGCCACACGACTTGCATCTGGTGGTCGACTTGCAGATCTCCGTGTTGTGTCGACCGCAGCAATTGCGACACAGATTGTTGCTGGTAATTATTTTGCGCCGCGCTTCCACTGTCAAGCCCCTGAATTGAGGGCACATGACCATAAAGTGGTCGCCCTTGCATACATCGCAAGGGTATGCAGTGGCCCTTGAGCGTTGAGCAGCTTGAGCATCAGGCTGGGCTTGAGCTGAGTGGGTAACAGCCTTCTTGTGAGCAGAGCGTGCTGGTGGGGGTGCGCTGGCTGCCGACTTCTTCGATGAGCCCTCCATCTGCTCCAATGCTGAGCTTTTAGCCTCGATGAAGGCCAGGAGTTTCTCATATTTGGGAAACTCGGTGGTGCTTGCCAGCGAGGTTTCCCAAGCCTCGCGCGTCACCTTGTCAAGGGCCTTGGAGACGGTGTGCACTAGGATGCAGTTATGCATCTCCTCGTTGGCCTTGAGGGCCACCAAGGACTCGTTCACTTGGTTGGCAGTTGCCGCCAAGTCCTTGAGTGCCGTTGCTGTGCGGGTCGCGAGTGGAGGGAGGGTGAGCAGCTTGTCCAGCTGTTCTTGGATGAGCAGACGCATGTTTGAATACCTCTTTGTGAGGAGGTCCCAGCACGCTTGGAATGAAGAGCCCCTGAATGGGAAAGCGTTGACTCTCTTTGCTGGTTCTCCAGTCAAGCTTGAGCGGAGATAATGGAGTCTATCAATCTCCGTGAGCTGCGCATCCTGGATTATAAGGGATGAGAAGAGCTCGCTAAATGCCGGCCAGTCTGTGTAGCTGCCTGAGAATTTCGGCAGCTCAATCTCGGGCAGCTTGGATGCACGTGTAGGTGCTGTCGTGGCAGGGGTCGCTCTCAAGTCGGTGATGACTTGTGCATCAACCTTGAGGCGATGCAGGTGGACTCTCATCTCCCAAACCAGCTGACGCTCCTGCACCTCCACCTCTGTGGTGAAGTAGTCGTGGTCGAGGAATTTGGCAGGCCACACTGCCTCAAAGTGTTCATGCTCACGGCAGAAGGCCTGGTGTATTTCCTCAACCTGTGCTAGGAATAATTGCACCTCCTGTAACGAGGTGGAGTGAGCATGTGAAGGCAGCTGCGTCTTGAGCGTGGAGAGGGACTTGAACCGACCCACCTGAGTTCTCGCCTTTATGATGAGCTGAGATGAGAGGATGGTAGGAGATGCTGATCGGTGCCGAACTTTGCCTTCCGGCGCAGTGCTGACTGACTGCTCGGTGGGGACAGTGAGAGTGGCTGCCACTGCCACTGGCTGGTCATCCTCGTCCACTTTGGACTCCTTGGTCTTGGGGAGCTCCTGATCAGCCATCGTTGAGATGAGCACTTACAACACTTGCACTAACTGCACTTTCACCGTCGATCCGGCTCGAAGGACCAAAAATGTTAAGAAGTTAGATGAGTGAGCACGCTGGAATGTGAGGTTAAGGGACGACGGTGGGAAAGTGAAGCAGGGCACGCCAAAGTTGAGTCAATGATGACTAAGTCAATGTATTGTAAAATATTTCTTCACAATGAGCAGATCGTCACAATGATTAGCACTATGTGCAAGGAATGAGCACAAGTAATCTCGGTGAGATTTATCGCGCAACCGAACCACGCGGACGCGCGTAGGATACGATCCACGGTCGATGAAACTCACGTGTTGAGCAAAAACGCGTGTGCAGTAATGCGTGAGCAATTTTAACGCACAAGCTAGTTGAGTTGAGCACAAAAGATTGGAATTGAGGGTGTTCACACGTTGCGACCGACAAAAGATAAACGCGTCTGCTTCGACAAGCGGTATGAACAAGAGTGAACAAAGAGAACGCGAAAACCGTTGAGCGTCTTCTCGAACAATCCTCGAGAATCGATCAAGAAAGTACGCGTCGTGATTGGGCCGCTCGCTTTACGTGGTGATCGGTGATTGGCTGAGCAGGCGACTAGAAGTATCGATCCGCTGATCGAATATCGATCAGCGGCGTGTCCCGCTGCCCGGTAGGTGCTGCGGTGAGCTTGGGTGCGGCGGAGCAGGGAACTAATGGAATCTCAAACAAAGGGGCTTGCCACCCAATCAACTACCGAGCTTTGACTTATGGTGGAGGGGCCCGTCCTAGCTCACCGGCTTCCCTCACTGGTTGAGCGATCTCGGCACCCAGGAGGAGGATACAGACCTGGAAGCCAGACTCGTGTCCAACCTGACCACTAACGACAAAGAGGTAGCACCTAATTACCTCGTAAATAATTATTCTTCCATTCAGCGCTTACTGAGGGTAACTGCCTGGTGCCTGCGCTGGTCTCCACGACGGACAACCCCAGACGCTAGGACCCCCTGCCTGTCGCCTGCTGAGATAGAGGCTGCCCGTTCCCACTGGATCAGGGTGATCCAACGCCAGGACTTCCAGGAGTATCACCACCAAATGCTGCAGGGAGCCCCGCTTATGAGTCGCAGTAAGCTACTACGACTCACCCCCTTCTTAGATTCCCAAGGGCTACTGCGAGTCGGTGGACGGTTGAAGCATGCTGTGCTGCCATCCTGGGAGAAGCATCCCATCATCCTACCAAGAGAGGGTCATTTTACTGAGCTGCTGATCGATGAAGCTCATCGGAGAACATTACATGGCGGAACCCAACTTACCTTGGCTGCCTTACGTCAAAGGTATTGGGTCCTCGGCGGTCGACAGAGAGTTAAGGCTCACATCCACCGCTGCCTCACCTGTCTACGTTGGCGAGCTGTGCCCGGCCAACAATTGATGGGGAATCTACCAGCCTACCGAGTCACCCCAGCGCGGCCCTTCCTGCAAGTGGGCCTGGATTATGCTGGGCCATTCACCCTGTTGGCTTCTCGAGGCAGGGGCCAACGGACGTTCAAGGGTTATGTTGCGGTATTCGTCTGCTTATCCACTCGTGCCGTTCACCTAGAAGTCGTATCTGATTATAGCACAGAAGCCTTCCTCGCGGCCTTGCGGCGCTTTACCTCGAGACGAGGACTTTGCTCGACCATCCACAGCGACCGAGGCACCAACTTTGTGGGAGCAGCACGCGAGCTCCGGAGCCTGGAACACCTCTGCAGCAAAAGTGAGGTTATGCAGGCCCATCTACTCAACGACGGCATAACCTGGCGACTCAACCCACCTTCTGCCCCGCACTTCGGGGGAATCTGGGAGGCGGCCGTCAAGTCCGCCAAGCACCATCTGCGAAGGGTCATAGGAGATCAACACCTCACATTTGAAGAGATGACGACTCTACTTACTCAAGTCGAGGCATGCTTGAATTCACGACCGCTGCAACCGCTGAGTGACGATCCAGGAGACGTCACGGCTCTCACACCAGGGCATTTCTTGATAAGCGACGCACTTCTCGCCGTTCCCGATCCACCAGTGGAAGACGTTCCCAGGTCACGTTTATCTCGATGGCATTTGCTGCAGCAAATGAGGCTACAGTTTTGGCGAAGCTGGTCACGCGAGTATTTGCAATCCCTCCAAGCCCGTAATAAATGGACGCGTACCCACCCCCAGCCACGAGTTGGGGACCTTTGTATATTAAAAAACGAACTTCTATCACCCAACAAATGGCCGCTCGCGCGAATCACGCGATTGATCCCCGGGTCGGACGGATTAGCCCGTGTTGCCCACGTAAAGACTGCGCGTTCGGAATTTATTAGGCCCATAGTAAAACTAATTTACTTACCTCATATCCAGACTCCAGAGACTATAAATTCCACTGTAAACACACAGCACTAGTTCACAACCGAATCTAAAATCGATGGGTGAACTCCACGTGAACAGGGCGGCTGCACCGCGAGCCATGGGTGATTACACCATAGCGTCTCGACTGATCCACGTTGCTATAGTTCAGTCATTCATCGATAGATGAATGGCGGGCGGGAAATGTTCGAGAAATCACACCTATTACGCCATCTACCTAGATCGAGTCAACTAAAGGTTTCGCGCCTCGTACCTATCCCCCCCCTTGTTCATGTGGAGCATCGATCGAATCTCCCTTCCATCGACCGGTGATCGATGGAAGGGGGAGAGCAAGCGGATTCGAGGAAATAGAGCGAGATTTCCTCGATCTACTTGTCGTCTAGCCGTTCTCCAGGTAACAACTCTCTTCGCTTTGCTTATTAACGCTTCTGCTTTACGCTTCTTGCTGGATTCGGGCCGAATCTCAGTGCTTAACGCTGCTTAGTAAAGCGGGCCTACTGCTTAGGAATTAGTGCCGCTCAGCAAATTAGAGTAGTAAGAGAACTATTGTAACGTACATAACGGACCTTTATTATATAACCTGTAAATATTGTAAATTTAACATTCGAATAGTCATTAAAGTCTCTAAGAATTAAACCACTTCGACTCGCGAAAGTCTCAACCTGCGACGTGCGCTGTTCACAAACTATTGCCAACAATGCGTAATGCATTTTTCCCCTCAAAAAAAAAAAAAGAAAAGTATGCACCGGATGGACGTAGCGTGGGTAATGACACGCACTTCGTCGCATGTGCTCTCAGCGGATAAGGTATGAAATAGAAATCGTGAAAGCTAATGTAAATACTTTACAAATGTACGTAAAGTATTAAGGTTTTTCTTTATATATATATATACTATTAAACATTCAAAGAAATAATGTACTGTAACGAGTTATTGTCGGTAGGACGACGATCTTGCCCCCCACCACCGCGCCGAGCGCGATGACGCGTACCGCGCTCTGCCAACGGTCTTGCCCCCCACCACTCGTCCGCGGTTTCCAAGAATTGGCGCGAGAAGGTTACGCACCGATTAATCCTCTCGCCGCCGAAAATCCGCGGACGAGGACATATAAGCCGGGGGCACGACCTATTTGGCAGAGACCGCCTACAGCGAGCGTACCGACCAGTACACCTCTCCAGGAGACCTTCTGTACGATTCCACGTTCTTGTGCCCACACTCGTTCTTGCGAAAGACAAGCGCCCGTGTCAGCACGAGTTCTCGTGCGTCGACAGACTGTGTCACTGCGTCTTTTTGAATATTCCCACACCTCCACGGTTCCCAGAAGGACAGCGTGAGCCATCCTCTGGACGCAGGCCGTCACCCTCTATCGATCTCCCGAACAGACTTATCTCCGTTCTCGAGAGCGTCCTTACAGTCTCCGACTCACCCACGGGTTGTGCCCACCGGGTGACCGGATCAAAGACTCTCCGGCCAGGGTCTAACGGCAGGGTTGGCCCGCCAAGACACCGAACGGTCAAATCGTCTATCGCCTCCACTGCCGCCGAATCGTCTCCGTCGATCACGATATTCACCGCGATACGTGCCGCGTCACGCGCCGCGATACACGCCGGGACTCGCGATAGTTTAAGCCGTATTCAGATTGTGTGCCAGCATAGACCTGGCCGGGCTCGCCTGTACTCTAGACTAAGGAATAAACGACCGTTACCCAAATCACCTTGCCTCTTTCTCTCAGTCACCCGTCCGTTAGTTAACCCGATCGAGTCGAGGTTACATTTGGCGCCCAAACAGGGACTCGAAGTCTTTTGCCGAGCGAATGGTCAAGGTGACCTGGGTATACGGGCTATCGAAAGCCGAATTCGCGGCGTGGGCCGCACAGCACGGGATCGACTGTACCGGAGATCTTGACACCCTCCGAGCTCGAGTAGTGGCCAACCTAAGAAACATGAGTAAGGACGGTACCAGTAGCGAGGTCGCGATCCACATCGATCCTCCAAGCGACGGGGAGGGGACAACGCTAACCGTACCCCTGCTAAGCTTCTCCCCCGGACTCGGGGACAATCAACCGAAACATCCATCGCAGGCAGCCGCGTCGACAGCCACCACCGACACGTACCACGTAATGGAACGGGTACGGCGGTGGGGCGGCCACTACGATGGCGGCAAAGGAGCCGAGGTCTTCCTCGACCAGCTGGATGACCTACGAGACAGCTACGAGGTCACGCCTGAGCAGATGCTACGCTGTCTCCCGGGGATACTTAAAGGATCGGCGCTGCAATTGTTCCGGAACGAGAAAGCCGACATTCCCACATGGGACGCATTTCTAGAGGCCTTCCGACTAACATACCTGCCGAGATGTCGGCAACACGAATTGGAGATGGCCATCCACCAGCGACGCCAGCGTCCGAGCGAGAACGCGAGGGAATTCGCCACCGCTCTCCGGACACTCATGCGCCGCCACGGGCAAATGTCCGCCACCACCCAATTGGATTGGCTATACTCAAACCTCCGAACGGAGTACCGCCACTACATCAAGCGCGCAGACTTCGACTCGCTCTCCGGACTCCTCGGGTTAGCCGCCGATTTCGAGGCACTGCGCGAAGAAGGTCCCAGCAGTGCCTCAGCCCCACCAGAGATACCGCCACCTCCGAAACCCAGCCTTGCCGAGGTCAGCAACCATTACGACAGTAATCAGTGTTGCTGGAACTGCGGCCAGCGCGGCCACTTTCGCCGAGACTGCCGCCGGCCAGGGCGGCGATTCTGCAGCCGCTGCGGGACAGAAGGCCGGCTCAGCCGAGACTGCGATTGCTCCCCGGCGGCGGGAAACGCCAACGGGTCCGGTGGACGGGGCCACAACCGGACCACCCAACCTCGACAGCCTCAACTACCCCAAACGCCGATAGCCGTCCCCATCTCCCCATAAACCTCTATGGCCGGGAGTTTCGGGCCCTCTTAGACACAGGAGCCTGCCTGTTCTACATCAGCCAGGAAGTAGCGGAATGGTGCGAACAAAACGGCGACCAGCGAACAACCACCAACCGTTGGGTAAAAGTTGCCAACGGCGCCACCGTTCCACTAGCCGGAGAAGTGGAGTTGAAGGCAGCCGTCGGGGGATGTGTCCTTGCCATCACATGCGGGGTCCTCCCCAGCCTCACGCAGGATATGATCCTGGGGATCGACGCCCTCCAAGCACTCGGGTTTACGATACGGGTACGGGGCATGCAATGGAGCCCGAAGGACGAAGCCGCCGCCATCGATCCAAATCCCGGCCTACAGGGTTGCACGGCAGAACAGACCAAACGACTCGAGTCGTTTCTCGTCAGCGAACTGCAACCTTTCGACAGATTGCCCGGGCTAACCCATATGGCCAAACATCGCATCCGATTGAAGGCCGGGGCCGAACCAGTGAAGCACCGGTACACCCCCCGCAACCCCGCAATGCAGGCAATTATCAACGACGAGGTAACCCGCATGCTCGCGGAGGGCATAATCGAGCCATCTTCCAGCCCGTGGAGCTCCCTGGTCGTAGTGGTGAAAAAAAAATGGAAAGCGTAGATTCTGCATCGACTTTCGCAGGGTCAATGAAGTCACAGAGAAGGACGCGTACCCGTTACCCCAGGTTCAGGCTACTTTAGAGAAACTGCGGGGTGCGAAATACCTCTCCACGATCGACCTGGCCAACGGCTATTGGCAGGTACCACTCGACCCCGAAAGTCGCCCGATAACCGCCTTCACCGTGCCGGGAAGGGGCCTGTATCAGTTCCGGGTGATGCCCTTTGGACTCCACTCCGCGCCAGCCACCTTCCAACGCCTACTTGACCAGGTCATCGGCCCGCAGTTGGAGCCGCGGGCATTCGCCTACTTAGACGACATCATCGTGCTAGGAAACACCTTCGAGGAGCACCTCGATAACCTGCGGGAGGTACTGCACCGGTTACGGGAGGCCGGACTCCGGCTAAATAAAGAAAAATGCCAATTCGGCCGCACCGAGCTACAGTACCTCGGCCACACCGTCACCAACCAAGGGGTCACGACCGACCCAGGAAAAGTACAGGCTATCGCTGGGATACCGGCCCCCTCCAACCTTAGGGAGTTACGACGCTTTTTAGGCATGGTTTCGTGGTACCGGTGGTTTATAGACAGATTCGCCGACATTGCGGCCCCCCTCAACCACCTACTACAAAAAGGGGTACGGTGGGCCTGGGGCGAGGAGTAGGAAAAAGCGTTTGAAATGCTTCGGCAACAACTGGCCACCGCCCCCGTACTCGCCTGCCCCGACTTCACTCTGCCGTTCACGCTCCAAACCGACGCAAGCAACGAGGGGCTTGGAGCGGTGTTAACAGGACGTCAACAACGAAGAACGCGTTATCGCGTACGCGAGCCGCACGTTGAGCTCCGCCGAGAAAAACTACTCGGTGACTGAAAAGGAGTGCCTCGCGGTCGTATGGGGCATCCGAAAAATGCGGCCGTACCTGGAGGGCTACCATTTCACCGTCCTGACCGACCACCAATCTCTAAAGTGGCTACGTACGATGGATAACCCCTCCGGTCGGCTGGCGCGCTGGGGCTTGGAGCTCCAGGAATACGATTTCGACATCCAGTACCGGAAGGGAGCCAACAATCTGGTCGCCGACGCCCTCTCCCGACAACCTGAAGAAGACTCCCGAACTGCCGAAGTCGCCAACGTGGAGGCGCCAACCGGATGTGCCTGGTACGACCGCATAAGAGCAGCCGCCGAAAGCGAACCGCACCGCTACCCGGAGTACCACGTCGTAAATGGACGGCTATACCGACATATTTCGGACACCCACGGCCCTCGGTCCGAGGGAGAATGGAAGCTGTGCGTGCCCCAGCCACTCCGGGGAGCGGTGCTACACGAAAACCACGACGCACCCACCGCCGGGCATTTAGGCGGCAGCAAGACAGTCGCGCGATTAGCCCAACGCTATTTCTGGCCGGGAATGGTCCGCGACGCGAAACGACATGTAAGCCGCTGCCAGAAGTGCCTTGAGTACAAGGCACTGCAACTGGCGCCCGCCGGCGGCATGCAGACGACACCGGCCGCCAACCCCTGGGACGTAGTCGCAGTGGACCTAGTCGGCCCCTTACCACGGTCGGCCAAGGGATACACAGTGCTGGCCGTGATGCAGGATAAATTCAGCAAATGGGTCGAACTACAGCCACTGCGACAGGCAACCGCCCCCGCTGTCACCAAGGCCTTCAAAGAACGGGTCGTCCTCCGTTTCGGATGCCCACGACGGGTGATTTCAGATAACGGCCGGCAATACGAAAGCAAAGACTTCACGGGAATGCTTAGTAAATACGGAATCGAACATCGGCGGACGCCCCCGTACACACCGCAGCGCAACCCAGTGGAAAGGGTCAACAGGGTCATCAAAACAATGATCGCCCAACTGACCGACGGAGACCACCGCCACTGGGACCACTGGCTGCCGGAAATTATGTTTGCCTATAACACCGCGCGCCATGATTCTACCGGTTACACCCCGGCCTACCTGAATTATGGCCGGGAGCCGGCCATCCCTGGGGCGATCCGCCAGCCGACGACCGCGGTCAACGAGGAGGACGCCGAGAACTCAAACACCGACCGCGCCGAAGAGCTGGAACGCCTGCAGGAAGCCATTCGCCTCGCCCGCCACGCACAAGCACAGGCCACGGAGACGCAGAAACAAACGTATAACCTCCGACGGCGGGACTGGCGGCCGCGGATCGGCGACAAGGTAATGCTCCGAGAGCATCCTTTGTCGTCCGCGGTCAAAAATACCGCAGCCAAACTAGCACCGAAATTCTCGGGGCCCCACACGGTTAAAGAATACGTGGGGCCAAATCTAGTGATACTGCGAAACGGGAGGAAACGACCACGTAGGGCCCACATACAGGACCTAAAACCCTGCGGAGGAGAGGGAGGAGGCATCCCTGATGGGACGCAAAGTACGAACGCATTTAACCTGGCCATAATCCCCTCCCCACGAGGAAACACCGTTGGAAATAATTCAAAGGTAAGCACAAATGACAATCACCAGGTGGCGACGACAATCAACACCACGGGTTCACTTTCGCGCTGGAATAATCAGCGCGAAGGACATCATAAGACCGGCGGTGGCCAGGAGGGAAAACAAACAAGCCAGCATGCCGCCGAAGAGAAGAATAGCCCACGAAGCCGCCAGGAAGGAGGCCGTGCCCCTCCGGGCAGCCCAAGCGCGCCGTCCGATGGAGTGCCAGCTCCGGAAGCGCCTAGGCTCGTGGCCACAAGTCGCTCCGGCAGCCAAAAGGCGGCTGGATTTCGACGGCCCCCCCCCTCCGGCCCGAGGACCGCCAGCAAGGCCGAAGCCACCGCCACGGAAACCCTCCTTGACGATGGGGATCAACGTCGTCGAGGAGGTCGAGAAGAGCCGGCTGCCACCTCCGCTCCAGCCAGTACCGTCGGCGCCGCCGCTCCAGCCAGTACCTTCGGCGCCGCCACTCCAGCCAGCACCACCACGGCCCGCCAAGGACACCCGCCAGCCGAGTTCAGCCCCAACGGGCCCAGCTGCATCGCTGTTAACAGTGCTGCTCCAGGCGCCCCCGCCACCGTGGAAGGCGATGGAAACGCCTCCACTACAGCCACGGGAGCCACCGTTGCAACGGCCATGGGCACCACCGCCTCCGCAGCAGCGGCCACCGCCACCACCGACACCGACACCGCCGATGCAGCCGCCACCGCCGCCCCAGGAACCCCGAGTCCCCCAACCCCCGTCGGCCCACATGGAACTGGACATCCCACTTCCCCCGCCACCAAAGCCGACGCCGACACCGATGCCAGTGCAGCTGACGACATCGCTACCGCCACCGCCGACACCGGCCCCAAAGGCAACACCAACAACACCGGTGCCAACGCCACGAACCTCCACGTCGTCCGCCCCTCTTCCCCCGACACCCGCCGGAATACCGTGGCAGTATTGCCCCAACAACCCGACGGACCTCCGGCTCAACCTGCCGGCCTTCCAAATTGGCCGGAGGTACCGTATCCCCATCCCCGGGGGATTCATGGAGATAAAGATGTTGAGGAACCAGCAGCTCCGGGCACGCTTCAGCTCCCCCCCCCCCCCCCCCCCGCCACCCCGAGTAGACTAAGTAGTTTTGTAAATAGATGTTTAAGTAGGCTAGGTTAAAATATATAAGTTTAAGTTAGAAATAAGGTAGTTTAAATAAACCGGTAAATTTAAGTTGTTGTACCTTAGATTAAGAAAGAAATTGAAAACAACAAAGACAGAGGTCGATGGGAGAGCGGGGGTAAGATCGCGTCCTCCGAAAGGAGAAGGTGATGTAACGAGTTATTGTCGGTAGGACGACGATCTTGCCCCCCACCACCGCGCCGAGCGCGATGACGTGTACCGCGCTCTGCCAACGGTCTTGCCCCCCACCACTCGTCCGCGGTTTCCAAGAACTGGCGCGAGAGGGTTACGCACCGATTAATCCTCTCGCCGCCGAAAATCCGCGGACGAGGACATATAAGCCGGGGGCACGACCTATTTGGCAGAGACCGCCTAGAGCGAGCGTACCGACCAGTACACCTCTCCCAGAGACCTTCTGTACGATTCCACGTTCTTGTGCCCACACTCGTTGTTGCGAAAGACAAGCGCCCGTGTCAGCACGAGTTCTCGTGCGTCGACAGACTGTGTCACTGCGTCTTTTTGAATATTCCCACACCTCCACGGTTCCCAGAAGGACAGCGTGAGCCATCCTCTGGACGCAGGCCGTCACCCTCTATCGATCTCCCGAACAGACTTATCTCCGTTCTCGAGTGCGTCCTTACAGTCTCCGACTCACCCATGGGTTGTGCCCACCGGGTGACCGGATCAAAGACTCTCCGGCCAGGGTCTAATGGCAGGGTTGGCCCGCCAAGACACCGAACGGTCAAATCGTCTATCCCCTCCACTACCACCGAATCGTCTCCGTCGATCACGATATTCACCGCGATACGCGCCGCGTCACGCGCCGCGATACACACCGAATCGCGCGTCGCGATACACACCGAGCCGTGCGCCGCGATACACGCCGGGACTCGCGATAGTTTAAGCCGTATTCAGATTGTGTGCCAGCATAGACCTGGCCGGGCTCGCCTGTACTCTAGACTAAGGAATAAACGACCGTTACCCAAATCACCTTGCCTCTTTCTCTCAGTCACCCGTCCGTTAGTTAACCCGATCGAGTCGAGGTTACAGTACAAGTATCGTGACATATTGTCGCTTTATTTTTTTTGCGTTTGAAATACAGACAATCTAATAAACGTATATTTATGTAAGTGATAAGAACAAAGAGTCCTTCTTCTTCTGTCACAGAACATCCTTTTCCTGTATCCACGAGTTCTTGGACGAGTCGAATCCCAGCCATTTCACGTACGCTCGATTCCCCTTGCGACGAATAATCTTCTCGATCAGATAGACGTCCGGATTCGCGACCGAATGCAGTTCGTGCTCGTAGAATCGCGTAGAATGTACGTTACAGGGCGCGTTCGTTGTATCGCGGTGATTTCGAACACCTCGGTCGACCAATTCGGCGTGTATCCCTTCTCGAAGATCGTCTTGAATTTGCTCACGCGTACTTTGTCGCCGACGTGGAATTTCGCGCGTCGTCGTCGTCGTTGCTCGATATCCAACGCCGACGACGATACGACGAACGGCAAACGAGTGGCGGAGGTCACGTCGACGGGTCGCGCGTTGATCGCGCGAAGCTTGCGACGATTGTAAGTGCGCACGAGCGTCGGTAGCAGATCCAGCCAGCGATAGGACGCGTTCAAGGAGAATTGTTTCCACATCAGGTTCTTCAGCGTACGATTGAAACGCTGGACGATCGACGCTTTCATCACGCTGTACGTCGAGTAGTGGTTGATTCCGCGAGTCTTCGTTGCTCGTTGAAACTCCGCGTTGTAGAACTCCTTTCCCATGTCGGTTTGTAGATTTCGCGGACATCGGCTGCTTCGTCGCAACACGGTCGCGAACGCCTCGGTAACGTCGCGGCCGCTTTTCGTTTTCACGGGCACGGCCCACGCGTACTTGCTGAACGTATCGATGATGGTGAGTATGTAGTTGTAGCCGCGATTATGGGTCGCGTACGCGCGCATTTCCACCAAATCCGCCTGCCACAGATCGTCGTAACCTCGAGTAACTACGGGTCTCCGCGGGAAATTTCGTCTCGCCGGAGCGTGCAGTTCGTCGACCAATTGTACTCGCTCCTTACTCGCGCTCATTATAGCGCTGATGACGGCTGCGGCCGAGAAGGTGACGTTCCACGATCAGCAGCAAGTACCGTACCAGGCGCTCGAGGCACGTACGGTGTTGACGGTATTTGTTGTCGTTGTCGTCGTCGTCGTCGTCGCTCATCGTCGCGCTTCCTCGCGTTTCTGTACTTCCGCAAGCGGTGTCGCGAGCTCGACGAGTCTAGCATCGAAGTGATCGAAGCGTCGCTGCATCGTGATATTTATCGACTTTTCCAGCTCGCTCAAACGTTTGTCCATCGCGGTATTTATCGCGATCGTGAAAGCGTCCAGTCGTTTCGTCGTCAATTCGTACATGTCTTCCTCCATAGTTTCGAGGGCACGGCCGACGGTACGCTCCATGTCGTCCACGTATCGTTTCGTCGCGGCGTCGGTATCCTCCGCCGGATGCGCCACACGACGTATCTTGCGTTCCATCGCGTCGAACACAGCGCGTTCTCCCGCACCTAATTCGCGACGTACGGACTCAGCGAGCGAATCATCTCTGTGCGTTGATCGTTGTCACCGGTAGCGATAGCATCGGCGGTACTACTACTACCGTGCAAAGCTGCGCCAAACTTGTTCACAGACATGTTGGGTGGGCGGTGATCGCGAACGAGACTGACGCGTCGGCGATCCGACCGGTCAATTTACGATGAGACCGGCTTCGCGAAGTTCCTCCACGATGGAGGCGATTTCGTTATCGTGTCCGGTATGTCCGGCGTCGCGCAACGCCAAGAGCAATCGTAGTCTATCGACCAATTTGTTCGGATCGTCCCAGTACACGTAATCGATCGCGTTATCGGTAACCGTCATCGCGTCGTCGATGGGTAACACGCGACCTTCGCGCGCGATCCCGCCGACGTTGCGGTCTCCGCGACTCAACAACACCGACACGATCTTCCTGTACTTGTGGCCCTTGTTGCCTAGCGTGGGCTTGCTGGCCGAATGGTCCCGGCGATGCGCGTTCGTCGTCAACAAGATGTCGCGGTACGCGTCGAGATCAGCATTCGTGTACGCTTGCTCGTCAGGCACTCGCATGAACAGCAGTTCGTACAAGCCCCGCGTACCCGCGTATCGCTTACCCTTCACGCTAACGTCGTCGTTCTCGCCGATAGCGAGCACGGAATCACCGATCATCAGCTGTTCGTCGTCGTCGCCTAGGTACGCGCCGTACACGTTGTCGATCAGTTTCTTGATGTCGGTGAAGAACAAGCGCAGATATTCGCGCGACAGCGGTCCGGCGGCATTTCGAGTGTACGCGTCGAGGTTTTCGACGGTGGTGGTGAGGGCAACGATTGGTTTTGGTTCGAGAACTTCTCGAATCGTTTCGTCCCTCTCACCCTGGTCCGGCTCTTGTTCCTCGGTTGTTTCGTAGACGGTGCTGTCGTCGTCGTCGTCGTCGTCCTACGAATCCGAATCCGGAAGCGGCGTCGTTTCGGGTCGTATCGTCGCTTCGGCTGTGGACGGAGTAAAGGATAGTCGTTTCTTCTTCAAACGTTGTTGTTGTTGCTGATGTTTTCGCTTGACGAGCAGTGGTCGTGGCTTCGATGGTATCGCTGGACTCGTTTTCAACGCCGCGGTGTTCTCGACCAAGCGTTTCAGCGGTTCGACGATCGGACGCGCACTCTCCTCCGCGGCAGCTTTCGTCGTCATTTTACCGAGTTTCAGACTCATGTACTTCCGTCGTATAGCGTCGCTGATTTTAGCAATTTTCTTCTTCGTCTCGACGTCTCCCGGCTGTTGTCTACGACGCCGTTTCTGTTTCATTCCTTGTTGTTGTTGCATGATCTCCATGTTGACGTCGCTAGTAGCTGCTTCGTTAGACATCCTGGCGGTGTTGCTCGACGAAGGACTCGCGATCTACTGAGGTCCACGCGCTACCACGAACTCGTTAAATCCTCTTCGATACCGACCGTCGTGCATGGCGTGGTCCTTGTCGATGACCGCGAAATCGTAGCGTCGTCTCCAACATCTCGCGCACAGGTCGTTGAACGTCTCGAACGCCATGTCCGTGTTCACGTGATCGTTGTACACGCGACGCAAGTTCGTTCCGTCCTGTTTGAACAGCACGAGAAAATTCGCGTTGTCTCTGATCAAGTGTTTCGGTATTCGCGCGTACGATTGACACAGGTAAAAGCAATCCACGTTCGCGTGCCTGCCCATGGAGAAGTATTCGCGGATCGCTGTCTGTTCGTCGCACGCCACGTCGTCGAACACGAAGATCGAGTCGGGTAGAGCGTCGCTCGGCGGAACAATCTCGGCGGTGTCCGAGTAGGGAAAGTACCCGAGTCCGCCGACGCGCGATAACACTCGCTCCAGATATCGATACTTTGGCTGTCGCAACGATTTCGAGTACACGTACACGTTCTCGAAGCGCAAACCGTTCGGACTCTCCAGCAGGCTGAGTAGCACGTTCGTTTTCCCGCACCCGGACGGACCGCAGATCACGGCTCGCACGCTGTTCGGCAACAACGAACCGTGCCTGCGCGAACGACTCTCGTCCCACGCCGAATCCCCCAACGTCCTGTTCGCGGTCACGCGAATAGCGTTCGGTTGTTTCGCGAATCGCATGTTCTCTCTCTCTCTCTCTCTCTCTAACCTGTCGAAACCGTAACGTCACTGCTATTTATACCCGCGACATATGTCGAGCGAATCAGAATCGTAGCGCGCCCTGAACCGATCGCCATCGAAGAACCGTCCACTTACGACTGTCCTCGCATCCCCGTGTATCCGTATTTTCACGCGTATGGTCGCGGTAACGCGTAGACCCACAACAACGACGTCGAAGAAGAAGCGGAAGAAGTCAACGAAAACAGGATCGGGACTCGTGGACAGGCTCATAAACCGTTTACCGATAGAGCTGCACATTCCAGGGTATCAGTTCTGCGGACCGGGAACGCGTTTGCTGAAACGATTGGCTCGCGGCGACCGAGGTATAAATCCGCTGGACGCCGCTTGTCGGGAGCACGATATCGCCTACTCGAGTCGAAAGGATTTGGCGGAACGACACGAGGCGGATCGCGCGTTAGCCGAACGAGCGCGAGAACGGGTGTTCGCGAACTACGCGACTTTCGGTGAAAAAGCAGCGGAGACTGGAGTGTGGGCCGCGATGAAAGCTGAGACTAAACTCGGCATGGGTGTAAGAAGAAGAAGAAGCGGAGGAGGAGGAGGAAGAAGAAGAAGAAGGACTACGGGTCGAAAACGCAAGTTCAGAGGACAACGACGCCGTGTCCTACCGGTAGCGAAACGCGGCGGCTTTCTTCCGCTTCTTCTGCCCGCTCTGTCGGCTATCGGGGCATTAGCCGGTGGAGCTGCGGGTATCACAAAGGCGGTCAACAACGCGAGGGCCTCGCGAAAACAGCTGGAAGAAACGTTGCGTCATAATCGGGCGATGGAAGGGCGAGGAATGTATCTGGCACCGTACAAGCGCGGCGCCGGCACGAACCTGAGACGACGACGACCGAGGAAAAAAAAAACTCCGCTCGACCGAGCTTGCGGCGATAATGCGACATCGGCTACAGCAACAGCCTATGACGAAGCTGCAATTAGAGCGCGAGTGCATCGACGTACCGTTCTTTCGAAGGATGTTCATGCGCGACACGCTCTCCGCGCGCGTATGTCCAAACGAATGCGGTATCGCGAATCTTGACGAGAATCGCGGCGAAGGCACGCACTGGTTGGCGTACGCGAAACGCGGATCGCGAGTACAGTATTTCGACAGTTTTGGGAATTTGCGACCACCCGCGGAACTGATCGATTACTTCGGACGGGGAACGACAACTACGATCGCGATCAAGTACAATCACGACCGCTTTCAACGTTTCGACCAGACCAATTGCGGCCACTTGTGCGTGCAATTTCTACGACGAAAAGCTCTGGAATTTTGGCCTAGGCGCTACCCGAGATAAATTGACGCGCTACCGTACGTTCGAGCCACTTTCTCTCTCTCTGTCTCACTCGCGTAACCTACATATGTCGCTCACGCTCACGCTAACGGGTCGGAGCAGCGTGCTCACGGTCAATTATTTTCCACCGATAGATTTGAGCGACGAACAGTACGAACTAGGACTCGCCGACTTGGAGACGTTTCACACGATACCGAACATCGACTGGAGCAACGTTACATTCTACTTCGTCCCGACCAAGAACAAGAAAACCGCACTCCCCAGCACCGATGTCGTTCGCGAATACATTACGATCCCTTACGGCTCCTACGAGTTAGACGCTATCGCCAAGCACTTGAGGCGTCGACTGCTCGAGCGATATCCTCGAAGACGCGGTGACAACGGGAACGGTAACGACGATGATAACAACGAAGACGACAACGACTACGACGACAAGTATCCGCTAGTGCTACGAGCTAACAACAACACCATGAAAAGCGAACTGTACTGCTCGTTCTTCGTGGACTTTACGCAACCGAACAACGTGGGCTCGTTGCTAGGATTTTCTCCGACGCGTACGCTAGTGCCGAGAATCTGGCACGAATCCGACGAACCCGTGAACATTATAAACATTAACGTGATCAGAGTAACGTGCAACGTCACTACCGGCGCGTACAGCAACGACAAACCGGTACACACGATACACGAATTTTCACCTCGCGTACCCCCGGGATATAAGATATCGGAAACTCCGCGACACGTCATTTACCTGCCGATCGTTGCACGAGCGATACACGATCTAACGGTACGCATCGTCGATCAATACGATCGTCCTATAGATTTTCGCGGCGAGGAAATAACGATTCGCCTGCACGTGCAGCGGCGTTCGCGCGCGATAAGATAGCGCGAGTGCGTATGTAGCATGTTGGTGTTCGATCGCACGGACGACTTCGCTGCTACCGCTCCTCTGACCTCTGCCACGCATTATCGTCGAGACGAAACACCAACGACCGCACCGATAATAAAGACAGGAAGCGGAACGGGAACAAGAGTACTAAGAAGAGGAAGAAGAAGCGACATACCGTTGACTCGTCGAAACGCGCGTTTCTTACGAACCCAGGGATTCATCGTAACGTACTAATATACGCACACATACACGCATGTCTAACACGATAATAATAATAATAATAATACGTTTATTAACGGAAGCCCATTGATACAATCATATGTAAGAAAAGAACAAAAGTAATGTGAGCGCTACGAAGCGAACAAAGAAACATTAATAGAAACCGCAAAATGCAAACATAACAGTTATAACAACAGTCAGCAGTTGACGGCATTAAAGATAGATTGTTTGAAAGAGGTTACCGAACTGTCAAAGAGGTCAATCCTACTGGAATACTTATTAACATGAGAGGCAATACGGTTAATAACATTGAATTTGCCCAAATCTGTACGATGAGGTTCGATATAAAGTAGAGAGGTTCGTCTTATAATTCTAGTAGGTGCATAAAATTTAAAGAGTTTAAGAATACCAGAACAGTCAATATTACCATTAAGCAAATTATATACAAAAAGCAGATCAGAAATGGTCCTACGTTTTTCAAGCGTCATAAGCCTCAACTTAGCCAATATTGGCTGGTAATTATGACAAGTTAACGGCATGGGATCATTTAGCTTATATGACATAAAACGAAGAAATTTATTTTGAACCCGTTCGATCATGACGGATAGATACTTAAAATGTGGACACCAGATGATCGCAGCGTATTCTAGATGGGGACGGACTAATGAAATATAAAGAAGCTTAATAGTAGAACTGTTTTTAAAGTGACGGGAGACACGAATCACGTAACCAAGGATTTTGAGAGCCTTGCCAACGATAAGCTGGCAATGCTCACGGAAGGATAATTGTGGGGTAAATACGACGCCAAGATCTTTGATTCTGTAGAGAGCAGTGAGCTGAACTGAACTAAGTTTATAGTAAAAAATTATGACGTCCCTTTTACGATTGAAACGAACAATGTTACACTTGGACAGGTTAAAGTCAAGTTTGTTCGTATCACTCCACTCACTAAGTCTGTCCAAGTCGTGCTGGAGCAATAGTGCATCGTCACGGTTGCCAATCGAGAGAAAGATTTTCAAATCATCAGCATAAAGCAGGAACTTACTATGGTCAAATACATCACCGATATCATTAATGAAGAGATTAAATAGCAAAGGCCCTAAGTGAGACCCTTGAGGTACCCCAGAAGGCGCCAAAAACCTGGACGAATAACAATCCTTATATTTTACCCTTATAGACCTGCCAGATAAAAAGCTAGAGAGCCAAGAAAAAGCGGTGCCCCGGATGCCAAAGGCATCCAGTTTCGATAGTAGGATAGAGTGGCTAACAGAATCAAACGCTTTACGAAAATCAGTGTAGATAACATCCACTTGACGTTCCTTCTCTATGTTATTAATTAAGTAGAGCTGGTATTGAAGCAGATTAGTAGACGTAGATCTACCAGGCATAAAACCATGTTGTTCAGCAATTATTATGTTTTTAAAAGATCTACCGAGTTTGGAGGCAATTATACCTTCAAATAATTTGGGCATAACATTCTGTAGGCATATAGGCCTATAGTTCCGAATGTCACATTTATTACCACCCTTAGGCACAGGAATGACGATGCATGACTTCCACAAAGCAGGAAAGTAACCCGATAAAAGAGATTTATTAAATATAAGCCAAAGAATACGCGCAAAGATGAAGCTGCAAGATTTAAAGAAGATTGGAGGGATACCGTCGTCACCCGGGTTACCACCTGGATTGAGGGAACTGAGAGTCTCAAAGATTTCGCTCAATCCAATATCAAAATCAGGAATATTGACCCGAGTATCAAAGTTAAAACTGTGATGGCAGTCGTTATTAGTTTGATACACCGATTTAAAATGATCGGCGAAACCCTCAGCGATATCGTCAGGAGCGACCAGGTGTACCCCATCAATATGCAATGAACCCGAAGTGGACTTGTCGGTCCGAAGAGAGTTGGCAAATCGCCAAAATAACTTAGAATTCCCGGGAATTGCAGATTCAGCTTTGCTAACATAACAACCCCAACACGACTTGGACAGAGCTTTACAACGAGCTCTAGCATTAGAAAATAAGAGGTAGTCAGAGTATAAGTTCGTCTTTTTATACTTTACATGTAACCTTTTCTTTTCCTTAATCAACGATATTAACTCCGAGGAAAACCAAGACGGGTAATTTGGATTACGGGTTGACCGAATAGGAACAAAATTCGCGATTGCTACATTTAGATGCCTGTACAGGGCATCGACTGCCGTATCCACCGAGAGATCAGACAACAGATTGTCCCAATCGATTGAACCAAGAAAGTCATTTATGGCGACATAGTTTGCATTGAGGAAATCCGGTATGGTTAATCGAGAAGGTGGGGGAGGATTAGAGCGCTGGGGAGGGAAGGAGAGAATAAGGACGGGATGGTGAGGATCAAGAGGAAGAAAGATTTCGACAGCACGGTAGATAAAGAAATTTTTGTTGGAGGAGAAACATAAATCCAGCATACGATCGAATAAATTATGTATGTGGTTCAGCTGTTGAAGATTCAACAGGTTAAAATACTCGCAAATAATGTCCGGCGCGGTGCCTTCAGAACCATGGTGAGTGGGCGAATGACAGAGAGTACCATACATATCATTAATGAATGAGGAATTAGGAAGGTTATAGTCGCCGACTACAATAATATCAGAATTAGGAAAGCGCTGCTCGATCCATACAACGGATTGGCAGTGAGCATCGTATATAGCCGGGACGGATTGTGGAGGCAGGTATACAGCGCACACGATCACCGAAAGGTGACCTATACTGATTTTTACAAACAATTGTTCAATGTTATTTATGGGAGGGTCAATTAAAACGCTATGGTGGATATGAGTGGCGCGTACTGCGACGAGCACCCCCCCCCCCTGAGACAAGAGCTAGTGCTACGATTCCTGTCACAACGATAAATTATATAGTCCTTAAGAGAGAGTTCGGAGTTCGTAAAACTGTCATTCAGCCAGGTTTCAGACAACACAATAATATCATATGGCACACAAGACGTTGACACAGCACAAGCGAAGTCCACAAGTTTGGATCGTAATCCACGAACATGTTGATAATATAACAACGGGCTATAACTTAGTTTTTTTTCCTAGAATTTGGAGTGGCGTTGACAATGCAGGGGGATCCATTGATGTAACGTATGGTTTTGTCCGTAACTCCAGCGCTGATTAAACTGCGTAGCTCCATCCATAGTTCAGCCAGAAGTTCCCTTTGTTTAGGCGTACGATCTTGCACTATCCTTACCGGCCCACTGTATTTATGTTTATTTTTCAAAATAACCGTAACGATGTATACCAGGCATGGAACTAAAGTGAACGCAGCGGCCGTTTTTCGGAGGCAACGCCTCCTTTCTCCCGCCGCGCGTCTTTGCCCCCGCGGCGGGCCCAGGAGCTTCGAGCCCCTCAGACCCGTACCATATGAACCGCGCGTGGCGCATTGACAAAACAAAAACGCATCGACAATCGTGCTCTCTGGGTCGATGTGGAAACCTATTGATAGAGGCTGTGTTTCACTTCACGCATACTGCGCATAGACTGCATAGGATATGTCACGTACGCTATGCACTTCATGCACATTATGCTGCATTATGCGTGAATCGGAACGCGCCCACAATGTCGCCCCAATGCGCCACGCGCGGTTCATAAGGTACGGGCCTGAGGCGCTCTACGAACCTAGGCCCGCCGCGGGGGCGAAGACGCGCGGCGGGAGAAAGGAGGCGTTGCCTCCGAAAAACGGCCGCTGTGTTCACTTTAGTTCCATGCCTGATGTATACCATACTGGACGTGACGAGTGCACCGACTTTCGACGATCGTATCACGAAGATCGAGGTGCACTCTTACAATCCGTACGCCAACACGACGTTCGACAATAACGACGAGATAAGAATACCCATTCAGCAACAAGATGTGTACACGCTCCCGTGCGAAAGTCACCTCTACGTCGAAGGATGCGTCTCTTTGATGACACCCGCGACGTCGGAACAGGAAGCGAAAGCTGCGAGAGTGTTTCTGGACAACAATTGCGTCGCGTTCATGTTCGACGAGATTCGATACGAATTGAACGGAGTGGAGGTCGATCGTTCCAGGAATCCGGGAATCACCACCGCGTTGAAACATTACGCGTCGTTGTCCATCGATAGGAGCAAGGCGCTGATGAACGCCGGTTGGGACCATACCATCGCACACGACAAAGACATTTTTAGCAGCACCTCGTTCAATTTCTGCGTGCCCATGAACACGTTACTGGGATTCTGCGAAAATTGCAGACGCATCGTGATAAACGCGCGACACGAGTTGATCCTGATTCGCGCGCGACTCGATACGAACGCGCTGTACGCGACATCCCTATCCTCCGCGATAATACCGAAACTGGAAATACGCAAGATACAATGGCGAATACCGCACGTCGCGTTAGAAGACACGCAAAAACTGTCGATGCTACGTCTCCTGCAAAGCGATCGTCCGATCGCGATGAGTTTCCGATCGTGGGAACTGCACGAGTATCCGTTGCTGCAAACGACTACGAAACACACGTGGACCGTGAAAGCCTCGTCGCAGATCGAGAAACCGCGATACGTGATGTTCGGTATGCAAACCGTTCGAAAGAATAATCTCCAGAAAAGCGCGAGCAGATTCGACGCGTGCAAACTCGCGAACGTACGATTGTTTCTGAACTCCGAGACGTATCCGTACGACGACCTGAACCTGGATTTCGACAAATCTAAATACGCTCTCCTGTACGATATGTACGCGAAATTTGCCCGTTCGTACTACGGCCACGGCGAACCGCTGCTGAACGCGGCCGAATTTTTGCGATACGCCCCTATCGCGATCATCGATTGTTCTCGACAGAACGAGTCGGTGAAAAGTGCAACGGTGGACGTGCGAATCGACTTCGAGTGCAGAGACAACGTACCCGCTAATACCACCGCGCATTGTCTGCTCGTACACGATCGCATCGTCGAGTACAGCCCTTTGACGAACGTGGTGCGAAAACTCGCGTGATTCCAACGACTACGTCTATCACTACTATACCGATGAGGATAATCGCGAAAAAGTCAGTCGCTCATCTGCAGCCGTCGGTGACAGTTGTTGTTGTTGTTGTTGTTGTTGTTGTTGTTGTTGTTCTACCTAACAATGTTATCCGTCGCGGTTGACCTGCAAGGCTTTAAGACCGAACGCAACACGTTCGTCGCTAAGGAAATTGCGATTCTCGCGAACAATCGCGACACGGAAACGACCGTCTGTCATTGGATTTTCGAACCACCGTACTCGTACGCTCGCCTGTCATCGTTCGAGAAGCGTCAAGCTACCTCACGAAGCATCATCACGGGCTTCGCTGGTCCGACGGCTGGGTACCGTACTACAGGCTCCCGGAAATGCTCGCCCGCGAGCTCGCAACCGTCGACGTGGTGTTCGTCAAGGGCATGGAGAAGAAGACCTGGTTGTCGCAACTGCTCCTACGAACAGATCCGCGCATCGAAGATATCGTTCAGATGTACGAGACGAAGAAGACGAAGAAGAAGAAGAAGAACGACAACGACTCCGACTCCGCCTCCGACGAGAACACCGACGATGGGTCCGACGTGGACGACGATTATTGTGGAATCTTGCCTGACACGGTCGTTCCTAAGCTGAAAGCAATGCCCGCAACGAACACCGTAAGATGCGCTTTCCACAACGGCGGCTGCGGCGGCGGTCGTATGTGCGCGCTGGAAAACGTGCAGAAAATTTGGACGTGTATGCGTTCCGACGTTTAAGGTGAGCGGCAAGTTGCTATATTCTATGTGGAAAAAACCTACGATCTGCTTAACCGTTTCTCTCTATTGTCGTTTTCAGATTCCGCGGAGCGTATGCGGTCTTCCTCTTCCTCATCGTACCCCATACTCTGCTTGCTATTGTTCCACGGAGCGTGTACAGTATTTTTCCTTCGTCGTACCTCATACTATTACTGATATTACTATTGTTCCTAAAAGTATACATACATCGATACTTGTTTCTTCCATCTACATTTTTTTTTTCATTATACACTTCTCACTTCACACCTCTTCCTGCGCTGTTTTTTCTCCCTCATCACGTTTTTTCCTTTTTCTTTTGTTTTTTTCGTACTGTGTACAACTTCACTATCCCCACCACCAACAACAAACTATACTCTTGCACATGTGTGTGAGTGTGCATACCACTATAAAAGAGGTGCCGATCGGTTTTTCGGACCACAGTACATCGCGTACGTTCGTGCCTGCACAGTCACTATCCACAACCGTTCAGTAGACTCAGTTGTAGTCCGTATTCGAAATGTTTAAACGACATTGCAACGACACTTTCTACATGGGCGAGAACCACCTCAACCGCTGCAACGCTGCGGATTTCCCTACTAAACAGCACCGTTCGAATATAAGGTACGTATTACACTTTTTGCATACTTTTTCATTTACACGAAACTGTTCGAATCATCAACTTTGCGCGTGTGTTTTTACAGCGATAAATCCGCAACATCGCCCAAGAAAGCCATCGTTCGCATCAAGGGGCGTGATTACCCCTTAACCTTGACTACCTACAAATGCATCGCAATTGGAATCCGCATCGATCGGGATTCGTGCTGCGTTGAAATCGCCATAGCCGACAACAAATCGAACGAACTGTGCTTCGCGATGTCCACGTGTAAACTTTTGCTGCAACAAGAGCCGGAGATACTTCAACGTTTCCGAAACGACGCAACTCCCTCGCCTCAAGACCCTATCATCGTCGATCATTTACGCGTCGACTTCACGCGACTCAACAATCAACGAATCGTTAAAATATCGGATGGTAGTTGCACCATATACATGACCGAAGCTACGATACGCCAAATGTTCAAATACGATCGCTGCATCGATCATACGTTCTCGTGGTTATCGGAAATTCTAACCACCGTCAGCAGCAAGTACGCTTCCTTTGTAGCCATTATACGCGCCGCTACGACACCGATCGCGGACTATGAACATCTTATTTCCGAAAGCGAATACTTCGAGCCGCATTCTTTGTTAGATTGCGAATTAGTAGCGTTATGCTTGGATTCGATTATACGCGATGCTCGCAACGTATCCCAATAATGTATACATGCCTATTTGCTTCGCCAATAAATACTTTTGTCATACGAATATCTGTATTGTCTGATACCATGCACGATCCTTTCCTGTCCGCACAGAATATCATTTTTCCCAAAAACTGTGTAACGTTCTTTCGATGTTCATTTCTTACAAAAAGGTATGTTAGGATCTCGAAACATCTATACCACTTATTACGCATTTCGAATAACATTGTATATTATATTATATAGTTTCCTGCACTGAAACTGTACTCGTGCATCCATAAATCACATGAGCTACGCACCGTTAATACATCAATATTTACACTCGCATAGCATGTGCGTATTCTTCTCGAAAGTTGACCTTCGATCATTATCGCGAACAGAAGCGCCGTCGGTCCGCTTTGAATTTTCGCGCACCGATGCTGCGTATTATTCTCGGAGAGTGGACCTTCCATCGTTATGGTTCTATGTTTCGGGAGCGCGATTATCGCCTCAGGTTTCATCATCTTCTGCAACGCGCACCGATGCAGCGCATTATTCTCGGAAATTGACCTTCGATATCCGTATATTTTTTCTGACCTCCGACCGAGAGAGGAACAGAGACAGAGAGATATACGAAAATATCGTACCTCTCTCTCACACACACCTTGGTCGAACGCCGCAGCTATCGCGCCCGCCATGGCGCCTTCGGAACGCTTTGAATTTTCGCGGTTCGGATGTCGCGTGCGCGCACCGGTGCCGCGCATTATTCTCGGGAGTGGACCTTCCATCGTTATGTGTTGGCGCAGTTATTACGCAATAGGACCATGCAGGTTTCGACTTGCATCTTCTACGCGTCATACCTCCCTATGTTTTGACTATGCACCGCGCGCGCGCGCGCGCGTGCGTGTGTGTGTGTGTGTGTGTGGAGCGAGGTAGCGCGCTCGCGCGTTCCCCTCCCCACGTCGACGAGACGTGTTCCCCCTCCACCTGCTCCAGGGTCGCGGACCCCCTCCAGACGCTCCATGGGCCGGTTTCCCCCACCTCCTCGGGTAGCGGTCCCCCCCCCGCCTCCCCCTCACCATCGGTGCGGTACCCCTCGCCCCGCTTCACCCCCTCGCCTCCAATTGATTTAGAACTCCCATAGGATACCTACTAAAACCCTCTGGTTGAGTCATAAATATTTCTTCAGTCAACTCGCCATTTAGGAACGCTGTTTTAACATCAAAAGTTTTGATGTAAGTCTCCTCCTTTGCTGCATAACTAAATAGTAAACGAATACTCGGATAACGTGCAACTGGTGCGAAAGTGTTTGTATAGTCGATTCCATGTTTTTGTTCGTACCCTCTGGCTACTAATCTGGCTTTCATTTTTCCATTTCCTTTTTTGCGTAAAACCCATTTACAAGTTAAGGGTTTTCTACCCTCAGGCAACTCAGTTAACGTCCAAGTCTTCATTTGATTCAGTGAATTTATTTCTTCAAGCATTGCACGCTTCAATTGTGGATTTCTTAAAGCTTCTTCGACTGACATATCTTCAACTTCACCGATCAATCCAAAATTTACTTCATAGTCATTATACTTTGGATGAGGCTTTATTTTCCTTCTATCTCTTAAGTTTGGACTAGACAGATTTTGACTATTATGGACCTCTTGTTCCTCTTCAGATTCTATACCCTGATAACCACATCTGAAGCGCAGAGCCTGATGTCAGATCCGTAGTCATCTGTGTCCGCATTAGGCTGCGGTCTGAGGTACAGAGCCTGACATCAGGGCCTGACGTCAGATGGGCAGCAGATTCGCATCAGATCCTGCCGTTCGCCTGACACGTATAACAGCGCCATCTGAGGGTCAGAATTGGCAAACAATTCCTTACGCGTGACGTCACACGGCCGCCCCTACGCGTGACGTCACACGGCCGTCCCTACGCGTGACGTCACACGGCCGTCCCTACGCGTGACGTCACACGGCCATCCCTACGCGTGACGTCACACGGCCGTGGCTACGCACCAACACATTTGTACCGTGATTGCTATAGGTGTCCCCCCACCCTTTCTACTGCGCGCAGGGAATTTGTAACTTGTAAGCAGAAGTTTCGGAGCAGATTATGTTTACATAACCTACGAGGTTTATTAAATAAGTTCTCAATTTATTTGCAAAGGTATTTTTAATAATACAGCGATAAGTGGCACATATATATAATTAACTCTGAAAACAAATACAATATTAGTATAAAATTGAATTGATACTGAGAATGTATCAATCCATGATTATTTTATTAAACGGGCGCTGAAAAGTGCCGATTGATGTTCATTGTGAACATCGAGAGGTTGTTTACGTTCCAATCAATTAAAATGGGCACTGAAAAGTACCGTTTGGTTTCTTCGCCACCGTAAAAGGAGACACACCTCTACTTTTAATGGGCACATTTCTGAAAAATAAAATATTTACCATATTTAATTATCGTTTTCCCGCAACAGTAAATCGTGACTTTTACGGTCATGGCACTAAATGTCATGACTTTTACTGATACGGACCTTCAAAGGTCAGCTTCTTCTTCGGGCTGCTGGTCGTCCGTTCACAAATCGCGGCGCAATCGCAATGCATTGGAGGCTGCTGTCGCACGAGGACCACTCTTCTTACTTCGAACCCTCTCCTTGGCGGCTCGAAGTGCCTGCTGCATCGACCGTTGAAAATCAGATCGGAGCGGCTTGGTGAAGTGCGGATTTCCAGACACAGCTTCTGAAAAAGTAATGCACGCAAAGTACGTTAGCATAATTATGCATAAAAACATGGAAATGCTTATTGCTTCGTACCGTATATTGCCATCACGATACGAGTGTTGTACAACGGCCTTTGGCCTGTTCGGCCGAACCACGTGAAGGACCGTGTGACGTCGTCGACCAGTGCTTCCTTCAGGCAAATCCCGACCGCTTCCTTCATGCTGAACCCACCCACGTATTTTAAATACTGAACCTAAGCAAAGTAAGTAAAGATTGATGTAAGTATGTATTATATAAAAGTAAATAAAAGCATAATTTTGTTTTTACTTACAACATTGAAATAGGTTTCGTCGTCGATGGTCTCGAAACAGTGCACCTCCTCCGGTGACGAGAGAGGAATGACTGCTGGTTTTCTGGCTGGACCATTACGGGTGGGTTGCACACATTGGAGAACACTCTCCAACAGAGTATTCATTTTTCTGCAAGCAGAACGGATGGAGACTTAACGTATTAATAAACACGATAACATGCAATACTTACCTTAGCTCCATCTCGACGCGCGCCGGGCGATCTTCCAGGCTCCTGCGAACATGAACATTTATAATAGAAAACTTCACACTATCAATATTTTTATAACAAAAAAAAATGTAAATTTACCCATTAGCAGAAGGTTGTACGTGTACTGTATGGTGCTGCAACGGCTCATTCCGAGTGACTGTGGCGCGTGCACACGACGTCCCTGGATCGCGATGATCCCTTAACGTTGCGAGGGCAGGAGGACTGGCAGCAGCAGGACTGTTCTGTGACATAAGAACATTACTTGGATTAGTCGTAGAAAAATCCTTTGACGTTGTAAGATCATTCGCTTCCTGCAGGATTTTCTTCAAATCCTGGATATCCTCATTGATGGACTGCTTCGGCACAGTTGATGTCCTCTTTCTCGGAGCTTCCTCCTCCGATGAAGTCGTCTGGTACCTCGCTGGTTTGGCGACCACACGCTTCTCTTGCTGCGACATGTCAACCTGTGAGTAAAAGTACATATTACAATACTTAGCAAAGGCGTGTTGGCTGTTTTTCCTATTTTACATGCAATATTAACCTAACCCAAATCTCAACACGAATCCAGGTAATGTATTACTCAGTAATTCGAGCGTAACTCGACAAAGGCTATAACAGTAGAAAACGTGAAAAAATGACCCATGAAGAAATATTCGAACCAAACGATAAAATAACTCATCACCAGAGATTAACAAGAATACGTGTAAATGTAATATTATTTATGAAGAGCAATACAAAAGGAAAGTACAGTACAAAAGAAAAAAATGTAAATATTATAGAGCATGCTACTCACCAGAAAATAGTCGTAACTTACCAAAAACAAGAGACGAGACTAGAAACGGAAGATTTTTTTTTTTTTACATGGTGGAAATCCCTAACGTATACCTCACCCCCATGGCAAGGGTGAGATTATGTGGGGCTTACACCCACTAAAACCACCATGGTGACCGCCTGACGAGAGAAACGAGACATTCGTCGTGGAACCAGGAGAATATATTCATTTCGATCTGGAAACAGAAATTGTTAAAAGTCTCCCGAATACTTTGTCCGTATCTTGTGTTAGAGAGTTAGAATCAGATTTTCATACCGACGGATGTCGTGTAACCAAAAGTCCCATTCAGTTCTGGCCCATCGAATATAGTATTTCAAATATTCCCCGTATGAAGCCGATAGCGGTAGGAATCTATAAAGGTTGCCGTAAACCACGAGACCCCAATATTTTTTTTGAGAAATTTATTGCAGACGTCGAAGCCATCATGTCCAACGGAGGTATAAATTTTCATGCCAGTAAGTTGTCCATACGTCTGAGATGTTTCATAGCTGACGCACCAGCTCGAGCATGCGTATTGAATCATTTTGGGCATATGTCTCAATATCCCTGTTCCAAATGTATAATTTTCGGTACCCTGAACGGTAGGCATTATGCCTTCGATGATATAAATCATTCTGCTCGTACCGATAAGGAATACCGTAAACGGTTAGACGAGAACCACTACAAACAAGGTCCAAGCCCATTGGCATCGCTACCGATAGGAATGGTTTCCCAAGTTCCGTTCGAGTATATGCATCTTGTATGCTTGGGCGTAATGAAGAAACTTTTGTCCGCGTGGGTATCTGGAAGCTTTACATTTTTCTCAAAATTGCCCGCACCCCACATTTCTGTGATATCTACGAGACTCAACAGTCTCGCAAGATACTGTCCCTTGGACTTTGCCAGACGTCCTAGAGCTATTGAAGAATATTGTAACTATAAGGCGACCGAGTTTCGTCAGTTCCTTTTATATACAGGGCCAGTTGTACTGTATGGTGTACTCAAAGATGAAATATACAAGTCCTTCTTACTTTTACATGCGGCCATAAGGGTTTTGGTTTCAGAATATCCATCGAACCCACACTTGAGATTCGCAGAGTCAGCTTTGGAGACATTTGTTCTTCATAACGAAGAACTATATGGCCCGACTTTTAATAGTTATAACGTCCATGGTCTTCTTCACTTAACCGACGATGTTAGACGTTTTGGTAATTTAGATTCATGTTCTGCTTTTCCCTATGAAAACAACATGTCTTAAAAAATATCTTAATAACCCATCTCTTCCTCTCCAACAATTTTCCAACAGGATGAGGGAGATACAATTTCATGGCACAAAAATTCATCGTAATGTCGATTTTTCTATTCGCGTATCTAGACCCCTTACTAACGACACCAATTGTTCTCAGTACCGTAAAATAGAATTCAACAACATATCTCTAGGCACAAATGTACGCGATAATTGTTGCATCTCAGACGATGGCTCGATCTGCATAATTTTCAATATTGGCATGGACAAAGACTCGTATCGTTTAAGTATCAAAAAATTTTTAGAATTCGATGATTTTTATGATGTCGCCATAAAGTCGGCTCTTGGCATATATAAATGCGCCACATTGAGCCCTGAAATTTTATATATCTCCCCTGAACAGGTTCGTGGCAAATGTTATAGAATGCCTTTTCGCTGTAGTATGTCCACTCACACAAGCCCCTCAGTACCACGCAGGTGTATCGTTGCTGTTATTACACACAGCGAGAAGCCGTAAGATCCATAGTATTTAAATTCTTCCACCTTTATTTGCGCTAGATGCATCTCGCTGCTAGTACTTCTCCCTTGTGTAGCTTCTCTCGTCAGGCGGTCACAACCTCTCGATGTTCACAATGAACATCAATCGGCACTTTTCAGCGCCCGTTTAATAAAATAATCATGGATTGATACATTCTCAGTATCAATTCAATTTTATACTAATATTGTATTTGTTTTCAGAGTTAATTATATATATGTGCCACTTATCGCTATATTATTAAAAATACCTTTGCAAATAAATTGAGAACTTATTTAATAAACCTCGTAGGTTATGTAAACATAATCTGCTCCGAAACTTCTGCTTACAAGTTACAAATTCCCTGCGCGCAGTAGAAAGGGTGGGGGGACACACCTATAGCAATCACATGATGGCTTCGACGTCTGCAATAAATTTCTCAAAAAAAATATTGGGGTCTCGTGGTTTACGGCAACCTTTATAGATTCCTACCGCTATCGGCTTCATACGGGGAATATTTGAAATACTATATTCGATGGGCCAGAACTGAATGGGACTTTTGGTTACACGACATCCGTCGGTATGAAAATCTGATTCTAACTCTCTAACACAAGATACGGACAAAGTATTCGGGAGACTTTTAACAATTTCTGTTTCCAGATCGAAATGAATATATTCTCCTGGTTCCACGACGAATGTCTCGTTTCTCTCGTCAGGCGGTCACCATGGTGGTTTTAGTGGGTGTAAGCCCCACATAATCTCACCCTTGCCATGGGGGTGAGGTATACGTTAGGGATTTCCACCATGTAAAAAAAAAAAAATCTTCCGTTTCTAGTCTCGTCTCTTGTTTTTGGTAAGTTACGACTATTTTCTGGTGAGTAGCATGCTCTATAATATTTACATTTTTTTCTTTTGTACTGTACTTTCCTTTTGTATTGCTCTTCATAAATAATATTACATTTACACGTATTCTTGTTAATCTCTGGTGATGAGTTATTTTATCGTTTGGTTCGAATATTTCTTCATGGGTCATTTTTTCACGTTTTCTACTGTTATAGCCTTTGTCGAGTTACGCTCGAATTACTGAGTAATACATTACCTGGATTCGTGTTGAGATTTGGGTTAGGTTAATATTGCATGTAAAATAGGAAAAACAGCCAACACGCCTTTGCTAAGTATTGTAATATGTACTTTTACTCACAGGTTGACATGTCGCAGCAAGAGAAGCGTGTGGTCGCCAAACCAGCGAGGTACCAGACGACTTCATCGGAGGAGGAAGCTCCGAGAAAGAGGACATCAACTGTGCCGAAGCAGTCCATCAATGAGGATATCCAGGATTTGAAGAAAATCCTGCAGGAAGCGAATGATCTTACAACGTCAAAGGATTTTTCTACGACTAATCCAAGTAACGTTCTTATGTCACAGAACAGTCCTGCTGCTGCCAGTCCTCCTGCCCTCGCAACGTTAAGGGATCATCGCGATCCAGGGACGTCGTGTGCACGCGCCACAGTCACTCGGAATGAGCCGTTGCAGCACCATACAGTACACGTACAACCTTCTGCTAATGGGTAAATTTACATTTTTTTTTGTTATAAAAATATTGATAGTGTGAAGTTTTCTATTATAAATGTTCATGTTCGCAGGAGCCTGGAAGATCGCCCGGCGCGCGTCGAGATGGAGCTAAGGTAAGTATTGCATGTTATCGTGTTTATTAATACGTTAAGTCTCCATCCGTTCTGCTTGCAGAAAAATGAATACTCTGTTGGAGAGTGTTCTCCAATGTGTGCAACCCACCCGTAATGGTCCAGCCAGAAAACCAGCAGTCATTCCTCTCTCGTCACCGGAGGAGGTGCACTGTTTCGAGACCATCGACGACGAAACCTATTTCAATGTTGTAAGTAAAAACAAAATTATGCTTTTATTTACTTTTATATAATACATACTTACATCAATCTTTACTTACTTTGCTTAGGTTCAGTATTTAAAATACGTGGGTGGGTTCAGCATGAAGGAAGCGGTCGGGATTTGCCTGAAGGAAGCACTGGTCGACGACGTCACACGGTCCTTCACGTGGTTCGGCCGAACAGGCCAAAGGCCGTTGTACAACACTCGTATCGTGATGGCAATATACGGTACGAAGCAATAAGCATTTCCATGTTTTTATGCATAATTATGCTAACGTACTTTGCGTGCATTACTTTTTCAGAAGCTGTGTCTGGAAATCCGCACTTCACCAAGCCGCTCCGATCTGATTTTCAACGGTCGATGCAGCAGGCACTTCGAGCCGCCAAGGAGAGGGTTCGAAGTAAGAAGAGTGGTCCTCGTGCGACAGCAGCCTCCAATGCATTGCGATTGCGCCGCGATTTGTGAACGGACGACCAGCAGCCCGAAGAAGAAGCTGACCTTTGAAGGTCCGTATCAGTAAAAGTCATGACATTTAGTGCCATGACCGTAAAAGTCACGATTTACTGTTGCGGGAAAACGATAATTAAATATGGTAAATATTTTATTTTTCAGAAATGTGCCCATTAAAAGTAGAGGTGTGTCTCCTTTTACGGTGGCGAAGAAACCAAACGGTACTTTTCAGTGCCCATTTTAATTGATTGGAACGTAAACAACCTCTCGATGTTCACAATGAACATCAATCGGCACTTTTCAGCGCCCGTTTAATAAAATAATCATGGATTGATACATTCTCAGTATCAATTCAATTTTATACTAATATTGTATTTGTTTTCAGAGTTAATTATATATATGTGCCACTTATCGCTGTATTATTAAAAATACCTTTGCAAATAAATTGAGAACTTATTTAATAAACCTCGTAGGTTATGTAAACATAATCTGCTCCGAAACTTCTGCTTACAAGTCACAAATTCCCTGCGCGCAGTAGAAAGGGTGGGGGGACACCTATAGCAATCACGGTACAAATGTGTTGGTGCGTAGCCACGGCCGTGTGACGTCACGCGTAGGGATGGCCGTGTGACGTCACGCGTAGGGATGGCCGTGTGACGTCACGCGTAGGGGCGGCCGTGTGACGTCACGCGTAAGGAATTGTTTGCCAATTCTGACCCTCAGATGGCGCTGTTATACGTGTCAGGCGAACGGCAGGATCTGATGCGAATCTGCTGCCCATCTGACGTCAGGCCCTGATGTCAGGCTCTGTACCTCAGACCGCAGCCTAATGCGGACACAGATGACTACGGATCTGACGTCAGGCTCTGCGCTCTCACGGCAGACGCTGCTGCCAATCTGACGTCAGATTGCAGACATCTGGTTATCAGGGTACTCTCATAAGTACTGCGGACGCTTTCTAAATCACTCTCCTCCTGTCGATCATCTTTTGGATTTGACTTTTCATTTAACTTTAACAATTCTTTTTCTTTATTTTCTTCATCTTGAATTTCATTCATGCTTAAATTTAATTCAACTGTACTTTCTTTGAGGTTGTATTTTTCCTTAAGGGGACTAGGCAGTCGAAAAATCGATTTTTTTTTATTGCATTTTTGGGAAGTACTATCCTTTCTGAATAAAATACCGTTTGGTTTATATTAAAATTCACAAAATTGTTGAGCTCATTAAGCGAGGTATATAAATGTAAAAGTATTTTAAGACGTAGAAAAACTTTAAACGCGTTTTCCTCGAAATCTTTTTTTCTCTTGCTTTTTTCCTGATTGTGAACGAATGGAGGTTCAGATCGACTCGAAAAAATTACAGGATGTGTAAAACATATGCCATTTCGGACCAAACCTCTGATATGATCCGTAAAACTTCGAAATTTTCATAAAAAAATTAAGAAGTCACCGGATTTTGGTAGCGTCAAAACAAGAACGAATTTTTCTCGGAAAAATCGCCGTTTTTCAGCCACCAATTGCATAATTTTTATTTAAATTTTGTTTTTATAGGTTTGGTCCGAAACTATGATTTCAAGAAACAAGAATCACACCTTTGAAATCGAATTGCGTTACATTTTAAGACCGATATTAAGGGAAAACGACGGAAAAACGTTAAAATGTTGACACGTCTGCAGCGCCATTTTTTAAGTACATATATATTTCTTACCAATTTTTTTTTCAATCTGTATGGTATTAACAAACATTGGGTAAAAGGATACATCTGGATTTGCTTCCATTTTTTTACAAATAAATAAGTAACAGAGTCCATTTCTCACTAAAAACGACTGCCTAGTCCCCTTAAACAAGACATTGCACGATACCTCAACTTCGCCTTTTTCAGGAACATAAACTCTGAATCCCTGTTCTTCAACATCATATCCTACGTATATAGCATAACTACTTTTCTTGTCTAATTTCTTACGCTGGCATTCAGGACTTAAGACATAACATTCACAACCGAATGATTTGAACTGTTTAATACTTATACGACGACTAAACCGCAGATCAGCTGGACTTTTGCCTTTAACTGAGCTTGTACCTGTTTGGTTTATTGTGAATACTGAATAGTTTAAAGCTTCTGCCCACAGCCTAGTATCTAAGCCTTCTGCGTGTATTTGGGTTCGAGCAGCTTCTACCAATGTACGCATTTCACGCTCAACTCTTCCATTTTGTTCAGGTGTATATGCTGCTGATCTTTGATGAAAAATGCCTAGTCTCTCAAGCATACTTCTACTTTTGGTGTTCTTGATTTCAGTTCCATTATCAGACTTTAATATTTTGACTTGACGATTGAACTGATTTTCAACTAGATTTAAATAGACTTCTAGTTTATTTACAGCTTCAGACTTTTGCTTCAAGAAATAAACTGTTCTAAAATGACTATAGTCGTCCTTAAAAATCAAAAAATATTTGGAACCTCCTAAAGAATATTCATTCATTTCACCAAGATCCACATGAACGACATCGAGACACTCTTTTGCTACTATTGGATTCAATCTATGCGAGACACGACATTGCTTACCATAAGCACAGCCCTCACATACATATCCATTCCAATCGTTGATATAGGTTATATTATTCCTTTTTTAAAATATCTTTGATATATCCAACATTTTGGTGAGCAAGACGCTCATGCCAGACCTTAATCGAGACTGCTGTCAAGCCATATTCCTTTTCTCGACGAACTTTCATACGGAATAGACCTCCACTCCTCTCAGCAATGAGTACCGTCTTTCCATTTTCCAAAATTTTGGAAGTTTTAGCATCTGCCTGCTGTGTATAGCCCTTATCCAATACAGTGGTGAGTGAAAATAAGTTAAATGATAAATTTGGTACAAATAATACTTGACGAAGAGTAATAGGATACCACTTTTCACCATCATAGGCTGACAATTCAACATCACCTGCACTCACAGCCTTTAGTTCAGTCGAGTCTCCAATTTTGACTAATGTCGTCTCCCTTAAAGATTTTATATTTGTCATCCAATGCAAGTTAGCTGTCATATGATGCGTGGCTCCACTATCCTTGTACCATGAATCCTGATCATCTGAAATACTATTAATTTCAGTCGAGGACAGATTTATTGAAATAAACGACTTTCCGCTTTTCTTTTCTCCTTTGGGACATTGTTTTGCAAAATGACCAGATTCTTGACAGACATTACATTTGTAATGTTTCTTGCAGTAATCAATATATTCCTGACAAGGCTTTCCATAATAAACAGCTTTCTTGTGTCCCTCTTTTCCACATTTAAAACATATCAACTTACTTGGTTGCTGACTTGACTGATTTGTGTTTGTTTTTCCTGACGAAAACTGCCTTTTTTCTTGACTATTTTTATTCTGACCTTTGTTTGCTGGCTTACTTTTACCTCTTGACATCAATGCATTTTCAACACTTGATGCTTCTCGACTTTTCATCCTTTGTTCTTCCTGTCGAAGACGTTCAAGTAATTTTGACAAAGATTTCTCTGCCTCTGACAATGAATCCCAAGCCGAGTGAAAATGACAGTACTTATCTGGCAGGCAATTTAAAATTTTTTATATAATCCATTCGTCTTTAACTTCTTCTCCCATAGCTCGTAATTCTTGCGCTAGTCCGTCAATTTCAAGACAATTTTCAATGATATTTTTATCCGTATCAAAAACATATCCAAAGAATGTCATACGCAATCCGTCTATTGATGATCGTGCCTTACTACCATACAAGGTTTCTAATCTTTCTATCATTTTTGCTGATGATGTGCACATAGTAATTTTTAATGCGATTTTTTCACTTACATTTAGACCAATAATTGTTTGTGCTTCCATGTCTTTATTGCACCAATCTGCATAAGTTGTATCAGTTTCTGATGGTTTTATTATAATTTCGGTAGCAATATCAAAAAGTTTCTTCATACGTAGCAGCAAATTTAGTTTGAAGCGCCAGGCAATATAGTTACTCTTGCCAGTAGCTTCTGATACTTCAACTAATTTCTCCAAAGTTAATTTCGCATCCATTTTCAAAAAATATTAACTTACTTGCACTTGCGTATTACAGACCTGACCAGATTTTGAGGTTATGAGGTTATGACAAAGACTTTCGTAATTTTGACCTCATCTGCTTTACTGGACCCATAACCTGTTGTTTTAATCAAATAAACAATGGAATCTGCAGATGGTCATGAATAATCACTCATTTGTTTGTCTTCACCTCTTTTAATATATATTATCTTATAAAAATAATGACACGTGGTCTCTTAACCATAATGCTGAATACAAAACTCTCTCTCTGACAGACTTTTCCTTACTGCGCAGTTCATACAGATTTTTACACACATTCACACTATACCCATTCACACCTCTCACGACGAAAACCAACTCACTTGACGCCATCTATTATTTACTTCCAACAAAAAGACACATCATTTTCAATGGAAACTGATGTTACATTAGAATTTTTGGAACCGTTTAGACCACATTCTGTAGAATTTGTGGATGATATATATATATATGTACCTACGCGCGAAGAACTTTTAGAGCAGATAGAGTTCGAAGAAGAGCAGTGTGTATCAGAAGAAGGAGGTATTATGACTTTAGAATATGAAACAAAGGATGTTGCATTTTGGAAGAGTGGTAAGAAAACATAAATTTCGAAAAGTTTCATCCGTACAACAATTGTATAGGTGAGTGGTAAACGGTGTACTGTTATGTTATGCTGCTTCGTATCTATTTGTTTTATATCTATGCAAAATTGCCTTGTTTTCATTAGATGGGAAGAAACGGTGAGCAGAGGAGGGACAGGGCGGGAAAAAGTGTTACAAATTTCTGAATATGTGTATAATAAGTTTGTTGACGGGATTGAAACTCATGCCATTATTCATGATTTGGATCTTCGAAGATGGGTCTTACAAGCTAATCAAGAGACAGGGTTGGAAAATTGTAAAGCATCTCGACATTGGATCTGGAATTTTTAGGGAACGTATAAAATAGTTTCAAGAACAGTGAACAAATTTATTATCAGATCATACGGTACAGATACCGCGCAATTAAATGAAATTGCTTCGACTTTTTTGAATAATGTAAAACCTCGTATTTGAGATATCGGAACAAACAATACATTCAATGCTGATGAAAGCGGATTCAATCTAGAATTACATTCGGGCCGTACTTTAGCTGAACAAGGAATCAAAAGTGTTACAGCAGTCGTACAGTCTATATCCGCTACTACACATAGCTATACCATATTCCCCACAATATGAGCTTCTGGAAAACTACTCTCTCCGCTATTTATTGTTCTGCAGGAAAAGGATGGTTATTTTGGTCCACGTGAACAACAATCTTTGTTTCGACCGTGGAATGTATATATACAGACGTCCACATCTGGAAAGTTAACAGGTGAACTGGTTATGGAATGTGTAACGTTCTCGAACGAGACGTTGCCGTTCTTAACAGGATTTTCACAAGTAGAGCGGTTTACCTGTGAATTTGTGGGATTGGTTGAGGTGGCGTGCGATTAAGAAATGAATTTCAAGATACGGGAGTGCTTCTTTTAACATGAAAATAACAATGGTTTATTAAAAAATAAATGGTAGTGACTCTAGGTCGAAATTGAACATATAATGCGAGACTTAGTCGTGTGGATTATTACAATTAATTAATAAAAATTAGGTAATACGTTACGACGTATCGGTCGGTAATAAAGAATATGGTTTTTGATTTAGTTACCTAACACTAAGTCGGTTACTAAGGATATCGTTTTTAATTGAATTTGTTAATTAATATAGAAGATATTGTACACTCAGCTCAAACGATTGTGGCCGTTCGAGATTCGATTGCATTCGAGCTTACCAGGGTCCGCTTTTTCACATCGCTAACATTCTACAGTATTTCATGAACATGGTGAGGGTCCTGCCTAGCCACAGGTTGCCGTCTAGAACACTTCTAATTCATGATGAAACACCACTGTGGTGGCATCTGCCTACGATTGTCATAATTATATAAATCTGCGCGATCGGCTCTGTTCACGATGCTGTAGCGTAAATGACGCCAAAAATAAATGTCAAATGACTTTTATTACAATGAACCTAAAAAAAATCATAATAATTTTGGGACTGTAAACGATAAATTTGTAATGTCCAAGATAAATAAATCAATGGATTTATAATGGAAGACACAAATAAATAGAGCGGGATGGTGGGGTAATAAAGCGAATACAATGGAAACGAATGTTATATATCTCGTAGAGATGGCAAGGGTAGGAAACCAGGATACTGTGATAAATAAAGTCTTGTCCAAGATAAATAAATCAATGGATTTATAATGGAAGACACAAATAAATAGAGCGGGATGGTGGGGTAATAAAGCGAATACAATGGAAACGAATGTTATATATCTCGTAGAGATGGCAAGGGTAGGAAACCAGAATACTGAGATGTATAAAGTCTTGTGGTATTTTCTTCCTAGCAGTCCTCAGAGATTAAAATCTAAGACGCTCATTATTAGTGGAAATGTGTAGAGCAAAGAAATACGCATTTATTTAAAAATTTACTATCCGTTATTTTATGTTAACAACGGAAAAATAAACATAACCGAAGCAATGTAGATTAAACTTTGTGACAGGACTGCGCGAACGTGTCTCCTATTAAACATCATCCGTTTACTTGGCAGTGCCCTCACCATGTTCATGAAATACTGTAGAATGTTAGCGATGTGAAAAAGCCGAACCTGGTGAGCTCGAATGCAATCGAATCTCGAACGGCTACAATCGTTTGAGCTGAGTGTACGATACTAAATCGTTTCTTGGATATAAAGTCTCTACGCGAAGTCGGTGTTATCGTAGAAATGACGCAAGGTCGGTTTGAAATGTTAAATTGAGATTTTGAGTGTTCCTTCTCAAAGATTGATGTGGCTTCCAGTTGCCCACGCTTTCTAGGATGGTAGCCGAGTTGCTAGTTAAAGCGTCCTCGGATGGTAGCCAGGTAGCCGGTTAGGGCGTCCCCAGATGGTAGGTGGAATAGTGGCTTCCTTCCTTCGTATTTGGTTGTGGCTTCTGGTGCCTATCAGCTGGCCCACGCTTGGGAGGATGAGGTGTTGAGGGGCTAGCTAAAGCGACCTCGTATGGAAGTTGAGGGGGCTAGTTAAAGCGACCTCGTATAGGTTTTGTAGGGGCTGGTTAAAGCGACCTCCAATGGAAGTTTGGTTTCCAGGTTTAAGATATATTTCTTAGACGTTCCGAAACAGAGGGGCTAGTAAAAGCGACCTTAGTCGGGTTGTAACCTCGCTGCATAGAGGTTAGCTGCAGGACGGGTATTCGGGGTGACCGAGTGAATAAGGCGAAGTGAACTGCTTGACGGGCGTTTATTCTTACGGCTATGGTAATACAAAGTCGCCCGGCCAGGTCTGTGCTGGCTAACAGGGTCTGTGCGGCTTAAACTATCGCGACGGTGTACTGGCGGCGCGTCGCGGTCCCGTTCGCGGTCTCGGAGCGTTTCGGCGGTGACAGGAAGGGTGGGTGGTCGTTCTGGTGCCTTGGCTGTGGTCTCCATCAATGGCCCTGACCGGGAAGTCTTGCGTCCGCTCGCCCAGTGGGTATAACCCGCGGGAGAAACGGAGACTGTAGGATGTCCTCCGGTGCAGACAAAGTCTGAACCTAAGATTGACAAGGGATATCGACCTGCGTCTAGAAGTCGGCGAACTCGCGTTCTTCTAGGAGCCGTGGAGGTGGGGGAACCCAAAATTACACAGCAATGCAGCTTGGTTTACAAGAGATCGCTGGGAGAGTTCGGACCGTTCGCCTGTAACGCTCGTGGTAAAACTCTGCCTGACGGGCCCGTCGCGCTGGCCTATATGGGCCGGCGCAGCAACTTCGCGAGCGAGAGCGCCGCCCGGCGCGCGGCCATCTCGCGGCCGCGCTCGGTAGTGGCGGGCCGCGCCAGGCGCGTGTGGTGGGGGAAGGTTCGCGTCCCAAGTCTGCCTCTCTGCTATTTTTTTTTAAACTATTCTGCTCAGTAGAGGGAGAGAGGGGAATTTCTTCGCCTCTTTGTTCCCCCTGTGGGCCGTCCCTCTGAGCAGGAGCCCAGTTACCGGCCGGGAGTAGGTAGGATGTTATTACCGGCTGCGGGTGATAGCCGAGGCTAAGAGTATCTTGCGGAAAATTTTCAAAAAAACCGCACGACCTAAAGAGAGCTGAAAGAAAGTTTATTGGTAATACATAAAAAAATTTTGGGTACTTATACTAGAAGGACGACATGGTGCTGTCGTGAGGCAGAAGCTGTAGAGGGCGAAAGAGAGTAGGTAGAGCGAGCACATGCATGTCGAGAAGCCTTAGCGAGCGTGCTATGATTGTTGGTCGGTCGAGCCAAGTGTTAACTCTCTCCGCAAGATGGAAAGGTCCATATGAGAAATGATAGAATTCGAGAAGCAGCTGTAAGCCGAAGCTAGTTAATGCATTGGCGGGGGGGGGGGGGGGAGGATATTTTGGATAGGTTAGAAGGACATGAGGAAAGGGATTTTTACCCTGTAGGGTATTTTATTACGGTCATAGGAGCCTGTAATGCGAACCAGGGGGTTGGGGTGGTAGGAGACCAGATAATTATTTTTGAGTTTTGTTATGAAATCGTTAATGAGAGGGATTTTTGCTTCGATGTGAAGTTCCCTGGTGGGATGTCCATATGGTGAGTTAGTTATAATTTTTAGGAGCTTATTTTGGGTGCGCTGAATCTTTAATTTGTTTCCTTTTGAGGTTTCCCACCAGACCCGTGCCCCGTAAGTGAGCACAGGCTTGATGCATGTTTTATAGATATCGAGCCGAATATGTGAGCTGAGAGGAGACCTGTGACAGATATGCCGGTGAAGGCATCCGGCAACTTTTAATGTTTTGTTGATTCAGTCGTTAATGGCCGAATCCCACAGCATTTTATAGTGGCGGATGACTCCCAGGTATTTGACTTCGTTTTCCCATGGGACTGCAATGTTGTCAATATAGATGTTGTAATTTTGTCTCTTAGCAAGTGTGGTAGGGTTACGTGAAAAGATGATAGCTTCGGTTTTATCTGGGTTGATTCGCAGTTTCCAGGAGGTAAAGTATGACAGTACTTTGTCGAGGTATGTTTGAAGTGTAACAACCAGTGTCGAGAGATCCCAGGAGGAGGAGTATAGCGCGGTGTCGTCAGCGTAGAGTGCAAGTTCACAACCAGTGGAGGTAGGAAGGTCGTTAATGAAAATATTAAAGTGTATGAGTCCCAGAATGGAGCCCTGTGGCACGCCAGCCTCAACTCGGAGTAGCGAGGACTTAGTTCCATCGCAACAGACGAATAACTGCCTATCAGTCAGGTAGGACGCGAGAAGTGATATAAACCCAGACTCGAGTCCGATAGTGTGCAATTTATACAGGATGGCATTATGCCACACCGAGTCAAAGGCCTTGAAGAGAGCAAGTAAGATCATTCCTACAGCTCTTTTGACGTTGAGTTCGTGGGTTATAGTCTGTGCAATGCGAAGCGTCTGCTGAATGGTAGAGTGACCCGCGCGGAAGCCGTATTGCCGGTCGGTTATTATGTTGTTTGTTGAGAGAAATCCAGATAGGTGGAAGTAGATGCATTTTTCGAAAAGCTTACCGATAACAGAGAGCAGGCTGATGGGCCTGTAGCTGGACGGTAGCTCGCGTGGTTTACCCGGTTTTGGAATTGGGACTACCTTGGAAAGTTTCCAGGCGTCCGGGAAGTAACCTCGTACAATCGCCGAGGAAAATATGTAGTATAACTGGCAGAAGATCCTACGCGACGCGTGCTTCAACATAGGCACCGTCACTCCATCGCTGCCATCGGGGCCTTCTTTCACGCCATCTTTTTAATATATTGAAAGATTTGTTCGGGGGAGACTGGAATGACCGGTGATGTTCCAGAGGCTCTTGAGGCCAGGGAGTTGACATACTCATTAACCATCTGCTCTTTGCCAGAGGGAAGCCGGGCAGCTTCTGAGTGAATCCTTGCGAAGCAGGAGGCAAGAAGCTCTGCTTTGTCAGCATCGCCCGTAATGGAGACTTGCCCATTTAGAAGAGGGGGTAAGGTCCTTTGTGCCTCTGAGTTGGATATCTTGCGGTAGGTCGCCCAAAAACTTGGATCAGGTCTTTTGAAGGCTCTCAGCGTTCTATCCCACTCAAGGATTCGAAGTTGAGAAATTCTTTTTCGAATTGTTGCAGTGATGTCCCGGATTTCGTCGGCCACAACCAGCATGCCGAGATTTTGTCCTCTGCGTCGAAGAGCACGCCTGTGTCGGACGAGTGAGTGAAGAGTCACGTCCGTGAGGAGATAAGCGTTTTTATTGATGTGCGTGAAGTCCGGGGAGACCGCGCGCTTACGACAGGCGTGTAGGAAAGATGTCAGTCCTCTTATACAAGCGTCGATTTCACCTTTAGAGGAGAGGTTTTTCTTGATTAAGTACTTCGACGTGAGCTCCTGGTAGATCTTCCAGTCGGTGAGCGTTTCGAGGCTGGTGGGGCCTCTAGAGTGGTTTGTCGTGAGGATCACCGGCCGATGAGGGGTGTCAAAGTAGACGGACGTGGTGCAGTTGAAGTCGGCGTGATAGTCGGAGATAAAGAAGTCTATGAGGGATGGTTTACAGCGGCCCATCTGGTGTGTGAATTCTTCCGGGTGAATAATCCGGTAGGGAAATTAATTGAGATGGTCATACAGGATTTTGCCTGCTTTATTATCTGTGGTGTTTTTCCATAACTTGTGTTTGGCGTTCCAGTCTCCGCCGATTAAAAAGGGAGATCCCAACCGAATAGGGGAATCAAAAAACCCCGAGTCACTGATTGCACCAGGGGGCACGTAAATGACACCAATAATGATTTTGGGGACGGCGAGTTTGATGAAGCACGCGTCGTGCTGAAGCCGACTGCGAGGTATAAAATTTACAAATTGAATTGAGGAGTGTATGCAAATAGCAACACCCCCATTTTTGACAGGACGATCCGCGCGAACCACCGTGTATCCAGGTAGCGAGAAATTTACATGGTGGGTAAGCCAGGTTTCAGTTATGAGGATGATACCGGGTTGCAGTCCGGCGACCGCGCGAATCAGCTCGTTGCGCTTTTTCAAAAGCGAGGATGCATTTCAGAGCATAATCTTAGGAAGGGGCATTAGACTAGTCTAGGCAGCTAAGCATCGTGCAGATTTGCAATTTTCGGCCAGCGTGCGGCAGGGTCTCAGTTTTTCGATTAGGGCTCGAGTTAGTGAAAGCATTTGGTTGACATCAACATTTGAGTTAAGCTCTTTAATAGCTCCAATTAACTCTATCATGGAGTTTACTCCGTTAGGATGTTGTCAGTTAAAGTCGGGGGGGGGGGGGGCAGAAGCCCCACGATCAGCTGGAAGAGGGGGGAAAGCAAGTGGTCTACGTGGACCGGTTGTTACCGCTTTGGCGTAGGGGATGAGAGGAGAGGATAAGGGAGGGGATGGGTGAGGAAGAGAGGGAGGTGCTGTGCCATAGGATGAGTTTAATACAGGGAACGACTTAGTGTTAAAAGCAATCCCGTTATTGGGTTTGGAATTTTTATTTCTATTCTCTAAGTATTTTAAAAGGGCGGGGCATTGCCCAAAATTGGCAGTGTGTTGTCCAAGACAATTAACGCACTTGGGAGGCGACTCTATGGCTTTCTGGCAATCCGCGGAGCGGTGTATTCCAGCACACTTTACACAATTGGGGGGCAATCCACAGTTGGAAGCCGAATGTCCGTATGCTTGGCAGCAGAAACACTGTGTGTAGTTTTTTTTTGAGAAGTAAATTCTGGTACTGAAAATTGAGTTAATTTTGGTGACCGAGGTCAGCGAGGTCCCGGGGGGGAAAATTTACTTTGTAAATATGAAAGAGTGAATGTTTTTTATTCCTGGCGCCTGTGAGAGGAATGCATGATATAGTATTCAGCCCTTTGGATGTTAATTCGTCGAGGATTTCCTCGGGAGGAGTTTCTGGAAAGCCCTTTAGGACCATAGCAAGCCCACGCTCGGAATTGAGTGAAAAAGTAAAGTAGGGAATGTTGCCTTCAGTTAGGGCAAGTTTGAATTTTTTGAACGAGGGTACCTCGTCGAACTGGAGTCGGATTTTGTTACCCAGGTACTTAATTTGGAACGATTTTCCGAAGTCGGAGGCAAGTTCTCGTTCAAATTTTGCGATATTGTAGGAAAAGTTTGAGATGTATAAAGGAGGAGGTTTAACGGTACGCGTGGGAATAGCAGTTACAGATGGGCCTGGTGAGTTAGGACGTTCTACAGGTGGAATAGCTTTGTCCCGGAGTGTTTTGTTGACTTCCGGGGAGGTTTTTTTCCCGGAGAAAGGGGAGTTTGAAGAAAGGTCGTTTTGAGGTTTGAAAGCAGCAAGCTCTGAGAAACGGTTAGTTAACGGAATGCTAGAGATTGTTTCGAGCTCCATATTTCCCGAAAAACCCTCCTCGGGGAAATGGATTAGCGGGAGAGATACATTAATAGAGGAACTTTTGTTTGTAGGTGAAGTGACGGGGGTCTTTTTAGAACTATTACGCGAGGACTTGCTGCCCCGTTTAGAATCTTTTCTATGTTTTTTTCCCCAGGAATCTTTCGGTGCTGGATTTGTCAGTATTTTTAACGGAGTTATGAGAAGGGTCAGAGTTATCAAACGATGCGGAGCCGATTTAGTGAACTAAGGAGGTGGTAGCTCATCTTTTAGACGAGGTTAAAGCAGTAGCACTTATAGAGTCGTGAAATATTGAGGTACTTACCATCTTTTTTGAAGTGAGGGCGTCTAGCGATGACCCATCATCTTTAATTGGGTCCGGGAGGGGGGGCCTGGGTAAAACCCAATTTATGGAAGGGTTGGAATTATCTTCCTGAACTTCCAGAGTTGGATGGAAATTAGGTCACTGGAAACTAGTCAACACAACCGATCGCAACAACGGTCACGAGCGAACTGCGAGAGCCAAGTCTGCCACTCTGCGGCTGGCGGGCCTCTATTTATACTGCTTGCCGGTACTTGGCCCGCACCAATTACTGCCTGTGTGGTCTCGCGCACCAATTATAATTAACATCCGGTTCGCGCCACTCGTACACTACGCTCGGTTTATTCGGCGTCCGGTTGAACGTGCGTTCTGTTTGAATAGGCGGCTATGCGCATGCGTTGCGTGTTACTAGGTTCCCTCGCGCGCTGTTTGAACACGCTCTCGCACGCGTTGTATACTATCTTAAGTATAATATAAAGGAAATTAACAATATGTAATGCAAACTAAAGGAAGAAATTATGGCGGTAGGTAGCGGTACGTTACATCTCGCCGCCCGGTTTTTTTCTCGTCCCGAGAGATGTAGGTTTAGCTGTTGCGCGGATTATCGGTACGCGTGAAGAGGTTTGGCGCTCTACTTCGTCTTCTATTCTTTGGAGTTTTTCCGCGTCTTTACTTATTTTAACCGCTGTTCTTGTCGTCGGGGGTGGTGCGTTCCCTGTTCCGAATAAGAATATATATTTCCACGCACGCTGCCGTGGATCAGAATGAACGAGCTTAGTATAAGGTTGCCAATCAATTTCTGGCATTGTTATTTTATGCAATTTCCACGGTATTGAACTGGATGGTGTTGAATTGGGTAAGCTTGACGGTGTTGAGCTCGACGGTGTTGAACCCGACGGTGTTCTTATAACTTTTAACTTTCTTCCCGATCGGTTGGGCGTTTTGAATGGTAGTTAATATTATTCGCTGCGTTTATTCTGTATGTACTGTCTACTTGGGATCGAATGAAACCTGGCTGTATAATGTCCTTTAAATATATATGTTTTTCCTTACGTTGTATTATGTTTGAACTTATCCCCATTATTGACTACATACTCCCCTGAAATTTGCTATACTTTTCTGTTGGTAATGCTACTCTATTTCTTAGTTTCTGAGGTTTATGATTCCTTGAAAAATTTCTATCTTACTCTATTTATAACGTGTCTCTACTTCTCTATGGTTCAGGAATGCGTAGTTTGTTTACATCGCGCCCCGGCTTGTCCTTGGTGCAGGATCCTCGTTCTTGCGTGCTCGACAAGGATATGAATGGTAGGATTGAAATAATTATGTTAGAATTGTTATAGATAATAGAAATTTATTGTCGAGGCCGTAATTGGCCTCGTTCATGAGCCTCAAGTATATTTAAAGAGAGCCCCGAATCTAGGGCTTCATTGTTATTTTTATTAATGTGCATAAATGCCTCCACACATTCTGTACACTGCACCGCCACTCCCCAATTATAAATCTGCCTTGTGCAAATTATGCAATATTTAAAATTAATCAGGTTCCTGCGTAGTGTCAGCAGGTGATGACTTGCGGGGGTGTAGTACCTCGTCTCTTCGGTTTTTAGATTTTTGTAACATGGGTTACAGATTTTCCTACGTTGCAAATCGCTTCGGTCTGTGCGTAAACCAGGCCATTTTGCCTTTAAACAAATCATTCCTAATAGTCGTAAATAAGAGTCTTCCTCTGTTTCCCAATGACGGTGCATCCATTTCTCGTCGGGTGATCTGATGGACATTTCCTGTGCCGGCACATCACATGTTCATTTTAGTAATTTGATTTATTTGATTATAATTTGTTCCTTTTAATTACTAATTAATTACTTATTTTTCTTCGCGATTTGCCTTGATTTTTGCTTCCTTTTCTTTCTTTTCACTTTCCTCGTTTTATTTTCACTATAAAATTACGTCCTTTTGCGAGGGTGTCACTTTTCTGAATGAGCCCTTGCGTAATCCCCACCACTTTTGAATTTAGCGCTGCGAAGTTGCTAATGGTTTGCCGTAATGTCCCTAGGGAATACGCAGTCTGGTGGCGTATAGGCCTTTTTAATTCTGTCCTTGTGGACAACCTGAGTTCGACGGGGGCTCACAGCTATCTTTACATTGTTATTTTTCAAGATTTTGATGATTGTGTATGGCCTATCGTATTCGTCGCTGAATTTATCTCTTTTTGGTTTTAAAACCAGTACTTGTTCGCCCTTGTGGTAATTAACTGAGGATACTTTTTGGTCGTAGTAGTATTTTTGACGATACTTTGAGTTTTCTAAATTGTGACGTCCCAGTTCGCGAATGTTAAGCTACTTTGTTACTAAACTATCTACAAAGTCTGAATATGTGGCTAACGAATGGTTTGGAATTAAACTTTATGGTTGTCTGACCTTTTTACCGTATACTAATTCGTAGGGAGTATATTTGGTACCCTCGTGTATACTAGTGTTATAAGAGAACATTGCCTGTGGTAGCCACTGGTCCCATTGTTTTTCTTTAGTTATGTAATGTTTTAAATATTCAATTAAGACATGATGGCTTCTTTCCAGGGAACCGTTTGATTGTGGATGGAACGCCGAGGTTTTGTACTGCTTGATGTTAAGAGCCTTTGCGAACTTTTGCATGAGAGAACTGATGAATGAAGATCCTTGATTCGTTAGAATGGCTTTTGGGCATCCGTATTGACATATGAAGTGTGTGGTGAATGCTTGGGCTATTTCTTCACTTGTGAACGATACTTTTGTTAAGTTGTCCTGTATGGTAAGTATATGTGCTTTCCCTGACTTTGTAGGTGGCAATGGTCCCACAATATCCATGGATATTTTGTCAAAGGCGTCTAGTGGAGTGTCTGTTATTATCATTGTTTCCTTAGTTTTAGCTCGCACTAGTTTTTTCTTTTGACAATTTATGCATGTTTTAATGTGTTGCCTCACATCCTTTTTGATGTTTGGCCAATGGTACAAATTTTTGATTCTGTTGTAGGTTTTGGTTACCCCTTTATGTCCTCCTACTGGTGACTCGTGGTTTTCTTTAATTATTACTAGACGATCTTGTTCTGATGGCAGCTGTACAGTGCCATTGCAGATTGTGATGCTGATATTTGTTTGTAAAAACCGTAGGGTGATCATTTGTTTTAATTTTTCCCATGATATATTAATTTCTGTTTTGGGTAGTGAGATTTTGTTAATGTTATTTTGTGTTAATTTATTATACAGGTTTCTGATTATGGTATGATAGGCTTCTTCGTTTGGAGGATCTGACATTACCATCCCTAAGATGGTCCGTTCTGCTTTGGGAATTTCTATTATACTTTCTGCATGGAGTGGCACGGGTAAGGTAATTTTAATTTGTTCCATATTCATGAATTCCGTGCTTTCCTCGCCCATTGGTTTGCTGTGTGTAGTTATGAATATTCCTGTAGTTTCCCTTTTCATCCATAGATGGTCTGCAATTTCCTTTAACCCTACTTTGAATTAATTCTTGATTGGCTACTTTTGGTAATGCTCGTTGTCGTGGTTGTCTTTGCTGTTGTGGTAATCCCTGTTGACGTGATGATACTTGCTCTCGGGGTGGTCCAGGGAATGTTTTAAAATTATTGTTTGGGTCTTTTCTTATCGTTATTGGAGAGATTGGTCCGGACAATATTTCGCTAGAATCTCGTGTGTAGTACTTCTTTCCTCTTATTGGTGGGCTATCCTTCTTGCTGCTACTACTATCACTGGAATTTATTTTAGGAGGTTCTCTATAGATATGATTTCTAGGGGCTTCCACGTTTTCGCTTATTTCCATGATTTGATCCAAATCCTTTTCCATTATTTCTGCCTCTTTTCGTTATGGGCTGCGAGGACGATTAAGGGTGGTTGGTCTAGGGGCTGACGGTGGAAGACCGATTTGTCCAGGGGAGGGGTGAACCTCTAGTGATACCTGAATATTCTTGGTTGCTTCGAAACTATCGGTGGATACCTCCATTTCTTCTGATTCCCCTTTTGGCGCAATTCCCCTCTTTTTCTCGACTGGTCTGCTTGACGATGTGGTTGTTGAGGTTTTGTGTTTCCTTTTTAATTTCCTTCTTAATGTTATTTGAGTTGGATTGAATTCTGATGATCATGATGAGGAGGAGGATCCATCTTCCTTTGGTTGTTTCATTGGGTTTGGATTTGGGGATCCCGAACTCGTGGCTGTTGGGGAGCGCGATCTTTTCCCTTCCACTTGTAACGGGAATGTGTTTACAGGGTTTCGCGAGAGGGCATCTGCGTTTGTGTTATATCTCCCGGGATTATATATGATCTTGTAATCGTATTCTGCTAATTTTATTTTCCAGCGCATGAGTCTGGAGGTAGGATTATCTAGTGTATGTAGCCTTTCTAGTGGTTTATGGTCCATCACTAAAGAAAAACGTTTCCCGTATACGTATGAACGGAAATGTTGTACAGCGTATATTAGAGCTAGTAGTTCGCGTTCTGTTGGAGCATACCGTGTTTCAGCATCATTTAATATTCTTGAGGCGTAAGCTATTGGAAGATCTTTCCCGATTTCTCCTTGACTTAGAACCGCGCCTTCTGCATAACCAGAGGCGTCTGTAATTATGATAAAGGGTTTATCGAAGTCTGGATATTGTAATATTGGCTCCTCGTATAGAGCATCTCGTAATGTTTCGAAAGCGTCTTGTTGTTTGATTGTCCATTCGAATCTGCGATCCTTTCTTGTTACGTCGGATAATGGCTTCGCTATTTTGGAAAAATTCTTTATAAATCTCCGGTAGTAACCGGCTAATCCTGAAAATTGTCTTATATTTTTCGCAGTTTTGGGTTGTGGGAATTGTTTAACTGCTTCTAGCTTCTGTGGGTCTGGCCTAACTCCTTCTTCAATAATAATATGACCTAAGTAACATACATCTCTTTTTAGAAATTCACATTTGTGTGGTTGCAGAGATAGGTTGGCTTCTCTTAGCCGATTCATTAACCCTCATCCGTCCCTCATTTCACGAACTGAATCTGTCCCTCGGTGTCAAATTGACACAATGGTGAAAGATCGATAAAATGACATGATAAACAGTTATTTTTCGATATTGTTTTATTCGAATTGATAAGTTAATATTTACATACTAAATCTTTCACAAGTTTCACATAAAATAAAACGATGTGGAGGGCATACAGCTTTTTTGCAAGAATCACATCGGGCAGTATATACATTTGCATTTCGGTTTTTTCGCATATATGACATCGGGCTCGTTTTTTTGTGGGTGGAGTATGCGTTAGACTATTAGAAGTAGGTACAATCACTTGTGGTATACCTTGTATTTCTTCCACAAGTGCAGCGGAATTAGATCCCCGCGGGAGATGTGTACGTGACGTAATATAGGATTGCACCAAAGAATATCCAATTTCAATCAAAAATAGACGTCGACGATATTTTTTATTCTCATTCCATTTCGTGTTGAGTGAGGTAAATATTATGAAAGCACTGCATCCTGACATATCTAACATATTACCAAAAACTGCCATTGGCCATCTATTTGTTTTACGTTTACATCGGTACGTGCCCACCATATTTTATATTTTATATTTTATATTTTCACTTCGAACTTCAACTTTTCTGTTTTAGTTTGCTTTTTGACCGTACTGATCATCAAGTCGATGCACAGTAAGAAACACATAAGAAACACTGCGACAAACGTAAGAGTATATGTGTCATATTGACACACAGGAACTCTTTCGTCACAAATTTAATTTGTACCTTTGACATCATTATCTATCATCAACAATACTAACCACGTGTGCTTTGCGTTAAAAAAATAAAAGTCACGAAGTTTCGGGCAAATTTACCCACAAATAAAAGAATAATATAATTTATTACGGGAAAAATGTGTCAAATTGACACGAGGGACGGATGAGGGTTAACGTTTGCAATGTCGCTGGGGCGTTCTTGAGGCCGAAAGGCATTCGATTGATTTCATAATGTCCATAGGGTGTTGAAAAGGCGGTTTTGTGCTTATCTTCCGGATGCATTGGTATCTGGTGGAATCCCGATGCTAGATCGAATACTGAGAAGTATTTTGCACTGCCTAGCTGATCTAATATTTCCACTATATTCGGTAAGGGGTATGTGTCGCTGTGATGTCCCACCATTTTTCGCGCGGCCCTATTCCAAAATCTATCTCAAAATCACTCCACAAAACAAAATCTCAAACCCAACTCTTACCCCATCTCCCCAATCGCTGATCACCTTGATGTTGTACCTTAGTGGTCCCCAACACAAGATGATCGTTACAAAACTCCACCTCGATGATGTACCTTAGTGGTCCCCATCACGAGATGATCGTTACAAAACTCCGTCCCTTATTCGCCCTATGAGGCACGAATCCTTTCCCCAAAACGAATTCAAACAAACCCCTCGTTACAAAACCCTCTTAAATCGAGACCACGTCTCAATCCCCTCTTTACGACTCACAGAGTCCAAGCCACTCTAACCCTTTTCCTATAAAATACCCAAAATTCATTCGACAAGTTGAGTATCTCCTTTCGCAGTCATAAGAACCCCAGAAACCTAATTGCGACGCATATTTGGCGTACGTGACATAAATATGTCTATTAATAACCATACCGTTTGTAAAAACCCCGGAAGTCCTACTACGTCTTATTTTGAACTGTGTCAAGGTCTCTACCGCGCGTACCCCCGCATCACTCCTGTAAAAATACATAAATACGAGGTCCTGAGAGGCCGGACAGTCATTATTCATTATTCATTATCTCATTACCCATTTCAGTGTCGCGTAAAGACTTTTATACTTAATCAGTGATATTCAAATCAGTGAGCAACAATCACCACTCACCTATCACCGTAAGATATTACAATTAACATATCATTGCATATCACGTTCATCGTATCTTTGTATTGTTATTGCTTTTCATATCTTTTGTATTATTATTGCTTTTCATATTATTTTGTATTATCAACGCTTAGTGCGTATATGTACTTTGCCTTATTATTCTTAAGCTTTTGTATTTCATATTAATTATCTTATCGTGCTTATCGCACTCTAAAGCTTACTGCTTTCATTTATATTATTTGTATTTTCATTTATATTGCTTTCTATATCAACGCCTATTGCTTACCATTTATTATTTTTGTATTAACAACGCTTATTGCTTAAATCATTCTACTTAATTTCATGTGTTTCATGTTCATATTCTCATATTTCGATTAATTACCGTTTATATATATGTCATGTGCTAATGCTCTACGTCCAACGCATTATTCTGTTAATCTCATTATCACACAAACAGTGAACGTACTCTTGCTCAAAGTTAATAAACCTATCTGTTTTCAATCGCGTTTGGAATTATTGTGTGCATCCTTGGTTATAACGACTCCAAACCGAAATAAGCTGCCGCAGCAGCTGATTTCTGTTCGTGGACGAGAGAGCGCTCCCAGTATTTACAAACATACTACTGCATGAACCGTGCAATCCACAGAAATACTAAGTGTGGGTTCTTTTACATAAATGCAGCGGTAAATCCTATTACCGAGTCCAAAACAAATACAAGGTACTATAACGGGTGTTCTCCGGGTGTGTATTTACCTGTTAAACCTTCCCTGGTCGATTAGAGTGTTGGATTATAGATTCGCGCCTGATCTCCGTAAAATTCTTAGAGTGACGGATTAAACATTCGCGCCTAAATTCCCTCCAAACCTCAGAGTGACGGATTTAACATTCGCGCCTGATCTCCGTAAAATTCTTAGAGTGACGGATTAAACATTCGCGCCTAAATTCCCTCCAAACCTCAGAGTGACGGATTTAACATTCGCGCCTGATCTCCTCCAAAATTCTTAGAGTGACGGATTAAACATTCGCGCCTGATCTCCTCCAAATCCCCAGAGTGACGGATTTAATAATCGCGCCTAATTTCCTCCCCAAAACGCTTAGAGTGCTGGATTCAAGATTCGCGCCTGAGTTCCTTCCAAATCCCCAGAGTGACGGATTTAATATTCGCGCCTAATTTCCTCCCCAAAACGCTTAGAGTGCTGGATTCAAGATTCGCGCCTGAGTTCCTTCCAAATCCCCAGAGTGACGGATTTAACATTCGCGCCTAATTTCCACCCCAAAACGCTTAGAGTGCTGGATTCAAGATTCGCGCCTGAGTTCCTTCAAAATCCCCAGAGTGACGGATTTAATATTCGCGCCTGATTTCCTCCCAAATACCTCAGAGTGCTGGATTTCAGACTCACGCCAGACTTTTCCCTTTTCCATGTCATCGTTCCTAGAGACCTCACCCGGGACGTGACAATGTATGATATTAAAAGTCGAACAGACTTAAAATTTAAACTCCTGCATTTAAATTATATTTTAATTCAACATTGAGGTCGCAATCATCTGCATAAATATAGGTAATCAAACAAAGGTCATAAACAGGACATGGAAGAAAGGGGACTTTCCGGAAGTATGGAAAGAAGGAATAATAAGTCCTGTGTTAAAAAAAAGGAGAAAGGGAAATGGTTAAGAACTATAGGGGCATAACTTTGATGGACATGGGTTGCGAGATATACGCGGAAATTCTAAGGAGAATATTAGAAGAACAAATGGAAAAATGGAATGTTAAATGATATGCAGATGGAATTTTAAATTTAATATAATATTGAAATTTATATAAATCTAATAATGAATAACTTTCATTTAATAAAATTATAGAAAAAATTGTGAAAAATAAACTCACTTCATAAGAAACTGACTGTGAAATTGACACAATCGCTCCTAATATTGAATAATTAGAATTTGAAACCCAACCAACAATTATCACAGGGTAAACACCTATTCTTAATAAACATAAAATTCCAATTTTTATTGAATATAGCAAAAACAAAAAAAAATTGATAAATTCATTCCTTTTATACAAAAATATATTAAATAAATATAGATACAAACCGTTCTGGCTCACGTCGATCTGAACGAGTGAAAAAAGGAACTGATAGGAAAGTTTTTTTAACAAGAAAGTATGTTAAACGAGAGTGCTCGTTAATCTCGACACTTTTCAGTGTCGCGTTTGGAGGCCTGGAGAAAAGAAATGAGCAAAGAACTTGAAGGAGGAGTCGTAATAGGTACAAGGAATATTTGAACAATTTCATGCGCGGATGATGTTGTGTTAATGGCAAATAATGCATAGGGTCTGACGAATATGATAAAGAGATTCGAGAGATACATAAAGAAGAAAGGCTTGGAGCTAAATGTGCAAAAGTCTAAGATAATGATATGCAAGAAAGCTGGAGGAAGAAGAAAAGAGGACAGATTCTGTTGGAATGAAGAAAAATGGAGAGAGGAAGAGAAATGGAATATTTATGTTATACAGTGAGAGAGAGAGAGAGAGAGAGAGAGAGAGAGAGAGAGAGAGAGAGAGAGAGAGAGAGCCCTCTCTCTTCTATTTTTTAATTAATGGAACAATATATAATCATTTTACATATATTACAATCTATTTACTTGCCTGTCTCCCTCCTTCTCACCTCACCAATTTCTATCGATTCTGCATAATTATTTCTATGATTCTCGCCTCCAATTGTAAAGACGACACTACATAATAAGTCGCTGTATTTCAAACTGGACACAGTAACATTTTTATTTAATCTTTAGCTGTGTATAGCATATGGGTATCCGCGGTTGTATGGAACTGCATATGAAGTGTAGATGAAATTTTTAAAATTTTGTTAACGTGCTACAACAGAGCGATGTTGTCTGCGAAACATTAGATGCGCGTCGTGCTGCTAAAATCATATGTGATAGCGAACATTACTGTGAGGATTATCATGTAGATTGCGAACTGTTAGCATGTACCAATGATATTCTAGCTGATGCTCGTAGGAAAAAATGTTAAATTATATTCTTTTAATTTTAAATAAAATTTTTTAAACACATTATTTCTCCATTTTATTTAGCCATCTTTCTCCTCGCCACCTAATTTTAAGATTCCGCGCTGCCATATGACGTCACGTTGCACTTTTACTTTTTGCAAAGCTATGCACTTCTCAATTTCACGATAGGAGTTTAGATGTGAGAGCTTGGAGATGCAGCGAGACCAGTCGTCTTCAAACTGCGATTGAAAACAGTCCGATTTTTTGAAGTGTCATTTTTTCATTTTAAGTGAAATTGCTCTTGAAGGATATCATCAATCGTTCAACGCATTGAAAATACAGTCGAATAATACCGTAAGTTTCCATTATCATATTTTTTAGTGAATTGTTGTGTTAGTAACTTTGGGAATTATAAGAAAAAATCGGTTTCAGATTATGTCATTGTCAGTCAATTTGAAAAGTCCAGCTACCGCTACGATCACCGCTGCTGCGACCCTTATCCATACATCCAGCCCGAAAGTGTATGTGATGTGCCAAAATGTTGCGGTTCAAACCGAAGAAATTCGAAGTGCAAAACTTTATGAGGCGGAAGCTGTTCAGGATGGCGACAGTTATTTTAAAGTATTTCGTAACCCATTTTTTTTTTGTTTTTTTGAAGAGGGGGAAAATGCTTTACGCATACCCCGACATTTGTTGTCGGGGTTATGTGGGACTCCCCGCCTATAACTAGGCGGGATACCTACTAAAAACCCCCTCTGGTGGTCTCCACCAGGGGCATCATGGCGGCGCCCGGAACTTCTGATGTAGTCCGTCGGGCGCCGCTATCGTTGCCGATGAGGCCCCGCTAACACCCCCCCCCCCACTCCCAAATTAAGCTTGGGAGGGGGGGAAACCACCGACTGGGTGTCCACTCTGTTAAAACAGAGTGGACTCCCCGGTCTCATACGCTGCACTAAGTGCTGCGTGCCACCATAAAAACTCAGAGCTAACTTAGAGCTAACTTAAAGACTACAAAAAATATACGCTGGCGGTGGTGCCGTGTTCCGTAATGTTTAAAAACGCTTAAAGCTAACTTAATGTTAACTAAAACTACGCTAAGACTATGCTAAAAACGCTAAAAAGACGCACGCGGCTCCCGCATGGGGACACCGCCGGGGGGGATTACCTCTCCTCCCAAGCGATCAGCGGGGGCCGACCCTCTGTCTTTTTCTTGCGAGACGTAGACGCGCCTGGGCCCTCGCGGCCGAAGCCTCTTGGGCCAGGCGCGCGCGCTCCGCTCGCAAGAGGCGGCCGGCCTCCACCTCCGCCGCCTGGCGGGCCCCCATAACGGAGGCCGCAAAATCGCGGAAAGCCGTCCACCTCTCCGCAGAGGAAGTGGCAAGAGGCACCAGCGTGGAGACTTCCACGGGTGCCCCCAGGCCGGCGGCCAGCACCTCGCGCTGGGGGGCGAACTCCGGGCATGAAATGAGCACATGCTCTGCATCATCCCGGGTCGCCCCGCAGTTCAAGCACGCCTCGGAGGGTGCTTTCCCAATTCTGTGTATGAACTGTTGGAAAGACCCATGCCCCGTCAGGAGTTGCATGGACCAATAGTCCGCAATCACTGAGGGGCCCGAGGCGTCGACGAAGGTGCCGACCGCAGGGACCAGGCGTCTCACCCACCCAGTGGGTGGGGACCTGTCCCATTCTGCCTGCCACTCCTCCATAGCCGCTGCCAGCGCAGCGGCTTTGTGGAGGTGGACCCGCGTCTTTAAAAGCTCCGGGTCGCCGCCAAGGGTGGGGTCATCCCTATCGCGTGCTTTTGCGCAGAAAACTGCGCGCCCCATTTTGGCCTTAATGTACAGCGGCATTCGCCCTGATAAAACGCAGAGCGAGGCAAAGGAGACAGTCCTATATGCCGCTGTACATCGGATCAGGGCCGTGCGCCGAGTACGGCGGAGAATAGCACGTACATTCTCCTTACTCAACGCGACAGCCCAAACCGGCGACCCGTATAAAATCACGGACTCCCACACCGAGATATATAGCTTCCGGGCATGGACGGATGGGCCCCTGGTGTTAGGCAGGATCGCGGAGAGCGCTCCTGAGACCCTATCCGACCTAATGGCAACCTCCCCCAGATGGGCCCGATAATTACGGAGGCAGTCAAATACCACCCCCAAGTATCGGACCCTGGCCGCCGTGGTGACAATGGCTCCCAGGATCGGAAGTCTAACCGTCTTCTCGATCCTGTGGCCAGTCAGGAGGATGGCCTCCGTTTTTTCCGCTGCCAAGGAAAGGCCGGTTTTGCGAAACCAAGCTCCAATCCTCGGCAGCACGGAAGCCATCTGAATCCTGACCTGGGAGAGGTCCCTGCCCGAAAACAGGAGGGCGAGGTCGTCGGCGTACGCTATCGCACGCCCCGCCCCGCCCATATCCAACTCGGTGAGGAGTCCGTCGTATACGGCGTCCCACAGGAATGGCCCTAAAACGGACCCCTGTGGGACGCCTGCGTAAATATTACGGACAACGGTGCCCTCATAAGAGTGCACCGTGATCCCACGATTGCTAAAATAGTCCCGGAGAAGCGCCCGAACATGTCGGTCTACCCCCCTCCTACTCATTACGTCCAGAACAACATCCCATCTAAGGGTGTTGAAGGCCTTCTGGACGTCGAATGAGAGGAGGAGGCAGATTTTGTTCTTGGCCCTGGAGGCTTCGGCAAACCGAGCTACCTCGGTGGCCGCCTCCATGGTGCCGACATCTCGGCGAAAACCAAATTGGTTCGGGTGGAAAGGATCCCTGCCGAGCTGGGATTCCAGAATCTCCTTGATGACGTACTCCCATACCTTAGATAAGGCTGGGAGTACGGAGATCGGCCTATAGGCCCTCGGACTTAGGGGATCCTTACCCGGCTTCGGGATCAAGATGACTCTTGCCATCTTCCACGAAGCCGGGATGCCACCTCGCACAAGGGTGTCGGCCACCATCTCGCGCATCATATCTTGGTTAGCCCTGGCCACCCAGGCCACGACCCCCGACGGGACTCTATCGAGTCCGGGGGCCTTATTGGGCTTGACACGCGAGAGGGCCCTATCGACCTGCTCGGGCGTTACCTCCGGGATTCTCCTCCAATAAGAGGAGAGGGGACGCATGGGGAGGGATCGCGACAAGAGGGGGGCGTGCGCGCGCACTGGCCCAACCGTTGGTTTGGGGGAAGGAGGAGGGAGGGGAGGGGGCGGGGCGGCGGCAAACAGGGTATCAACTACCCTGCCCACCTGCTCCCGCGTTAAGACCGTGTTCGGTTTTCTCCCCCCCAACCTGGCCATAACAATTTTGTATGGCTTCCCCCACGGATCACCGTCGACCGTGCCGTATAGCTCCCTCCAGAGCCTCTCCTTGGAGCGCCAGATCAGGACCTGAACTGCCCGCCTAGCCAAGAAGAAGTCCCGCCTCAGATGTTCGTGGCGGGGGGGGGGGGGAGGGATCTAGTCTCCTCCTGCTTCTCTGGAGAAGCCTACGAGCACGATGCATCGCCGATCTTGCCTCGGCGATGTCCGCGTTCCACCAACGGTTGGGCTTCCGGGTCCCCCTAGGGAGACACCTCTTCCCGTGGACCCGGGCACTAACCCCCTCTAAAAGGCGCTGTAGTCCCTCCGCCCTCGGAACCTCGTCCGTAAAACCGGACGGTTCCAGCGGAGGGGGAGGGGCCGACACGCCCGCAGGCGTGGCCAGCGAGGTGGGGGGGGGGGGAGGGCGTTCCGCAGAACGCGGAAACCCTCCAGGATCGACTCCGGGGTGACGTCCTTCATCGAGTATGGGGTCCAGCCGTCGCCTGGTGGTCGGCGAGCCACACCCGGTTTTGCCAGGATGTGGCGGACATAGAGGTGGTCGGAGGCGGTATAGTGCCGAAGCACCTCGCTCTTCCGAACCCTCCCGGCCAGACTTCTGTCAACAGACAGAACGTCGATGAAGGACGAACCCCTGCCCGTCCGGAACGTACAACGGTCCCGGACTCTAATGGGCACAAGACCCAACCTCGCCAGCAGAGCCATACATGCATGGCCCCTCCGGTCAGCAACCTTCCCTCCCCAGGCAGGGGATTTGGAGTTCAAATCCCCCGCGAGGATGACCCCTCTCCCCGGGGCTAAAAGACTTAATACTACTCCTTCCAACTCCTCCAGATATTGCAGAAAGGCGGGGCCCTTCTTGCTCGGCCGACAGTAACAGCTCACCATGACCGTGTTATCCACGATCGCGGTGGCTATTCCTTCGGCAGCGATAGGGGGGGTGGGTAAGGGAGGCGAACCTACCCTTAAACCCGGTGACCCAGATCGCTGCATCCCCCGTGGAATCCCCTATCCACTCAGGTAATATCCTGAATGGTTCAGAGATAACCACGAGGTCCACCCCAAGCAGGCAGGCATTATGGATCATAAGATCCTGTGCCAGCCTGCATCTGTTGAGGTTGATCTGCAGGATCTGGGTCATTAAACCGGTCTACCAGATCCTGGCACCCCCGCTGCCGAACTCGCCTTGATGGCCGGGCAGGCCAACGACGCCGTGACGTGCGCCGCTTTCGGACCCTTGACCCCTGCCGCCGAGCAAATAAGGCATTTGGCCACGCCCCTGCATACTGCAATGGCGTGGTCCGTGGCCCCGCACCTCCTGCACAACTCTTTACCCTTGGGGACCGTGGGGCATGAGGCAGCCAGGTGCCCCAGTTGATGGCACGCAAAACAACGCGTGCTCTTAACCAGGGTCCTGGCCCTTACCACGGTCAAACCCGTCCTAAAACGGACGGGTTCCGCGCCCTTAGGGAGGGCGGTGGTGGGAACCTCCACCACCGCGGTCTGCGTCCCGCTGAGGACCTGCCTCAGCGACCGGACAACCAGGCCGGCCACCTCCACTTTCAGGGCCGCGCCCAAGTCTACGAGGAGGGTCGGGGCATCGATCATCGGATCGATGTCCCTGACCTCTAAAACCGACTTATCCTGGAGGGGTGCACAGGTCACCTTACCGGACATAAGCCTCGCAAGCTCATTCGCCACCAAGGTCGCACTGACCTTGGGGCCGAGCTCAAGGAGCACGTGCCCCAGGCGCGTGCGTTTCACGGCCCTGACATCTGTCAAGGCCGCTCGCCCCAGGGTCACGGTGGTCCGGTAGGTTTCCAAATATTGCCCACCCTCCCGGACCCTAACTAAAACAGCCTCCGGGCGGGTCCTTATTGGCCTCGCCCTCTTTTTGGGCGGGGCGACCTGGCCCCGGGGCATCGCCGCCGGCATAGGGGGGGGGGGGAGCCCCCGCCTTCCTAACACCGGAGCGGGGAGTGCTCGCCTTCCCAGTAGCCAGGTTCAGCGCCTGGTTCATCCCACTCGGAGGGGGTTGTTGGGGGGTATTCCCCTTCGGCCCCGCCTTCGGGGGCGCTCCCGGTACAACTAGGGTACTCAGAGGGGCGGACGACCCCTCCACCTTCTTCTTCCTCTTCTTATTCTTCCGGGTGACCTTCTCAAACGGAAGGTCCCCGCCTCCCGGCTCAAGGCCCTCGCCCTCAACGGAGGGGGGTGGGGGTGGAGGACCTCCTCCCGCCCTCCCAGAAGGCCCCGCCTCTTTCCCAGTAATGGGAGGGGCGTGTGTGAGCCCAGGGCCCATGAGGCTCGAGGAGCCAGCGGCGGCAGAGGTCAAAGCCTCGGAGAATAGACGCTTCTTCGTTGCCGCCGCTGCTGTCACCGCCTCGTTGGGGGAAGATCTCAACCTCTTCCCCTTCCCCTTGGATTGTGGGGTCTTGGACTTTCCCCCCTTCTTAGAGGGAGGGGTCTTGTCCCCCGCCACATCCTTGGGGATGGTGCCCTGTGCCTCCCCGGGGGCCGAGGGTCCACCACCTCCACCGTCTGGGTGCCCACCTCCGCGGTCCACGGTCTACGGGTAACCGGCAACCTGGTTTGAACCAGCCCCTTCAGCTGGTTCTTGGCCGGCTTCCCCTTAGCCTTTAATACCACTGCGTCGTGGTAGGCCTGAGTCTCAACTACGGCCGTCGACGCCACCTCGCAACGGTCAATGATTCCGTCGGCCAGGGTGGCTACCCTAGCCTTCGTAGCTCTACCCGCCACGACGGAGGCCTTGAGGTCCCGGCATTCCCGGACCAACTCCCTAAGGAGTGATCCAACTTCATCCAGCCGGGCCTTCAGCTTCTCCTCCGAGGTCATGGGCTTCGCGCGAGGCACCGCCCCAGACCCCGGAGTCGACTTCGGCGGGGGGGGGGGGCTTGGGGGCATTGAACCCTGATACAGGGCCCCCCCATCATCCCCCTCCCTACCCAGAAGCTCCACACTCCTTATAGTGGGTACGCCCACTGGCGTCCCCGGAGACCCTGAAAAGGGCCGATTATCGGGGTCCACGCCCCCACTCTTGGTATGGGGGACGTCCTTAGACGCCCCCAGTGGCCCTAAAAAGGGCCGTTTGCCGGGGACCTCGCCCTCCATCCCACGAGGCCCTCCGATTGAGCTCTACGCTCCGGAGGAGTCCTCGCCAGGGTCGCCTCACTATCCCGGACTCAGCCGGGGTGGTGGGGGTCTCCGGGGCGATCTCAGCATCCCGGATCCCTTTGCTAGAGGGGGGGGGGGGGTAACAGTTACCCCTGCCGCCTCGAGTAGCGCACCCCACTGCCGCCAGGCGGCCGCGCTACCCTCCAATTTGCTCATTTGTACCCCGTGAGCAATGTCCTCCGGGGAGTCCTCCCCCAGAGTAACGGGGGGGGGGGAGACCCCCCCGAGTGCCCACGGGTCCAATCCATACCAGAGTCGTCGTCCTTGGTCGTAAAGCCTAGTTCTGCCGCTGTAACTTCTTCCCCTGGGTGCAGTGGCGGTAACTTACCGCCACCCGGGGTGACACCTGCCCGCCGCATCAGCCAGGAGTCATCGGACTTATCCGTACCCAGGGTGCTGCCGACGTCGCAACCTGGGGCTGACCTTATGTCAGTACTCGCCGTGTATTTTCCATCCGAGGCACGGCTTGTATATGACATCAAATCATGTGTTTGTCTTTAAGGGCGACGGCCCCACCGCCCAGCGGATTTTCTCCTAAACTCGTGGCCCCGATGTTTTGGCCACCGCAGCACTGCCGGCTAATGCCGGTGGGGCCCCTGCGCTGCTGGTCCTATCTCCGAGAAAACCGGAGAGCGGGGCCCCCCATGGTAAGATGTTAGGCCCATGAGGGACCCCCAAACCCCCCCTTGAACACCAATATGCCCTCCCGAGCCCCGCCCGCATAAATCCCGAGCACTGGTGTGGTGAGAACCACACCGCAAGGGGCCTGTTAGGGCTACCCAGCCCCAAGCAGGTACCCCGTGCTTCCACCAGCGGAGTAGAAAACGGACGAGCCTCGGGACACCAGCCCAGGAGGCCCCGGGACAGGTAGGTACGGGCACCCAAACACCGGCCCCCATCTGGGCCACGCCCCCCCACTTGATGTTTTAGCTACGGGGCCCGGGTCACCCTGCAAAGGGCCACCCAGCGACCCCGCCGCAGCGGAGGGGACATCAGATGGTGGCCGTACCGCCCACCCACCATCCCTTCCTGGAGGAACGGATCTTTTTAATCAGGCTCCTATAACAGGACCACAAGGAGGGTGGTCAACCCTTAGCCAGGTAGGTAGCATCCCCCATCCGGCCCCTAGGTAAGGGATAAATCCCCCGCCTAGGACCCGAAGGGGAACATATGAATACGTATGAGTACTACAATGATGAGGAATATTGGTTGCGTCGACATGTAGACCAAATGTTTATAGACTCCGATGATGATGATGTGTATTGGAATAGATCTCAGCAGAATCGTGAGGTTGCTCCAAAGAGCGTGGTTTGGCGAAACGTGGAAACACAGATTGGTTATAATAACGTTTCCACGAATAAAATATCGGGGCTTCGGGCTTGCGATATTGCAGTTCAAACTGACCCTGCGCAAGTTCCTATAGATTTATTATTAAGTGAACTATTTGCTGATGGCCCTATCGAGTGGGATACGTGGTCACCTTCGCCGCCTTCGCCGCCTTCATCGCCACCATCCCCCTTCTTAGAATAGTTTTATATTTTTTCCTATTTTTCTATTTTTCTATTTTTATATTCTAGTTTTATTTTATTATATTCTTTTTATTATATTCATATTCTTTAATTATTTGTAACAATATATTATCATTTTTAAGCACATATTATTTGCCAATTTTATTTATCCGTCTTTCTCCTCGCCACCTAATTTTAAGATTCAGCGTTTCAATAATTACTATTTCTCTGCGTTGGGGAAAAAAACATTCTGCCGACGCTGCATAATTCTATTTCGTTCTTCGCGCCGTGAAAATGACGTCATCCCGCACGGCTGCTCCAGAGGAGGACTCATATTACATACGATCCCGCGAGACGCTGCGATTGAAAATCATTTTGAAAATTTTTAGAATGCATGCGATTGTACCCCTATGTAATGTTGTCTCTTTCTCTCCCTAGAATTTTAGCTTTAAAAGTGATGCTCTGTCTCTTTCCCTCCTCCGAAGACGCGATGTAAAAAGCCGACATTGCCCGACATTGTCCGATATCGTCTGATAAAAATAAATTATTTCTCTGCGTTGGGGGAAAATTCGGGGTGGGTGGGGGTTTGAAAAAATATTTGGGATGGTCATTCCCTCCCTCTGAAAAAATTTTCGGGGGTCATTCCCCCTGAAAAGTTTCCGACGGTGGGCCCGATCTCCGCGGCGGCTCGGCCCGGACTAACCCCCTCCATCATCGCGGCTTCCCCCACTCCGCGGCACGTGCGCGCGCAACCGGTCTTCCTCTCCCCGCAGGCCCCGCGCCCATGTTTCCCTCCGCCGCGCTACCCCGCACGCCCTCACTTCCCCCCGCCCCCGCGCTCCCCTCAGAGGACCTGAGTTAGAACTGTCATAGCCTTACTACTTATGTTTTGTGCAATCGCTTTATAACCTGTAATATGTTGTCAATTTGTCAATGATAGACTCCTTGAGTGTGCCTTCACCCTTGCCACCAAGTGTCACATTTTTGGCTCGCCACTCTTTGACAACATTTCTAAGGCCAGTACCCATGCGCTTCGCAATGTGGTTTACACATTCTTCTTTCCGGATGTCAATGTCAGGACCGTATACTTGCAAACTTTGAAGGTGGGTGTGGGTCTTTGCATCGCCATCTGATAACATTGTTGTGTATCGCATGTTACAATGTTCCATAGATCTCTTCCACATTGCTTCAGCAGCTGCGATCTCCATCATTCCGGAGGATCTTTCAAAATTTACCTAAAAGAATAAATGCGTACATATACATATATACATGCAAATACATATTTTTCTTATTTTATGGATATATCAAAATTATATCCATACACAAAACTTACCTGACATTCTCCTATTTCCACATGCACTTTCTTCCATTCAACAAATTCTGGTGAATCTGCTTCGCCTTCAGTTGCTCGTATCGCACACATGTGGCAATACTTTGACAGCACTTCGTAATCCACAACGAGTCCTGTCATTATGTCTATGACAAAGGCGATGCCATGGAGGGAAGTATTTCCTCTCTTGTGCCATGATCCATCGAATGACACCTGGGTATCGAGCACTTCACCTTCATCAACAGAGTGCATGTTTCTCACAATTTGGTACGACTTCCGGAGAACACTTTCCTTGAATTCTTTATTTACAGCTTGAATTTTTTCAAGGTGTGTTTTCCATGCTGTTGATGAAAGCACATTGATACCGGTTTCCATTCCAAATCGTTCCATTGCAGCGTAACCAGCTCCCACAGAGACAAAAGCATCCACCATTTTCCTATTTATCAAGAAAGGTGGTCTTTTTGTGGTTTCATCGGTGCTTATTCTGGGGCTGGTGTAAGTTTGCCCACTAATTTCCTCACAATTGGTACATCTTGCAGTCAATTTTCTTGTGAATCCCTATATGTAAAGTGACCAGTTTTCCAAATTCAGAATTCAGGATGATTGGTCAAGGAGGGATAAAGAACGTTTTTTATAAACACAAAAATATGTGTAAGGAATTTTCTATAGTTAGAAAACTAATCGGGGCAGAGTAACATTGTAAAAATAAATGGGAAAAAATGTTTATAATTCGGAACTAAATGGGTCAAAAGGAAACTGATGAAAAGGGTGAAAATTTGGGACTATTCCGATATGTTTGAGAAGGATGGTCACTTTACCTGTACGTCAGTATCCAGAATAATCATTTTTGAGTGGCAAACACTGCAAGTCCAGTTTTTAATCAACTCTTGAATTGTCGAGCTGTGCACTATATAAAATTCATCCTTCACTTCAGAAACAGGTTTTTCTTCATTATTTCTGAAGTATTCCAGTTTCTTAGTACTAGTCGCCTTCTCTTTCCCATTATCGAAATGAGCACTAGATGAAGAATCATCTATTGCAGGCTCATTTCTCTTCAATTTAGCAGCTACCGCCGCTTGTTTTGCTAAACGAATAGCACGCTTCACTCTACTCTTACTCTTGCGATATTTTCGGCTAATGAGGTCCATTAGGTCCTGGGAGGTCCGTGTTATACAAGCTAATTTCACTGCACCGTAAAATCTCACTCTGTATTCTCATGTAAACCGGAGTTTTGTAAGATTTCAAAAAGTATGGTGTCTAGCGCTCGGAGAGACTGACCTCTGTCGGCAGCCACTGACCCTTTTGGGCCTGCTTAGAGAGTTACCTACTGTACATGGCTGAGTTATCGGCCGCGTTATATATACAATATTGTCTCCATACGTATTGTCGCTCTCCCCATCACTTCTGTCTCACTCTTGTTCGGCGAAGGCGAGAGCAAGATGGAACGAGAGCGAGCGAGAGCCATTGAAAGCGAGCGAGGACGGTACGAGTCACATACTATACTTTGTAAGAAAGCGTTCGTAGTTTGGTAGGCGCAGTCACATGGATTCTGTTACAGAGCACGCGTGCGTTTTAGAATCGTGAAACGCATTTTGGCCATTGGTGAAAATAAACAATGTCAAGGCCACGCAGTTAATTTAGATTCCCCAAAACACTAGCCAGCGGTTGAACATACTCAAAGAGCTAAATAATGGAGAAATATATCGAAAAACGAAGGTTTTAGTTTTCGGCTCTTTCGCAAGGTTTTATAAAAATATGTTTTTCTGGTAGAAAGGCAACACTGACTGTCAAACCATGTTGTGTACGGTTGAACAAGGGTTCAGACTTGCCAGAAATAAAAAAAAAAAATTCTTAAAAATGGTCGAAATCGCGATTTTATCAGTGACCTCTTCCCTTAAGGAATAGAGGGGGCATGCCGTCGGTACCCGGCCCCTTACTCGTGTCGAGAACACTAAGCTTGGAGAAAATGTCACCGATGGAAATAGTAAGATCATTCAGCGTTACATTGGTATAGGAAGTAGGGTTCACGTTCAAGGCCGATGCCCGTCCAACAGCAGATGTATAAACCGAGCTAAAGTAGGTAGCGAAGAGATCGGCGATGGCAGAATCCGACGAGGCAGTAGTACCATCAGAATGCATGGAGCTGGGGAGTCCACAGACTCTTTGCACTGAAAGCGGAGATCCGAGAACATGTAACCCCGCTCCGTAGAGGTTAACTAACGAGTAGGTGACCGAGAGAAAGAGGCAAGGTGAACTGGTAAACGGATATTTATTCTTAAAACTAGAATACCGGGCGGCCCGGCCAGGTCTGTGCTGGCTAACAGTGTGTACGGATTTCAGGCTAAACCTTAAACTATCGCGGGGATTAGAGATTAGTCCACGGCGGAGCGTTGCGGTCGCGGCGCGAGATACGGTGCTTCTCGGAGTCTAGACGGTGGCAGCGCGCAGCGCGGACGCAACGCGTGTCAGCGGTGAATCGGTGTCGGAGCGCGGCGCGATCGCGGTACGTATCGGCCGTTGACGAGGGAGTGGAGATACTGGTCGTACTGGTGCCCTGGCTGTGGTTTCCACCAAAGGCCTGGACCTGGAAGTCTTTATTCTGTTCGCCCAGTGGGTAAAACCCGCGGGAGAAACGGAGACTGTACGATGTCCTCCGGGGCAGACGAAGTCTGACCCTAAGATCGACGGAGGATACTGACTTGCGTCTAGAGATCGGCCAACTCGCGTTTCTCTAGGAGCCGTGGAGGTTGGGGAATCCAAAAGTGCACAGTAATACACCTTGGTCATACAAGAGATTACTGGGAGAGTTCTGTACCGTTCGCTCGTATCGCTCGTGGCAGACTCTCCCAAATAGACCTATGCTCCCGGCCTATATGTCCTCGTCCGCGGATTTCGGCAGCGAGAAAAGGCATTTGTCCTGTAGGCCTCTCGCGCCTATTCTCGGTACCCGCGGACAAGTCGTGGGGGGCACGACCGTTGAGGCGCCGCGGTCTCGCTACCTCGGTCGGGCGCGTGGTGGAGGGGAAAGATCAGCGTCCCGCCGATATAACTCGTTACAAACAATAAATAATCGCTAAGAGAGTTGGAAGTTTTGTAGGCTTTCTGCGCTTTCTTCTTATTTCGAATGAGGAATTTCAGGCGTGCCGAAAACGACCGAGGATAATGAGAGCGCTTATACACCCTAACGGGCACAAAGGAGGCAATAACGTCGTTAAAATGGGAATAAAGACGATCCACCGCAGTATCTTGGTTAATCCCTTTAAACTCGAAATTCCAGTCTATAATGTTTAGATAGTTAATAATGCTAGGATAATAGGCACGCTTGAAATCAAGATAAGTCACGCTTTCACGATTTTGGTCGGCCTGCGTGAATAAACCATTTAAACTCACTCTCAGTGGTGGATGATACGGGTCCGGAAGGATTAGGAAATCTTCAACATTGTCAACAGCAACGTCCAGTTCCTTTATAAAAATTAGGTCTAACAGGCAGTACCGAGAGTTAATAATATTGTTCGCCTGAGCCAGACCACAGTAGCTGTAACCTTCACTATTATCGTTGCAGATGTCTCACCTTCTTCCATTTGAAAGTGCAATTGACCAAGCACAACGTGGACTGCCAGCGTCTGAACAAGTGTGCCGTCGAATTGCCGTCCGTGGAGGATAAATGGTTGCAGTTCAAGAACTTTAAAAATAAGGAACGAGCGCCATTCATCATTTACGCGGACTTCGAATGCATGCTGGAGGACGTCGAGCCTGCGGAGCGGAGTCCGACGTGCACATACCAGCAGCATAGAGCGTACAGCGTGGGATATTACATACATTGTTCCACCGACGCGTCTCCGTGTCGTTATCACGCACGTCGTCACGAAACCGAGTGCGTGAAATGGTTCGTGCAGCAATTTCCAGACTTTGCTGACACTGCGTATTCGTGGATGCAGAACGCTAAACCTATGAACCAGTTGACGAATCAACAGTGGCGTAGTTTTAACGACATTGCCACTCGACAATTGAGTATCGAGGCGCAACCCACGTGACCTGCAATTTGCAGTTTCAGCGAACGTACACAATACCGGTTGTATTTCATAATCTGTCCGGATACGACGCGCATTTCGTGATTAAGGATATGACGTCCGCGTTCGAGGGGCAGATCGACTTACTACCGGTAACGAAGGAGCGGTATATATCGTTTACCAAACACATCAAGGGAATCGATACCGAGAACAAGGATTGGAAGAGGGTATTAAAGTTTCGATTCATCGATTCGTTAAAATTTGTGGCCGCTAGTCTGGAGAAACTCGCTTCGGACCTTGGCAAAGAAAGACACGCGATTCTACAACGCGAGTTTCAATCCCTGTCGGATGAACAGTTCAATCTCCTGACCAGGAAGGGCGTCTTCGCGTACGACTACGTGACGTCGTACACTAAGCTGAACGATACGCGACGTTTACCGTCCCGCGAAGCGTTTTATGACCGGCTGAACGATCGCGGTGTGTCGGAGCCTGATTACACGCACGCCGTGAATATGTGGAATACTTTTCGCGTACAGACATTGGGCGAGTACAGTGATTTGTATTTGAAAACAGATGTGTTGTTACTCGCCGACGTATTCGAGAGTTTCTGCACTGACTATATCGCGAGTTACGATCTGGATCCCGCGCAATATTTTACGTTACCAAGTTTCACGTGGGATATGCTCAAGTACACCGGCGTACGATTAGAGCTTCTGAGGGACGTGGATATGTTACTGTTCGTGGAGCGTGGCATACGCGGCTGTCTGAGCCAGTGTTCGCACAGGTACGCGCGTGCCAACAACAAGCACCTGCCTGCGGGGATGTACGACGAGTCGAAGGCGTCGACGTATCTAATGAACTTCGACGTCAACAACTTGTACGGATGGGCGATGTCGCAGGCTATGCCGCATGGAGGGTGTCGATGGCTGGACGATGCGACGGCGGCCGCGCTCGACGTATCATCCCTGCCCGACGGCGAGGACTCCGAGGAATCTGAGGGATACCTGCTGGAGGTGGACATCGAAAATCCGAAGGAGATCCACAACGCCCATGCCGACCTTCCATTCTGCCGGGTGCGCGAGCACGCGCCAGAAGGAAAACAAACCAAGCTACTTGACACGCTCGACGATTAGGAGCGATACGTCATCCATTATCGCTACCTGAAACAATGCGTCCAACACGGTTTCCGCGTGACGCGAATCCATCGGGTGTTACGTTTCGATCAGTCGCATTGGTTACGCGACTATATCCGATTGAACACCGGTTTGAGGACGCGAGCCACTAGTGAATTTCAAAAGACTCTATTTAAATTAATGAACAATGCGATGTACGGAAAAACAATGGAGAATGTGCGGAATCGCGTAGACGTGCGACTGGTGACGTGGTGGGATGATCGCTACGGCGCGGAAGCGCTGATCACGAAACCGACCTTTCACAGTCGCACTATTTTCTCCGAACAGTTGGTGGCATTCGAAATGCGCAAATTGAAAGTGAAGTTCGACAAGCCGATATACGTGGGAATGAGTGTACTGGACGTGTCGAAAGAATGTCCGTACGAGTTCCATTATGCGTATATGCGTGCTGAGTTCGGTGATCGGTGTAACTTCCTGTACACCGACAGCGACAGCTTAATGTATAGCATCGAATGCGAGGATGCATATGAAAGGATGAAGGGTGACGTCGCCCAACGTCGAGGGAGTTGTTTGAATACAAATATGAAGAAGGAATTTGTGCCTCGTAGGGCGAATAGTCGAACGAGGTTTCGTACCGACATCTTGAGATGGGGACCGCTAAGGAACATCGTTAAGGTGATCAGCGATTGGGGAAAGGGGGTAAGAGTTGAGTTTGAGGGATTTTGATGGAGTTGTTTTGAGATTTATGAGGTAGACTTTAGAATAATACCGCGAGAAAAATAGTGGGATATCACAATACATGTTTCTTAAAACTCTAATATTTAATTATACATGAAAGTTGGCTTGTATTTTCATTTGCTCGTACAGTAGGGTCAATTTCTCTTTCGCTTCTGCTTTCATTATCTGTAAATATATAAAAACCACATGTTTTAGTTATAATTTAACGTAAAACATGTAGATATAGAATGGCCCTTTGCTATACTAAGTTAGTATACTAAGTTGGCTTGTATTTTCAATTGCTCGTACAGTAGGGTCAATTTCTCTTTCGCTTCTGCTTTCATTATCTGTAAATATATTAAAACCACATGTTTTAGTTATAATTTAACGTAAAACATGTAGATATAGAATGGCCCTTTGCTATACTAAGTTAGTATACTAAGTTAGTATACTAAGTTAGTATACTAGGTCGATTTAGAATGTTTTTAGTTGAGAACTTCGAGAGGATTCCTTCTCTATGATTGTAGTAGCTTCCAGTTGCCTATCAGCTTGCCCACGCTTTTTAGGATGGCAGTCGAGGGGCTAGTTAAAGCGACCTCAGATGGTAGCCAGGTAGCCGGTTAGGCCGTCCCCAGATGGTAGGTGAAATAGTGGCTTCCTTCCTTCGTATTTGGTCGTGGCTACTGGTGCCTATAAGCTGGCCCACGCTTGGGAGGATGATGTGTTGAGGGGCTAGCTAAAGCGACCTCGTATAGGTATTGTAGGGGCTAGCTAAAGCGACCTCCAATGAAGTTTGGTTTGCAGATTTAAGTTATACTTCTTAGACGTTTCGAAACAGAGGGGCTAGTAAAAGCGACCTAAGTCGGGTTGGTTCGGTGACAGAACCAAGTCTGGTTTCGGCGGCTGGCGGGCCTCTATTTATACCAGTTTGTGATACTTGGCCCGCACCAATCACTCGCTGTGCGAACTCGCGCACCAATTAGAATTAGCTTCCGGTTCGCGCCACTCGTGTACTATGCTTGATTTATTCGGCGTCCGGTTGAACGTGCGATCTGCGCAGGCGCGCTCTATTCACTCGCGGCACTGAGTCTATGGTTTGAATAGGCGACTAAACGCATGCGTTGCGCGTCACATGTTTCTCTCGCGCGCTGTTTGAACACACTCTTGCACGCGTTGTATACTATCTTAAGTATAATATAAAGGAAATTAGCAATATGTAATGCAAACAAAAGGAAAAATTTATGGCGGCAGGTAGCGGTACGTTACAGCTGTTCATATAATATTTCGTATTCTTATGTTTATTGCTTTTCATATATATATATATATATATATATATATAATCACTTTATTGTTCCCAAAGGGGTTACAATCTCCCATACCATTTCTCCTTAACAATTACCCTTACATCTACCTTAACCTAACTTAAACTATCTTATCCAATATCGTCCGCTCGCTCCCTCCCCTCCTTATCTCCCCCTCTCTCGCACGCACACGTACGCCCCCTTCTCCGCCTCTTGGACCTCCGCTTCCGCGCGCTTCCCCTTCCATTCTCAATCCTCCTCTTACTCACTCACTCTTCGTTCGCCTATTCCTACCCCCCATACTGTTCTTCTTTCCTGTAATCTCCTAATCCACTCCTCCCCCTCCCCCTCGTCCCCCAACATCTCCATCACCGCCTCTTGCCACCCCCTCTCCGTTCCCCACCCTCTACAAACTTCCCAGACGTGCTCCCACGTCTCCTCCCCTTGCCCACACATTCTGCATCTCCTTTCCTCTTCCTCCTCCCAGTATCTCCCCGCCTTCATCTCATTCCCTAATCTAGGACCTTACAATCCGTTTCCACCTTTCCTCCCCCCATCCTTTCTTCAAGTATTCTGGTACACCCACCCCCTTCACCCTCCCATACCATACATTATATTTGGAGTCACCTATCTTCCTCCACCTCTCCTTTTCCTGCAGCCTTCTCTCCCTCTCCACCAGCTCCTCTCCCCTCATCTCTCCCCTATCCCTCATCTTCTCTACCTCCTCCACCGTCCATCCCCTGTCCATAAAATACTGCTCCGTCTCCTCTTCCCAGCTCTACCATAGCTTTCCCCTCCGCATCCTCCTCTTCATTTCCTCCCAGCACTCCCTCGCCAACTCCCCCCTACCCCTCCTCCAACTTCCTCTCACACCCCCATGCCCTTATCCCCGCCCCTCCCTTCGTCATCCCCCTCTGTAACTCTTCCCTAACCATATACCCTGGGGTATTCCTGTCCACTCCCAACACCCACTTCACGTATCGCTCATGAATTGCTTCTATTTTTTCCCTCCCTCTCCACCCCCACACCTCCACCCCATAATTCATTACCGCCCATACCAGCTTATCGTACAGCCATAATCTTTTCCCCCAATCCTTCCCAAACTTCCTTTTCCCAATCCCTCACACCTGACCCATCACTGCAGCACCCTTTCTAACCCTCTCCTCTACATGTTCCTCCTGTCCCTCATTCCCCATCACCGTATATCCTAGATATTTAAAACTCCTTACCTCCTCCAGCTCCTTTCCCTTCCACCTCCAAATCACCTTACTCCACCTCCGACCCCCCTTCTACACCTCATCACCTTAGTCTTACCCACATTCACCTGTAACCCCTTTCCCTCCACGTACTTTTCTAACTTCCCCATCATCCCCTTCATCCCTTCCACGTCCTCTGCCAGCACCGCCACATCGTCCGCGTATGCTAATGTTTAGATCTTCCTACCCCCCAGCCTCACCCCCCAGCCGCCCCTCGCAAGCTCATCATCCATATCCGCTACCAGGAGCGTGAACATGATTGGGCTCAACGGGCACCCTTGCCTTACGCCCCTCGCCGTCCAGAAACACTACCCCTCCTCCTTCCCCACCCTAACCCGTCCTATCGTTTCCCTCAATACCTCCTCACATCTCAAAAACAACCCTTCCCTCACCCCCTTCCCCTCATAGCCTTTATCAACACCTCCCTGTCCACCGAGTCAAACGCGGCCTTCATGTCAACAAACAACACCACCATTTTTCTCTCCTTCCTCCCTATTTGTCTGTTGATCAAATAATTCAGTGTATAAATATTATCGATACAACCCACCCCCTCCTAAACCCCGTTTGACTCGGCGGCAGCATTCTCTTATCTTCCACCTCTACCCTCAATCTCTCCGCCAGTACCGACGCGTAGATCTTGTACGCCGTCTTGCGTCAAGGTAATCCCCCTGTAGTCCTCTACCCTCTCCCCTGCTCCTTTCTTCACCACCGGCACCACCCCCCTTCCTTCCATCCCTCCGGCCACCCTTCCCCCCTCCACACCCTATTGCATAACCCCCACAGCTCCTTTTCCACCTCATCCCCACCGTACTTCCATACCTCGTTTGGTATCCCATCCCCCCCCCCCCACGGCCTTCCCGTCCTTTAAATTCTTTACCACCCTTCTAATTTCCTCCCTTCCTATCTCCCTCTCTCCGTCTCTCCCCCTTTCCTTTACCCCCCTTTCACCACCCTCCACGCCACCCCTCCCCACAGCCCCCTGAAATACTCGTACCCATTCCTCCATTTTTATTTTTTGATTCTCCCTGTTCAACACCTTTCAAACCTGCCTTTCTGTCCTCACCCCCTCCAGCTCTCTTTACCATCGCTCCACCTCCTTCTTCCTCTTTTCCTCACACAGTTTCGCATAAGCCCTTTTCCTCTCTGTGTAAGCCTTACCGTCCCCTCCCTCCTTTCTCCACTTTCTCAATTCCTTCCTTACCTTGCTCTTCTCCTCTCTACACCCCTCATCCCACCATCCTCCCTTGCTTTTCCTCTCTATCCCCTCCTCTGACTTCTCCACCGCTCCCTTATCCTTTCTCCCAACTCTCCCCACTCCTCCTCCACCCCCTCGCCCCCTCTTCCCAAAGCTTTCCATAAACTTCTTTCTCCCCTCCTCTGTCCAATTCCCTCTTCCTCCTCCCCTTCTCCCTCATATATTTTGTATTCTTAATTTCATTGGCTCATTATTATGTATTTCATGCTCATACTCTTATATTGCTAGTAATAACCATTATATAAATGTTATGTGCTAATGTTCTTCGTCCTACGCATTATTATAAACAAACCGCTATCGCATTAATAGTGCATGGCATATTATCGTGCTCTAAATTGAATAAACAGTTCACTTTAAATTCCTCTTCGAATTAGTGTGTCTATCCTTGGTTACGAAGACTCCAAATCTAAATAGGCTACAACAACATCTGATTTCGGTTCGCGAACGCGGGAGTGCTCACAGTGTTTACAAACGCGTTTTGCATGGGCCGCGTACAGCCATATGTCTAGACGTATTTCGCGGAAACGTTACCTGTAACTTCGTATACGAATGCAATGGTGAATCCTATTTCCAAGCCAAAACAAACACAAAGTGCTATAACGGGTGTCCTCCGGGTGCTCGTTCGCCTTTAAACCTTCGCTGGTCGATTAGAGTGTTAGATTTAAGTTTCGCGCCTGACCTCCACCTATCCTCAGTGTGCTGGATTCAGGATTCGCGCCTGAAATCCACCTATCCTCAGAGTGCTGGATTTAAGATTCGCGCCTGACCTCCTCCAAAATCCTCAGAGTGCTGGATTCCAGATTCGCGCCTGACTTCCTCCAAAATCCTTAGAGTGCTGGATTCCAGATTCGCGCCTGACCTCCTTACCAACCCTAAGTGTGTAGGATTACGCATTCTCGCCTGACTTTTACCCCACATAGTCATCGTTCCTAAAGACCTCCACCCGGGACGTGACAGTATATATAATTAAAATCAAATTTTATTATGAATATGGAAAACTGTATAATTTAGAGAAAAAAAATAAATGGGACATAGTATTATATTAAATAAACGATTTTATTTAGCGTCGGTCCTCTATTAGGCTTCTTGTATATTTCCTTCATATCTGAAAACTCAAATTTAAACCAAATCCACCAATCCAATTGTCTTGTAGCTTTGCAGGTGTGCATAGTTTGGATGCCAATATAGTATATTGTTAATTAAAAAAAATAACCCCCAGGGGTGAGAAAATTATCCAGTCATCAATAAAAACTACAAAATATGTGAAATCCCCACAAAATTACCTTTTTTAAAAAAAGGTAATAAAAAGAGCGCCAAGTTTACAATCCCATCAAAAAGGATCCAATTTAAAAACATTGTCCTAAATTAATACCCATCGAAAAGAATTCCATTTAAAAACATTGTCGTAAATTAATAGCTTTACAAAACTAATGGTATTGTTGCGAGCACTCTATGGATGGAAATCCATGGCTCATTGGTGCTTGCGACCGGGACAAGTGGACAGCGAGAAGAAGGCAATCCGATCGATCGCCTGTCAAGCTGTCATTCGAGAGTCAGCCGCCATTACAAGCAGACACATCGATACTTACATTGCCTTGCACTAGAGATTGTATTCCGTTACTACTTTTCTTGTTAATGTTCTGTTACCCTTGTTGTACATTAGACTACTGTTATGTTGAGCACAAAATGTAACATTGGTGTCAGAAGTGGGATGCCCACTCGAAATGGTATGCCCACTCGCGTTTCCGCGGTCGCAGCGCAACCTTCCCCTTGAGCGACGGGTGACGCCTCTCTACAGGAGCTGTGCACCTCCCTACAACTAAGCATCGCGGGACAGATGCGGGAACTGCGGAGGGACAACGACGCCCGCTGGCAGAGGGAGGACCGTCGCAGAGAGGAAAAGGAAGCCGCTGACCGAAGAACGCAGGCGTTTCTCGAGGCCCGGTTGTCCGACATGGAGGATCGCATCCAGGTCGTAGTCTCCTTGTTACAAAATAGACATGGCTTACTGGGCGGGAGCACGAGTCTGCATGGACCAGAGAGAATTCCCAATGCGAATAATGTACATAATGATGCAAATAGTGTCGTAAATAGTGTTCGGGGACAAGAGACAGTTCCCAATGTGCATAGTGTAAATAACGATGTAAATAGTGTTATAAATAGTGGTCCCCCAGCGAATGTCTCTGTCCCCGCCTCTGTCCCCATCGATACGCCCGCCGCTACTCCTTTATCGGGACCAAATCCGCGCCGTTGAAGAAGAGGAAAGCCGCGCAAGAGAGAAGTACACAAGTGCAAAGATGCAAGTGGAGGGCAGAGACGCGGGATCCACGTACCCACGCCTTGCCCAGGGTTTTTGGAGTGGTTTTCCCCTGGGCTGGAAGGCGAATGCCGAGGCGACGGACGGAAGGGGCCACGCAGCGTCCTTTCCACCCTTCCGGACCAGTGTACGGCAGCAGGTGACGAAGACACTGCAGCGGTCGGGGCGACCGCTTCTCCGGAGGGGCGAGCAGTGTTGCGAGCATCCTATGGATGGAAATCCATGGCCCACTGGTGCTCGCGAGCGGGACAAGAGGACAGCGAGAAGAAGGCGATCCGATCGATCGCCTGTCAAACTGTCATTCGAGAGTCAGCCGCCATTACAAGCAGACACATCGATACTTACATTGCCTTGCACTAGAGATTGTATTCCGTTACTACTTTTCTTGTTAATGTTCTGTTACCCTTATTGTACATTAAACTACTGTTATGTCGAGCACAAAACGTAACAATATACATAAATTACGCCAATCATTACAATGGCTATTTATACGCGGAAAATAATGTATTAAATAATATTAAGCAGATATATTTTTATACAAATAAATATTTTAATACGAATAAATATTTTATTCGAAATACTTGGCGCTGCTCTCCGAATTGGTGTTGCTAATCTGAATAAATATGTATAAATTGCATTAAAACCTTTTTATTTCTTTCTTGTTTCAGTGCCACCTGGTCTTGTTTTATTTATTAACGAAGACAATTAACATTTTTTCAGAGAGCAGCGCCAAGTATTTTGAATAAAATATTTATTCCTAATAAAATATTTATTTGTATAAAAATATATCTGCTTAATACTATTTAATACATTTTTCTCTTGGTATAAATAGCAATTGTGATAATTGGCGCAATTTATGTTGTTTGCGCACGAACGCGAAGCTTCGACCGTTCGCGTATTAATTTTTAATGTAGAGTTAATTAGGTATAAGATAGCTGTTAAGGATAGCCGTTAAGTTTGAACGAAGGTCACGGACACTTTGTATTTACAGGACGTTGAACAATAAAGGACTAGTTTCGACACTTAAATTAACACAGCACAGCACGGAACTTAATTAAATATAATTAATTATCTATAACACTAAAGCACACGAAAGATTGAGAGCGAACTTAGAATTTAGGATGAGCGAGGTCTGGAACGTTCCAGTAAGCGCAAGCATGCGACAGAAGATCCACTACTTAACGAGTCGACGTTTCGTAGAAGAGAGATCGATCGCGATGATGGATCGGGCCGTTTCGCCGAATTCTGTGACGTCAGCACCCCACCTAACAGCTGCTCGTCCTGAGAGGGGCGAAGACTGTCTTGATAAAACAAAGCAGTTCGTAAGGGGAAGTGAGAGCGCTGCCTAATTAGGTGAGGTACCCGTCGACAGATGGCCCGACCGATATCATCATTGCGATCGTGCGTGACGCGATTTGGTCGCGTTAGTCGCTTTCAAAGCGCACGCGGTTTCGGCAACGGATCCGCGCCGACTTGGCCTGTGGCCGTTTGGGCCAATCCCAAACATATGTATATCATTAGTTTTGTAAAGCTATTAATTTACAACAATGTTTTTAAATGGGATTTTTTTGTTGGATATTAATTTACGACAATTTTTTCAAATGGGATTCTTTTTGATGGGATTATATTGTTACGTTTTTGTGTAGACATAATAAAGATTTAATGTATAACAGTAACAGAACATCAACTTGTATAAGAACAACAGTAATGAATACAATCTCTAATGTAGTAATATAAGTTTCGATGCGTGTAACGTTCTCGAACGAGACGTTGCCGTTCTTTACAGGAGATTCACGAGTAGAGCGGTTTACCCGTGAATTTGTGGGATTTGGTTCGGGTGGCGTGCGATTAAGAAATGAATTTCTAGATACGAGAGTCCTTCTTTTAACAATAAATAACAAATGATTTATTCAAAAGTAAATGGTAGTGACTCTAGGTCGAAATAGAACATATAATACGACACTGAGTCGTGCGATTTATGACAATTAATACAAATAAAGTAATTAGTAACGTCGTATCGGTCGGTAAATCGTTTTGATTTCTGTTCCTAACGCTAAATCGGTAATAAAGAATATAATTTTGATTTCGGTTCCTGACGCTAAGTCGGTAATAAAGAATATAATTATGATTTCGGTTCCCAACGCTAAGTCGGTAATTAAGAATATAATTTGATTGAGGCGTATAAAGATATAGTATAAAGTCTCGACACGAAGTCGGTGTAATACAAGATACGACACTAGGTCGATTTGGAATGTTGGTTGAGATTTAGAGAGAGTTCCTTCTAGAGGATAGATGTGGCTTCCAGTTGCCTATAAGCTTGCCTACGCTGTCTAGGATTGTTGCCAGGTTGCAGGTAGAGGGGTCCCCAGATAGTAGTGGAATTATTGACTTTCTTCCTTCTGATTTGGTAACTTCTTCTGGTGCCTATCAGCTGGCCCACGCTTGGAGGATGAGGTGGTGAGGGGGCTAACTAAAGCGACCTCGAATGGAAACTGAGGGGGCTAACTAAAGCGACCTCTAATGGAAACTGAGGGGGCTAACTAAAGCGACCTCGTAATGGGATTTGGTAGTCGGATTTAAAGATACTACTCTAGACGGTTTCAAAACTATAGGGGGCTAACGAAAGCGACCTAAGTCTCGAGGTTCGGTTGCAGAACCAAGTCTGCCTTCCTGCTGCTGGCGGGCCTCTATTTATACCGATTTGTGGTACTTGGCCCGCACCAATCACTCGCTGTGCGATCTCGCGCACCAATTAATATTCACTTCCGTTTCGCGCCACTCGCGCACTACGCTCGGATAATTCGGCGTCCGGTTGTTCGTTCGATGTGCGCACGCGCGCTTGATTCGCTCGCGGCACTGAGTTTACTATTTGAATTAAAGGTTATGCGCATGCGTTGCGCGTCACTCAGTCTTTCGCGCGCTGTTTGAACATGCTCTCGCACGCGTTGTATAATATCTTACGTATAATAAAGGAAATTAACAATGTATATGAAAAATAAAAGGAAAAATTTATGGCGGTGGTAGCGGAACGTTACATCTCACCGCCCGGTTTTTCTCTCGTCCCGAGAGATGTAGGTTTAGGTATGGATGCTGCGTTGATTATCGGGTCCCGTGAGGAGGTTTGGCGCTCGACCTCTTCTTCGATGTGTTGGAGTCTTCCCGCGTCTCTGTTTGGATTGACTGGCGTTCCTGTAGTTGGGGCTGGTGCGTTTTGGGTGCCAAATAAGAAAATATATTTCCATGCGCGCCGCCGTGGATCGGAATGGGCGAGTCCCGCGTATGGTTGCCAATCGATTTCTGGCACTGTTATTTTTTGTAATTTCCATGGTATGGATTTGGATGAGGTCACCGTTAGTTTTAATGCCGCTTGAATTCTTTTTATTTTACTTCCCGATCGGTTGGGCATTTTGACTAGTATTATCGATTGCTTATTATTATGTGGATCGTAAACTAGGATCGAATGAAACCTGGCTGTATGATGTCCCTAAATATATGTGGTTCTCCTTACGTTGAGTCTATCCCCATTATTGACTACATTTTCCCCTGAATTTTTCTTGTCTTACTCTATTTACAATGTTACTCTATTCTTCTACTGTCTGAGGTTACGATTTCTTGAAAAGCTTCTATCTTATTCTATTTACTATCGTTCAGGAATGCGCGGTTTGTTTACATCGCGCCCGGCTCGTCCTTGTTGCAGGATTATCGTTCTCGCTCGCTAAACAGGGATACGAAGGTAACGGGAAATGAATGGATTTATTAGGAAGGTAATAGAATTTAGACTTGAATATTATATATATATATAATTTATTGGGGCCGTGATTGGCCTCTTTCATGTGCCTCTAAAACGTTTAAGGATAGCCCCAAGTCAAGGGCTTCCTCATTATTTGAGCTTATGTGAGTGAATGCTTCAACACACTCGGTGCATTGTGCCGCTACACCGTAGTTAAAAATTTGTCGAGTGCAAATCATACAATACTTAAAGTTTATTAAGTTCCTTCGTAGGGTTAATAGGTGGCGGCTAGCGGGCGTATAATATTGCGTATCTTCCGCTTTTAAGTTTTTGTAACACGGATAACAAATTTTCCGCCGGTATAAATCGCTCCGATCTGTTCGGAATCCAGGCCACTTGGCTTTTAAACAGACCATCCGTAAAAGTTTTAAGTAGTGATCTTCCTGATCCTCCTCGCGTCGACGGTGTACCCATTTTTCATCGGGTGATCTGATTGACATGATTTCTGTACCGACATATCACGTATTTGTTTTAATGATTCGAATATAATTTATTCCTTTAATTAATATGAGTTTTATGCTGTTCCTACCTTAGCTTTCTTCTGCTTTTGTTTCTGCCTCTGTTTCTTTCTTCTTTTTTTTTTTTTTAAATAAAATTTGGACGTGGTTTTGGCGTGGCGTCACTTTTTAGAATGAGCTCTTGTGTAGTCCCCACCACTTTTGAATTTAGCGCTGCGAAGTTGCTAATGGTTTGCCGTAATGTCCCTAGGGACGGCGCAGTCTGGTGGCGTATAGGCCTTTTTTATTCTGTCCATGTGGACAACCTTAGTTCGACGGGGGCTCACAGCTATCTTTACATTGTTGTTTTTTAAGATCTCGATAATTGTGTAAGGCCCATCGTATTCGTCGCTGAATTTATCTCTTTTCGGTTTTAAAACCAGTACTTGATCGCCTTTGTGGTAATTAACTGAGGATACCTTTCGGTCGTAGTAATATTTTTGGCGATACTTTGAGTTTTCTAAATTTTGACGTCCCAGTTCGCGAATGTTAAGCAACTTTGTTATTAACCTCTCTACAAGGTCTGGATATGTAGTTAGCGGGTCATTTGGCATTAAGCTTGATGGTTGTCTGGCTTTTTTACCATATACTAATTCGTAGGGAGTGTATTTGGTCCCTTCATGTATACTAGTATTATAAGAGAACATTGCTTGTGGTAACCACTGGTCCCATTGTTTTTCTTTGGTTATGTAATGTTTTAAATATTCAACTAATACATGATAGCTTCTCTCCAGGGAACCGTTGGACTGTGGATGAAATGCTGAGGTTTTATACTGCTTGATATTGAAAGCCTTTGCAAAGTTTTGCATGAGAGAACTGATGAATGAAGATCCTTGATCTGTGAGAATGGCTTTTGGACATCCGTATTGGCATATGAAGTGTGTGGTGAATGCTTGGGCTATTTCTTCGCTTGTGAACGAGACTAATGGTATTGCTAATGAAAATTTTGTTAAATTGTCCTGTATGGTAAGTATATATGTTTTCCCTGACTTTGTGGGTGGCAATGGTCCCACAATATCCATGGATATTTTGTCAAAGGCGTCCAGTGGCGTATCTGTTATTATCATTGGTTCTTTTGTTTTAGCACGTACTAATTTCTTCTTTTGACAACTTATGCATGTTTTAATGTGTTGCCTTACATCCTTTTTCATGTTTGGCCAGTGGTACAGGTTTCTAATTCTGTTATAGGTTTTGGTTACCCCTTTATGTCCTCCTACTGGTGACTCGTGGTTTTCTTTAATTATTGTTGGACGATCTTGTTCTGATGGCAGCTGTACAGTGCCATTGCAGATTGTGATGCTAATATTTGTTTGTAAGAACCTTAGGGTGATCATTTGTTTTAATTTTTCCCATGATATATTAATTTCTACTTTGGGTAATGAGATTTTGTTAATATTTTCTTCTGTTAATTTATTATATAGGTTCCTGATTACGGTATGATAGGCTTCTTCGTTTGGAGGATCTGGCATTACCATCCCTAAGATGGTCCGCTCTACTTTGGGAATTTCTATTATACTTCCTGCCTGGAGTGGCAGGGGTAAGGTAATTTTAATTTGTTCCTTAGTTATGAATTCCTTGCTTTCCTCACCTACTGGTTTCCCATGTGTGGTGATAAATATGCCTGCAGTTTCCCTTCTCATCCATAAATTGTCTGCAATTTCTTTGACCCTGCTTGGGATCGATTCTTGGTTAACTACTCTTGGTAGTGCTCGTTGTCGTGGCGGTATTTGCTGTCGGGGTGGTCCCGGTCGTCGCGATGATACTTGCTGTCGGGGTGGTCCAGTGAATGTTTTAAAATTATTCTGTGGATCTTTTCTTATTATAATTGGGGATATTGGCCCTGATAATGTGTCACTAGAATCTCGTGTGCAGTACTTCTTTCCTCTTATTGGCGGGCTATTCGTCTTGCTGCTACTGCTATTACTGGAATCTATTTTCGGAGGTTCTCTATAAGCATGACTTCTTGGGACTTCTATGTTTTCGCTTATTTCCATGATTTGATCCCAGTCTTTTTCTAATACTTCTATTTCCATTTGTTGTGGGCTGTGAGGGCGGTTAAGGGTGGTTGGTCTGGGGTTTGACGGTGGAAGACCGATTTGTCCAGGGGAGGGGTGAACCTCTACTGATACCTGGATATTTTGGGTTGCTTTGAAGCTATCAGTGGATACTTCCATTTCTTCAGAATCCCCTGTTGGCGCGATTCCCCTTTTCTTTTCTGCTGGTCTGTTTGATGATGATGTGGTAGTCGTGGTTTTAAGCTTCCTTTTTAATTTTCTTCTCATTTGTATTTGATCAGGATTAAACTCGGATGATGATGAGGAGGATGATCCATCTCCTTTAGGTTGTTTTGTGGGACTTGGATTTGGTGATCCCGGACTTGTGGCGGTTTGGGAGCGTGATCTTTTCCCTTCCACTCGTAATGGGAATGCATTTACTGGGTTCCTCGAGAGGGCGTCTGCGTTAGTGTTAAATCTCCCGGGCTTGTATATGATTTTGTAGTCATATTCGGCTAATTTTATTTTCCAGCGCATGAGTCTGGAGGTAGGATTGTCTAGTGTATGTAGCCATTCTAGTGGTTTATGGTCCATCACTAAAGAAAAACGTTTCCCGTATACGTATGAACGGAAATGTTGTACGGCGTATATTAGAGCCAGTAGTTCGCGTTCTGTTGGAGCATACCGTGTTTCAGCATCGTTTAATATTCTTGAGGCGTAAGCTATTGGAAGATCTTTCCCGATTTCTCCTTGACTTAGAACCGCGCCTATTGCGAAACCAGAGGCGTCTGTAGTTATGATAAAGGGTTTATCGAAGTCTGGATATTGTAATATTGGCTCTTCGCATAGAGCATCTCGTAATGTCTCGAAAGCGTCTTGTTGTTTAATTGTCCATTCAAATCTGCGATCCTTTCTTGTTAGGTCGGATAATGGCTTTGCTATTTTGGAAAAATTCTTTATAAACCTCCGGTAGTATCCGGCTAGTCCTAAAAATTGTCTTATATTTTTCGCAGTTTTGGGTTGTGGGAATTGTTTGACTGCTTCTAGCTTCTGTGGGTCTGGCCTAACCCCTTCTTCGCTAATAATATGACCTAAATAGCAGACTTCTCTTTTTAGAAATTCGCATTTGTCTGGTTGCAGGGACAGGTTGGCTTCTCTTAGTCGATTCATTAGTCTTATGAATTTAGTGGCGTGTTCTTGTAGTGAACTAGCGTAGATTACAATGTCGTCGAGGTACACGAATAATTCTATTCCTTGTAATCCGGTAAGGACTTGGTCCATTAATCTTTGAAATGTGGCGGGGGCGTTTTTGAGCCCGAAAGGCATTCGATTGAATTCATAGTGTCCATAGGGTGTCGAAAAGGCGGTTTTGTGCTTATCTTCCGGATGCATTGGTATCTGATGGAATCCTGATGCTAGATCGAATATCGAGAAGTACTTTGCACTGCCTAGTTGGTCTAATATTTCCACTATATTCGGTAAGGGGTATGCGTCGCCTATAGTTTTCTCATTTAATCGACGGAAATCTATTACTATTCTCCAGCGTATGTTCCCTTGACTATCCCGTTTCTTGGTTACAATGAACAATGGTGAGTTGTACGGAGAAGTTGAATGTGAGATTATCTTGTTTTGTATGAGTTCATTTATTTGTCTATTAATTTCTTCCTTATGGACTTGGGGGTATCGATATTGCTTTACGTTTACTGGTGCCTCGTTCTCGGTAATTATCCTGTGAGACACTGCGTTTGTTGCTTCTAGTTCGCTACCGGGGAGGTGGAATCTATCTGCGTATTGTTCGATTAATTTTACGATATTGGCTCTTTCTTCAGGATTTAGGTGATTAAGGCGAAGTAGTTCTAATACTTGCCTAATGTGGTCTGGAGAAGCTATTTCTCCTTCGAATTTTATTTCCTCGTACTGTTCGATTTCTACTGAGGGTATTTCGATTTTTATATCGTTGGAGGATGTGTTTATGGCATATAGATATCCTATTCCATCATCATTAGTAACTATAGCATTACCCATTAAGATTTTCGGGTGTACGTTTAATTTCGGCACGTACCCCGTTTTTAGGCTTGGATTTAGAATTTTGATTGGGATTTGGTATCTCATTCGAGCTGGTATTGTTATCTCTACGTTTTGAAATGGAAGTAATTCGTTTCCTATCGTGATTCCTTTTCTTGAGTAATCTATGACTGCTCCACTCCCGTGGAAAAAATCTGAGCCTAGAATTCCGTCCTGTGCCGTAGGTAGAGTTTTGACTACATGTATGTTAGCTATTTTATCTAACAGTCTTGCTTTAATGTATCCTATTGTAGCTAGTGTACCGTCTGTAATTCCCGTTAATTCGTAGGTGACGTCGGTAAAAATCTGTGTGCCTGGTGAAACGGCTTCTTCTTTTATCACGCTCAAATCTGCTCCCGTGTCGATCATCATTATTACCCTATCTGGCTTAAAATCTGGACTAGATAAAGCTAAACTGGGGGCTCTCCATGTTTCTGATAGTCTTAATTTTAACACGGCTTGACTGCGTACAGGATTTTGAGGGGGGGTTGGCGTTGGCTGTTCGGAATTTGGAGTTTCTGCGAGCCTTCGTTTGTCATTATATATTTTCTTTCGACATTCCTGAATTGTGTGTCCCTTGTTTTTGCAATATCTACACTCTATTAATTGGGTTTGGCGCGGCATTGTTTGGGATCCGGTATTATATGACGACGGCCTTGACCCAGAATTATTAGGTGTTGACTGGGGCGCGGTGTTTATGTTCCGGCATTGCTGAACTGTGTGACCTACTTTCCGACAATAATTGCAATATTTAGATCGCCAACTAATTTGAGCTATTTGTCCTGCTGGGAATTTACTGCTACACTCTGTGGCTGAGTGTCCGTACCCGAAACAATTTGTGCACTGCGCGGAGTGCGAAAGTCCTTCTGCGAATTTATTCCTCATTATATTTTCCTGACACTCTGCCTCGGCTTTTATAGCGGCGCTAATGGCGGTATCGAGGTCAGTGAATTCGACCGTTCGCATTCGTGCGTAAATTTCTGGTTTTAACCCTGTTAAGAAAGCTTTAATGGAATTTGTTTCCGCGGATTGATTGTATTGCGCTACGTGTAAAGGAACCTCTATTTCATTACAGTATCTTAGTTGTAGGAGGATCCCGGAGACTCGACTGCTATAATCTACAGTGGCTTCATTCGGTAACTGAGCTATCTTTGACATTTCTCCATATAACTGGATTGAAGAATGTAGTGGAGCGAAACGAGAGCTGAGGACTTTAATTACCTCTTCGATTGTGTTATAATCGCCGTTAAGTATGACTCGAGATGCTTGCCCGGATAGTTTACATTTGATTAACTGTACTAAACCGTATTCGGCGTTCGGCGCGATCATATTTTTCGCGTGTCTACAGCATTTTGAAAATTGGTGTATAGTTATGTTTCGTCCGTCGAAAGCCGGAACCGTGTCCGCGGCATCGCGAATTCTAGTATGCGGTTGGCGCGCATTTTCCTGGCTTAATTGTAAGCGTTGTAGTTCCTCTACAACTGCGTCTACCGGAGGGGCATTTGACCCTGTAGTATTCATGATTTTGTTTCTTTTAACGCGCCTGACTTAGTAAGAAAGAAGGAGTCTTGTTCTTCGCTAGGAGAGTGTATCTCCTTTGCCTCACCTTTGCGGTTTCAAAGCAAATTATATCCCACCGCTGTCACCAAAATTAACTACCTGTAACGTTCTCGAACGAGACGTTGCCGTTCTTTACAGGAGATTCACGAGTAGAGCGGTTTACCCGTGAATTTGTGGGATTTGGTTCGGGTGGCGTGCGATTAAGAAATGAATTTCTAGATACGAGAGTCCTTCTTTTAACAATAAATAACAAATGATTTATTCAAAAGTAAATGGTAGTGACTCTAGGTCGAAATAGAACATATAATACGACACTGAGTCGTGCGATTTATGACAATTAATACAAATAAAGTAATTAGTAACGTCGTATCGGTCGGTAAATCGTTTTGATTTCTGTTCCTAACGCTAAATCGGTAATAAAGAATATAATTTTGATTTCGGTTCCTGACGCTAAGTCGGTAATAAAGAATATAATTATGATTTCGGTTCCCAACGCTAAGTCGGTAATTAAGAATATAATTTGATTGAGGCGTATAAAGATATAGTATAAAGTCTCGACACGAAGTCGGTGTAATACAAGATACGACACTAGGTCGATTTGGAATGTTGGTTGAGATTTAGAGAGAGTTCCTTCTAGAGGATAGATGTGGCTTCCAGTTGCCTATAAGCTTGCCTACGCTGTCTAGGATTGTTGCCAGGTTGCAGGTAGAGGGGTCCCCAGATAGTAGTGGAATTATTGACTTTCTTCCTTCTGATTTGGTAACTTCTTCTGGTGCCTATCAGCTGGCCCACGCTTGGAGGATGAGGTGGTGAGGGGGCTAACTAAAGCGACCTCGAATGGAAACTGAGGGGGCTAACTAAAGCGACCTCTAATGGAAACTGAGGGGGCTAACTAAAGCGACCTCGTAATGGGATTTGGTAGTCGGATTTAAAGATACTACTCTAGACGGTTTCAAAACTATAGGGGGCTAACGAAAGCGACCTAAGTCTCGAGGTTCGGTTGCAGAACCAAGTCTGCCTTCCTGCTGCTGGCGGGCCTCTATTTATACCGATTTGTGGTACTTGGCCCGCACCAATCACTCGCTGTGCGATCTCGCGCACCAATTAATATTCACTTCCGTTTCGCGCCACTCGCGCACTACGCTCGGATAATTCGGCGTCCGGTTGTTCGTTCGATGTGCGCACGCGCGCTTGATTCGCTCGCGGCACTGAGTTTACTATTTGAATTAAAGGTTATGCGCATGCGTTGCGCGTCACTCAGTCTTTCGCGCGCTGTTTGAACATGCTCTCGCACGCGTTGTATAATATCTTACGTATAATAAAGGAAATTAACAATGTATATGAAAAATAAAAGGAAAAATTTATGGCGGTGGTAGCGGAACGTTACATGCGTCTGCTCTCAATGGCGTCTGTATCTCAAGTGACAGCTTGACAGGCGATCGATCAGATCGCCTTCTTCTCGCTGTCTCTTTTGTCTTTGTCGTGAGCACCAACGGGCCATGGATTCCATCCATAGGGTGCTCGCAACACTGCTCCCCCCTTTCAAGGAGCGGTTGTCCCGACCGCTGCAGGTTCTTCGTTGATTGCAGCTGTACCCTGGTCCGGAAGAGTGGGAAGAACGCTACGTGGCCTCTTCCGTCCGTCGTCTCGGCATTCACCTTCACGCCCAGGGGAAAAACCACCCCAAAAACCCTGGGCAAGGCGTGGGTACATGGCTCCTCGCGTCTCTACCCTCCACTTGCGTCTTCGGACTTGCGTACTTCTTTCTTGTATGGGCTTCGTTTTCTTTGACGGCGCATCTTCTTCTTGGGTAGAGACTGGCGAGAGGTCCGGTCCTTTTTATGGTCTGACGACTAGTTCCCTGCGTTCCCTCGGCGGAAGTCCAGCGACGACGTTCCTCTGGAGCTCCAACGGTGGAATCCCGCGATGTTCCGGAACTCCCCTGGGCGGTTCCGCTCCGTTCCTCATCCCCTGCGATCTGGCCGCTCCGGCGTTTCGTCCTGGTTCGTTCTCGACTTCCTTCCAGTAGTCCAGTATTCCAGTTTTCCAGAATTTCCTTGTAAAAGAAACGTCGCTCTTATTAGACGGGAACCGAAGGTAGCTCGTTGGGGCCGTACGAGTCGGAAAGCCGGAAAGGAAGGCCGAGCACGCAAGCAGAGGGTCGCAGCTAGTCACAAGCATGCAAGCGGCCCAACCTCCAGCCCAGCCACCCGCCTCGCCAGCCCTGGCCGTCTTCTCTTTTTCCTTTCCTTGACTTCAAGATGGCCCCATTCCTCTTCCTGGCCTCTGGTGCTGTTCCAGGGGACCGTCCTGTACGTCCGGTTAGCGCTCCCGTTTCCGCGACATCCCCTCCAGCCGATCCAAGCAGCGCTTGTCCGTCTGGTGATTGGGGATGTCATTTCCCTCCTGCTGTCCACCCTCCTCCTTCTTTGTCCTGGGTACCCCGTGAGGTCCTCCATCCCGGCCGTGCCAGGGGCTCGCAGGGTCTCCTCTAGGGGGCTAGCGGGGCGCTTTCACGTATGTCCGCACCCCACTGCGGACTGCCACGCTATTATGGCACATTCGGGGAATTCGGGAGCGCGTATCCCGGCCGCGGTGGCAGTCCCCCGACACCTTGTCCCTCGTCGTGGGGTTTCGTGATTCCTGAAACAGAATAAGAAACGGGGGGCTGGACTGCGTACGCAGCCCAGTCCACCGGATTAGTTTTAAAACTAATCTTCTCTCTTGAGTTCAGGTCCTCTTCACTCCTCTTGAAAGTGTCCTTCATATTTCGCTAGGCGTCGAACGTGGACCACCTTGCACTTCTTCCGGGGTGAACGCTGAATCCTGTAGATGATGTCGTTGATCTTGTTCACCACCGTGTAGGGTCCTTCCCAATCGGACTGCAGTTTTGGGCACTTTCCTTTGACTCTTCGTGGTTGGAATAACCACACTCGTTCTCCCGGCTGGAACTCCCGAACTCAGCATTTTCGGTTCTCTCTCTCTCCGGGACGGTATTCGCCCTCGAACTCCCTCCGTCGCGGCTTCCTGTTCGTCTATCCTGCGACGATGTTCGCCCTCGAACTCCCTTCGTCGCAGCGTCGCGACGGTATTCGCCCTCGAACTCCCTTCGTCGCAGCGTCGCGACCGTATTCGCCCTCGAACTCCCTCCGTCGTGACCTCTCGTACAGCTATCCTACGACGATGTTCGCCCTCGAACTCCCTTCGTCGCAGCGTCGCGATGGTATTCGCCCTCGAACTCCCTCCATCGCGACTTCCTGTACAGCTATTCCGCGACGATGTTCGCCATCGAACTCCCTTCGTCGCGGCTCAGCAATCGCAGCTACGGTATTCGCCCTCGAACTCCCTCCGTCGTGCTTTCAGTCTTCCTTGTCAAACTCCTTAATCTCTCAATTGGTAGCAGTTCTTGCGGAGATGTCCGGTTCCTCCACACTGCTAGCAAGTTTTCTTCGTGTAGTCGTCCGATCGGTCGTCCGAGCCCTCGAACTTCCTCTTCTTCTCCGTCCCTCGATGTTTAATTGGAGGGAGGTGAACAGTTCCTGTATAGAAGGGTCCGTCGCTGCAGGAGAATGGTTCGCGGAGGCCGCGGATGCGCGAGTGGGCATCCCACTTCGAGTGGGCATCCCACTTCTGACACCAGTGTTACGTTTTTGTGTAGACATAATAAAGATTTAATGTATAACAGTAACAGAACATCAACTTGTATAAGAACAACAGTAATGAATACAATCTCTAATGTAGTAATATAAGTTTCGATGCGTCTGCTCTCAATGGCGTCTGTATCTCAAGTGACAGCTTGACAGGCGATCGATCAGATCGCCTTCTTCTCGCTGTCTCTTTTGTCTTTGTCGTGAGCACCAACGGGCCATGGATTCCATCCATAGGGTGCTCGCAACAATATGCTTGGCGCTCTTTTTTGTACCTTTTGTTAAAAATAGAAGAGTCACACGCGACAGTCACAGTGTCAGTGTAACCTTTTTTTTTTTTTTTTTTTTTATAGAGGGGGAAAATGCTTTATGCATACCCCGGCTTATAGCTGCCGGGGTTATGTGGGACTCCCCGGACTACTCCGGGCTACCCACTAAAAACCCCCTCTAGGTGCCGCCTTGCAGTAACCCCTGGGCTGAGGGGGGGGCTTAATATATTACTGCCCCCCAGCTTCCCACCCGCCGGTGGGAGGGGTTCGCACCTTGTCGGTATTTATGGAAAACCGACTGTCGCCTTGATCCCCTCATCGTCCGATTAAGGGAACGACGGGGGTGCCATCATTGTGCGTAGGAAGTACCCAACGCACTGACTAGAAATGTGGCAGAGCACAGCTATGGTAAAATAAAATAACAATAAAGGTAATTAAAAATACAACACCGTAAAAAGCGGTGACGGGATAAATATGCGGATAAAAGGAGTATAGCAATAAGTAGATAGTCCGTAAACGGTAAAATAAAATATAGTAAAATAAAATAAAATAAAATAAAGTAAAATAAAATACTTCACCAAAAAGCGGTGGCGGGATAAATACACGGATATAACGTGGGGTGGTCAATATATAAAATAATAAAACACCAAAAAACGGTGACGGAATAAATACGCGGATACCACATCGGTCGGACCTTACAAACAACAACAGTAAGGGAGTGGATTGTATCGTGGCCCCCGGCCATGGGTCAGCGACCACTGGCCGTGATCCAGGGCATCAGTGACCCCCCGGGGGGGGTTATCCTCCTTGCCTTGGCCGGCCTGGGATTTCCGCCCGCCACTACAGGACCGTTCTTTCTTTTCCTGGCCCTACGCCTGTTCAGGAGCGCCCTGGCAGCCGCCTCCTCCCGGGCCAGCCTGCCCTGCTCCTCGCGGGTCCTCTTCTCCAGCTCGACCTCCTTGCGGCTCCTATCGCCCATAACTTTCTCCGCGAAGGCCCGGAGGGCCGTCCATTTATCGGCCGAGCCTGTGGCCAGGTCTATCACCGTAGCGACCGCCACCGGGGCACCCAGGGCCGCCGCCAACTCCTCGCGCTCGGAGATATAGGAGGGACAGACCACCAGGACGTGCTCCGCATCATCCCGGGCTGCCCCACAGTCGGCACAAGCCGCGCAGCTGGCCTTGCCGAGCCGGACCCGGAAGGAGGCGAAGGACCCATGCGAGGTGAGCAGCTGCATGGTCCAGTAATCCATCTGGAGCGACACACCCCCCCCCCCCCACAAAAGGTACGGACAGAGGCTACCAGTCTCCTGGTCCAATTGTCTCCGTCAAACTCGTCCCAGAGACCCTGCCACTCCGTCAGAGCATCCTCCAGGGCACTCCTTTTATAGGCCGCGAACCTCGCACGAACCACCGGGTCTACGGGAGGTCCCCTGCTAGCCGGATCACCGGCGGAGGCGAGGAACACCGCCCTCATCATAGCGGCCTTGACGTCCAGGGGCATTCTGCCAGCCAGCACGCAGACCGCCAGGTGCGCCACCGTCCTATATGCTGTGGTGGTCCTAATCAGGGCCGACCTCTGAGAGCGCCTAAGAATGGCCCTATTTACTTTGACGTTCAGGGCCGCAGCCCACGCCGGCGCGGCATATAGGACTACCGACTCCCAGACCGCGTAGTACAGACGCCTCGCATGTCTCGAGGGGCCCCTGGTGTTCGGGAGGAGGGACGCGAGCGCACCCACGAGCTTATCAGCCCGCATGGTCGCGTCTTCCAGATGTAGCTTGAATCTCCTCCGACAGTCCAGCGTCACTCCTAGGTACCGGAGTGACTTCGTCGAGACACACTTGGCCCCCAGGACGTCAAAGTCCATGACCTTTGCCGACCTTGGGCCGGCCAACAACACAACCTCCGTCTTCTGAGTGGCAATCTCCAGGCCGGCCTTCCCGAACCAATGCCTGGCCTTGCCCATCGTGGCCCCCATCATAGCCTTCAGTTGTGGGACGTCCCTGGCCGAGAACAGCAGGGCAAGGTCATCCGCATAGGCAATCGCCTTCGTAAAGCGGCCCGTATTAAGGTCACCTATAATTCCGTCGTACACGACGTTCCATAAAAACGGACCGAGGACCGACCCCTGCGGGACACCCGCAAGGATCTCCCTGTCTACGCATGCCTGAGGGGTATAGGCCGTCACCCATCTGTCCGAGAGGTAATCCTTCATAATCCTTAGGACGGCCCTCGACACCCCTCTCCTGTCCAGTTCCGCAAGGATCAGGTCCCAACTCACGGTGTTAAAAGCGTTTTTAACGTCAAGGGTGACCATGGCACAGATCCGTTTTTTGGTTTTGGCCACACAGCCTTCCGCGAAGCTGGTGACCTCCATGATCGCGTTGACAGTGCCGCAGCCCCTCCTGAAGCCAAACTGATTGGGGTGGAACGGGTCATTGCCGATTTGCCCCTCGATCACCGCCTTAATAATGTGCTCCCACACCTTACTCAGGGCGGGGAGCACACTTATGGGCCTGAAAGCCCCGGGAGTCATCGGGTCCTTGCCCGGCTTCGGGATGAGCACAAGTCTGGCCCTTTTCCAAGACGGGGGAATCAGCCCCCGCCTCAACGTATCATGGACCATCGCCTTAATCTCCGAGGGGAACGCCTTCGCAATGCAGGCGACCACCTCGGACGGGACCGAGTCCATGCCGGGGGCCTTGTTGGGCTTTAACCGCCCCACGGCATCCCACACCATCGCATCGTCGACATTCCCGATGGTCTCCTCGATGTAGTGTCAGTGTAACCCTGATCGTGAGTGAATAAACCTGGTTCAATCCTGCGGTGAGTCCTAACTCTTTAACCGGCCAAAAATCTTACTACGCTCGGTTTCCAATCGAGTATACCCGTCCCGGCATCCTGACCCGATTCATCGAAGCCCGTCGGACAACAGCGAAGGACGACCAAGAAGCATCGCGAGATTCTCAGTGAGAATTCCACAACAGGCTTGTTCCACAACAACAAATTTGAAACCACCAAAATGACGATTTGCATAACCGTTTACTTCAAATCTCACTGTGAATATCACACATCAATTTTTTCAAAATGCCTAATATCAATCGTAAAATGTGATCTCCTTGGCGTGGAATGACCCATGTGACTGATATACATATTTCCATTTTAGTAATACGACACATTAAAAACTCTGTGATGGTTTGTTTTATTCGTATATTTCGTTCTAAAAGGCTTCATGAACGATTTATTGTTCACTGCCCTTTTTACTACAATGGGAAGAAACATTCGAAAATAAATACGCCATACAAATGTTTTTAGTCGTACTGTGCCATTTTTGGTGTGTAACGATCCGAGCTTCTAATTTAGACGCTTCAGAATTTGATTAAAGTTTCTTAAATTTTGTTTAGCACGACGTGCAACTTTTCCCTCAAGAAGGACATCTGGTTCATGCTTCAATAATCGGTAGGCCTCAATTAAGCACTTCTTTGACTCCTATTTAAGAAAAGGAAAAAGACTATTAGTACAAATTAAATAGAATATTGAAGGAGAACATTCAAATTTGAATATTTAACATTTTTAAGAATCGTTTCTTTTCTGTGAAAAGTAAAGGACGGTGTTAATCTTGTGTAATCGGTAGAACTCGAGGTTCTTTTGGGGGAAATTTTTGTAAGGAAACTATGCATACAATCTTTTTAAAACTTCAGGCTATATTATTATATATTTCAAGAAGCAAACAAACATTTTTTTATATAAAAATTACGTGGTAATTTCAAATGGCTTTAGTGTCTCGGAACGCCCAAGTTGGTCAATTGCATGCGGTGTAGGGTCCGTTGTCTTGATCTGAAACTAAAATACCATATAGTTTTGAGTTTTTAATAAAATTACGCTATGGATGTATCTCAATCCGAAATAATATTACTAAATTTAATAAGTTTTATTGCACAACTAACGTGAAATGTTTTAGTGAAAGACGCAATTATTTTTCAAACACTCTCCATTATCTTAATTTTTGCATTTCTGAATGCGAATTGAGGTTTTTCCGTAGTGGAATTTTATTAAAACATAAAACTGTATGGTATTTTGCTTTCAGATTATGGCAACGGACCCGAGCTTGCACACAGTTGAACAACTGTCACATCGAGGCCGCTTCGAAATACTTGCACCATTTGGAATTATCGCGTTATTTTTAAATAAAAATGTTTGTTCACTTCTTGAGAAACATAATAATATAGCCTAGAAGTTTTAAAAAGATTACTTGTAAATAGATATCCTAAGCCGATTTTGGACCAACGGGGGGCGAGGGGGTGAAGCGTGGCGAGGGGAACTGTACCGGGGCGAGGGGAACCGTACCGGGGCGAAGGGAACCATACCGGGGCGAGGGGAACCATACCGTGGCGGGGGGCAAGCGGGTGGGGGAACGCGACGGCGGACGAAGCCACCCCATGGAAAGTCTGGAGGGGGAACGGAACCTGAGAGCAGGTGGAGGAGGAACGCGCGCGCTCCATACACACACACACACACGCACGCGCGCGCGCGCGCACGCACGCACGCATGCGTGAGACGTGGGTGCGGGGGGGGAGGTACCACCGATGACTTCTCACGCGTGGTAGGAAGCGATCTGCAATACTCTTATCGCCCCAAGGTCAGATCGCACCCCGATATCTGCGACGTTCGAACCAGGTGTACGAGAGAGAGGTATGATGTGAATCTATCCTTCTCTCGATCCGCGCAGACAAACCATACGGCGGTACGACGCGTAGAAGATGTAAGGTGAAACCGGCATGGTCCTACTGTGTAATAACCGCGCCAAAAACACAGAACGAATGAAGGTCAAGTTCCGCGAATAATGAGGTATTACGCGTAGAAGATGCAAGTCGGAACCTGCATGTTGTTACGGCGCGATGACCGCGCGCCACAAGCATAGAACTGTAACGATGAGAAGGTTGACTCCCAAGAATAATGCGCAGCAGCATCGGTGCGCGTGCTATCTCGGAACCGCGAAATTCAAAGCGGACAGTGGCGACATTCGAACAAGGAGTGCGAGAGAGGAACGATATTTTCGTCTCTCTCTCTCTCTCTCTCTCTCTCTCTCTCTCTCTCTCGCATATAGCAATAGGAATAACAAAACTCAGAATGGGAGGGAAGGGCTCGGTTATACTTGAATGTGAGAGTGAGGGAGAGATTAAAAAGCTGAAAGAAACAGTATGTGAAAATCTGGGTGAAGACTTTGAGATCGTGGAACCAAAGAAGGTTAAACCGAGAATAAAAATTTTAAAAATTGCAGAAGATGAGATGAAACTGAAAGACGAAGACTTGATAGAAACGATCAAAAAGCAGAATACAATTGATGGGAAAGATGAAAGATTTTACATAAGAGTGGTGAAGAAAATTAGTAGTGAGGAGAGAGAATAGAATACAAAAACGAAACGAGGATACAAAGAAGGAATGGTAATTCTAGAGGTAGATGAAATAACACATGATCTACTGATAAAGAGAGGGAAAATAAATATTGGATGGAGAAAATCTCCAGTATTTGACCACTATAGTGTAAGAAGATGTTTTAAATGCTGGGGTTATTATCATATTGCCATAAACTGCACACGACAAGAAACATGCCATAAGTGTGCAGGAAACCACAAGTCGAATGAATGTAACGCAACGAAGAAGAAATGTATAAATTGTATGTATAAGAACAAAACATATAATTTAAAAATTGATGATGAACATATGCTTTAAATAGGGAGTGTCCAACGTTCATCAGAGCATTGGATGAGGAGAAGAAGAGATCTGGATGGATTTCAGACAAATAGCAACTAAGGAAGAAATCAATTATATACACAAATGCGCAGAGTCTGATGGCACATAAAGATGAAATTCAACACCAGGTTCTGAAAGGGATTAATTCAGTGCTCTTGGCATTGTCGGAGACAAGACTCATATCAGACATTGAAGATAGTGAAGTAAATGTGCCAGGATACAGTGTCATTAGGTGCGATGCGGAGCATAGAAATACAGGAGGAGTTATGTTCTATATAAGGGACGATATGAAATATGAGGTAGTATTGATGGACAAAATAATATCAAATTGTTGGTGCATAGCTATAGAAGTGAAAGATAATGTGTACAGAGGTGTGATTATGGTTATGTACCACTCACCGAGTGCGTCAGACGGTGATTTTTTAAAATTCTTGGAGGATAGAGTAGAACTATTGGTAACAAAAGGTCAATGTATAGTAAAAGGGGATTTTAATATAGATTTAATGACAGACACTTTCTATGTGAAAAAGCTGGTAACAGAAATGGGATATTTAGGGATGAAACAATATGTTGATAAACCAACAAGAATTACAACCAATAGCAAAACAATGATAGATTTAGTTTTTGCAAATAATAAGGTTAAATGTAAAGTGTACGAAACGCCGAAAATAACAAATCACTCGTGGGTAGAGGTAGAAATAAAAAAATACAACGAAAAAGGAAAATATAGAGAGTTTGAAAGCAGGGATTATAGTAAATTCCATATAGATGAGTTCATTAAAGCCATAGAAGAAAGGATTGAATATAGATATGATTTAGATGTAAATGAAAGAGCAGATAAGTTTGTTCAGATTATAGTTGATGCATTAGATGTTGTTGCACCAAAGAAAAAGTTTAAAATTCCGAAAATATGGGAAGGGAAGAAATGGTATTCAGACGAGGTACGAGTAGCTACAAGGAAAAGAGACGAAGCATATATGAAGGCAATATGTGCGCGTGATAAACGAGACTGGTTGCAATTTAAGATTGATAGAATCGCAGCAGTTAAATTGATTAGGAAGAAAAAGCAGGAATATTATGAGCATTCGATAGATAGCTATAAAGGTGACCCCACTATGATGTGGAAAGCGCTTAAAGAACTCATAAGAGGGGAGACAACGAATGCGAGAGAAATAAATAAGGTAGATTTTGAAATATTAGAAAATATAGAGGAATGTAATATAGCGGATAAATTTAATTTATATTATGTACAAAGCATTGATAATATTGTTAAGTCTACAGGAGGATATACGAACAGTAGGCAAATTATTCACACTATAGAAAATAAGGCAGCTGTGACGTCCCACTATTTTTCGCGCGTTTCTATTCCAAATTCCTTTCGTAAACCTCCAAATCACTCCATCAAACTCTATCAAACTCAACTCCTACCCCATCTCCGCAATCGCCGATCACCTTGATGTTATACCTTAGCGGTCACCAACACGAGATGATTGATACAAACTCCACCTCGCTGATGTATCTTAGAGATCCCCATCACGAGATAATCGTTACAAAACCCTCTTCGCCTATTCGTCCTACAAGGCACGAATCATTCCCTTTAAAACGAATTCAAACAAGTCCCTCGTTAACAAATCCCTCTTAAATCGAGACCACGTCTCAATCCCCTCTTTACGACTCATGAAGTCCAAGCCATTCTAACCCCTTTCTTATAAAATACCCAAGATCCAATCGATGAGTTGAGTATCTCCTTTCGCAGTCATAAGAACCCCAGAAACCTAATTGCGACGCATATTTGGCGTACGTGACATAAATATGTCTATTAATAGCCATACCCTTTACAAAAACCCCAAAAGTCCTACTGCGTCTTATTCCGAAATGTGTCAAGGTCTTTACCGCGCGTACCCCCGCAATACTCCTGTAAGAATACATAAATACGAGGTCCTGAGAGGCCTCGTCATATTTCATCGCTACTCTTTTAACAACTGTTAATCATCGGTGTTAAAGATTCAATATTATTCGAAAATATTATCAGTCAATCCTATTCAAACATTCACAATATTCAAAAGTGTTAAATTCAGTGTTCAACGAGAACCACTGTAAGCAATTATTATTATTATATGTTATTATTCATCTCCACACTACTAAAGCCTATTACTGGTTATATATATATATATATATATATATATTTGTATTATTAACGTCTAGTATCTACGTATACATAATCTCGTTAATACTTTCTATATTATATTATATTTGCATTACCTTATTAACGACGCTTATTGCGTTCATTGTTTACTACATTCATTTATTATTTTGTTAATATTCTCTATACAGGGTGTCCCAAAAATGTCGGAGTTCCTTGAAAGTGGTGATTCAGGGGGTGATTTGAAACAACTTTTTCCTTAGCGAAAATATTATCCGAAGCTTCGTTAACGAGATATTAACAAAAAAACCCGACCAATCAGAGCGCGCGCTTTCCGCCCGAGCTCCCGCGGTAGCGTTGGCTACACGGTAGGCGGCTGCGCTTGTACTACGAACGTACGAACAAGCAAGTGGCATGCATCGAAGGAAACGGCGTCACACATTTTTTTCTTCAAGCAGAATCTTAAATAATAATTATTTGAAGCGAGATGACAAGAAATTCGTAAATTTCGTTTTCAAATAACGCATAAACGAAAAGGTAATGTAACAGAAAATGTACGACAAGTGATCGTAATTCGTTATTGAGGTAAAAATCCGTAGTTTAATAACGGCCAACAGAACTAAATTTAAAAAATAATATTAGGTGTATGAATAAATTCTTTCCGACTGGATTTACATAATCAGTACAAAGCTACCGCGGTGATATTCGTAAGCTGCCAGAAAAATGGCAAAAGGTAATTAATAATAGGGGAAATTATTTCGATGATTGAGTCGCTTTCATATTTTTTAAATCAAACAGTTATTGTACCCCAAAATCGGAAAGGATTTATTTCTACACCTAATAATCACCAATAAATTAAATAAAACTCACCCATTCGGACATTCCTGTCCTTCCTTTTCGGAAACCTATGTCACTGGGTCACTGTACTGATCCTGGTCATCGGTGGACGAAAAGATTTATGGTAGGGTAGCGCCCAGTGCTCAGCTGATCGCAGGTATTCGCAAGACACCACCCGAAGGTAAGGGTCGCAACGTCAACTGCGTCCGGGTTAATGTACCGAATATTCACTTCACTGCACTGCTACTAGCACTGATCACTTAATTTAGTTTTCATGGAACGTGTTGTTCGTTATAAAAATTGGTGGCCCCGAACCGGGCCGATTACCCATATCACTGCCTCGCGTCATCATCAACCCCGTCGAGTATAATTTTGACGCCAAACGCCGAATCGTACCCTTGCTTGGGGTTTGGATGCGCGGGTATTCCAGTGCCAACGCTCGCACAGTAGCACTTGCGTCTCCGTTGTTCCGGGCGTACACCCAGAACATCGCGTAATAATCTTCAGCTGAGTACATTTCTGGGACGAGATTACTAGTTGACTGAGAGGATTTTTTCCCAAGCAACTTCCTCCACCCCCAAGTAGTTTCTCTCGTTCCATTATGAGTTTACTCCCGCCAGGACAAGAGGCTTTAGATAAAAAAAAGCCAGCACATTTTAGAAACACACGTGTTTTGCAGAAGTGCAACGAACGAACCATCCTACACTTTCACAAGAGCCCGCGCTCCGTCCTTTTACTGCCAATGTACCCCATTGCTTAGAGATAGACAGCAGACACCACGTGTTTCGGTTCGAAAGGGTCCGAAGAGACGAGAAACAGAAAGTCTTCAAATTGTTATAAAGAAGAAAAGGCATACCATTCCTGTTTCCGTTTTCCGATGCCCTGAGTTCACGTTTGCTACGAGGTGGAACCAGTTAAGCCCTAAATTACCCAAATTACCGTCTGTTTCTCTTCTCTTCGGACCCTTTCGAACCGAAACACGTGGTGTCTGCTGTCTATCTCTAAGCAATGGGGTACATTGGCAGTAAAAGGACGGAGCGCGGGCTCTTGTGAAAGTGTAGGATGGTTCGTTCGTTGCACTTCTGCAAAACACGTGTGTTTCTAAAATGTGCTGGCTTCTTTTTATCTAAAGCCTCTTGTCCTGGCGGGAGTAAACTCATAATGGAACGAGAGAAACTACTTGGGGGTAGAGGAAGTTGCTTGGGAAAAAATCCTCTCAGTCAACTAGTAATCTCGTCCCAGAAATGTACTCAGCTGAAGATTATTACGCGATGTTCTGGGTGTACGCCCGGAACAACGGAGACGCAAGTGCTACTGTGCGAGCGTTGGCACTGGAATACCCGCGCATCCAAACCCCAAGCAAGGGTACGATTCGGCGTTTGGCGTCAAAATTATACTCGACGGGGTTGATGATGACGCGAGGCAGTGATATGGGTAATCGGCCCGGTTCGGGGCCACCAATTTTTATAACGAACAACACGTTCCATGAAAACTAAATTAAGTGATCAGTGCTAGTAGCAGTGCAGTGAAGTGAATATTCGGTACATTAACCCGGACGCAGTTGACGTTGCGACCCTTACCTTCGGGTGGTGTCTTGCGAATACCTGCGATCAGCTGAGCACTGGGCGCTACCCTACCATAAATCTTTTCGTCCACCGATGACCAGGATCAGTACAGTGACCCAGTGACATAGGTTTCCGAAAAGGAAGGACAGGAATGTCCGAATGGGTGAGTTTTATTTAATTTATTGGTGATTATTAGGTGTAGAAATAAATCCTTTCCGATTTTGGGGTACAATAACTGTTTGATTTAAAAAATATGAAAGCGACTCAATCATCGAAATAATTTCCCCTATTATTAATTACCTTTTGCCATTTTTCTGGCAGCTTACGAATATCACCGCGGTAGCTTTGTACTGATTATGTAAATCCAGTCGGAAAGAATTTATTCATACACCTAATATTATTTTTTAAATTTAGTTCTGTTGGCCGTTATTAAACTACGGATTTTTACCTCAATAACGAATTACGATCACTTGTCGTACATTTTCTGTTACATTACCTTTTCGTTTATGCGTTATTTGAAAACGAAATTTACGAATTTCTTGTCATCTCGCTTCAAATAATTATTATTTAAGATTCTGCTTGAAGAAAAAAATGTGTGACGCCGTTTCCTTCGATGCATGCCACTTGCTTGTTCGTACGTTCGTAGTACAAGCGCAGCCGCCTACCGTGTAGCCAACGCTACCGCGGGAGCTCGGGCGGAAAGCGCGCGCTCTGATTGGTCGGGTTTTTTTGTTAATATCTCGTTAACGAAGCTTCGGATAATATTTTCGCTAAGGAAAAAGTTGTTTCAAATCACCCCCTCAATCACCACTTTCAAGGAACTCCGACATGTTTGGGACCCCCTGTATATATATTTTCTATTATACCTCTTACTACATTATATTCCAAAGCTTATTGCAACCAAACATTATTTTGTATTATTATTGTTTATGCTTACTTTGTTTATATATATTTGCCTTATAATCGCTTATTACTTATACTATTTTCTTGTATTAACGCTTATTGCATTTCATATTATAAATTTTACTAAAGCTTATTGCGGTTATTTACATTTACCAGTACCTTTGTATAATTTCAAATGGTTATATCTATGAACTTCATATTCATACTTTCATATTGTGCTTTATAAATGTATGTGCTAACCAAAAGTCCCACGCATTGTTATAAACGCCCTAACAAGGCTAATAAACCGCTTTGTTTTCTATCACGTTTCGAATTATTGTGTGTATCCTCGAGTCATAAAGATTCTTAACGAAACCAAGCTGCCGCAACAGCTGATTCCCGAGAGTGCGCCCAGTGTTTACGAACATACTACTGCATGAGCCGTGCAATCCACGAAAAACTAAGCGTGGTTTCTTTTACACGAATGCAGCGTTAAATCCTATTACGCAAACCAAAACAAATACGAACCACCATAACGGGTGTTCTCCAAGTGTACATTTGCCTTCCCTGGTCGATTAGAGTGACGGATTTAATATTCGCGCCTGATCGCCTCCAGAAATTCTAAGTGTGACGGATTCAACATTCGCGCCTAAATTCCTCTCAAACCCCTCAATGTGACGGATTTAATATTCGCGCCTGAGTCCCTCAAAACCCTCAGCGTGACGGATTTAATATTCGCGCCTGGTCTTCCCTCAAAACCCTCAGTGTGACGGATTTAAGATTCGCGCCTGGTCTTCCCTCAAAACCCTCAGTGTGACGGATTTAATATTCGCGCCTGAGTCCCTCATAACCCTCAGCGTGACGGATTTAATATTCGCGCCTAAATCCCTCAAAACCTCAGAGTGCTGGATTCTAGATTCGCGCCTGTCTTTTTCCTTCCCATTGCCGACGTTCCCAAAGACCTCACCCGGGACGTGACACAGCTATAGAGAATTTTGAATTGATAGATGGGTGCAAGTTGGATAGAATCATAATAGGGTTGCCAAAAAAGAAGGGAACAGATGAGGGAATAACTAGTGACTTATTAAAAGCAAACTGCCATACTATAAAGAGGGAATTAATGAAACTAATAAACGATTCATTAAAAGAGGGTATATGTCCAAGAAAATGGAAAACGTCTACAATAATCCCGGTTCCTAAGATAAAAAAACCAAAGAAAGCAAGTGAATACAGGCCAATTAATATATTACCATTATACGAAAAAGTATTAGAATTAGTTGTGAAAGAACAAATAGAAATGTACTTAAACAATAGTAATATATTAACAGAACATCAATCGGGATTTAGGAGAAATCATTCGTGTGAGACAGCAATACAAACTGTTATTGATGATTGGAAGCTGCTGATTAGTGAGGGAGAAATTATAGGAGTAATATTCTTGGATCTAAAACGAGCGTTTGAGACAATCGATAGAGATAGATTACTGAGGAAGTGTTATCAATATGGAATAAGAGGAATGGTACTTGAATGGTTAAAGTCATATTTAACCAATAGTTTGCGGATGATACTTTAATATATATGAAAGGAGGAGGTAGTGAAGAGGTGGAAAAGAAACTGAATAGAGTATTACCTATAGTGGAAGAATGGATGAATTTAAATAAATTGAAAATGAATGACTAATAAGACAAAATATATGATAATTAGAAGTGTAAGAAAAGAATTAAAGAAAAATATTGTATTAAAATGTTTGGATGGCACGGAAATAGAATGCGTAGAAAACATGAAATATCTTGGTATAATCATAGATAATAAACTCCGATTTGAGGGTCATTGTGATTATACAGGGTGTCCCAAAAATGCTGCGGTTCCTTGAAGGGGGTGATTCAGGGGGTGATTGGAAACAACTTTTTCCTTTGCGAAAATGTTCTCCGAGGTTTCGTTAACGAGATATTAACAAAAAGCACCGACCAATCAGAGCCCGAGATTGGAGGCCGAGTTCCCGCGGTAGCGTGGCCGCGCGCCGCGCTGCGACTATGAACAAGCAACTCGACATGCATCGAAGGAAATTGCAGAGAATGGCAAATGAAAAAGACGTAACAAATAAAATCGAACATTTTGTCATGGTTTGTTTGTCATTTAAAGTGAAAAATGAATAAAGGATAAATGGATGAAAATCATGCGTAACGTAAAAAGACAAATACAAAGGTTTTTTTTAGAAGAATCGAAAATAATAATTACTTGGAGTGAGAGGATAAGGAACACGTAAATTTCCTTTTTTAATAACGTACAAACGAAAAGGTAATGCAACAGGGAACGAGCGAAAAGTGATCGTAGTTCGTTATTGTGATAAAAATCCATAGTTCAATAACGTCCAACACTGTTGTTGATAATGAATAACTCCGTTTAAAAACTGCGAAAAAAATTTACGTACGGAAATTTGGAGAATTATCACCGGAAATTAGCCATAACCTGCGTTAAATTTAAAAAATAATAGTCGCCAATAATGTACCTAAAACTCACCCTTTCGGAAATTCATCTGCAGCTTGAAAATCTGTGTCACTAGGTCACTGAACCGATCCTGGTCATCGACAGACGCGCCGAATGCACAGCTGATCTCAGGTACACGACGCCATCCAAAGTTAAAGGTTGTAACCGTGATACGCGGGGTTACCGGTGGGACGGTGGAGGTACCGTATGGCCAGCTCAGGACGGTGGTCCAGGGCCGCCGATCGAGTGATTGAACGCCGGAGTAGAGTAGAGTACGACAGTTTATTTAAGCTTACGACTAGATACAAGAGATCCCGGCCAGGTCTATACTGGCGCACAGTGTGAGGACGGCTTAATCTACCACGAGTCGGTGGGGATCGCGGTGCGTATCGCGGCACGTATCGCGGCGCGTATCGCGGCGCTGATTCGAACGGTCGGTAACGAGGCGACGAATAGTGAGGGTAGAAACGATTTGACTGTTCGGTGTCCTGGCGGGCCAACCCTGCCGATGGACCCTGGTCGAAGAGTCTTTATTCCGGTCACCCAGTGGGCACAACCCGTGGGTGGAGCGGAGACTGTGGGGGCGCTCTCGAGAACGGAGATAGATTCGTTCGGGAGATCGATAGCGGTTGACGGCCTGCTTCCAGAGGATGGCTCACGCTGTCCTATTGGGAACCGTGGAGGTTGCAAAAATGCTACACAGAGATGCAGGCTGTCAACACACGAAACTGGTGCTTACACTAGCGCTTGTCTTTCGCAACCACGAGTGTCTGCACAAGAATGTGGAATCGCCCAGGATGTCTCTGGGAGAGGTGTACTGAGTACGTTCGCTTCTAGGCGGTCTCTGTCAAATAGGCCTATGCCCTCGGCTTATGTGTCCTCGTCCGCGGAGTTTCGGCAGCGAGAGAGTTAATTACTGTGTACCCTCTCGCGCCTATTCTTGGAACCGCGGACGAGTGGTGGGGGGCAAGACCGTTGGCCGCGCGCGGTACGCGTCGTTACGGTCGGCGCGTGGTGGGGGGGGGGGGGGGGCAAGATCGTCGTCCTACCGATAATAACTCGTTACATCATCTTCTCCTTTCGGAGGACGCGATTTTGCCCCGCTCTCTCATCCACCTCTGTTCTTTCGTTTATTGTATCTTATCCTACGGTATACAGGACGGACATTTACTTATTCTACGGTCTTAACTCTAACGGTCTTAATTCTACCTTAACCTAGTATCTCTAAACATTTATTCACAAAACGGCTTAACCTACTGGGGTTTAGGGAGGGGAGCTGAAGCGGGCCCGGAGCTGTTGGTTTCGCAGTAGCTTCAGCTCCATGAATCCGCCGGGAACGGGGACTCTGTATCTGAGGCCGACCTGAAATGCCTTCAGGTCGAACCGGAGCTCGGTCGGGTGGGATGGCTGGCGCCTCCAGGGTTGTCCGGCGTTCGTCGGGGGGAGGGAAGTGGACGGCGCTGAGGTCCGTGGCGTCGGCTCCGGCGGTGGTGGGGTCGGTGTCGGCATCGGCGGGATAGCGGGGGGGAGTGGGATGTCGAGGTCCATTAGGGTCGGGGGGCTGAGGGGTCGGGGCAATGGCTGGCTGCTGCGGGCCCTCTTGTTCGGCGGTGGCTGGGCTGTTGGCTCTTTCAGCGGTGGTGGTGGCGGCGCCTGCGGTCGTGACCGCATTGGCTCCGGCGGTGGTGGCGGCGCTCCTGGCCGCTGCTGCGGTCGCCCTTGTGGCTGCGGTGGAGGCGTCTCCATCGCCTTCCACGGTGGTGGCGGCGCTTGGAGCAGCGCCTCCAACAGAGAGGCGGCCGGGCCTGTCTCCTTCGGGTGCGGCTGGCAGGCGTCCCTGGCTGGCTGGAGTTGCGGCGGCAGGCGGCTCCTCTCGACTGCCTCGACCACGTAGATCCCCATTGCGGACGAGGGTTTTCGTGGCGGCGGCTTGGTCCTGGCCGGCGGTCCGCGAGCTGGAGGGGGGGGGGGCCGCCAAAGTCCAGCCGTCTCCTGACTGGAGGAGGAGCTGCTTGAGGTGGCCCCTCTGGCCGCTTCCGGATCCGGCACTCCATCGGGCGGCGTGCTTCGGAGGCCCGGAGCGGTACGGCTTCCTTCCTCACTGCCTCGTGTGCTTTCCGTGCTTTCGGCGGCATTGTGGATTGCTATATCCTCCTCTGCGCCACCGTGGGGTTTATAGTTCGCTCCCTGTTGACTTCTCCAGTGCAAAAGTGTTCCCGTGGAGTTTGTGGTCGTGGCCACCTGGTGATCGTCCTTTTGACTGGCGTTTCCCATACTTCGGACGGTGTTGTCGTTGGCCCCGGTGTTTATTCGCCGCGAGGTGACTGTGGTCGGTTTGGGGACGTCTGTACTCCGTGCTCCGTCAGAGGTGCCTTCCCCCTCCTCTGCACGCGGCTTGAGATCCTGTACGTAGGCTCGGCTCGGTTGGTGGGCGACGCTGGAAACTGCCGAGTTGCCTTCTTGCAGGGGCTGAACGGCGGCTGGGCCGGGAGCGTCGGCGTCTTGCGTCCCGACAGGGAGGCCTTCCTCCTCTCCTCCACAGGGCTTTAAGTCCTGTAGGTGGGCCCTTCGCGGCGTTTTTCGCCCATTCCGTAACAGGACCAGGTTTGGCCCTACGTATTCCTTAACCACGTGGGGCCCTGAGAACTTCGGTGCCAGTTTAGCGTTGAAGTTTTTGGCCGCGGACGACAAAGGGTGTTCACGGAGCATGACCTTATCCCCGATTTGTGGCCGCCAGTCCCGCCGCCGGAGGTTATATGCCTTTTTCTGGGTTTCGGTGGCCTGTGCTTGTGTGTGGCGGGCGAGGCGGATGGCCTCGTGCAGGCGTTCTACCTCTTCGGTGCGGTTTGTGTTCTGGTCTTCGGCGTCGTCGGTAATCCCGGTGGTTGGTTGGCGAATCACCCCAGGGATTGCTGGTTCGCGGCCATAATTTAGGTAGGCCGGGGTGTATCCTGTGGAATCATGTCGTGCGGTATTAAATGCGAACATGATCTGCGGCAGCCAGTGATCCCAGTGGCGGTGGTCTCCGTTGGTCAGTTGAGCAATCATCGTCTTTATCACTCGGTTGACCCTCTCTACTGGGTTACACTGCGGGGTGTACGGGGGTGTTCGCCGGTGTTCGATTCCGTACGTGCGGAGCATCGACGTGAATTCCTTACTCTCGTACTGGCGGCCGTTGTCGGTTATTACGCGCCGTGGGCATCCGAAGCGCAGGACTATTCGTTCTTTGAAGGCCTTAGTAACGGCGGGGGCGGTGGCTTGTCGCAGTGGCTGTATTTCGACCCACTTACTGAATTTGTCCTGCATCACGGCCAGCATGGTGAACCTTTTTGCTGACCGTGGCAGTGGGCCGACTAAATCCACGGCGACTACGTCCCATGGGTTGGCGGCTGGTGTCGTTTGCATTCCACCTGCGGGTGCTTGTTGTAGTGCCTTGTATTCAAGGCACTTCTGGCAGCGACTTACATATCGCTTCGCGTCGCGGACCATCCCTGGCCAGAAGTATCGTTGGGCCAGTCGTGCGGCCGTTTTGCTGCCTCCTAGATGTCCGGCGGTGGGTGCATCATGGTTTTCGCGTAGTACCGCCTCCCGGAGTGGCTGGGGCACGCACAATTTCCATTCGAGCTCGGATCGCGGGCCGTGGGCATCGGAAATGTGTCGGTAGAGGCGCCCGTCCACCACGTGGTACTCTGGGTAACGGTGTGGTTCGCTTTCGGCGGCCGTTTTTATGCGATCGTACCACGGGCAGCCGGTGGGCGCCTCCATGCTGTTGACCTCGTCTTGGGGGCTTCCTTCGGGGCGTCGTGACAGGGCGTCAGCGACCAGGTTGTTGGCCCCCTTCCGGTACTGGATGTCGAAATCGTATTCCTGTAGTTCTAAACCCCAGCGTGCCAACCGACCGGAGGGGTTGTCCATCGTACGCAGCCATTTTAGTGATTGGTGGTCGGTTAGGACCGTAAAACGGTACCCCTCGAGGTACGGTCGCATCTTCCGGATGCCCCACACCACCGCAAGGCACTCTTTCTCCGTGACCGAGTAGTTTTTCTCGGCGGAGTTCAAGGTGCGGCTCGCGTACGCGATAACCCGTTCCTCACTATTTATGTCCTGCGTTAGGACCGCGCCGAGCCCCTCGTTGCTTGCATCAGTCTGGAGAGTGAAGGGCAGGGTGAAGTCGGGGCAGGCAAGTACGGGAGCGGTTGCCAGCTGTTGCCGGAGTGTTTCGAATGCTATTTCCTCCTTCTCGCTCCATGTCCACCGTACCTTCTTCTGTAGTAGGTGGTTGAGGGGGGCGGCGATGTCGGTGAAACGTGGTATGAATCGTCGGTACCACGAAACCATGCCTAAGAATCGCCGGAGTTCCCGTAGGTTGGTGGGGGCCGGTATTCTGGCGATGGCTTGTAATTTCTCGGGGTCCGTTGCGACTCCCTGCTCGGTGACGGTATGGTCCAAATACTGTAACTCGGTTCGACCGAACTGGCATTTCTCCTTATTTAGCTTGAGTCCGGCTGCCCGTAGTCGTTGCAGTACTTCGCGGAGGTTGTCGAGGTGTTCCTCGAAGGTGTTTCCTAGTACGATGATATCGTCGAGGTAGGCGAATGCCGGGGGCTCCAGCTGTGGGCCGATGATCCGGTCGAGCAGACGCTGGAAGGTGGCTGGCGCGGAGTGTAGTCCAAACGGCATTCTTCGAAATTGAAACAGTCCCCTTCCCGGTACGGTGAATGCCGTTATCGGGCGGCTCTCCGGGTCGAGGGGTATCTGCCAATAGCCGTTGGTCAGGTCTATTGTGGATATGTATTTCGCGCCTCGTAGCTTCTCTAGGGTGGCCTGGACCTGAGGTAGCGGGTATGCGTCCTTCTCGGTTACCTCATTAACCCTACGAAAATCGATGCAGAATCTCCGTTTCCCATTTTTCTTTTTGACCACCACGACTGGGGAGCTCCACGGGCTGTTGGAAGGTTCGATAATTCCCTCCGCGAGCATTCGACTCACCTCTTCGTCGATGATGGCCTGTGTGACGGGATTCTTGGGAGTGTATCGATGTTTGATTGGCTCTGCGCCTGCTTTAAGGCGGATACGGTGCTGGGCCATGTGGGTGCGGCCAGGTAGTAGATCGAAACGTCTCAGTTCCTCTACGAGGAATGCTTCTAACTCCTTTCGTTGTTCCTCGGTAAAGCTTCGAAGTCCGGGAGGCGAATCGACCGTGACGGCGTCCAATCGTGGGTCCCATTCCTGTTGCCCTATTCGTAAGGTCATCCCCATCGTCCGTTGTGCGTCGATGCCGAGGAGTACGTCGCAAGTTAGGTCCGGGAGCACCGCGCATCGGAAGAATACAAGGCTGTTGGTCACCTGCGCGAAGAATGCGATTTCTTCGCGGATGGGTACCTTCTCGCCGTTGGCTACTTTGACGACCTGGTGTGTTTTGTACGTCGGACTCCCGTTCTCCCGACACCATTTGGCCATTCCGGAGCTTACATAAGATTTTTGTGCCCCGGTGTCGATGAGCGCCCGGAACCATCTGTCATGAATCCTTAGCGGAACGTATGGTCGGTCGTCTGCGTCGGGTTTTGCTGAGGCTGATTCGACGGAACGTTCCGGTCGGTGCCTCTGCCGCCGGTTCCGTTGGCGTTTCCCGAAGGCCCTGGGCATTGGCAGTCTCGGGAAGAAACGCCCGTGGTTCCGCAGCGGCTGCAAAACAGTTTTGCTGGCCGGCGGCAGTCCTGGCGGTAATGTCCTCGCTGACCGCACCTCCAGCAGCACTCTTCTCGGCGGTACCCTTCCCCGACAGCGGCGAGTTTCTGACCCCCTCGCATTTTATCGTCGGTGGGTTTGGTGGGGACACTGGCGGCCTCTTCCCTCCGTGCTCGTTCGTGGTCGGTTGCTAGGTCGATGAGGTCGGGCAAAGTCGTGAAATCCCGACGGTGAATGAAAAGGCGGTATTCGGGCCGTAGGTTCGAGTGGACCCATTCCAACTGATTCTCTTCCGAAATATTACCGTGGCGGTACATTAGTAATCGGAGCTGATCGGAAAAATCTGCGGCTGTTTCGGCCGGTCCCTGGAGGCGCTGGTGGATTTCCTTCTCCAGGTCGTGCTGCCTTCGCCGCGGAAGGAACCTTCGTTTGAATGCGGTGAGGAACAGGTCCCATGTCGGGAGGTTTTTCTTCTCGACACGGAACCAGTGCAACGCCGTGCCTTTTAATATGACCGGGAGGCAGCGCAAAATTTGCTCCGGCGTGACTTCGTAGCCTTCCTGTAGATCATCCAATTGCTCTAGGAAGTCTTCCGCTCCTTTTCCTCCATCGAAATGTCCGCCCCATCTTTTCACTCTGTCCATCATATATTGGACAGCCGGTGGACCGTTATCGGTTGCCGGAATCGGTATACCCGGTTTTCCTGGGGAGAATGATACCAGCGGCGGGTCTTTGGTACCTTGATCGTCCTCTATGGTGGCTACTACGGTGGGTGGAGGGGCTATCGGGCTGGTCTCGTGGTCCTCCATTATATTGCCAGCCCGTAGATGCGCCACTATTCGCGCTCGTAAGGTGTCGATGGTTCCGGTGGCGTCGAGATGATAGCGCTCCGCGAGTGCTATAAGATCGGTTTTTGTTTTGTCGTACACCCAGCCTACTCGGATCATTCGATCGTCCTCCGTAATTCCTAAGGTCCCTGTTTGGGCGCCAAATGTAACCGTGATACGCGGGGTTACCGGTGGGACGGTGGAGGTACCGTATGGCCAGCTCAGGACGGTGGTCCAGGGCCGCCGATCGAGTGATTGAACGCCGGAGTAGAGTAGAGTACGACAGTTTATTTAAGCTTACGACTAGATACAAGAGATCCCGGCCAGGTCTATGCTGGCGCACAGTGTGAGGACGGCTTAATCTACCACGGGTCCCGGTGTGTATCGAGGCGCACGAGTCGGTGGGGATCGCGGTGCGTATCGCGGCACGTATCGCGGCGCGTATCGCGGCGCTGATTCGAACGGTCGGTAACGAGGCGACGAATAGTGAGGGTAGAAACGATTTGACCGTTCGGTGTCATGGCGGGCCAACCCTGCCGATGGACCCTGGTCGAAGAGTCTTTATTCCGGTCACCCAGTGGGCACAACCCGTGGGTGGAGCGGAGACTGTGGGGACGCTCTCGAGAACGGAGATAGATCCGTTCGGGAGATCGATAGCGGTTGACGGCCTGCTTCCAGAGGATGGCTCACGCTGTCCTATTGGGAACCCTGGAGGTTGCAAAAATGCTACACAGAGATGCAGGCTGTCAACACACGAAACTGGTGCTTACACTAGCGCTTGTCTTTCGCAACCACGAGTGTCTGCACAAGAATGTGGAATCGCCCAGGATGTCTCTGGGAGAGGTGTACTGAGTACGTTCTCTTCTAGGCGGTCTCTGTCAAATAGGCCTATGCCCTCGGCTTATGTGTCCTCGTCCGCGGAGTTCCGGCAGCGAGAGAGTTAATTACTTAATGTACCCTCTCGCGCCTATTCTTGGAACCGCGGACGTGTGGTGGGGGGCAAGACCGTTGGCCGCGCGCGGTACGCGTCGTTACGGTCGGCGCGTGGTGGGGGGGGGGGGGGGGGGCAAGATCGTCGTCCTACCGATAATAACTCGTTACAAGGTCGCAACGTCAAGTGCGTCCGGGTTAATGTACCGAATATTCACTTCACTGCACGGCTACTAACACTGATCACTTAATTTATTTTTCATGGAACGTGTTGTTCCTACGTTATAAAAATTGGTGGAAATGAATTTTTACTTGGCGTTCGGAGCCGTGGGTATTTCCGCGCAAATTCTCACGCTGCAGCACTTGCGTCCTCGTTGTTCGGGGGGTGCAACCAGAACATCGCGTAATACTCTTAAGCAGAGAACATTTCTGCGACGTGATTGCTTGCTGACTGACAAGATTTTTTCCAAGCGACTTCTTCTACCCTCAAATAGTTTCTCTCGTGCCATTATGAGTTGACCCCCACCAAGCCAAGAGGCTTCAGGAAAAAAGAAGCCAGCATATTTTCGAAACACACGTGCTTCGCAGAAGTGCAACGAACGGACTATCGTGCACTTTTACAAAAGTCCGCGTTCCGTCCTTTTACTGCCAATGTACTCATTGCTTCGAGGTAGGCAGCAGACACCACGTGTTTCGGTTCGAAAGGGACGGAAGAGAAGAGAAACAGAAAGTCTTCGAGTTGCTATAAAGAAAAAAATCCTGTTTCCAGTTTCCATTTTCCGATACTCTGAGTTCACGTCTGCTACGAGGCGGAACCAACTAAGCCATTAATTACCCAAAACTGTAGGAAACCGTTGTCTACCGTCGACGAGTGGGACAGTACGGTCATAAACCGCGACCCTAGCGAAATGCTCTGCGTCGACGAATTCGGTGCGAGTGAAGCCTTGGGGAGGAGATACTGCTGTGAAGAGGACCTCTGTAGGACAGTCGCCGTTTGGGAGGGATGCACGTGGTGTCTGCTGCCTACCTCGAAGCAATGGGTACATTAGCAGTAAAAGGACGGAACGCGGAGTTTTGTAAAAGTGCACGATAGTCCGTTCGTTGCACTTCTGCGAAGCACGTGTGTTTCGAAAATGTGCTGGCTTCTCTCTACCTGAAGCCTCTTGGTCTGGTGGGGGGTCAACTTATAATGGAACGAGAGAAACTATTTGAGGGTAGAAGAAGTCGCTTCGTAAAAATCTTGTCAGTCAGCAAGCAATCACGTCGCAGAAATGTTCTCTGCTCAAGAGTATTACGCGATGTTCTGGTTGCACCCCCCGAACAACGAGGACGCAAGTGCTGCAGCGTGAGAATTTGCGCGGAAATACCCACGGCTCCGAACGCCAAGTAAAAATTCATTTCCACCAATTTTTATAACGTAGGAACAACACGTTCCATGAAAAATAAATTAAGTGATCAGTGTTAGTAGCCGTGCAGTGAAGTGAATATTCGGTACGTTGACCTGGACGCACCTGACATTGCGACCCTTAACTTTCGGTAGTGTCGTATACCTGGGACCAGCTGTGCACTGAGCTCGTCCATCGATGACCAGGATCGGTTCAGTGACCCTGTGACATAGATTTTCAAGCTGCAGGTGAATTTCCAACAAGGGTGAGTTTTAGTTACTTTATTGGTGATCATTCATTTTTAAATTTAACGCAAACGATGGCTTATTTCCAGCGATAATTCTCAAAATTCCCGTACGAAAATATTTATTCGGGCTTTTTAAACAGACTTATTCGTTATCACCAACAGTGCTGGCCGTTATTGAATTACGGATTTTTATCACAATAACGAACTACTATTATTTTTCGTTAATTTCCTGTTACATTACCTTTTCGTGGCTACGTTATTAACACAAGAAAATTTACGTATTCCTTATCCTCCCACTTCAAATAATTATTATTTTCGAATCTTCTAAAAAAAACTGCGTATTCGTCTTTTTACGTTGCACGCGATTTTCATCCATTTATCCTTTATTCATTATTCACTTTAAATGACGAACAAACCATGACAAAATGTTCGATTTTATTTGTTACGTCTTTTTCATTTGCCATTCTGTGCAATTTCCTTCGATGCATGCCGAGTTGCTTGTTCGCAGTCGCAGCGCGGCGCGCGGCCACGCTAGCGCGGGAACTCGGCCGCCAATCTCGGGCTCTGATTGGTCGGTACTTTTTGATAATATCTCGTTAACGAAACCTCGGAGAACATTTTCGCAAAGGAAAAAGTTGTTTGCTATCACCCCCCGAATCACCCCCTTTAAGGACCCGCAGCATTTTTGGGACACCCTGTATATTAAAGAAGGTAGGGAAAAAAATAAGTTTCCTAAATAGAATTGGCGGAGGCATATCAGGTTATGCGAGATGTACTGTGTATAAATCCATTATAGCCCCACACTTTGAGTATTGTGCCACACTGGTAATAGCGTTGAGCATAACGCAGCGTGCGAAACTGCAAGTAGCGCAAAACCGAGCGATGAGAGTAATATTACAATGTGATAGACATACGAGGGTGGAAAGATTGTTGCAAGCATTACGGTTTATGTCCGTAAACCAAAGAATGTACTACAATGCGTGTATTTTTATTTACAAAATATTGCAAGGAACATTGCCCGAACAACTAAGGAGAATGATTGTATTAGTAGAAGAAGTAAGTGTAAGACGAACAAGGCAAACGGGTAATGTGGAGGTACGATGCAGGAAAACTAAAAGTGCGCAAAAGAGCTTATTCTACGAAGGTGCACTAATGTATAATGGCATACCCGCAGAACTGAAGCAGTGTGGCAAGCTTGCAATATTTAAGAGAATGTTAAAGGAATATGTTATTTGTACCATACCTATCTAGTATATAAGACACTCAGTGTAAAGAAAATAGCTGTGAAAGCTAATAAAGCTCTCTCTCTCTCTCTCTCTCTCTCTCGGTCGGAGGTCAGAAAAAATATAGGGCGGTATAACGCGTAGAAGATGTAAGGTTAAACCTGCATGGTCCTACTGTGTATTAAACACGCCAAAAACACAGAACGATCGAAGGTCAATTTCTGAGTATAACGAGGTATTACACGTAGAAGATGCAAGTCGAAACCTGCATTTTCGTATCGCGTAATCCGAGAATAATGCGCAGTATCGGTGTGCGCGCTATCTCTGAAGCGAAAATTCAAAGCGAACCCACGCGCTTCTAATTATCATCGTCGTCAGAAGGAACGATTGCGTCCGCGATAGCGGCGGTGTTCGAACAAGGAGCGCGAGAGAGAGGTACGATATTTTCGTTTATCTCTTTGTCGCTTTTCCTCTCTCGGTCGGGGGTACAATATTTTCGTATATCTCTCTGGCCCTATCCCTGCCAGCGGCAGTGGCTGTGATGACAGCATCGGTTCTCGTCCGACCACCGAAGTTAAACATCACGGGGTGTGCACCGGGGAGAAAGATGAGTGACCGTTTTTCTCCCGGTGCGTCGCTTGCTACTGTGGCACACCATATGGGTAGGGGTCCTCCCCACGGTTCCGAACATATATTATAATTCGTGACTTCACATATAGCAAAAATTCCTTACGCTGAACCACATTGAGTCAAGTGATGTCTCTTTGCCTTCCCCCGACTTATCCGCTCACTAGGAAAAGTATTGAAGCTCCTACTACTACTCCATCTCTTGCATGGTTTAAATAAATGATACTATAGAGGATAGACTCTCTGAGGTGTACCGCCGTCAGTTGGACCTTTCATAAACCGACACTATTACTATCTGTCTCTATATTCCTCTCTCGATCGCGGAGGGAAGAGAAAACATTCGGCAGCACGACGCGTAGAAGATGCAAGTCGAAACCTACATGTTGTTATGGCGTGATAACCGCGCGCCACAAGCATAGAACTGTAACGATGAAGACTCGTTGACTTCCGAGAATAATGCGCAGCAGCAGCGGGTGCGCGCCATCTCGGAACCACGAAAATTCAAAGCGAATCGACGCGCTTCTGGTTGCGATACTGATCGAAGGTAAACTTTCAAGAAGAATAGCATGAGTAAAAGCGCGATATGACTTAAGGTAGAGAAGAATATGATGAGTAAAAGCATGGAATGACTTAAGGCGGAATTCTATGTACCCCTTTTGTGCAAGTGTAAGGGGGGAGATTAGATTATCTAGCACCGAATGAAGATCAAAAGAGCGCTAATTTTGGGATATGTTACATCTACCGCAGGTAAGAAAGGATCGTGTAAGGTATCAGGTAATACTACAGGTATTCGTATGAAAAAGTGTTGTATTTATTGGGAATGTATATAGTCATGTATACATTATTATGGTATGTTGCGAGCAGCGTCTATCATCGAATCCAAGCCCGATACGAATAATTCACAATCCAACAAAGAATGCGGTTCGAAGTATTCGCTTTCTGAAATACATTTGTCATAGTCCGCGGTCGATGTCGTAGCGGTGCGTATAATGTCGACAAAGGATGCGTATTTGCTGTTTACGGAGTTCAGAATTTCCGACAATCACGAGAACATATGATCGATGCAGCGATCGTATTTAAACATTTGGCGTATTGTAGGTTCGGTCATGTATATGGTGGAAGTGCTATCCGATAATTTAACAATTCATTGACCGTTGATTCGCGTGAAGTCGACGCGCAAATGATTGACGGCGACAGGATCTTGAGGCGATGAAGCTGTGTCATTACAGAATCGCTGAAGTATCTCCAGTTCTTGCTGCAGCAGAAGTTTCCGCGTAGATATCGGGAAGCACAGTTCGTTGGATTTGTTGTCGACTATGGCGATTTCAACGCAGCACGAATCCCGACCGATGCGAATTCCAATTACGATGCGTTTGTACGTGGTCAAGGTCAATGGGTAATCGCGCCCCATGATTCGTATGCTGGATTTCTTCGGCGATGTTGCAGATTTAAGAAACAGGCACAGAATTAATGCTTCGATCGGTTTCGTGTAAAATCAAACAGTATACAGACGTAAATATACTTTACATTCGGACGATACTGTTTATTAGGAAAATCGGTATCGTTGTAGCGGTTGAGGGGGTTCTCGACCATGTAGGAAGCGTCGTTGAAACGTCGGTTAAACATTTTGAATTCACTGTGACTTAGTATACTGAACGATTGCGAATACTAACTGTGTAGGCAAACACCTACGGGATGTAATGTGGTCTGCAAGACCGATCGGTACTTCTTTAATAGTGGTTCACAATCACACATGTCCAAAAGTACAGTATGTTGATCGGGGGGGGGGGGTGTAGTGAAGTTGTACGTTGTACGAACAAATGAAAAGAAAAAGAAAACGTGATGAAGGAAAAAACAGTGCAGGAAGAAGTGTATATTGAGAAGAAAATGTAGATGGAAGAAGCAAGTGTCAGTATATGAAGTAGTCCTGTAAAAAATATAAAATTATGCCTTGGAAACTTATCCGAGATAATGAGTCGTGAGTATGCGTTTGCAGGCATCCCTGAAGGAGGTTGAAATGGAGAAGAAGGAAAAGGATGGTAAGAAGCATTAGGAGAAGAACGGAGTCAGTATAGTGAACAAGAACCACGATATCTAAATGGGCAATCGTGATAACGATTCGGTAGCCCCTACTGTGCGATGGATATACCCACCATGCATCGTGCTTATCACAGTCTTTAAGAAAGGTTGACACACCAATGCGAGGGATCATTACGCGTTTCAATCAGGATGTGGCGCGACGACAGAAACGAGACGAAGGAGTATTTGGTAAATGCTATTTGCCTACGAGGCCTTTTCATAAAAAGTACATGTTTCCCATAGTTTCTCATATGTTTCAGCGAACGGAGTATCCATATATGAAGTGATACTACAGCATTAAATGTAGAAAACTAATTCATGGTGTCAGGCAGATTTGACGCGAGGTTCGAGACAATTTAGACCGTTGGGCGTTCAACGACGATAACGACGATCCGGACTTTTGGAGGCTACGACGATTGTTCGAGCCGTAAATGTACGTATATGTGTTCAGAGGATTTATTCGATATAATACAATCACGATTTGATGCACGTGCATAATGATTACAATATACTGTATAAGCATTACTTTGCGTGTCGTAGAGTGTATTAACTTGCAACCGAGACAGTCGTTGCATCAGAGGTATCTTCCGATGGAGTCACCGGCACAACCATCGTTATCGAGGTCGAGACAGTCATCGTTACCCTCTTCGAGATAGTCACCGTTACCGTCATCGCCATTAACATTATCGAGACGATTGAAGTTGTCATCGTCGAGGCAGCCGCCGTTACCGGCATCGAGACACTCACCACCTGAGGAAGTAACCCTTACCGATATCGGGCAGTCACGATGAACGGAACGCAAGATTTCGTAAGAAACCACGGAAATCCAACTCATTTAGGTTGGTTTCTCAATGCCCAAAGAAAATACATTATGCAACTTAAAAAGTATTATCTGAAGTATCGCAATTCCCTTGTGTAAGTTCAAATAATCGATTAAAAAGTTCTTCGATCTTAATACAATTCTTACCCCTTACCGATACCGGGGGCAGTTACGATGAGCCATTCCGTTGTCGCGGATAGTTCGTGTTTTTTTTCTCAATCAATGTAGGAACAATTTGAAAACTAGAATAAGGGATTGTTATACTGTACTTGGTGTCAGGTTTCGACATTTTTGGAAGAGGTAAATCAACTAATAAATGGCGCTTTTAACGCCTTTCATACGCTGCTGATATTTTTTCTGGTAACAATAAGGGATCTGTTTCCATTTGCGATACAGGGAGTTGAGAAGATGGCGATTCTAAAGAATACTGTATAAATACAGTTGCAATTCCGTTGTCGCGGGTAGTTTGTTTTCTCATTGAATCATTCGGACCTAAAACATCCGCACAGTGATGTAAATTTGTATCACGAACAAACAGAAAATGTATTATATAATAAGATGATAAGATGCTTTACTTGTTCCCGACAGAGGTATATTGTCGAATGGTAGGAAGCCTACACCATTAGGACTAGAATTGATCGTTCGCGATATATCATACGTCATAGTACTGTTAATGATAATCATATACCTCATAATCTATGTATAATGACGATGATGATGAGGAGGAGGAGCAAAAATAATAAAAAATTTGTGTCACATAAAAAGAGTATGTTTATTTGCATGTGGGTCTCCTTGTATGTTAAAATATATTTCAATAAAAAATTTTATTCGTGTATAGAATATATAACAAGTATGTGAAGTATATGAAGTATAAATGAATGTACAGTATATGTATTGACTATTTATTTAAAGTACTGCACGTGCTTCGCAGAATCTGGAAACACCAACCAAACGGTTATGCGCATTGGTAGATCTAGTACGTAGACTATGTGAAAGTAGGGGGACCTCTCCAGAGAATGAACACTCCTGAGTAAATGTGCGTTGCTCATGTAATACCAAAAATTAACGTCTATTGCACTCATGTCACAGTGAAACTTACACCGATATTTAGAGTGGACACCCACAGACGTCTCGCAAACGCGTTTTTCTTTTTACTTATAACTTATGCGGCATTAATTCCGTTTATTCAACAGTTGTTCTCACGGCCGTTCATTCACTGGCAAACCTGGACATTTCTTACTTTACCAATAAAGGAGCAACTTACTCGGTCTTTGTTTTTTCTTGACACTTTCGTCACCAGTGTGGAGATTAGGTTAATCCACCCCAGAAAACAAATTTCAACTATGCATGATTATGATCTTATAAAACTACTTAGTAGCTGGTCTGGAGGCAACTCAAACGTCCCGTTTGTCAGAACTTTTCCAAAATTTGAGTATGATAGAATACCACCACCACTATTTTTTCCATAGGAACCGATATCGACTATAATAAAATTGTTATTAGCATCAACCATAGCCAAAAGCACAACTGAGAATGTTTTTTTATACTTCAAATAGTTCGAACCACTATTTGGCGGAGCCTGAATTGTAATTTGCTTCCCTTCCAACGCTCCCAAACAATTCGGAAATTTACAGCAGTTCCAAAATTGCGTTGTTATATTTTTCCACGTATCCATGTTTGGAGTAGGCATAACTTCAGTAATTAGTTGATGTATTATTGCCCTGCACGTTTCTTTAACTATTTTGTACACTGTTGTGTGTCCTAAACGATAGCTAAATGAAATACTTTTAAAAGAATCTCCTGTTGTCAAGTACCTAAAAAATGAAATAACAGGTTATTAACAAAACTCAAGATAATTCGCTATATAAATATGTACAAACCAGTTGTACTTATGTTTTTAGATTCATTGTGCAAAACAAAATGGCAAAATATCACAGACCAATTCAGAAAAAATCTAGCCAAAAAGGTAACAAAAAGCGGTCAGTCAGCAGGAAAAATGAGAAAATATAAATATGAAGACATTTTAAGCTTCTTGTTACTACGTCTTATGGAAAGAGATACTATATCTAATATCCATCCTTCTCCTGAGAGTAAGGATCAAAGAGATAATCCTCGTACAAGTGTAGAAGTTGATTATGACCAGTTAGAACTTATTGTTCGCCAGTCACCCCATCTAGATCAAAGTACACAGGTGAGCTCACCAAAAACCGCAAGATCAACTCAAGGAAGCATGAGCACACCATCAACCTCAACATCAACTCAAGGATGCATGAGCATGGAGCCTAGCGTGGAAAAGTTGTGTCATTAGGAGTTACAGGCACACGCAAAACATGGGGGTCGTGCCTCAATTTTTCACCGGGACCAGAGCCCGGTGAAATTTTTTTTTCGAAAATTTTTTTTTCAAAAATTTTTTTTAGCCTAGAGTTTTTTTGTGTTTCTCAGTATCCCCTAAAAATCTGAAGTCATTTGTAAATTATTTAACCGCCCCCCATGGGTCAACAATATAAATAAATAAGTAAATAAATGTATTTTTTATTTTAATTGTACAGCCTTTCGCGTAATTTGATATTTTAGCATGAAAAATAATATATGCTTAATACCAAATTAACCCAGAACTCACCACGTGGAGGTATCTGCACCAGGAGTTCCACCCGCCCACCCTTCCATGTAATCTTACGTTTCAGTTTCACTTACTCTTTTTTAGCAAAATATTGACTTTTATTGTCAAATGTAGGTAATTCCGACCTGGCTTCTAATTTAGCTCTTATAAATCCATCTCTGGATAATTCACCACCTACTTTTTGTGAAGCATCGGTGACCAGTTTTACACACCGCTCAACAGCTTGAGTATGGCAAGGAAACTTTTCAAAATGTGGTAAATTTTTTCCTTCCACAATATTTTGTAATTTAGCATTACTAAACTTCATTGTAAGCGGTGGTTCTGTTACAATACACTTTTGTCAGTCAATTATATTAATATAATCCGGAGAGTAGATATCCTAGGCCGATTCTAATCCAGGGTGCAACGAGGGGTGAGGCGGGGCGAGGGGTAGTGCACCGAGGCAAGGGGAGGCGGGTGGGGAAACGCAACCCGTGGAAGAGGGGATGAGTCAGTGGTTGGGGGGGGCCGGCTCATGGAGTGTGGAGGAGGAACAAGACCTGGGAACAGGTGGGGGGGGGAGGGGGGCGCGCTCGCTCCACACACACACACATACACACACACACACATGCGTGAGAGGTTGGGGGGGAGGGATACCACCGATGACTCGTCACGCGTCGTAGGAAGCGATCCGCAACCCTCTTATCGCCTCAAGGTCAGATCGCACCCCGATAGCGGCGACGTTTGAAAAAGGAGCGCGAGAGAGAGGTACCATATTTTCGTTTCTGTCTCTGTTCCTCTCCCGGTCGGGAAAAACATACGGCGGTACGACGCGTAGAAGATGCAAGTCGAAACCTGCATTTCGGTATACGGCGCGATAATCGCGTCAAAAACATATCACTGTAACGATAGAAGGTTGACTTCCGAGAATAATACGCAGCAGCCTCGGAACGCTTCTGTTCGCGATAATGAGTGCAGGTAAACATTCGAGAAGAATACACATACATATGCTTAAAAGCGATCACGTAGCAGCAGAATATGATGTGTACAAGAAAGAAGCGATGTGGTCGAATACTTTTGTAGGCAGTGTGATACTATTCGAAATGCGTAGTAAGAGGTATAGATGTTTCGAGATCGTACGTATCTAGTGTAAGAAATGAAGATCGAAAGAACGTTACATAGGTTTTGGGAGAAGGTACATCTACCGCAGGTAGGAAAGGATCGTGTAAGGTAGCAGGCAATACAGGTATTTGTATGAAAAAGTGTTGTATTTATTAGTAAAAAAAATAGACATGTTCACAGTATTATGATACGTTGTCAGCAGCGTCTATCATCGAATGCAAGCCTAACGCTAATAATTCACAATCCAACAAAGAATGTGGTTTGAAGTGTTAGTTTTCGGAAATAAGTTTTTCATAGTTTGCGGTCGGTGTCGTAGCGGCGCGTATAATGGCGACAAAGGAAGCTTATTTGCTGCTTACGGAGTCTAAATTTCCGACAACCACGAGAACATATGATCGATACAGCGATCGTATTTAAACATTTGACGTATCGTAGCTTCGGTCATGTATATGGTGGACGTGCTATCCGATAATTTGACAATCCGTTGACCATTGATTTGTGTGAAGTCGATGCGTAAATGATCGACGACGATTGGATCTTGAGGCGCTGGAGTTGCGTCGGTACGGAATCGCTGAAGTATCTCCGGTTCTTACTGCAGAAGAAGTTTCCACGTAGCATCGGGAAACACAGTTCGTTGAATTTGTTGTCGAGTATGGCGATTTCAACGCGACACGAATCCCGACCAATGCGAATTCCAATTGCGATGTGTTTGTAGGTAGTCAAGGTCAATGAGTAATCACGTCCCATGATTCGAACGATGGTTTTCTTGGGCGATGTTGCGGATTTATCGCTGTAAGAAACACACGTGCAGAGTTAATGCTTCGAACGGTTTCACGTAAATTGAAAAGTATGTAGACATATATGTACTACGTACCGTATTTTCGAACGCCGTTGTTTAGTCGGGAAATCTGTATCGTTGCAGCGGTTAAGATGGTTCTCGCCCATGTAGAATGTATCGTTGCAATGTCGGTTAAACATGTTGAACGCGCACTACAGCTGAGTCAACTGAACGGTTGTGGATAGTAACTGTGCGGGCACGAACGCACGCGAAGTAATGTGGTCCACAAGACCGATCGGTACCACTTTTATAGGGGTTAACATGTACAAACGTACAGTGTGAATTGGATGGTGGGGGATAGTGAAGTTGTACACAGTATGAAAAATAAAAAGAAAAAGAAAAAAAACATGATCATGGGAAAACATAGTGCAGAAAGAAGTGTACAGTGAGAAGTATATAGGAAGAAGAAGCAAGTATCGATGTGTGAAGTATTCACGTAAAGAAATATATATATATATATATCGTGGAAACCTATCGAAAGTAACATGGTACGTATATATATGTTGGCGCGAGGGGGTGGAAGGATACGTGAGCACAGTTCTGTGTCAAGGAAGAAGAAGAAGGATAGCGAGAAGAAAGAGAAGAACAGTGCCTGTATAGTGCACACAAGGATCGAGATATTCGAATGGTCAGTGATGACTGAGATGCAAGTACATCCCTACTCGTCGACAACCCCTATCGTGCGCCATGCTTAGTAGAATCTGGAATATAGGAAATCACCAATCACCTTAATTATCGGAACGCATATACTTCCAGATTTACTGCACGTTTTCAAGCGCGCACATGCCGCCGCCGTTGTGGAAAGCGCATCGTACGGTGTTCGTTGCACGCATTGCTTTCAGAGTAGGAACGACCGTGTCAGGCACAATTCCACAATAATCGTCGTCAACGTCGCAGCCATCGATGGTATCCCCGTCGTCGGAGTCGTCGGTGCCGTTGTACCTCCTCTTCGTCTTCTCGTACATCTCAACGATATCTACGATATGCGGGTCTGTACGTACAAGCAGTTGCGATAACCAGGTCGTTTTCCCCATTCCCATCACGAACACCACGTCGACGGTTGCGAGCTTGCGGGCGAGCAGTTCTGGAAGCCTGTGATATGGTACTCAGCCGTCGGACCAGCGAAGTCCGTGATGATGCGCTGTGAGCCAGGTCGCTTCAGGCGTCTCGCACGCTGACAGACGAGCGTACGAGTGCGGTGGTTCGAAAATCCAATGACAGATGGTCGTTTCCGTGTCGCAATTGTTTGCGAGAATCGCAATTTCCTTAGCGACCAACGTGTTGCGTTCGGTCATAAAGACTTGGAGGTCAACCACGACGGATTTTTTAACATTATTATTATGAGACAGTAGTATGTAGTATGTAGTACAACAACAACAACAACAACAACTGTCACCGGCGGCTGCAGATGAGCGACTGACGTGTTTTGCGTGTATCCTCATCGGTATAGTAGTCTAGACGTAGTCATAGACATAGTCGTTGGACTCACGTGATTTTTCGCATCACGTTCGTCAAACGACTGTAATGAACTAAACGACCGTGTATGAGCAGGCAATACGTGGTGGTATCAGCGGGCACGTTATCTCTGCACTCGAAGTCGAATCGCACGTCCACCGTTGCGCTCTTCACCGACTTGTTCTGTCGAGAACAATCTATGATCGCGATAGGGGCGTATCGAAAGAATTCGATCGTGTTCAGCAACGGTTCGCCGTGGCCAAAGTACGACCGGGAAAATTTCGCGTACATATGGTACAGGATCGCGTATTTATATTTGTCGAAATCCAGGTTCAGGTCGTCGTACGGATACGTTTCGCAATTCAGAAACAATCGTACGTTCGCGAGTTTGCACGCATCTAATCTGCTCGCGCTTTTCTGGAGATTATTCTTTCGAACGGTTTGCATAGCCAATATCACGTATCGCGGTTTCTCGATCTGCGACGAGGCTTTCACGGGCCACGTGTGTTTCGTAGTCTTTTACAGCAACGGATACTCGCACAGGTCCCACGATCGGAAACTCAGCGCGATCGGTCGATCGGTCTGCAGGAGACGTAGCATCGACAGTTTCTGAGTGTCTTCTAACGCGACGTGCAGCATACGCAATTGTAGCTTGCGTATCTCCAGTTTTGATATTACCGCGGGGTTTAGGGAGACCGCGTACAGCGCGTTCGTATCGAGTCACGCGCGAATCAGGATCAACTCGTGTCGCGCGTTCACCACGATGCGTTTGTAATCTTCGCAGAATCCCAGTAACGCGTTCATGGGTACGCAGAAATTGAACGACACGCTACTAAAAATGTCGCGGTCGTGTGCCATGGTTTGGTCCCAACCGGCGTTCATCAACGCTTTGCTCCTGTCGATGGACAAGGACGCGTAATATTTCAACGCGGATGTGATTCCCGGATTCCTGGAACGATCGATCTCCACTCCGTTCAATTCGCAGCGAATCTCGTCGAACATGAACGCGAGGCAGTTGTTGTCCAGACAAACTCTTGCAGCTTTCGCCTCCTGTTCCGTCGTAGCGGTTGCCATTACAGAGACGCGTCCTACGATGTAGAGATAACTTTCGCACGGGAGCGTGTACACATCTTGTTGCTGAACGGGTATTCTTATCTCATCGTTATTGTCGAGCGTCGTGTTGACGTACGGATTGTAAGAGTGCACCTCGATCTTCGTGATACGATCGTCGAAAGTCGGTGAACTCTTCACGTCCAGTATACATCGTGTTAGACACGTGTGTATCAGTACGCTACGACAAACCCCAGAGTTCGTAGGAAACGCGCGTTTCAATAAGTCAACGGTTTGGAGCTTCTTCTTCTACTGCTTCTTCCTCCTGTTCCGCTCCCTGTCTTTATCGGCGTCGGTGAAGGTGTTTCGTCTCGACGAGAACGCGTTACAGAGACCGGAGGAGGAAAAGGAGGAGCGGTAGCAGCGGTGAAGGATGATGATGATGATGAGTCGTACGTGTGATCGAACACCAACATGCTACATATGTATGCACTCACGTTATCGTATTGCGCGAACGTCGTTGCACGTGCAAGCGAATCGTTATGTCCTCTCGCACGCGGAGGAACGTGAGGTGAAAATTCGTAAATCATGTGTACCGGTTTGTCGTTGCTGTACGCACCGGTAGTTACGTTGCACGTTACTCTGATTACGTTAACGGTTATGATGTTCACGGGTACGTCGTACTCGTGTCAGATTCTCGGCACTAGTGTACGCGTCGGAGAAAATCCCAGCAACGAGCCCACGTTGTTCGATCGCGTAAAGTCCACGAAGAACGAGCAGTACAGTTCGCTTTTCATGTTGTTGTTGTTAGCTCGTAGCGCTAGCGAATAGTTGTCGTCGGCGGTGTCGTCGTCGTCGTCGTTTACGCTGGTACCGCGTTTCCGAGGATATCGTTCGAGCATCGACGCCTCATGTGCTTGGCGATTGCGTCTAATTCGTAGGAACCGTGAGGAATCGTGATGGATTTGCGAGCGGTATCGACGCTGGACATCGCGGTGTCCTCGTTGTTCGCGACGAAGTAGAATGTATCGTTGCTCGAGTCGATGTTCCGTGTCGTGTGAAACGTCTCCAAGTCGGCGAGTCCTAGTTCGTACTGTCCGTAGCACAAATCTATCAGTGGAAAATAATTGACCGTGTGCAGGCGGCTCCGACCCGTCAACGTGAGCGTGAGGGACATTGTACTACTACAACCGCAAGCGAGACAGAGAGAGAGAAAGTGACTCGAACGTACGATTGCGCGTCAATTTATCTCGGGTAGCGTCGAGACTAAAAGGCCAGCGCTTTTTGTCTCAGAAATTGGACGCACAAGTGACCGCAATTGATCTGGTCGAAACGCTGATAGCGATCGTAATTGTTCTTGATCGTGATCGCAGTCGTTCCCCGTCCGAAATAATCGATTAGTTCAGCGGGTGGTCGCAAATTCCCAAAACTGTCGAAATACTGCATGCGCGATACGCGTTTCGCGTACGCCACCCAGTGCGTGCCTTCGCCGCCATTCTCGTCAAGTATCGCGATACCGCATTCGTTCGGTCGTACGTGCGCGTGGAGCGTGTGGCGCATAAATACTCCCCGAAAGAACAGTACATCGATACACCCGCGTTCCAATTGCAGGTTCGTCAGAGGTTGTTTTCGCGTTATCGCCGCCGCACGGTCAGTCACCCGGAGTTTTTTTTCCTCGGCCGGCGTCGTCTCAGGTTCACGCCGGCACCGCGCTTGTACGGGGCCAGATGCATTCCTCGCCCTTCGATCGCTCGATTATGACGCATCGTTTCTTCCAGTAGTTTTCGCGCGGCCTTCGCGTCGTTGACCGCTTTGGCGATACCCGCCGCTCCACCGACTAATGCCCCAATAGCCGACAGAGCGGGCAGATGTAGCGGAAGAAACCCTCCGCGTTTCGCTACCGGTAGGACACGCCGGCGTTGTCCTCTGGACTTGCGTTTCCGTATCGTAGTTGTTCTTCATCTTCTTCTCATACCCATACCGAGTTTAGTCTTAGCTTTCATCGCTGCCCACATTCCGGTCGCCGCTGCTTTTTCACCGAAAGTCGCGTCGTTCGCGAACACTCGTTCTCGCGCTCGTTCCGCTAACGCGCGATCCGCCTTGTGTCGTCCCTCCAAATCCTTTCAACGAGAGTACACGATATCGTGCTCTCGACAAGCGGCGTCCAGCGGATTTATATCTTCGTCGCCGCGAGTCAATCGTATCAGCAACCGCGTCCCCGGTCCGCAGAACTGATACCCCGGAATGTGTAGCTTTATCGGTAAACGGTTTATGATACCGTTTACCAGTCCCGATTCTGTCTTCTTCTTCTTCTATGTGGCAGTTGGTCTACGAGTTATCGCAACAATGCGCGTGAAAATGCGAATACACGGGGATCCACAGACAGTCGTAAGTCGACGGTTCTTCGATAACGATCGGTTGAAGTAGCGTTACGAATCTGAGTCGTTCGACAGGTGTCGCGGGTATAAATAGCAGTGGTATTACGGTTTCGGCGGATGCGAGAGAGAGAGAGAGAGAACATGCGATTCGCGAAGCAACCGATCGCTATTCGCGTGACTGCGAACAGGACGGTGGATATTCGACGTGGGACGAGAGTCGTTCGCGCAGGCACGGTTCGTTGTTGCGGAACAGCGTGCGAGCCGTGATCTGCGGATCGTCCGGGTGCGGGAAAACGAACGTGCTTCTCATCCTGCTGGAGGATCCGAACGGATTGCGCTTCGAGAACGTGTACATGTACTCGAAATCGTTGCGACAGCCAAAGTATCGATATCTGGAGCGAGTGTTGTCGCGCGTCGGCGGACGGGTACTTTCCCTACTCGAACACCGCCGAGATCGTTCCGCCGAGTGACGTTCTGCCCGATTCGATCTTCGTGCTAGACGACGTGGCGTCCGACGAACAGATCGCGATCCGCGAATACTTCTCCACGGGCAGGCACGCGAACGTGGATTACTTTTACCTCTGCCAGTCGTACGCGCGAATACCGAAACACTTGATCAGAGACAACGTGAATTTTCTCGTGCTGTTCAAACAGGACGGGACGAATTTTCGTCGCGTGTACAACGATCACGTGAACACGGACATGACGTTCGAGGCGTTCAACGACCTGTGCACGAGATGTTGGAGACGACGCTACGATGTCGTCATCATCGACAAGGACCGTGCCATGTACGACGATCGGTATCGACGAGGATTTAACGAGTTCGTGGTAGCTCGCGAACCTCAGTAGATCGCGCGTCCTTCGTCGAGCAACATCAGGATGTCGAACGGAGCAGCTACTAGCGGCCACAACATGCAAATCACGCAACAACAACAACAAGAAAGGAAACAAAAACGGCGTCGAAGACACCAACAACCGCGAGACGGCGAGACGAAGAAGGAAATCGCTAAAATCAGCGACGCTATACGAAAGAAGTATATTAGCCCCCTGTAAAATGACGGCGAAAGCTGCTGCGGAGGAGAGCGCGGGTCCGATCGTCGAACCGCTGAAACACTTGGTCGAGAACATTGCGGCGTTGAAAACGAATCCAGCGCTACCAGTGCTCGTTAAGCGGAAACAACAGCATCGGCAACAACAACAACGTGTGAAGAAGAAACGTTTATATTTTACTCCGTCTACAGCCAAAGTGACGATACGACTCGAAACGACACCGCTCCCGGATTCGGACGACGACGACGACGACTACGACTATAGCAGCAACGTCTACGAAACAACCGAGGAACACGATCCGGATCAGGGTGAGACGGACGAAACGATTCGAGAAGTTCTCGATCCGAGAACCATCACCGTCGACAACCTCAACGCGTACTCCCAAAACGCCACCGGACCGCTGTCGCGCGAATATCTGCGCTTGTTCTTCACCGACACCAAGAAACTGATCGACAACGTGTACGGCGTGTACCTCGATGACGACGAACAGCTGATGATCGGCGATTCCATGCTCGCTATCGCCGAGAACGACGACGTTACCGTGAAGGACAAGCGATACGCGGGTACTCGAGGGTTGAAAGAACTGATGTCCATGCGAGTGCCGCGACATCTTGTTGTCGACGAATACTCATCGACGAGACCATTCGGCTAGCAAGCTCACGCTAGGCAACAAGGGCTACAAGTACAGGAAGATCGTGTCGACGTTGCTGGGTGGAGACCGCAACGTCGCACGCGTGAAGGTCGCGGATTACCCATAGACGACGCGATGACGGTCACCGATAACGCGATGGATTACGTGTACTGGGACGATCCGGACGAATTGGTCGATAGACTACGATTGCTCTTGGCGTCGCGCGACGCCGGATAGAGCGGACACGACAACAAGATTGCCTCCATCGTGGAGGAACTTCGCGAAGCCGGGCTCATCGTAAATTGATCGGTCGTAGCGACGACGCGTCAGTCTCGTTCGCGATCACCGTCCACCCAGCTTGTCGGTGAACAAGTTTGGCGCATCTTTGTACGGTAGTACCGCCGATGCCACCGCTTCCGGCGACAACGATCAACGCGTGAAACGATTCGCTCGCTGAATCTGTACGTCGCGAATTACCTGCGGGAGAACGCGCTGTGTCTGGGCAGCGATCGGTCGACGTTCGACGCGATGGAACGCAAGACGCGTCGGGTGGTACATATACAGGAGGATACCGACGCTGCGACGAAACGATACGTGGACGACATGGAACGTACCGTAGGACGTGCCCTCGACACTATGGAGGAAGACATGTATGCAGTGACGACGAAGCGACTGCACGCTTTGACGACTGCGATAAATAACGCGGTGGACGAACGTATCCGTGATCTGGAAAAGTCGTTAAATATCACGATACAACGACGCTTTCAGCACTTGTAGGATAGACTCGACGACCGTACCACATCGGTCGTGTAAGTACAGAGAAACGCGGCGGTGAGCAACGACTTTGGCGACAAATCCCACCAACACCGTACGTGCTTCGAGTGCCTGGTACAGTATCTGCCGCTGTTCGTGGAACGTTACATTCGCCACCGCTATGGGTAGGAGTAAGGAGCGAATACAATTGGTCGACGAACTGCACGCTCCTGCTAGACGAAATTTCCCGCGGAGTCGCGTAGTTACTCGAGACTACGAAGATCTGTGGCAGGCGGATTTGGTGGAAATGCGCGCGTACGCGACCCACAATCGTGGCTACAACTACATACTCAGGATCATCGATACGTTCAGCAAGTCCGCGTGGGCCGTGCCGGTGAAAACGAAAAGCGGACGCGACGTGACCGAGGCGTTCGCGACCGTGTTACGACGACGCGGCAGATGTCCACGAAACCTACAAACCGACATGGGAAAGGAGTTCTACAACGCGGGGTTTCAACGATTGACGAAGACTCGCGGAATCAACCACTACTCGACGTATAGCGTAATGAAAGCGTCGATCGTCGAGCGTTTCAATTGTACGTTGAAGAAATTGATGTGGAAACGATTCTCCTTGAACGCCTCCTATCGCTGGTTGGATCTGCTACCGATGCTCGGGCGCACCTACAATCATCGTAAACATCGCACGATCAACGCGCGACCCGTCGACTTGACCTCCGCCACTCGTTTACCGTTCGTCGTATCGTCATCGAATGTCGAGCATCACCGACGACGACGACGACCGGCGAAATTCCATGTCGGCGACAAAGTCCGCGTGAGCAAATTCAAGACAATCTTCGAGAAGGGATACACGCCGAATTGGTCGACCGAGGTGTTCGAAATCACCGGGGTACAACGAACGCAACCTGTGATTTACGTTCAACGCGATTCCGCAGGAGAGTCGATCTCGGGTGGATTCTACGAGCACGAACTGCATTCGGTCGCGAATCCGGACGTATATCTGATCGAGAAGATTATTCGTCGCAATTGAAGCCGGGTGTACGTGAAATGGTTGAGATTCAACTCGTCCAAGAACTCGTGGATACAGGAAAAGCATGTTCTGTGACGCAACAGCGGCTCTTTATTCCATTAAATATACAGTTATATCGTGTATTTCATTCTTTGTATTTAAAAAAAATATAGCATCAATATATCACGATACTTGTACATTATTTCATTGACAGTTTACTTACTAGTATAGATACGTATATTACGACAAACCAAAAGTAATACTTTCACACATACACACACACTCGCGCAAGAACGCACGCGCGCGGGGGTGTACAGTATTTACATACGCTTCCGCGGTTTATAGTGTACTTACGTATACTTGATTTATTTCATACCTTATCCACTGGAAGCACGTACGACTAAGTGTGTCATTGCCCACGCTACGTCCATCCGTTGCATACTTTTTTTTTAAAAAAAGGGGGAAAATGCGTTACGCATAGCCTGACAACGGTTACGTTGGGGTTATGTGGGACTCTTCATTTCTGGCATACCCACTAAAAACCCCCTCTACGTTCATACAATGCATACTTGAATACATGAGAACAAAAACATCGTACGCGACATTAATGAATCGTATACAGGATGTCCCAAAAATGCTGCGGTTCCTTGAAGGGGGTGATTCAGGGGGTGATTGGAAACAACTTTTTCCTTTGCGAAAATGTTCTCCGAGGTTTCGTTAACGAGATATTAAGAAAAAGCACCGACCAATCAGAGCCCGAGATTGGAGGCCGAGTTCCCGCGGTAGCGTGGCCGCGCGCCGCGCTGCGACTACGAACAAGCAACTCGGCATGCATCGAAGGAAATTGCAGAGAATGGCAAATGAAAAAGACGTAACAAATAAAATCGAACATTTTGTCATGGTTTGTTTGTCATTTAAAGTGAAAAATGAATAAAGGATAAATGGATGAAAATCATGCGTAACGTAAAAAGACAAATACAAAGGTTTTTTTTAGAAGAATCGAAAATAATAATTACTTGGAGTGAGAGGATAAGGAACACGTAAATTTCCTTTTTTAATAACGTACAAACGAAAAGGTAATGCAACAGGGAACGAGCGAAAAGTGATCGTAGTTCGTTATTGTGATAAAAATCCATAGTTCAATAACGTCCAACACTGTTGTTGATAATGAATAACTCCGTTTAAAAACTGCGAAAAAAATTTACGTACGGAAATTTGGAGAATTATCACCGGAAATTAGCCATAACCTGCGTTAAATTTAAAAAATAATAGTCGCCAATAATGTACCTAAAACTCACCCTTTCGGAAATTCATCTGCAGACTCATAATGGAACGAGAGAAACTATTTGAGGGTAGAAGAAGTCGCTTCGTAAAAATCTTGTCAGTCAGCAAGCAATCACGTCGCAGAAATGTTCTCTGCTCAAGAGTATTACGCGATGTTCTGGTTGCACCCCCCGAACAACGAGGACGCAAGTGCTGCAGCGTGAGAATTTGCGCGGAAATACCCACGGCTCCGAACGCCAAGTAAAAATTCATTTCCACCAATTTTTATAACGTAGGAACAACACGTTCCATGAAAAATAAATTAAGTGATCAGTGCTAGTAGCCGTGCAGTGAAGTGAATATTCGGTACGTTGACCTGGACGCACCTGACATTGCGACCCTTAACTTTCGGTAGTGTCGTATACCTGGGACCAGCTGTGCACTGAGCTCGTCCATCGATGACCAGGATCGGTTCAGTGACCCTGTGACACAGATTTTCAAGCTGCAGGTGAATTTCCAACAAGGGTGAGTTTTAGTTACTTTATTGGTGATCATTCATTTTTAAATTTAACGCAAACGATGGCTTATTTCCGGCGATAATTCTCAAAATTCCCGTACGAAAATATTTATTCGGGCTTTTTAAACAGACTTATTCGTTATCACCAACAGTGCTGGCCGTTATTGAATTACGGATTTTTATCACAATAACGAACTAGTATTATTTTTCGTTAATTTCCTGTTACATTACCTTTTCGTGGCTACGTTATTAACACAAGAAAATTTACGTATTCCTTATCCTCCCACTTCAAATAATTATTATTTTCGATTCTTCTAAAAAAAAATTTGTATTTGTCTTTTTACGTTACGCATGATTTTCATCCATTTATCCTTTATTCATTTTTCACTTTAAATGACAAACAAATCATGACAAAATGTTCGATTTTATTTGTTACGTCTTTTTCATTTGCCATTCTGTGCAATTTCCTTCGATGCATGCCGAGTTGCTTGTTCGCAGTCGCAGCGCGGCGCGCGGCCACGCTAGCGCGGGAACTCGGCCGCCAATCTCGGGCTCTGATTGGTCGGTGCTTTTTGTTAATATCTCGTTAACGAAACCTCGGAGAACATTTTCGCAAAGGAAAAAGTTGTTTGCTATCACCCCCCGAATCACCCCCTTTAAGGACCCGCAGCATTTTTGGGACACCCTATATACATATGTTCATGCACACACAAACACATTATGCGGTATCCGTACACGTATCACTGTTGTTGTTGAGGTCGTCGCACTCGGGAATTCGTAAGTGACCCCACGAAAGGAAGACACCGCACGTAGTCCCTGAAACGTATCTCGTTCCCGACCACACTCCTGTTTACACCCTTCACTTTGTTTGTCTCGGTTGTTCCCGCCGATGCGTCGCACACTCGAGTGGCGTACATCTTCGACCGCAGTCCCCCGAACTCTGTGATCAAGGCACCGTTGTTCTCGTCTTTCATCAAGCACGGCACCTTGTTGTTTACGTGCGGCATACCGTACGGGTTGTCCACCGCGTAATCGCTCGTTTTGAATCGCGCACTGACGTCATTATTTATCTGCTCGTAAGCGTCCTCGCACCGCAGCAGACACATTAAACTGTCCGTGTCCGTATACAAACCTTGCACCCATCGCCGAACTTTGCACGCATATAGTCGTAGTGAAATTCGTATAGACACACCTTAGTCACGTCCAACACGCTCATAGCCACGTATATGGGTTTATCGAATTTCACTCTTAGCTTGCGCAGTTCGATAGCGACTAAGTGCTTCGAAAATATCGCGCGACTATGGAAATTCGGTTCCGCGATCATCGATTCGACACCGTAACGTCCGTTCCACCACGTCACTAGTTGCCCGTCCACTCGTTTTCAAACGTTCTCCATCGCTTTCCCGTACAACGCATTATTCATTAGTTTGTACAGTGTTTTGTGGAAATCGCTGGTAGCTCGCGTCCTCAAGGTCGGATTCAAGTTGATGTAGTCGCGCAACCACGGTTTCTGATTGAACCGTAGGACGCGATGAATTCGCGATACGCGAAGTCCGTGTCGAATGCACTGCTTCAGGTAGCGATAGTGAATCACGTATCGTTCTTAGTCGCGGAGCGTGGCGATCAGTTTGGATTCCTTACCGACGGGCGCTTGCTCGCGCACAGGACAGAACGTGAATGTCCCGCGGATACTCCAAATCCACTTCAAGCAGGTAGCCCTCGTCCCCATTGTCCTTCAGTAACGACGAGTTCACGTCCAAGGCGGCCACCGCCGTCTCGTCCAGCCATCAGAATCCACCGTACGGCATCGCCGACGACATCGCCCAGCCGTACAGGTTGTTCACATCGAAGTACATCAAGTACGTTGATGGTTGCGACGCGTCGTACATCGATGTCGGCAGGTACTTGTTGTTAGGGCGCGCGAACCTTTGGGAGCACTGGCTCAGGCCACCGCGTATACCACGTTCCACAAACTACAGCATGTCGATGTCGGTGAGCACCCACGTGAACGCTGGTAACGTACAGTAATGCGCAGGGTCCAGTTCGTAGTTCGCGATAGAGTCTATACGAAAGTTTTCGAACACGTCCGCGAGTAACAGCACGTCCGTCTTCAAGTATAAATCGCTGTACTCGCCCAATGTCTGTACGCAAAAACTATCCCACATGTTCGTCGCTTGCGCGTAATCGGACTCTGACACACCACTATCGTTCAAACGATTGTAGAACGCGCCACGAGGCGGTATTCGCGTATCATTCAACTTCTCGTACGACGTCACGTAAACGCAGGGAAAAATCCCCTTTCTGGTGAGTATATCGACTTTTTCGTCAGGAGGATGTTTGAACTCGCGTCGAAGAATCGTCAGTCTGTCTTTCCCGAGATCCGACGTGAGTTTCTGCTGAGTCGTTGCCAAGAACTTGAACGAATCGACGAATGGGAACTTCACCGTTCGTCGCCAGTCCTTGAGCTCGACCTTGAGGTCCTCCACGTCCTTGGTAAACGATATGTATCGTTCTTTCGTTATCGGTAGGAGGCTGATCTTTCCCTCGAACGCGTCTGCCAACTCCTTGATAACGAAGTGCGGACAGGTTGTGGAACACCCAGTACCGTGAAGGAGGGGCTGACTGACCGTAAGTCCAGTGTGGGGGGTGACTGTATCCCGGTGGTACGACTGACCAGGTTACCGACTGGGGGTACACCCAGACCAAGGTCCAGCTCAACGACGAGGGTGGAGGAGATCAAGAGGGGGCAGGGGGGATCGGGGGCTAAGGACCCCTTCCATTTCACCGAGCCCAAACTAACGAGGGTGGTGAAGGCCAAATCTCTGCGGGTGACCAGTAACGAAACGGTCGACGACAGAGCGATCAGGCTGCTGCAAGAGGTGGCTGCGACACTGAAGGACCTCACGGAGGTCTGCCGGGAGCTGACCTCCCTAGTGAATGAAGGACCGGCTACAAGGGCTGAGGTGGTGGCTTTCACCACTAAAATAGGGACGGCCTGCGCATCGGTGGCCAAGACCGTGGAGGAAGCCGTGGCGAACCAGGCTCTCCGTAAGATCCTCCCTTCTCCACCCCCCCCCCTCCGAAGGCGGGTGGGGAACCGAGTGGGGACTGTGCCGCCCCCCAGTCTGGCGGGAAGATGGGGAGTCCCGGCAAGGTGGTGGGGAAGGGTAACAACAAGAAGAGGACGAGGACATCCCCGTTGGAGGATAACCGCCCGGAGCTCCAGAATAAGAAGAGGGTGTATGCCGAAATGGCGAGGAGTCAGCCCGCTGTGGTGCTGCCTAACCCGGAGGAACCGGAACCTCGGATGGAGGTAGATCCGATGGAACTCGGACATATGGAAGCGTGTGCCCCCTCGGGTCCCTCTGTCCGTAATTCGCAGCCGAAGGAGGGGGAGCAGGGTACCCCGTGGAAGCGGGCTTTGACTAAGGGCCAAGCTAAAAGGGCCCGGCTGGCCCAGAGGAAGAGGGATCTCCAGGCACAAAGGATCCATCTGGACCCCACTCAGGGGAACGAGCAAGGGCTGCAACAGTACCAGGGGAGGGAGTTCCCCCCGCTCCAGTGGCCGCTATCTCAGCAGATCCTGGGACACCAACCCCAGTGGGGGATACAGGGGCAACAACAGCTGTCGCAGTGGCAGGTGTCACAACCCCTGATACAGCAACAGCAGCAGCACCAGCAATATCCCCACCAGGCGGCACAGGTGCAAGGATCCAGGCAGTACCAACAACAGCAACTGTACTGGCAACAGGGGACGGTGGCAAGTCCAGGTACTAACCCCCGTAACGGGCTGGACGTTAAAAAAACGCCAGCGAACCCCCTCTGCCGGTAAAAAAGAGACCAGAGTCGGTTCTTGTAACGGTGCCCCCTTCATCCACGTACATGGACACGTACAAGCTCCTCCTGTCAAAGGGGAGAGAGACGCTGGCGGGGGTGAAGGGAGTTAGGAAGACCCGCCTCGGCCACATCCTTCTGGAAACAGAGAAGGGGGTGAACACCGAATTCCTGGCCAACCGTATTAGGGAGAAGTTTGGCGCTCGGCTGGAGTGCACCCCGCTCCAGACCAGGGCGGCAATGGAGGTCAGGGATCTTGACCCGGCGGTGGAGGGCCCCGAAATCCTTAGGGACCTTGGCGGGGCGATAAAGGTGGCCCCGGAACGGCTGAGCCTGAAAATGCTGAGGCTAGGACAAAATGGGACGCAGACGGCAGTTGTTGAGGTCCCGGTAAATGACCTAAAGACCCCCCAGGAAGGGGTGCGGTTCAGGTCGGGGGTCACCATGGTGAGGGCCAGAGTGCTGCCGCGCCTTACGAGGTGCTTTAGGTGCCATTTGCTTGGGCACATGGCCAGGGAGTGTGGCACGGTCGGAGAGGGCAACGAGCTATGCAGGAGATGCGGGGCGGATGACCACCTTATCGCCCGCTGCTCTGACCCCCCCAAGTGTGGGGTCTGCACAAAGGAGGGATATACGGGTGCGAGGTCAGCCCACGTGACGGCATCCTTGGCATGCCCATTTAACAAGGTTAAACCTAGGGCGGGGGCTAGGGGCACGGGGCCTCGGGTCCCTAATGGCCCTTAGGATAGCCCAGATCAATCTTAACAGGTGTCGTCTGGCGCAGGACACCATGGAGCACCTGATGTCCCAAATGGACGTGGATGTGGTCGTTATTTCGGAGCCCTACCGGCAGCAGAACTACTGGTTCAATGATGCTGCCGGTGACGTCTCCATCTGGGTTACCGGATTTAACGGCCACTTCCCGATACTGGCGCGCCCAGTGGTCGCGAGTGGGGTGGCGGCTGTGATCTGGGAGAATAAATTGGTATTGAGCTGTTACTGCTCACCAAAGAAGAAGCTCCCGGATTTCGAGCAGTACCTGGACACCATCGAGGGGATCCTGGTGGAAATGTGGTCCCCGGGGATGGGAACGATCCTAGCGGGGGACTGGAACGCTAGATCCCCGGCCTGGGGAGGAGGACGACTGGATAGGAAGGGAACTGCCATCCTGGATCTGCTGGGCAGGCACGGCCTCGTACCGGTCAAGGTCCCGAACAAGTTCAAGTACACTTTTGAGCGGAACAATAGGAGGTCGTTCATTGATATTATGTCCGTGGACCGGGTCACCGCCAAGGGGTTAAGGAGCGAGGTCCTTAAGCAGTGCTCGTACTCTGACCACAGCTACGTCCTGCACACCATCAGGAGGACGAGGGGTCGGCGTACGACCCCGGTGTGGCAGAGATACTGCACTAAGAACCTCGACCTTGAGGCGGTGGTCCAGCAGTTTGGCCGGCTCAGCGGGGGTGAGCTGGAGTTGCCCAGTGCAGGGGAACCCAGGGCTGAGCGTTTCCAGAGACTCCTTGAGGAAACGACAAGGTCGACCCTTCCTAGGAAGTCCCTCCCCAGGGGTTCCAGGAAACCGAATGGTTGGTGGTGCCCCGAGGTCGCGGAGGCGCGGGCGGTGTCGCTCAGAGCGAGGAGGCGCTCCCAGAGACGTAGGAAAAGGGGCGGACCGGAGGCGGAGGAGGCACGGAGGGCCTACTCTCTGGCATGTAGGAGGGTGCAGATCGCGATCTGGAGGGCGAAGGAGGCTCACTGGCAGGGGCTCTGCTCCCAGGACGATCATGTCCCTGGCCCAAGTCCAAGCTGTTTTAGCACAGCTTTATGTTACGGCCCCCCCCTCCCGCCACCTGGGTCACCCCCAGTGGTGGTACCGGGCGTGGTGAACGTCGGCATGGACCTGGTCGACGAAGCGATCAGGCGGCTAAAACCTAAGAAGGCCCCTGGGTTGGACGCGGTCCCTTCTGAGGTGGTTGCGGGGATCGCTAAGTCTTTCAGGAGCGAGCTCAGGGAAGCGATCGCCGACACCCTGGGCAGGGGGAGCATCCCGGCGGCGTGGAAAAACGCAAGGGTGGTGCTCATTCCGAAGCCCGGGAAGGAGCCCACAGCGCCCGGTGCCTACCGCCCGATCAGCGTCCTCCCGGCGCTCAGCAAGCTATGGGAGTACGCTATAAAGGGCATTATCAAGCGGGAGATTGGCCGGGACCCATTTGCCGCCACCCAGTTTGGGTTCCGTAGAGGGGTAGGGACGATCGAGGCGGCCCAGGAAGCCCTGAAGTTCGCCGAGGGCTGTCTGGCAACTACCAAGCGCAGGATCTGCGTGATGGTGTTGATTGACGTTCGGAACGCTTTCAACACCATCCGCTGGGACCTCATTATCGGGGAACTGCAGAAGAGGGGTGTGCACCCGGCGGTCATCAGAGTCCTTAAGGATTATTTCTCGGACCGCTGGGTGACCGTCCATACACAAGACGGTGAGGTTAGGGCCGAGATCACTGCGGGGGTCCCCCGGCTGCGTTCTGGGACCGTTCCTTTGGAACCTGGTCTATGACGGGGTCATAAGGACGGTGGGGACCGGGCGCTTCGTGAAGGCCATCGCGTATGCCGACGACCTGGCAGTCATGTTCTCGGCCAGGGACACAGCCCAGGCGGAGGCGATGATGTCGAGTACGCTCGGCAAGGTTAAGGCCTGGTTTGAAGCGTCTGGCCTGGGGGTTGCCACCGAAAAGACCGAGGTGATTGTCCTTGCGGGCCTTCGCCGTGATAAGGAAAGGCGGTTCCCGGTGATGGGGTCCCAAATCGCGGCAACAAAGGCGGTGCGCTACCTGGGGGTCACGCTCGACTGCCGGCGCCGCTTTAAAACCCACCTGGAGGAGGTGGTCCGACGGGGAGATGGGGTGGTCGGAGCGCTGGCGTCCCTGCTCCCAAACGTTAGGGGCCCCTCTGTGGGGTCGAGGAGACTTTACTATAACGTTTGGGAGTCAGTGGTTATGTATGCCTCTCCGGTGTGGGCGCCGGCGATGAGTGTGGGCGTTTGTCGCGCTATCCTGCGCAGGGCCCAGAGGGCGGCCCTGATCAGGACCACCACGGCCTACCGCACGGTGTCCTTTCACGCTCTGTGCGTTTCAGCGGGGAGAATGCCCCTTGACCTGAAGGCGGCTATGTGGAGGGAGGTGTTCGAGGCGAGAGCGGCTGACCGCGACAACTCGCTACTGCAGGGGGATACAGCGGCGTTAAGGGCTAGACTGGCCGGCCACAAGAAGCGTGCACTAGCAACCGCGGTGGAAAAGTGGCAGGTAATGTGGGACGCGTATGACGCGGGTAACTGGACGAAGCGTCTGGTTCCCGCGGTAACGACGTTCATGGAAAGGGTGGGTATTGCCCGGCAGCCGGACTTCTGGCTGACCCAGCTCCTTACCGCGCACGATTCCTTTGCCGCGTTTAGAAGCAGGATCGGGAAGGCCGATAGCGAAATCTGTGAGGAGTGCGGCGCGGGTAGAGATGATGCGGAGCACGTCCTCACGGCCTGCCCTGCCTTCGAAGAGGAGCGGCAGACTCTGGCGGAGGCAATGGGTGGCCCGATAGCGGCTGAGTCTATCATCCCTAGGGCCATGGGGAGTGAGGAGAGGTGGGACCACTTAAGGGCCTTTGCGTCAGGGGTTATGGGTAGGAAGGCCCAAAGGGAAGTGAGAGGAGAGAGGGAGCTGCGGGATGCCCTAGCAGCGGTGGCTAGGGAGGAAGCCCTCAGAAGGGCACAATGCAGGCGGAGGCGGGCACGAAAAAGGAAAGGGGGTGGAGCTGCCCAGGGGCGGAGACCTCCAAACAAGAGGGCTAGGAGGGTGCCCCCCAGCTGGGGGGTGGATAGTCCCACTTGAGGCCCCTGAAGGTCCGTCATTGATACCTCCTATTTAGACTCCACTTTATTTTAGCGCGTAATTTAACCGCTATGTGTGTCGGGGCCTTTTATCCCAATCTTTTAGCGCGTATTTAACCGCCTTACGTGTAGGGGCTTACTTTTTTCTATGTGCCTCATCTTTTATCCGCGTATTTAACCGCTCCATTGGGCTTGGGACCACCCCTTTTTGGTGTATCCCCCCATGTTTTAGCGCGTATTTAACCGTTGTAGAGGAGGTGGTACATATTACTTATAGGTTTATTTATTGTACTGGAGTGCGTGCCCAGTTCCTTACCTGAGGAGGATGATGGGCCTACGTGCGGATTAGGTGGACGCCCGCAAGGGCGTACAGGAGGGTCCTCCACCCATATTGGGTGGCCGTGGGGTGAAGTAGTACATCCAAGTCCCCCCCCACGGCATGGAGGCCCTGTGCAAGGAGGCGCAACAGAGGTGGTTTTTAGTGGGTATCCCGCCATTCGGACGGGGAGTCCCACATAACCGCGGCATCTTGGCCAAGGTATGCATAAAGCATTTTCCCCCTCTATAAAAAAAAAAAAAAAAGGTTGTGGAACACCACGGGTATCGTGCATGACCGTTGGTAGCGCAAGTTGTATGATCTATGCGCCGCGCCCCTGTACTCGCCCGTCGAGTAACAATGATCGCGCACTTTCCTATCATCGTCACCTCGATCGAAGGTGCGAAGCTGTGAGCTCTGTGGCGTTGATACGCGTACGTGCTGCCACGATCCATCGCTGGCTGCTCGATGTCCTCCAGCAAGCATTCAAATTCCGCGTAGACGACAAACAGCATGCGTTCCTTGCGTTCGTGATGCTGGAACCGCAATAGTTTCTCCTCTTCGGACGACAATTGCACCGCGCACTCGTTCAAGCGCAGACAATCCACAGTGTGCCGCTGCAATCGCTCCGCTGTTGGCTCCGGGGAAACGGAGGCCAGGTATTAAAGGTTTAGACTGACTACGTCTGGGTGCAAGGACAACGACTATTTCAACGAAACGATTACCAAGATATGTATTTCTCTTCGCGTCCATCCGACGCTAACAATCGTCCACCAGAGAGTAACATGGCGTCACTTCCCTTTAGATGAGACGAACTCCCCACTCTCCACATACCGGAGAAGTGGGGGAAGCCAGGCTGGCCACGCGATACTAAGATCCCTACACCGCCGACGAGAAAACGTTGAGGCACCTGAAACGTATACGGAAAAAACAACATAAACGCATCTTCGTCCGTCACGTACCGCTCGAACTTTTTTTTTCTAATTATTACTCTTATTTGCTTACCTATCACAAACGAACACATGATGCCCTTGTTTGCTGAGTTGGCTGCAAAGCAAGCGGGAGAGACTGCGAATGCACGCGAAATGGTACCGCCGCGAATTCTTGGGAGCTTGTACCAGCAGCACGTTCTTGTGTCTCCCATCCCGCTTGTTGCTGGATACGCGTAGCGGTACACAACCATCCTCGTTGGACCACAGGTGTTCACGGACACGTCGTTGGCCACCTCGAATTTCCGTACCTGTTCCACGGACATGAGGGGTCTCAAGCCATTCGTACGGAACACCGTAGAATAATGTGGATACGACGTCATCCTCTCCCCGTGTGCAGTAGCCGGAAACAGACTGGCAACGACGAACCACAAAAAACACGTGTTTTCGTTGCACCGAAAGTTCACCACCGCTCTTGTCAACATGACCGCTCGCGGAAGCGGCACGTTGCACGCGGCGCTCAAGGGATTGTGTTTGTTCACGTTGATCAGGATATTCTGCACTGCCCGTAAGGTCCAGCCGCTCCGCGCTCCTGAAACTCCTGCATCGCGATCAACGTCGGGGCAACCACTTTTTTGGCGTACCACTCGCGAACGTTCGACGTCATATAGAGTACGTGATTACGCGTCGCAAAACTCTTTACGTCCGTCTCGTCTCGCAACACGAATTTTGCGTTTAGCACGGTGTTCACTGATACGGTGCGGTGCTACGTAATAGCGTTCGTAACGCTCGAAATCACCGTTCGAAGAGCATTGTCAAAGAATTTGCGTTTACCGACGGTCCCCACGTTTATCACCGCCCCGGTCGACAAACGCTTGTCGAACGCGGTTTCAAGGACCTCCCACACGTCCTTGGGTGACGTCGTTTTAGTGGCGTGCCCGCACCCTACTCGCGATAACCGTCCTCGCACTACCGCGCTCAATGTTTGCGTTCGCGCGAGCAACGACACCATCCGCTGCTTCTCCCACACCGGCACACGTTAGCCTCGCTGATACGCGACGATGTGACGTATGGTCTCGTCGCATCTGTCCATCCAATCGCGGAATTCTGCGGCGGTCCTCAAAAGCTCGGATATCCGAGACAACGCCAGAAACGCTTTCTGGCGTTGTCTCGGATATCCGAGCTTTTGAGGACCGCCGCAGAATTCCGCGGAAAGGACTCTTTCCGACGTGTTACCATTCAGGACTTTGTCCTGTCGAAAATGCGACCTGCTTTATATATACGAACATCCCTACCTCAACTCTCCCCAACCCCTTGCATCTCAATGGAATAATACCTAGAATTGTAACTTAAGTCACGTGGCCCTTTTGTGCATATGCGTCCTCTTTTCGAAAGTTTACCTGCAATCATTATCGCGAACAGACGCGCACCGATGCTGTGTATTATTCTCGGAAATCAACCTGCCATCGTTATGGTGATATGTTTGTGGCGCGCTTATCGCGCCATTCACCTTACATCTTCTAAAAGTCGTGTCGCCGTATGTTTTTTCTGATCTCTGACCTAGAGAGAGAGAGAGAGAGAGAGAGAGAGAGAGAGAGAGAGAGAGAGAGAGAGACGAAAGTATCATAGGTACCTCCCTCTTACTCCTTGTTCGAACGCCGCCGCTGTCCGCCTTGAATTTCGCGGTTCCGAGATAGCGCGCACCGCTGCTGGGCATTATTCTCGGTTTACGCGATATGAAAATGCAGGTTTCGACTTGCATCATCTTCTACGCGTCAAACCTCCGTATGTTTTGACTATGGCCCCAGAGAGAAGGATAGTTTCATATCGTAACTCTGTCTCTCTCACAGTCCTTGTTCGCGGGTACAATATTGACCTTGGAGCGGTACCAAAATGCAGGTGTTGATTGCATCATCTTCTATGCGTCACACTTCCGTATGTCTTGACTATGGCCCTAGAGAAAGAAGGATAGATTCATATTATACCTCTCTCTCGTACACCTGGTTCGAACATCGCGTCATACCAAAATGTAGGTTTCGACTTGCATCTTCTACGCGTCGTACCGCCGTATGCTTTTTCCGACTGGAAGAGGAACAGAGACAGAGACATATACGAAAATATTGTACCTCTTTGGCGCTCCTTCTTCAAACGTCGCCGCTATCGGGGTGCGATCTGACCTTGGAGCGATAAGAGGGTTGCGGATCGCTTCCTACAACGCGTGACGAGTCATCGGTAGTGCCCCCCCCCCTCTCACGCATGTGCGCGCGCGTGTGTGTGTGTCGAGCGAGCGCGCGTTCTCCCTCCACATGCTCCTAGATCCCGTTCCCCCTCCAGACTCTCCATGGGCCGGTTCCACCCTCCACTAACTCATCCCCGCTTCTACGGGTCGCGTTCCCCCCACCCGCCTCCCCCTCGCCACCGCTGCGGTATTCCTCACCCCGCCTCATCCCTCGTTGCACCATGGATTAGAATCCGCCTAGGATATCTACTCATTACATGGATCAGTGGGCGGGTGGAACTTCTGGTGCCGATATCTCCACGTGGTGAGTTCTGGGCTAATTCTGTATTAAGTATATATTCTTTTTCATGCCAAAATATCAAACTAGGCGAAAGGCTGTACAATTAAAATAAAAAATACCTTCATTTACTTATTTATATTGTTAACCCATGGGGCGGCTAAATAATTTACAAATGACTTCAGATTTTTAGGGGATACTGAGAAACACACAAAAAAACTAGGTTAAGAAAAATTTTTGAAAAAAAATTTTCGAAAAAAAAATTTCACCGGGCTCCGGTCCCGGTGAAAAATTGAGGCACGACCCCCATGTTTTGCCTGTGCCTTTAACTCCTAATGACACAACTTTTCCACGCTAGGCTCCAACGAAAATAAAAAAAAACGTTTTTTCGGCCCACCCTAATGAGCACACCATCAACATCAACATCAACTCCAGGAAACAAAAAGAGAGTTCAGTCATCCGTGCACATTACAAATGCAATTCCCCAAAAAGAAACAGCTTCTCCAAAATTGTTGGAAAACTTTTGAAAGAAATAGCGGAATACCAACAATCTTGTGATGCACATCCAATAGATGCATTCTTGTGAGGCATAGCCCTAACTTTGAAACAGCTTTCCCCCTACTATCAGCACACAGCAAAAGGCAAAATATTTGCAATACTACACGAATTAGAGTTCGAACAAATGAAAAACGAAAGCGTCACCATCTTCCTCACGAAAAATTACTTCAATCAACATACGAATACTCTGACCAAGCTCTTCAAGTATTGTCATGTTTAACATCCACAACGCCAAATCCAGAGATTCATTCATTAAACACACAAAACATGCCACACTCATTACCAAATTCTTTTTCTAACTTTTCTATAACTTTCATTAAGCTATTATTTCGTATGGACAATATAAAAATACATTCAGAACTGTATTTATTTTTTTAATAAAGTTTTTCGCATACTAAATATGGTTTTATTTATATTTTATAAAGAAAAATGTAACTCATATTTTAATTTGTAAAAAGGGATATGATATACACTTACCGTAAACAAACAGCTAATCGCTCTCTTGCAGAAATATGTCTTTTCCACCGTGTATCTTGCTTCGATATCTGGTGTTTGATTTTATTTAGTAAAACATTGTATAAATATTGTGTCATCCTTAAGTATTCATAGAACTTTTGTTTGTGGTCTATTAATTGTTTGTAAAGAATAAATCTTCCTTCTTCTTTACGGATTTGCCATAACGCATGTACACTGAATCGTCGGTTCTTCCTTTGTTGCTTTACTTCTTCTTGCTCTTCTTCATCCAAAAATATTGCTATTAAAGCTAAGTATTGAGTTGGAAACGACATTCTGGACATACGCACTATAATCTCTGACTTCAAACTGACTAGCATGATTGACCCTGAGGCCTTCCGGACGGTCGTCGGTCAAGTATAAATATTAACGACTTAACACCCGCACACGGAACGGACAGGGAACAGATATGTATATGTTGGATAAGGGGTAAAAATTCATTCGTGGAGCTTTTCCCACGTGCCCATAGGTGGCGAAGATGCGATCTACGATCGATACTTTACCAGTGATTTAGTTTGATGTTTTATGCCTTTTCGTTTCACGGTCACTTCCGTTTTTAGTTGTTGCGAAGAAGGACGTTTATTTTTTAATTTTAGCAACGCTTTCCCAAAAGTCGGTTCTGTCGAAGTATTGTTATAATAAGACTGCGATATATATAAAGTGGGAATGTAAGGGCTGCCTTAGCAGTGAAACTCAATAAACGATTAGTAACTGCAATTCTAACTATTAGTAACTACAAGTCTAACCATTTTTCTACTAAGCAAATCTAATAGTATAAATGGACCTTTAAAGGGATAAGCCAACGAAGAACTTCAAAGGTACCGCTCGGAGTGTCGCCTCTTAGTATGCATATCTTCTCTTTGCCCGGACACTGCCCGGTCTCGCCATCCCGTTCCATTACCGAGACGCCTGGAAGTTGACCGGTCGCGTAACCGTTCCTCTAACGAGACGCCCGGACGTTGCTCGGTCTCGACTACGCTCCATCACCGAGACTCCCGGGGGCGGTCCGACCGCGACCTCGCTTCGATCAAGCGACGCTCCGGCACCAAGCCGTTCTATTACCGAGACGCCTGGAGGCTCGTCCGTCGTTCGCACCTAAGCGCCGCGAAATGTACGCGTAACATCGCCATAGTGGCACCATTGTAAATACTGTACCACACTTTTGCATTTGGATTGTGGGTAAGAATGTAATAAACAAATTCCGAAAGGAATTAGTTGCTACCATTTGCCACGGCGGTGTCAATCCGATTTTGTTTAATTGGCGATAGCACTCAAAGTGCCTCTCTGTCGATAAAATTTCGTATCTCAGTGAATTCATAAACGATTTTTATCTTTTTCTGCTCGTTTTGTCTGGGATTAAATTTGCTAAAATATCACACAGTACTTTTCCAAAATTTTCTTTAGGGATTACAAAAAAACCAAATTCTGAACTCTTGGTTATGAAACAATGACTTTATTAATCAGTTTTTTCATATATTATTAAAAGTATATAAAATAAAAATAAATATAAATTAAACAATTCAAATTTAAACAAGCTAGTCCTCTTCCATATATTCTACATCTCCTTTATAATTAGGCAAAAGATATTTTGCGTCTCTTTCAAGTTCAACACATGGAGTTGGCCATTGGAACCTCAAAATCGAAATTACAGGATCTGATGTTATTAATAAGTTATGCATTATATCCTCATTTGTCGAAAACCTCGAACTTTTTCTGGTATTAAATCGTCGGAACCTTTTAAAATCTTTGTTTCTAAGGTTGGGGCCATATATATTGGCCAGTGAATTCGTTTTCGTGAACAGCGATCGGGGAGAAAACAGCCACCACTATCTGACGATCGTGAATTTGTCAGTTGAAGTTGCGTGGCCCTCGCAAGGTAGGGTAGGAGCCCCAATTACTGACGCATTAAGAACTGACTCTAATATTATTACATAGTATCTGTATTTATTGACTAAAAGTATAAGTTTTTTATTTTACTTATTATGGTTTAATATGTTTACTTCATGAAAAACATTTTGTGGGTCTTAGAATTTCTATTTTTATATATAAATTGATTAATTTAAAAAACATATTTTGTGATCTATTACTGACACCTCTAAAACGTGTGTGACTAACTTACTAACACCCCAATTACTGCCAGCTAAACAAATACTGACACTCAAATTACTGGCAACTAACCAAATACTGACACCCGTATTACTACCAGTTACCCAAATACTGCCATCACATTTACTATCACTTTCCAAAATTCACTTTTTTGCTTTAATTTAATTTCAGAATAGTTTTGCATTATATATTCTCATAAAGCATTACATATAATTTTTATAGCATTCCCTGATAACCAGATGTCTGCAATCTGACGTCAGATTGGCAGCAGGGTCTGCCGTGAGAGCGCAGAGCCTGACGTCAGATCCGTAGTCATCTGTGTCCGCATTAGGCTGCGGTCTGAGGTACAGAGCCTGACATCAGGGCCTGACGTCAGATGGGCAGCAGATTCACATCAGATCCTGCCGTTCGCCTGACACGTATAACAGCGCCATCTGAGGGTCAGAATTGGCAAACAATTCCCTACGCGTGACGTCACATGTCTGTCCCTACAGGTGTATCCCTACCCTTACATAACTATAAAGCAGATTCTGCAGTTTATTAAATAATTCATTCTATTTATTTTAAAAATTAATTATTCTTTGTTTATTAATACAGGATTGACAATTACAATTATTATAGAACATTATATAGAACATTCAATATTTACATTTATAAATCTATATACAATGCGTCCCGTAACCAGTGATACCTATTAGGTGCGATATTAGAAAATTTCCTGTATTTTAGACTTCCTTTTTGTGTGGAAGCATCATGTTTCCTGTTGTGTTATCGCTGAAAACAAACACAATATTAGGAGAAAATTAAACGTAACGTATGAATAAACAGGATACATGGGATACTTACTTCAGCTACATCTCCACACAGTAAACACCCTAGGCGATCATGCATGCTCCTGCGAACATTAACATTTAGAAGAAAACATGTGTTAAATTATTATCTACTAAACAAGACGCTAAACATTCGCACTTCCAGCATAACCATACTTTTCTGTCTTGCAGATAATGTAAATCTTGATTTCTACGTCGTAGATAATTGGAAATTATTCAATTTCATAATTACCTTTGTCTTCTGGATGCATCGAGATGATTTGTCCGGATATTGATGTTTGAAATTACTTGGAATATTCTTCGAGCGTACGTCTCCAAGCAGAACGGATGGTTTAAACGAAGAGTATGTAGGTAGGTAGATGTACCACGGTAGAGGATAAATAAATGTGGTATAATGTGCTACGCTCGGATTGGCTGCACCATAGTGCCGAAACTCGTAATTGGTCAAGGCTCTACGTCCAGTTTGCGTTCGTTTTCGAGGTATGAGATGGCAGTCACTGTCAGTGGCAGTCAGTGCCGACAAAATTGAAGAATATTCCAAGTAATTTCAAACATCAATATCCAGACAAATCATCTCGACGTATCCAGAAGGCAAAGGTAATTATGAAATTGAATAATTTCCAATTATCTACGTCGCGAAAATCGAGATTTACATTATCTGCAAGACAGAAAAGTATGGTTATGCTGGAAGTGCGAATGTTTAGCATCTTGTTTAGTAGATAATAATTTAACACATGTTTTCTTATAAATGTTAATGTTCGCAGGAGCATGCATGATCGCCTAGGGTGTGTACTGTGTGGAGATGTAGCTGAAGGAAGTATTGCATGTATCCTGTTTATTCATACGTTACGTTTAATTTTATACTAATATTGTGTTTGTTTTCAGCGCTAACACAACAGGAAACATGATGCTTCCACACAAAAAAGAAGTTGAAAATATTGAATGAAGAATTCAGATATCGGCCCTACAAGGCACCAGTGGTTGCAGGACGTGGATTTGTAATTGGAAATGTTGAAAGTCCCTCTTTGGATTTATATGCGCTACTTATATTATTTTCTCAAAATGGTAATCACCGATCTTGTACATTATTAAAGAATAAAATAAATACTGTTTTAAATAAGTAGAATTAATTATTTAATAAACTGCAGAATCTGCCTGATAGTTATGTAAGCGTAGGGATACACCTGTAGGGACGGCCGTGTGACGTCACGCGTAGGGAATTGTTTGCCAATTCTGACCCTCAGATGGCGCTGTTATACGTGTCAGGCGGACGGCAGGATCTGTTTTGAATCTGCTGCCCATCTGACGTCAGGTCCTGATGTCAGGCTCTGTACCTCAGACCGCAGCCTAATGCGGACACAGATGACTACGGATCTGACGTCAGGCTCTGCGCTTCAGATCTGGTTATCAGGGATTGTAAATGTATTGGGAATGTAAAAAATACCCAAAGTTTCATGTGGAGAACAAACACTTATTTTATTTTGATTAGGATTTAACATTTTTTAAATCCTAGTATCGCATAAATTACTATGATTATGTGTACTTGGGTACTGATTGTACCTTTGTCTTATACGTCACAGCCTCGGTTATATTTATAACAAGGAGGAACCTATTTGAAGTCTTTTAATTAATATTACAGTCTCACCTTTGGTTTAATTAATTTCTAATTCCTATATTTGAAAATACCTATATAATGCTAGAAAATACTATATTTAAAAACAACGTTAAATAAAATTCTTATATCTTTGGTTTTGCTAATTATTAATTAAGTACCATAGAAATATATATACGAGGTATGTAACAGTGTAATAAACAATATTTAAAAATAATAATTTAAATTATTAAAGTAATGCTGTTTACTGAAATTGGCTTTTTGTTTTCTTTTTTTACTTTTGCTCCTGTTTTAGCCTTTGGTTTTTTCTCCAACTTCTGTTTCTTGTCTAATTCAATTTTCTCTTTCTTTATTTGGGTTTTCATTAATCGTATTTTTTTTCTTTCTTCTTTCTCCTCTTTTAAATTCTTTTTCTTCTCATCTTTATTAATTTGGTATTGTAACCACAGGTCCCCTGTTACAATAGATGGCAGCTTTTCTTTGTTCGGTTTTGTTTTCTTTTTTGACGTTTTCTCTTTGGGCCAATATAAATATTTTTTAAATGGAGAAGGTACCCTTGGCTGAGTATCGCCATTCTTCTCTTCTATTTGACTTAAATTACAAATATCTTTCATGGGAATACGTACTGTAGCTTCAATATTTGGTTCAGACTGTGAGACAGTTGATGCGTAACACGAGTTTGAAATATTATCAGCACAGTCTAAATTAATTGTATCATAAATGGGGGGTGAAGTAATCTCTGCACTTACATTATTAATTATTGCATGAGTGGAGGTATCGGAATTATTACAAAAAATAATTGGTATGTCTAAAGGTATCTCATTCAGGCTATCAGTAACACTGGTTTCTTGAATTATCTGTATCATTTTTTCATCTATATTCTCGTCTTTTTGCGCTTCATCGAATGTATTATTTGTTTCAATTTCTGAATTTTTATTTCTATTTAAATAGTCAGAATTTGGATTTGAAAGATCCCACCACAATTCAAACAAAGTTTTGTCTTCCAGTTTTCCATTCCAAATTTTTGATTCGCGTTTCCTGAAAGAATCAAGGGTATCCCTACTTATTTTTTCTTCAATATACTTTAAAGCGTTTTCATCTTGCTCATTAAAACTTTGTATTGTTTCTAAATTATTTTTTTTGTTGTAACTAGTTTTGAATAATCAATAGCGTTTACATTAAAAGGGTATAAACCACAACGCCTGAATCCATTTGTTAGAATATCTTTTAAATTCAAATTGTTTAAAGTTTGATGCAATAAGTATGCAGTCTTCTTTTTGTAGACTTAACTGTTCATTTCCTATTTTATATCTTTCCACGACTTTCATATATTCATTTTTCAGTGGCCTGAACATTGAAACGTCTAGTGGTTGCAGTATATGGGTACAATTCGGACGCAAAGCAATTAATATAATTTGATGTTCCGCACAGAACATACTCAGTGGTTGCGTCAAATGTGACACGTGTCCATCAATAAATAAAATTATAGGCAATTGTATACCTATTTTTATTAACCATGGGTGAAAGACATTCGCGATATATTCAAAAAAGTTTTGGCCCGTCATCCACCCATTATCGGACACGCCAATACCCCAGCCTTTTGGGATCCTCCTCACTATATATCCTGGCATTCGCTGATACGCGAATAATATTAGTGGTGGCACTATATCACCAGCAGCATTGCCCATAATTAAAGTGGTTATACTTTCTTTTTCATTATCGTTTACCCTGCTATATACATTTTTACTGCCTTTCTTGACTATGGCAGTATTGTTTCTAGGATTTAGTAACAATGCTGTCTCATCCGCATTGAATACTCTTTTTGATTCAATATCTTTTACATTATTTAATGTAAAGTAAGTTTCTATTTCATTGAACCATTCCTTAATATCATTCTCACTCACTTGATCCCGTCTGTGTGTCAAATTTTCAACGACTCTTTCAGCCAATTGGCTGTGGCGATTCATGAATCCTTTATACCACTGACGCCCAGGTCTGTTGTTCTTAAATGGGTTTTCCCTGTTGATTACAATTTGTTGAACACTGTTCAGTAGCTGTTCTTTTGTGACAGGTGCTGCTATGCTGCTCCTCTCTATAATCCATTTTGTCAGAAGACTTTCTTCGTACTCTGAAAGAATGGCCGGTGGTCCTGTTTTTTGTCCGCATATTTTTTATCTCTTTTAGCTATTAATGTCGATCAAGGTATATTATATTTCGCGCTGGCTGCCTTTACGGACATTCCACTTCTGATGGAGGTTAAGGCATTCTGTACATCTTCTCTGGTGTAGCGGCATCTTTTCACGTTTGAGTTCATTACCTACAAAATAATATGAACTCGTTTTGGATTACATTTCAATATTTAATATACCAATGTATCTTGTAATTTTATATATAGGGAGGTACTTACACATGTACACGCTAGCTTGGATACCCAGGACAGCTCGGAACACTTGAATAGGTAGGTTAGGTTGCACGCGACTGTAGACGATATGGGTGTCAGTAATGGCGTCATGCTTTATTTGCCCGGCTAACTATTGCCATGACAGTAATTAAAAACTGATTGAAACGCTTGTACCAATCACTGTCATCCAAATATTAATTAAAAAGGCTGAATTAATCGTTAAATTGCGATCGTTGTGAGTTTCTATGATACTTATATTGTCTAAAAAATGCCCTGATAACCAAATCGGACGGCAGGATCTGCCGGCAGCTGCAGCGCAACCTACGACCGCATTCGACTACGGATCTGCCGGCAGGCCCTGCCGGGCAGAGCCTGCCGGCAGATGGACGGCAGATCCTGCTGCCTGCCTGACACATCCAACAGCGCCATCTGAAGGCCACAATGACCAAACAATTCCCTCTGCGTGACGTCACATGGACCTACGCACCAACACAAATGTACATTACTGCTGTAGGTGTATCCCTACCCCTAAATAACAAAGCAAGCAAATTTTACATTTATTAAATAATTCATTCTACTTATTGCAAAAAGTATTTATTCTTTGTTTAATAATACAGTATTGGCGATTACAATTGTTACAAAATAATATAGGTAGCGCATATAAATTCGAAGAACATTCAATATTTACATTTATAAATCTATATACAATACGTTCCGAACCCAGTGGTACCTATTAGGTACGTTAAGAGAAAATTTCCTGTATTTAGACTTCTTTTTTCTGTAGAATCACCATATTCCGTATTATGTTAGCGCTGAAAACAAATAGAACATTAGTATAAAATTAAACGTAACGTATGAATAAACAGGATACCTGCGATACTTACTTCAGCTCCATCTCTGCACAGCACACACCCTAAGCGATGATGCATGCTCCTGCGAACATTAACATTTATAAGAAAACGTGTTAAATTATTATTTATGAAACAAGACGCTAAATATTCGCACTTCGCGCATAACCCTATTTTTCTGTCTTGCAGCTAATGTGACTCTCGATTTCCGCGACGTAGATAATTAGTAATTATTCAATTCCATAATTACGTTTGCCTTCTGGATACGTCGGGATGATTTGTCTGGATATTGATGCTTAGGATCGCGTGGAATATTCTTCAATTTTGTCGGCACTGACTGCCACTGACAGTGACTGCCATCTCAGACCCCGAAAACGAACGCAAACTGCACGTAGAGCCTTGACCAATCACGAGTTTCGGCACTATGGTGCAGCCAATCCGAGCGTAGCCCATTATACCACATTTAGTTATCCTCTACCGTGGTACATCTACATACCTACACACTCTTCGTTTAAACCATCCGTTCTGCTTGAAGACGTACGCTCGAAGAATATTCCAAGTAATTTCAAACATCAATATCCGGACAAATCATCTCGATGTATCCAGAAAACAAAGGTAATTATGAAATTGAATAATTTCCAATTATCTACGTCGCGGAAATCAAGATTTACATTATCTGCAAGACAGAAAAGTATGGTTATGCTGGAATTGCGAATGTTTAGCGTCTTGTTTAGTAGATAATAATTTAACACATGTTTTCTTATAAATGTTAATGTTCGCAGGAGCATGCATGATCGCTTAGGGTGTGTGCTGTGCAGAGATGGAGCTGAAGTAAGTATCGCATGTATCCTGTTTATTCATACGTTACGTTTAATTTTATACTAATGTTCTATTTGTTTTCAGCGCTAACATAATACGGAATATGGTGATTCTACAGAAAAAAGAAGTCTAAATACAGGAAATTTTCTGATAACGTACCTAATAGGTACCACTGGGTACGGAACCTATTGTACATAGATTTATAAATGTAAATATTGAATGTTCGTCGAATTTATATGCGCTACCTATATTATTTTGTAACAATTGTAATCGCCAATACTGTATTATTAAACAAAGAATAAATACTTTTTGCAATAAGTAGAATGAATTATTTAATAAATGTAAAATTTGCTTGCTTTGTTATTTAGGGGTAGGGATACACCTACAGCAGTAATGTACATTTGTATTGGTGCGTAGGTCCATGTGATGTCACGCAGAGGGAATTGTTTGGTCATTGTGGCCTTCAGATGGCGCTGTTGGATGTGTCAGGCGGGCAGCAGGATCTGCCGTCGATCTGCCGTCCATCTGCCGGCAGGCTCTGCCCGATGGCAGATGGCTATCAGGGTGATTGTTTATTATGTACATACTTTAAATATTGTAATTATAGCTCTTTCTTTAGTGCCCTGTTTTCTCTTTCACTATTAAGGTAGTCGCCATTTCCACTGTTGTCATCAACTTAAAATTTTGTATCATATTATAGAAATTAATGAAAAAAAAAAATTAAGTGGGCCTTTTCTAGTGTATAGATGATAGGTTGAATTACATAATTCTTTATGTGTATGACTTTACAACGTTTATTTATTCGTTATTTTAAGTAAAATAGCTTAAGGTGTCAGTAATTGGGGTTTTACCCTATGGTGGGGTAACGGGAACGCTACTCGGCTCCGCCTGAACCAAGTCGTTTGGCTGTTATTTATTCTTACCGTAATAGTTGTGTGCGTTACGAAGCTATGTGTAGACCAATACGAGATAAAGCTATCGAGAAAGTATCAATGTTCTGACCAATAAAACTCCTGAATTTTGTCGTAGCTAACGCACACCTATTCTGATGTGTGTATTTCTATGCTGACAGCTCGGTTTGGCCTACACCCCAGAAGCTTGGCACTATCCCCACCACTTGCAAACTGTGTATTCGGAAAATACCCCTCATGAAACTTACCAGCCAATATATCTCGCCCCGACCCTAGATTCCTGTGCTTCTTCCGACATCTGACCAATCGGCGGAATAGTCGAGTTTAAAACGTCTTTTCCGTGAATTAAAATTTTGTGTTCTGATACTGGCATAATATACCATCCATATTCCCTAATAAAAGTTTCGGCCGTTTCAAGACAAACAGATTAGAACTTTGATGGGTCTACGCTGCTTCCACACGACATACTGAAGAAGACTAACGTGTTTAAATTTTATTTATTTAATTTATATTTTTTTTATTTTATCTCCTTTTAATAATATATGAAAAAACTGGTTAATAAACTCGTTGTTTCGAACCAAGAGTTCAGAATTTGTTTTTTTAATCCCTAAAGAAAATTTTGGAACACTACTATGTGAGGTTTTAGCAAATTTAATCCCAGACAAAACGAGTAAAAAAGGATAAAGATCGGTTAAGAATTCATTGAGATACGGAATTTTGTCCACAGAAAGGCAATTTGAGCGCTGTCGCCAATTAAGGGGGTGGCCTGGTATAGCGGGGCGAAGAGACCGATGTTTTTGTTGCATAAATCAGGGTTGTCTAACTGACGACTCACGAGATGCCGGGGGCTCCTCCGCCTTGCGGCCACGCTGAACGGCCCCCTCCACACCTACTAAACATTGACGATCTCAGTCGAATTCGTCCGTCCCTACACAGACATAAGTACATTCGATTGCTACGGCTGGCTACGGCCATACGTTTACATATAATTATAATTAATACGACAATACGAACTGATATATACTTACTTTTACTCGTCTCTGTGAATGTGACCGTGCACATTGAGGCCGCGTCATATTATTGACAAGGGATGGTATATCCACATCAATTTTTGTTCTGGCTATCCTTAACAGCGAAGATAATGAATGGTCCGCTAATCTTGACCGATATTTACTTCTTATATTTTTCATAACGGAAAACGCACTTTCGCATCTTTATGTAGAACCAAACATTGATGAAATTTTTAATCCCAAATCAACCAATTTCGGATACTTTTCTTCTGATAATAATTTAAAAAACTCCTGTCCATATTCATTTCTGGCAAGTACGAACGGATCTCCTTGCAAATTACACAATTCATCTCGATAATACATTTCTTGGTCTTCGATCTCACATCCTTTTGGATTATTAAAAATTATAAGCTCATTTTTTATTAATGTATCGAAAGAGACGAGTAAAAGTAAGTATATATCAGTTCGTATTGTCGTATTAATTATAATTATATGTAAACGTATGGCCGTAGCCGGCCGTAGCAATCGAATGTATTTATGTCTGTGTAGGGACGGACGAATTCGACTGCGTTCGTCAATGTTCAGTAGGTGTGGAGGGGGCCGTTCAGCATGGCAGCAAGGCGGAGGAGCCCCCGGCATCTCGTGAGTCGTCAGTTAGACAACCCTGGCATAAATCAACAGATGAACATCGCGATAATATGTTCCCAAAGCTGCAAAACGAAATTCGAAAAATTAAAGCGGATATAGCCAGTTTTGCTACGAAGGACCATATTAATAGAAAACTTGAAATGTGTTTTTCTTGAAACGACAGTTTTACAAAGTGCGGGCAATGTAACTCCAAAAATAATCAACCAATCGACTTGACCTTTTGCATGGATATTTGTGAACATTTTCTTCAGAGAGCTTAGCTATTGTCATAATGATATTGTTTAAATAAATAATTTTGTATACATTTAAGTCAAAATTTCGTTGGAAAAAACGAATTTTTTTCAAGAGGCCACTATTTGTTCAATTTTGCATCTTTTAAGTTATGAATTTATACGATTTGTGCACTCATTGCACTCATAAAAAAATTGTTCGATTTTTGGTTTTAGATGAATCAAGAGACACGGTAGTGTCTCGCGCCAAGTATATATATAGATATATATGCGCAGCGCAAGACACGGAGTGGCTCTATTACGCGACGACTCGCTATCAAGAACCCTGAGATTTCCGAATCTCAATAACGGCTGATCCAATTAGATTTTGAATGGTCTTAATGGATAGCTTGGGTGTGATTTACATGAGAAAAGTGTCTTCGTTTTGTTCCTACGGGCCTTATGAGCTGAGATATTTCGATGTAAAGTTGCAATTTGCTGAATTTTATGTTCTTAAAATTCAGCATCGTCATAGTCATCGTCCTACACTTCTAGGCAAGAGGGGAGTATGAAAGGGTGAGGAAATGTCTCTCAGGCACGTTGTTCATTGGATGCGGGCATCGGCCAATCGCGTAACAAATTGTTGTCACGTGACAGTTAGGCAGAGATATTATAACCTACCAAGTGCTAAGTGTCAAATAAAGTAAATTGTCGGAATTTGAAATGTCACGAGTTTTTACACTAATAGGAGACTGAATTATTGTCTCAATTAACAAGGTAAGTCGCCAAAATTTTTCAAATAGATTTCTTATGTAGAGTCGCAGACTTGGAAGTTGTCTGGAGAAGGTTCGACAGAGAAGCATCTTCTTTCGCACAAGTTTCCACAAATTAATATATTGTTTTTATACCAGCAAACAATTTTTACACAGGCTCGAATAAAAATGAAGGGGACGCCCAGGCTTGGATAGAAATGAAGGGGACGCACAAGCTTGGATAGAAATGAAGGGGATGCACAGGCTTGAAGGTTGTCCAGAGAAGGTTAGACAGACAGAAAAACATCTTGTTTCGCACAAGTTTCTGGAAAGTTGTCAAATAAGGTAAATCGACAAAATTTGTCAAAGTAGCGTAGCATTAAGAATTAAGAAAATTATAGCGTACTGCTTGCAACGTTGAGCAAGTCACATTAGTGAAGAAAGTACGCTGAAAACGCATCTCCCTTGATACTTTTCAATCTCTTTGGAAAGGCATTCCTAATACTTTATTAAAATCCACAGTAGTTCCTACGCTATTCATTAATTTTATTAGTTTCCCATTAACAATATTTCAATTAAAAAATATAAACATACTAAATTAATTTTATTCCAATACCAATACATTGTACGTTAAAAATATTGAATCTCTTCGTTCATTTTTGCTGAATTACCATTAGCATTTAAATTTCCTGCAACAAGACATTCTGCCATACGCTCTCACCTCCTTCGGACACATTTTGTAGTCTGTACACTTAAAATAGCAAAGAGCCAATCTATTTTTATATGTTCTACGTTAAGTCATAACTAAAATGTGGAATTTTGTATATTTACAGATAATCGAAGCAGAAGCGATAGAGAAAGTAACCCTGCTGCAAATGAGAAAAATAAGCACATTTTCATGTATAATTTTATTCTAGAGTTTTAAGAAATATGTATATACAATTAATATTGAGTTTTATTATGTATGTGGAAAACTGTATAATTCAGACAACAAAAATAAATCGGACATAGTATTATATTAATTAAACGATTTTATTCAGCTTCGATTCTATGTTTGCTTCTTGTATGTTTGCTTCATATCTGAAAACTCAACTTTAAACCAATTCGACCAATCCAATTGTCTTGTAGCTTTGCAAGCGTGCGGAGTTTGGATAACGATATAATATATTGTTGAAAAAATAACCCCGAGGGGGTGAAAAAGTTATCCAGTCATCAATAAACACTACAAAATGTGTGAAATCCCCACAAAATTACCTTTTTTAAAAAAGGTACAAAAAAGAGCGCCAAGTATATAATTCCATCATAAAGAATTCCATTTAAAAACATTGTCGTAAATTAATATAAATTTCTTAATATGCTATATTTAACTTTACAAAAGTAATGAGATACAACAATTGCGCCAATTATCACAATGGCTATTTATACAAAGAAAAAAATGTACTCAATAATATTAAGCCGACATATTTTTATACAAAACAATATTTTAATACGAATAAATATTTTATTCAAAATACTTGGCGCTGCTCTCTGAATTGGTGTTGCTAAACTGAATAAATATGCATAAATTGCATTAAAATCTTTTTCTTTCTTTCTTGTCTCTGTGGTGTCTTGTTTTGTTTTATTTATTATCCAAGACAATTAACATTTTTTCGGAGAGCAGCGCCAAGTATTTTGAATAAAATATTTATTCGTATTAAAATATTGTTTTGTATAAAAATATGTCGGCTTAATATTATTGAGTACATTTTTTTCTTTGTATAAATAGCCATTGTGATAATTGGCGCAATTGTTGTATCTCATCACTTTTGTAAAGTTAAATATAGCATATTAAGAAATTTATATTAATTTACGACAATGTTTTTAAGTGGAATTCTTTATGATGGAATTATATACTTGGCGCTCTTTTTTGTACCTTTTTTAAAAAAGGTACAGTAGACGCTACGTTGCCCGCAGTGGAACAATTGCGTCATCAACGAACTGCCAATATGAAATAAGCCAATATGACTCTGTTATTTGCCACTCTTTTTTAATAATTTTTTTTTATCTACCTTAATCTGATAATACAATATCCTGAAAGTTTCAGAAAGATCCATTGCATACTTCCTTTAAAAAAAAATTGCCGAAAAATTCCTCGATTTGCAGTTAGTTATACCAGGGTCCCCCCTTAAACAAAATCGGATTGACACCGCCGTGGCAAATGGTGGCAGCTAATTCCTTTCTGAATTTGTTTATTACGTTCTTACCCCCGTTCCAAATGCAAAATATGCGGTTTCGGAAAGATGCGATAAAATTTTATTTACCCATTGTTCGGGAATCTCCTTTCGTCGAGAAGATTTATCCCGTGCCCAAGAGAAAGGGCTTAGCAAAGTAAGCATAAGGAAATGACCCCAGCACCAATTTTATCATTTATGCTTGTTAAAATAATGCTCTTTGCATGAAAAATTACTATGAGTAATTTCAGACCTGTAACCCCTCCCGTAAGGGTGATATAGGGACAAAAGCCCCAAACTTTATGATTTTCTTTCTCGAAAACTACTTAAAATGTTGAAATACGACAAGTTGCAAATATTAATCATACTAACTCTACTAAACCTATTTTTTCAAAATTTTGGAGTGATAATTAAGGGTATACATACAGGAATCAATTATTTGAGGGTAGTTTTTGTAAACAACCCCTTGAGTGACACCAGCGAAAAAATCATGAGTAACGCCTCACTACTTAGCTATTATCCATATTTTCCGCAAGCAGCGATCGAGGAGAAATCAGCCACCACCGTCTGACGATCGTGGATTTGCCAATTGGAATTGCGTGGTCCCCAAAGGGTATGGTGGAGTAACGGGAATGCTGCTCGGCTCCGCCTGAACGTAGCCGTATAGCTATTATTTATACTTAGCGCAATGCTTAGAGCATATATACATGGAGGTATCATTGCCTTAGAGTGACTGCCTCGAAACTGTCGGCAACATCACGTGAGAGAGAATGAGAGAAGTAGATGTCCTATTCGACCGTAATGCGCAAGCGGCGATATCGTGAAATTGGCTGCACGCGGTATGGTTTGAAGTGATACGCGGTGCATGCTTTCATCATTTATTTATTTTCGGAAACGAAGCAGATGGAAAATGGCGAGATTCCTTGTTTTTCGGAAATCTATTTACAAGGAATGAAATTAATATTAAATTTGCAATATGAACAAGTATCGTACCAAAAATGAACCTGAATTTATCACATACTTGTGTGCACGACATACTTTAATTAATTTAATTTATTAAATATTATATATATTTACTTACGAGTAATAGGAAGCCGATTTATCTCGGTTACCACACAACAAGCATTATCGGCATGGCATTTTTTAATTTCAACTCGATACATATAACCGTTTTTCAAAAGGTACGTACGAGCGTAAATAACGATATTCATAGTAACCGCGGATGGTTGCCAACGATATCGGTGCATGCGCATTACGGTCGATTAGGACATATACTTCTCTCTCTCGCACCATGTTGGCGACAGTTTCGCGCTTTCAATGAGACCTCCATGTCTATATGCTCTAAGGCGCAATGGTGGTGTGCGTTACGAAGCTATGCGTAGACCAATACGAGATGAAGCAATCGAGACAAAATCAATCTGCTGATCAATAAAGCTCCTGATTTTTTTTCGGAGCTAACGCACACCTATTCTGATGTGTGTACTTCTACAGTGACAGCTCGGTTCAGCCTATGCGCCAGAAGCTTTGCACCATCCCCAACACTTCTGACTCACTCGTGTTTTACGAAAGCGAGAGCGAGATGGAACGAGAGCGAGGCAGAAAATGTTGAGAAAAGGAGCACCGAGGCAGGCAAACTGTGTGGTGGGAGAATACCCCTTACGAAATTCATCGGCCAATATATCTGGCTTCGACCTTAGGACAATAGCAAGCTCGCCTAATATCGGCGGTAAATGAGGGGCCAACCGTCCTTCCCTTGCGGCACCCGCGAGAACCGAGCTACTTGGTCCACCCGGGGTTCCACGGGACGCGTGGGGCACGCGGCTGCGGATGCCTCGATCCCGCCGTGCGTGCGCTCCTATTTACTTTATAAAATGTCTGTACAATATAAGAATAATATAAGATAGTATAAGTATATAGGGTGTCCCAAAAATGCTGCGGTTCCTTGAAGGGGATGACTCACGGTGTGATTGCAAACAACTTTTTCCTTTACGAAAATGGTCTCCGAGATTTTGTTAACGAGATATTAACCAAAAACAAAGACCAATCAGAGCGCGTGCCTTCCGCCCGAGCTCCCGCGGTAGTGTTGGCTACGCGGTAGGCGACTGCGCTTGTACTACGATCGTACGAACAAGCAAGTCGGCATGCATCGAAGAAAACCACGTTACAGTTTTTTTTTTAAAGCAGAATCTGAAATTATAATTATTTGAAACGAGAGGACAAGAAATACGTAAATTTCGTTTTCAAATAACGCATAAACGAAAAGGTAATGTAACAGAAAATGTACAACAAGTGATCGTAATTCCTTATTGTGGAAAAAATCCGGAGTTTAATAACGGCCAACGCAACTAAATTTAAAAAATAATATTAGGTGTATGAATAAATTCTTTCCGATTGGATTTATATAATCAGTAGGTACAAAGCTACCGAATTTCTATCGCAGTGGTATTCGTAAGCTGCCATAAAAATGGCAAAAGGTAATTAACAATAAAGGAAATTATTTCGATGATTGAGTTATTTTCATATTTTTTAAATCAAACTGTTATTGTACCCTACAATCGGAAAGAATTTATTTCTACACCTAATAATGACCAAGAAATTAAATACAACTCACCCATTCGGACATTCCTTTCCTTCCTTTTCGGAAACCTGTGTCACTGGTTCACTGTACCAATCCTGGTCACTGTTGGACGAACAGATTTATGGTAGGATAGCGCCCAATGCTCAGCTGACCGCAGGTACATACGACACCTCACAAAGTATAGGGACGCGACGTCAAGTGCGTTCGGATTAATGTACCGAATATTCACGTCACTGCACGGCTACAAACACTAATCACTTCATTTATTTTTCATGGAACGTGTTGTTCCTACGTTATAAAAATTTATGGAAATGAATTTCACTTGGCGTTAGGAGCCGTGGGTATTCCGTTGCAAATACTCGCGCGGCAGCACTTGCGTCTCCGTTGTTCGGGCGATACATCCAGAACATCGCGTAATACTTTTGAGCAGAGAATATTTCTGCGACGTGATTGCTAGCTGTCTGACAAGATTTTTTCCAAGCAACTTCCCCTACCCCCAAGTAGCTTCTCTCGTTCCATTATGAGTTAACCCCCACCAGGACTAGAGGTTTTACGTAAAAAGAAGCATTTCCGAAAACACGTGTTTTGCAGAAGTGCAACGAACGAACCATCGTACAATTTCACAAAAGCCCCCGCTCCGTCCTTTTGCTGCCAATGTGCTCATTGCTTCGAGATAGAAAGCAGACACCACGTGTTTCCGTTCGAAAGGGTCCGAAGAGAAGAGAAACTGAAAGTCTTCGAGTTGCTATAAAGAAAACAATCCTGTTTCCTGTTTCCCTGTTCCAATACCCTGACTTCACATCTGCTACGAGGCGGAACCAACTAAGCCATAAATTACCGAAAACTGTCGGAAATCCTTCTTTACCGCCGACTCGTGGGACAATACGATTAATTATGGGGAACTAGAATTTAAAAAGTATTATCCAACATCAATACGCCTCGCAGAGAGACACAGGAAGTAAAGGGGTAGTCCACTGACTGCGCGTGGTCCCGCCTGCGTCGTCCTCCCTACAAATTCGAAACAGATCCCTTATCTCTCGAGTATAAACACGCGCTCGAATTTCAAAACAAAAGCACGCGTTTACGTATTCCGTACGAGAGAAGGTGGGCTTGAAGTTCGATTGGTCCCAAACTAACTAGAGGACTAGCAAAACGATTTCCTACAGTTTTCGGTAATTTATGGCTTAGATGGTTCCGCCTCGTAGCAGACGTGAACGCAGGGTATTGGAAAAGGTAAACAGGAAACAGGATTTTTTTCTTTATAGCAACTCGAAGACTTTCAGTTTCTCTTCTCTTCTATCTCGAAGCAATGGGCACATTGGCAGCAAAAGGACGGAGCGCGGGCTTTTGTGAAAGTGTACGATGGATCATTCGTTGCACTTCTGCAAAGCACGTGTGTTTCGGAAATGTGATCGCTTCTTTTTACCTAAAACCTCTTATCCTGGTGGGGGTTAACTCATAACGGAACGAGAGAAGCTACTTGGGGATAGCGGAAGTTGCTTGGAAAAAATCTTGTCAGTCAGCTAGCAATCACATCGCAGAAATGTTCTCTGCTCAAAAGTATTACGCGATGTTCTGGATGTACCCCCCGAACACGGAGACGCAAGTGCTGCCGCGCGAGTATTCGCAACGGAATACCCACGGCTCCGAACGCCAAGTGAAAATTCATTTCCACAAATTTTTATAACGTAGGAACAACACGTTCCATGAAAAATAAATGAAGTGATTAGTGTTAGTAGCCGTGCAGCGAAGTGAATATTCGCTACATTAATCCGAACGCACTTGACCTTGCGACCCTTTACTTTGGGTAGTGTCGTATGTACCTGCGATCAGCTGAGCACTGGGCGCTATCCTACCATAAATCTTTTCGTCCAACAGTGACCAGGATTGGTACAGTGACCCAGTGACACAGGTTTCCGAAAAGGAAGGAAAGGAGTGTCCGAATGGGTGAGTTTTATTTAATTTCTTGGTGATTAGTTGGTGTACAAATAAATTCTTTCCGATTGTAGGGTAAAATAACAGTTTGATTTAAATAATATGAAAATAACTCAATCATCGAAATAATTTCCACTATTGTTAATTACCTTTTGCCATTTTTATGGCAGCTTACGAACACCACTGCGATAGAAATTCGGTAGCTTTGTACCTACTGATTATGTAAATCCAATCGGAAAGAATTTATTCATACACCTATTATTATTTTTTAAATTTAGTTGCGTTGGCCGTTATTAAACTCCGGATTTTTACCTCAATAAGGAATTACGATCACTTGTTGTACATTTTCTGTTACATTACCTTTTCGTTTATGCGTTATTTGAAAACGAAATTTACGTATTTCTTGTCCTCTCGCTACAAATAATTCTTATTTAAGATTCTGCTTTTAAAAAAAAACTGTAACGCTGTTTTCATCGATGCATGTCGACTTGCTTGTTTGTACGTTCGTAGTACAAGCACAGTCGCCTACCGCGTAGCCAACACTACCGCGGTTGCTCGGACGGAAGGCGCGCGCTCTGATTGGTCGGTGTGTTTGGTTAATACCTCGTTAACGAAAGCTCGGAGAGCATTTTCGTAAAGGAAAAAGTTGTTTCCAATCACCCCCTGAGTCACCCCCTTTAAGGGACCGCTGCATTTTTGGAACACCCTGTAGTATAAGATAGGATAAGCATAGTATAAGATGGTAAAAGTATAGTATTAGATATAATGTAAGATATAATGTAAGATAGTGTAAGAATAAAGAAATAGAGAGACAAGAAATCTTATCGTTCCGAAACAAATAAACAATAATAAAAACGTAAAACAATAAATCACAGTTTTGACGTTCTTCGATATTTCTGAACGCTATTAGGTTGTATAATCATGCATTAAATTGATATTTTAGACGGTTCTTGTCGTAGTAAACTTGATAATCATTCCAAATTTTCAGCCATTGTAAAGTTGTATTTCAATCATTCTGACGTGTCAACAAATCGTGTGTTTTATGTTTCCGCTATTGCCAAGTGCCAATTGAAGATTGTGCGTAAAAAAACTACTAAGAGAAGCAAGATCTAATCAAATTAGCCCGAAAGATTGTAGGGACGATAAAGTTCTGGATACGCCGAGCAGCCGGAACGACGACGGTGACACAGAGCAGGCCATGGGCAGGGTTGCCGGGTTGTCAGTTTGGGTCCCGGGAGAACAAAAGATCGTTTGACGACGTTGGAAGAGGTTTGACTTGGCAACGAGCGTGGGGGAGAGAGTGAGAGGGAGAGAGAAAGCGTGGTGGATGTCTAGGCGTTGGTGATGGTTGAAAGACAGTGATTTGAGGGTGCTGAGAAAGCGGACATGGCGTGAAAAGTGGTAGACGGTTGTGTCGAGTTGTAGACAGTTATATAGAGTTGCGGGGCGATAGACGTTGTGTGTGTGTAGAGCTAGTATTTGGTGGGACTTATGCTCATTTTACTTATTTTAATAAACATTATTCATTATATTCAAACCATTGGAAACCTTGTTTCCTTCAAATTGGAGGCTCGCCCGGGATGTGAATAATTAATAGAGTCGAGTTAGTGCAGTGAGACTTTAGACGTAACTAGTGTGGACATTGCGAAGGTGTGTGCAAACATTCGTGACGAGAAGTAACCCGTGTAGGGTTCACTTAAGCAAGGCTTAAGTGCAATAACGACGTGTGCGACGTGCGAAGACGAAAGAAGAAGCATTGGTTCATGATGGTGTTTCAAGCAGATAAGATGAGCGATACGAAGAAGGACCCGAATGACTTCTGAAGAAGATATTGCGGAACAAAGAGCTGCAAACGTCCAGACTGAAAGCTGAATTAATCCAGCGGTTGACCAAGGCTGATCCGTCGGGAGAATGGTTGACGGTCCAGGCGAATACACTGGAAGAAGAAACTGAGAGTGAGGCCAGTGAAGGTGAGGATAATGCGTCTGGGTGTGTGAGGGAAATAGCGCACATGCGACGTGAAATGGAATTGGTCCAGCGAGAGAAGCAAGTGATGGAGAGAGAGCTTGACGTAGCTCGCCAACAAATTGAGCTGCTGAGGGAGATGCAGACACTGAATCCTAGTCCAGCTGGTACAGAGGAATCAGCGCGAGGAGTTGTAACGGAAAGACAACCGCGATCTCCGGCTATATCGACCATCGCTGAGTTGTTAAGCTATTTCGGCGGAAGCAGCGATTCGTATGAGACGTGGGAACGAGAGGTTCACACCCTAAAGACGGTATACCAGTTGACGGATGATCTTACGAAGCTACTGATTGGATCGCGATTAAAAGGAAGCGCGCGCGAGTGGTTACATTCAAAACCAGAGAATATTGCAATGTCGGTCGAGGAACTGTTTGTGAGTTTGCGAGAGATGTTCCTTCACCCCGAGAACGTACTTATTCTGAGACGGCGTTTTGAAGCTCGTGTGTGGAAGAGGGAAGAATCTTTCGGTGCCTATTTGCACCAGATGGTTCTCTTAGGAAATTAGGTGCCGATCAGTGATAGAGAGATTATTCATTACATCATTGATGGAATTCCAGATGTCGGATCGAGGAATCTTGCGCGATCGCTGAAGGCTAAAACCAAGGGAGGGCTGCTCGAGACATTCAAGATGATTTCGTTGCCTGGAAGATTGTTGCCGGCCAGCACCGGGACTAAGCCCAAGGATACCAGGTATCTGGAGAAGAGTTCAGAGAAGCAGCTGGAGAAGGACCCAAAGAAGGTTCCGCAAGCGTATCCAGCCAAGACGGAAGGACGAGACGGGAAGGAGGCGCCGAAGGACGAGAGATGATATTTCAATTGTGGAGACCTCAATCATTTCAGCGCGAAGTGCCCTGCAAAGGATAGGGTCTCGAGATGTTTTGTCTGCCGAGAGATCGGGCATAGGACTGTAGATTGTAAGAAGGGACAAGAGAAGCAGGTAAATGTGTGTACCGCGGCCGCGTGCCGTGGCAATAGAGTGTACAAATCCGTAACCATTATGGGTAAACAGGTAGTTGCGTTTCTAGATACGGGTAGCGACTTGTATTTAAGGGGGGAGCTTGATGTAACAAGCTGAAAATCGGGGTATTTTTCGGAAAGTTTTTTTAAAAAAAGTATTCAATGGACCTTTCTGAAACTTTCATGATATTGTATTATCAGATTAAGGTAGATAAAAATATTTATTAAAAAAGAGCAGCAAATAACAGAGTTATACGGGCTTATGCTCAGTCCGTTGGTGACGCAATTGTTCCATTGCAGGCAACGTAGCGTCTACTGTTTACACCTAGAACCAAAAATCGAACAATTTTTTTATGAGTGCAATGAGTACAGAAATCGTATAAATTCATAACTTAAAAGATGCAAAATTAAACAAATGGAGGCCTCTTGAAAAAAAATCGCTGTTTCCAACAAAATTTTGTCTTAAATATGTAAAAAAAGTTATTTATTTAAACAATATCATTATGCCAATAGCTAAGCTCTGTGAAAAAAATGTTCACAAATATCCATGCACAAGGTCAAGTCGATTGGTGGAATATTTTTGGAGTTAAGATAAACTGTCGTATCCAGAAAAACACATTTCAAGTTTGGTAATCTGGTGCTCCGTAGCAAAATCGGCTGTATTCGGTTTAATTTTTCGAATTTCGTTTTGCAACTTTGGGAACATATTATCGTGATGTTCATCTATTGATTTATGCAACAAAAAAAAATCGATTTCATCGCCCCGCTACACCAAGCTCCCCCCTCAATGGGGGCCGAGCAATATAGTAAATTAGGGGACCCATTATTGTCTGCCCCGGGAGTACCGTGTGAGTGGTTCGGATCGAGTGGAGTCACCACTCAGGGAGAGTTTTATGCGGATGTACACATTGATGGAAGTGTTTTTGAATTATTTTAGACGGCAGGAAAACGGAAGTATTGAGGCGCGATGCTGCAACGAAGGAATGTTACGATGTTCCGGCGATATTCTGCATAAGTACTTTCGACGAAACCGAGGATGAGAAACCCGCCCATAGTCCTCTAATAGATTTGTGGCATATTGAAGACCAGGGTATTAGACGCGAAATAGAGAGCCTTGTGGGGCGTTGTGAGCCGAAGGCGATCAGGGATACGAATATCAGGACAGAAATCTTGTTAAAAAACGACACACCTGTGTATCAGCATCCGCGTAGGCTAGCGCCGATACAGAGGGAGAAGGTGAACCGGCGAATAGACGAGTGGATGCGAAAAGGTATCATTCAGGAAAGTGGTTCTGAGTATGGTAGTCCGGTTGTACCTGTACAGAAGGAAGACGGTGAGGTGCGGCTGTGCGGTGACCTTAGGGGCGTTAACAAAAAGATATGTAAAGACCGCTATCCCCTGCCGCTGATAGAGGAGCAATTGGATCGTTTGCAGGGTTCGACGATATTTAGCGTGCTTGATTTAAAGAATGGGGTTTTCCATGCCCCTATAGAAGAAAAGAGTCGCAAGTATACTGCGTTTGTGGTGTCAAATGGCCACTATGAATTTCCAAGAACACCATTTGGGCTCTGCAATGCTCCGGCCGTGTTTCAGAAATTTATTAATACGGTATTTCGGGATCTGATAAGAGCTGGTACTGTCCTGACGTACATGGACGATTTGATTATTCCTTCGCGTAGTATGGGGGAAGCAGTGTCGAAGTTGCGAGAAATACTGTCCACTGCAAGCGACTACGGTTTGCGCTTGAACTGGAGGAAATGCCGTTTTCTTCAGAGCCGTGTCGAATTTCTGGATCATGTGATTGAGGGTGGTTGCGTACATCCGTCGAAGCGTAAGACGTTAGCCGTTTTGAATTTTCCGCCCCTGAAGAATGCTAAGGATGTCCAGAGTTTCCTAGGATTGGCAGAGTATTAGAGAAAGTTTATAGCGCAATATTCAACGATTGCTTATCCTTTGTCTAGTTTGTTGAAGAAAGACGCGAAGTTTGTACTTGGTGAAGAGCAGAAAATGGCGTGTCAGTAGTTAAAATTGGCATTAGTAACCGAACCAGTCTTAAAATTGTATCGCGTGGGCGCGGATACGGAGCTTCATACCGATGCGTCGAGTATTGGTCTTGGTGCTATTTTATTGCAGAGAAACGACGTGGATCAACGGTTCCATCCGATAAAGTACGCGAGTTGGAAGACGTCAGACGCGGAGTCGCGATATACTAGTTACGAACTAGAGGTATTGGCTATAGTTAAGGCTGTAAGTAAATTTAGAGTTTATCTTTTAGGAATTCCGTTTACAATAGTAACCGACTGTCTTCCGTTCACTCTTACAATGAAGAAAAGAGATTTGTGTGTACGTATCGCGAGATGGGCGATATTGTTGAGGGACTTCAATCATAAGATGGAGCATCGTCCAGGGCAAAGTATGAGGCATGTTGACGCTGTGAGTCGCAATCCTGTTCCAATGTGTATGCTGGTGAGCGAGTGTGAGACGAGTGTGCTTGTAAGATTGGGAAAAGCGCAGCGGGAAGATAGTGATCTAAAATGCATACTGGAATCGGTGAACAGCGGACAGAATGCTAGTGGTGAGTACGTGGTGAGGAACGAACTTTTGTTTAAAGCAATGGACGATGACGTTCGCAAAGTAGTGCCGCGAGCTATGCAAGGACAGATCGTGCGGCAATTTCACGAAAACGGAAGGTTTCTAGGGGTAAAACTGAGGCCCTTGTCAGGAAAGATTATTGGTTCACGAACCTGAGAGCTAAGGTGGGAAAAGTGGTGCGGAACTGTGTCGCGTGCATTTTGGCAGAGAGAAAAAGTGGGCTGCGGGACGGTTTGCTGTATCCCATCGAGAAGGGTGAGATTCCGTTGGATGTGTATCACGTTGATCATCTGGGACCGATCTCTTCGACGCGGAAGAAATATAGACACATATTCGCGGTAATAGACGCGTTCGTGAAGTTCGTGTGGCTCTATGCGACGAAGACGACCAGTGCGGCCGAGGTTGTTGACCGGTTGAACAAGCAAGCAACAATATTCCGGAATCCTCGGAAGATTGTTTCCGACCGGGGAGCCGCGTTTACATCGTAGGAGTTTAGGAGATATTGTAGGGCAGAAGATATTGAGCTTAGTTACATTACGACGGAGATACCGAGGGTGAATGGCCAGGTATAGAGGGTCAACAGGATGATTATCCCGATGCTGACCAAGTTGGCCGCGCCGAGAACCGAAGAATGGCATAAATATTTGGAAGTATGTCAGAGGTACCTGAATACAACACCTCATCGCAGCATTGGTGCCACACCCTTCAAAATCTTGTTCAGCGTGAATATGAAACACAGGAGTAACCATGAGGTGCTGGAGATAATATGCGTGGAGTGGAACGAGATGTTTTAGGAAAGTCGCGAGGAGCTAAGACGACAGGCCAAAGAAAGTATCCTGCAAGTCCAGCAGGAAAATAGGCGTAGTTTCAACCGAAATCGAAGAGAGGCTCGCTGTTATCAAGAGGAGAATCTAGTCGCCATCAAGAGGACGCAGATGGGTCCGGGTCTGAAGTTTGCTTACAAATTCTTGGGTCCGTATCGCGTTTTGCGTGTACTGCGTAACGACCGATATGTAGTGGAGAAAGTGGGTGAGCACGAGGGTCCTCGTCAAACATCGAGCTCTGCAGAGTTTATGAAGCCGTGGCTCGAAGATTGTAGCGATCTGACATCGGGTGGCGAGGATACTTCGGATATCTGGGCTCAGATATCTTTTGGGGAGAGGGACGAGTGTAAGGATGATAGAGTTCCGGGTACGCCGAGCGGCCGGCACGACGACAGTGATACAGAGCAAGCCATGGGCAGCGTTGCCGGGTTATCGGTTTGGGTCCCGGGAGAACAAATGATCGTTTGACGACGTTGGAAGAGGTTTGACTTGGCAACGAGCGTGGGGGAGAGAGTGAGAACGAGAGGGAAAGCGTGGTGGGTGTCGAGTAAAGATTTTCGCCCTTTACACGAACGTTCTTGTGTGGCACTTTTGCGCGCCACACGCCAGCGCGCCACGCGTTTGGCGTGGAGTGTCGGAACGTCGAAAGGAGCGCGCTCTTTCTCGCAGGCCACAAGATCGTTTCCGTCACTACTTAGAGACAGCGAGTTCGGGCTCGCATTTCTACGTCGACTCCACATGCTTTTTCCAGGAACCAGCGCAGTCTTGTGTTGTGCACTACCTGTTCCATGTATATTATCGATCTGCGAAACGATCGGCAAGACCCGATCGCGATATACGTAGATTCGCGAAAAGTATACGAATTCCTCGATATACCTGGCTTATAGAGGATATCATAAATGCTGTTACTGTAGGGCACACTGAAACATCTGTTTTTACGAAGCTACATTTGATTTACCTGAAGGTGCTATAAATTATGGAAATGGTTTATTACTCAGTTATAACAACTGTATTGCGATCTGCATTCTCCTTGCAGACGAAAAGTTTCCACCTCATCGGACGTTCTTGCTAGCATCTTGTGCGCGGTTAGAAGTGTGGCGCGCCGGAATTCCACGTTCTTGCGTGCGAGTAGAACCGTTTGCAAGCGTGTTGCGTCCAAAAGTGTGGCTCGCAAGAATTTTCACTGCAGGCAAACCTCGACTCAAGAGGCAACGCTATCGATAAGCCGTGCCTCGATGGCTTTCAAGGACTTCGACCCTCGAGCCCAGGGGGGTCGTACAATGTTGCCCCCTAAGAAGTGACGAATCAAAAATTCTACATTTTTCATCGGATCTTGGCGAAAGTGATGTGAATCGTTTCCTTATGTTTTCCCAATGAAAATGGTCCAAAAACGACACAAATCGGATCGTAATTAAGGAATCTTCATAATAAATTGAGTTTCAAAACATCGTTAAAAATAGTTCGATTTACATGAAATTTGGTATAATTTTCATTTGAAAAACATAAGAAATGCATCGGTATCACTTCCATATCGATACGATAAAGAATAAAGAATACAGCTTTTCTGTAACAGGTATGAATCCTCGGCCGACCGCAGCAAATCGAGGTCGGTGACCCACAGTCGAGGGTGAAATATTCATTACAGCGTGTTAAGAGTTTCATTATTCGTCATCGTATCGATATAAAAAATAACACTAACGGATTCCTGGCGTTCTTCCAATTAAAATTATCACAAATATGATGGAAATCGGTCTACTTTCACACAAGCAATACAAATTATAAAAGGAGTAGGCATTTCTTAAACGCACTGTCTTATCGTATCGATACGGAAGTGACATCAATGGATGCCTGGCTCATCCTGGAGTCCGACGAGAGTGTAACTTATTCAAAAGCATGATTAGATCGATGTAGACTCTGTGATCCGTAGGGTGATCAAAATAATTGTGAAAATGCCACAAAGCTGCAAGTAAATATATTTAATTTTTTGGTTGAAAAAATTCTCGTTTACTTCCTACCGCTTGTAGTAGGACGCAGAGTCTTGGCTGCCAGACGCGCCGCACGCCTCAGAATTTTCCGCACTGTCGGAAAGTCCACGCGCCACGCCAAACCCTTGGCTTCAAGTGCCGCTTTCCTTTTCTAACTACCTTTTCTGTCTCTTATGTAAACTTTTCTGAAATCGAGGTTTGCGCGCCACACTTTTGGACGCGACACGCCTGAGAACGGTTCTACTCGCACGCAAGACCGTGGAATTCCGACGCGCCACATTTCTAACCGCGGACAAGATGCTAGCAAGAACGTCCGATGAGGTGGAAACTTTTCGTCTACAAGGAGAATGCAGATCGCAATACAGTCGTTATAACTGAGTAATAAACCATTTCCATAATTTAAAGCACCTTCAGGTAAACCAAATATAGCTTCGTACAAACAGATGTTTCAGTGTGCCCTACAGTAACAGCATTTATGATATCCTCTATGAGCCAGGTATATCGAGGAATACGTATACTTTTCGCGAACCTACGTATATCGCGATCGTATCTTGCCGATCGTTTCGCAGATCGATAATATACATGGAACAGGTAGTACACAATACAAGACTGCGCTCGTTCCTGGAAAAAGCATGTGGAGTCAACGTAGAAATGGGAGCTCAACCTCGCTGTCTCTAAGTAGTGACGGGTACGATCTTCTGGCCTGCGAGAAGCAGGGCGCTCCTTCCGACGTTCCGGCACGCCACGCCAAATGCATGCCGCGCTGGCGTGTGGCGCGCAAAAGTGCCACGCAAGAACGTCCGTGTAAAGGCCGCAATTCGTACTCGGGTACTGAAATTCCCGGGTACACGTGTATCGAAACATACGGTTTCACGTGTATTAAGATATGCATACCTAATTTTTTAACTAAGTATCCGAATGTTTAGATTTACGCAAATAGTTTGCGATAGGTAGGTACAGACATAATTTATTAGGTTGCAGATGAAAATAAAAAACATCATGATTTTGGTTAATAAAGTTTAATCTATTAATCTTTTGTTTTGGTGTAAGAATACCAACGTGTTAACATTCTCTGGGAGTAAACGGTTTCTTTTTTTGGTTACAATGCTTCTAGCACACGCAAAACATCTTTCCGACATTGTCGAGGTTGCAGGAATGGTTAAATATTTTTTAGCAACATGGGAAATAGCCGGGTATTTATTTGCCCTAACCTTCCACGAGTCAAATGAGTCTAACAATAAGTCGAAGCGTAATTATGGCTCGGCCATATACATTTCAAATTGAATATTTATATCATTATTGTCGGTAATCTCATCGTATAAAAATTGAAGAGCACTTTTCCCACGTGACTTTTTTTTGCTAATTGTATGCACAGGTGCCTCTTGAAGTAAACGTTGTACTTCTGTACAAATCACTTGTTTCACGCGGATTGATGCATGCTTTTATATAGCGGATGAAAGAAGCAGGATACATGACTTAGTGAAAGAGTATCACCTTCGTTCCGGTCGAGTTTAAAACGTTTCGTTGTATCCGAAATCAAAGTCTTCTTTAATTGACACAAAACCATGTCATCATCACCCCTTAACATAAGATGCTTCTCGATCACTTTTATTGTTAATGGTCTCACCATTGAGATAGGAGAATGGCTGTCTCCCCAAAAAAGTTTTGTTATCAGTTGCAGCGGTTTTAAAATATTCAACAGAGATTCTATCGTTCTCCATTGTCTCTCAGTAATTTCCAGAGATTCTGCTACGGTGGCAGAAGTAATGGCTCTGTCTGCGATGGCGTTCGATACTGGGAGCTTGTATTTATGTAATCTGTTCAACATGAAGTACGTTCCACCGCGTAGAGCAACTCTTGCATTCGCTTCATTGCCTGGGTTGCAACACGGGAACGCTTAAAGTGTCGAATTATTTTACTGCAATACTGGATAATCTGTTGTACATTTTCTTCTTTTAATGCTTTATTTATAGCTAATTGCAGGGTATGTGCTGCACACCCCATGCTGGAGATATTTGTATGGTCTGATGCTCCTGACAGAAATGAGATAGCATTCAGCATATTTGTGGGATTGTCTGTAACAATGGCCACTACTTTCTCACGAATTTCACACTCCGCGAGAGTTATTTCTAGTTCGGCGGCGAGGTTTGAGCGGTATGACGTTCTTTCATCTCGTATATGCTTAATACGAAACTATCCGTGGCCCAATCAGAATTAATAATGTGTGCAGTTATTGTAATCCCATTTAAAGACATTGTCGTAAATTAATTCCTATCAAGAAGAATCCCATTTAAAAACATTGTCGTAAATTAATAGCTTTATTAATAGCACAATGGCTATTTATTCATAGAAAAAAATGTATTAAATAGTATTAAGCAGATATATTTTTATATATATAAATATTTTAATACAAATAAATATTTTATTCAAAATACATGGCGCTGCTCTCTAAAAAAAATGTTAATTGTCTTGATTAATAAATAAAACAAGACCAGATAACACTGAAACAAGAAAGAAAGAAAAAGATTTTAATGCAATTTATACATATTTATTCAGTTTAGCAACACCAATTCGGTGAGCAGCGCCGAGTATTTTGAATAAAATACTTATTCGTATTAAAATATTTATTTGTATAAAAATATATCTGCTTAATACTATTTAATACATTTTTTTTCTTTGAATAAATAGCCATTGTGATAATTGGCGCAATTTATGTATATCATTAGTTTTGTAAAGCTATTAATTTACGACAATGTTTTTAAATGGAATTCTTTTTGATGGGTATTAATTTACGACAATTTTTTAAATGGAATCCTTTTTTATGGAATTATATACTTGGCGCTCTTATTTGTACCTTTCTTTAAAAAAACGTAATTTTGTGGGGATTTCGCACATTTTGTAGTGTTTATTGATGACTGGATAATTTTTTCACCCCTGGGGGTTATTTTTTTAATTAACAATATATTATATTGTCACTCAAACTATGCACACCTGCAAAGCTACAAGACAATTTGATTAGTGGAATTGGTTTAAATTTGAGTTTTCAGATATGAAGCAAACGTGCAAGGAGCAGACAGAGGATCGAAGCTGAATAACAGTTTAATTGAAGTTTAATTAATATAATACTATATCACAGTAAATTGATTTCTCTGACGTAGATCACACTGCATTATCTTGTGCTTCGATAATAATATAGCTCAATGACTTCCGATTCCGGTGGCTAGAGAGTGTGCAGTGAGACAGTGTGTGCGAGTGTGTTACAGTTGATAAAGTGAAGTATTAGGGTAGGCAAGGGCTAGGACGGTAGGGAACGAGAGGGGTAGACGCAAGGGAGGTAGGGAGCAGAGTAGGCAAGGGAGGGCAGGGAAGGGTGAAGCGAAAGGGCAGCGAGAGACAGGGGGTGAGAAAGTGAGGTTAGGGAGAGTCGGCAAGGAAAGGCGGGAGAGTGGAAAAGGATGAAAGGACAGATAACGGGGACACCTGCAGGTGCGATAGAGTAGTTACAGGAAGGAACAGAGAAGTCGGTAAGGAAGGAAAGAAGACAAGGTAGAGAAGAGCGAGAGAATGGCAGGAGAGGGTGGTGATGGGAAGGGAGAGTCGGCAAAGAAATGCAGGCCAACAAATACGGAGAGGTTAGGAAGGGAAAGGACGAGCAGCATAACGGGCAGCATGGAGAGTCTGTGGGGAGTGAAAACAAAATATAGGGAGGAGAGTAAAGGGGAAACGACAGAGGTGTTTAAAAGGAGCGCGAAGACGGTGAGATCACCGGCAAAAGAGGAAGGGGATGGGATGATGGCAGTGTTGTTAGAGTTAAGGGAGGAAGTGTGGGGGATGAGGGACGAGATGTGAGAAACCAGAGAGGAGTTGAAAGGTGCGAGAAAGGGAAGGAGGGAGGTGAAAACGATGATAGAAGACATGAGCAGGAGGGCAGAAGAGGATAGGGAAGAGTTGGGGAGAAGGATGGAGGAGGTAGAGAGAAGAATTGACAGAATGGTGGTGAAGGAAAAGAAGATGAAGGCACTAGAGAAAGGGAGTGATGATGGGACGGGAGGGGGTTGGAAAGAGAAGGTAGAGAGGTTGGAGTGGGTAGTGGAGATGTAGGAAAGGGAACGAAGGAAGAACAACATCATAGTGAGGGGCTTAAAGGTGGAAGGGGAGGGGAAACAGGGGATTTGGGAGGGGCTGGAGAAGGTGATGGAAGAGATTGTGGTCAAGGTGGAGGTAAAGGAAGTGAGGAGCCTAGCCAGGAGGGATAAAGAGGGGGGGGGGGAATGGTGTGGGCGAAATTGGAGAATAGGAGAAGAGGACGTAAGGGGGAGGAAAGAAAGGATCGGGGACGACTACACGGAAAAGGAGAGGAAGACTGAGTGGGTGGTTAATAAGGAAGCGGAGAATGACAGAAGGGAAGGGGAAAGGGTGGGAGGGAGAAGGGTAGGATATATGAAGCTGTGGGTGGATGGTATATGTAAGACATGGGATGAAAGGGAAGGGGGATTCAGGGAAGGTACGAGAGAGGGTAGAACAACAAAAGAGGCGAAGGAGGATATGGGAAACGGGCAGGGGTTGTAAAAAAGTGAGTGGTGAAAGTGGAGGGGAAAAGGTGAAGATATGTTTCTGGAACGTGGCAGGGATAAGGGGGAAGGACGAGGACTTTTGGAGGGGGTTCAAGGAATGGGACATTGTGTGTCTGTTGGAGACATGGGTGGAAGAGAAAGGATGGGAGGGACTAAAGAAAAAGCTGCCGAGGGGGTACAGGTCGGATTGGCAGGGGGCGAACAGGGTCAGCAAAAAAGGCAGGGTGAGCGGGGGGATGCTGATGGGGGTGATGGAGGGTTTGGTAGCGGAGGAGGGGGGGAAGTGGGAGAGGAAAGGCGGGAGGATGTGATGATGGAAAGGGTAAAGATAGGGAAAAGAGTGTGGAGGGTGGTGGGCGTCTACGTAAATGGGGATCTGGAAAAGAAATGGAAGTGCATTAAGGGCTGGGTGGAGATGACAAACGGGGGACTGGTGTTAGGGGGCGGAGACTGGAATACCAGGACTTGGAAAGGGGGGGGATCTAGAGGATGAGGGGGAGCTCAGGATGTCTAAGAACAAAAATGTGAACAAAGAGGGGGAAAAGTTGATAGAAAGGATCGGGGAGATGGGGTGGGTAATATACAACGGGGCGATAAAAGGGGATGAGGAGGGGAAGTTGACGTTCACGGAGGCAATAGGACACACAGTTATAGATTATGTGATGTGAGGAAGCGAGGTACAGGAGGAGGTGGAGGGAATGTGGGTGGGGGACAACGTGGACTCGGACCATCAGCCACTGATGTTTGAGATCAGAGGGGAGGGCAGGAGGCAAGGAGGTAGACAGCAAGCGAATACAGGGAGGAGGAAGAGATGGGAGTGGACGAAGGAGGAAATAGGAAGCTTTAGGGAGGAGACGAAAGGGTGGGAGCTTAAGGGGGGAGGAATATATGAAATGGTGGACGAGCTAGTGGGAAAGGTGGAGGAAATTAGAGAGGCCCTAGGGAAGGAAAATGGGGGATGGTTTAACAAGGGGTGGAGGAGGTCAGATGGGTGCTGAAAAGGTGGAGAGGAGGGGGGTGGAAAGAGGAGTACAGTAGAAAGAGGGGGCAATATAACAGAATGTGCGAGGAGAAGAAAAGGAATAGGGCAGAGAAATTCATGGAAATGGCGGGGAGGGTGTGCTCGGAAAGGGAGGTATGGGAATTACCGAGTAGGAACAGGAAAAGGAGGGCGGGGATCAATGAGGGGATCAAGGCGGAAGAATGGAGGGAGTATTTCATGGGCCTTTTAGGGGGCACGGATTGGAGGGTGCGGGAAGGGGTGTGGGAGGAGAGGGAAGGAGAGGAAGCTGAGGAAGTGGGAATAGAAGTGGTAGAGGCAGTCATAAGGAGCCTGAAAGCGCATAAGGCGACAGGGGGGACGGAATAGAGGCAGACGTGCTGAGGTATGGAGGTCAGGGTCTTAGAAACTGCATATAGGCGATATGCAACAAGGTGTGGAGAGGGGGGGGGGTGGCCAGAAGACTGGAAAACAGGGATAATAGTGCCGCTGCGAATAAAGGGGGAGGGGAGGAAGTTGGAGGATTATAGGGGGATCACATTGTTGGGGGTGGTATATAAGGTATATACAAGGCTAATCGAGAGAAGGCTGGAAGGGGAGATGGAGGAGAAGAACATACTGCCGGAGAACCAGGCGGCATACAGGGAAGGTAGGAGTACCATCAATCATGTATACGTCTTGAACTACCTGGTCAATAGGGAGGTGTCCAAGGATAGAGGAAAGACGTTCGCCTTCTTCATCGACCTAAAGGCGGCCTTCGACTCGGTTAACAGGAAGGTGCTGTGGGAGGCACTGGAAAAGAGGGAGATGAGGAAGGGGCTGCGGAGAAGAATAAGGGAGGTATATGGGGAGACGAAGAGCAGGATTAGGAGTGGGGGGAGGGGGTGTGCTTCTGGACGGCGAGAGGGGTGAAGCAGGGCTGTTCCTTAAGCACCAAACTCTTCTCGCTGCTGATAGAGGATTTGGAAGAGAGGATGGAAAGGAGAGGGAAGGGAGGTATAGCGATAGTAGGAAGAAAGCCTGGCTTATGCAGACGACATTGTGCTCCTAGCGCAAGGCGACGGGGGTCTAAGGCTCATGATGGAGGAACGCAGAGCATATCTAAGGGAGAAAGATCTCGATCTGAACGTGGGGAAGTCTAAAGTGATGGGTTTTGGGAAGAGAGATGGGAAGAGAAAGGAAAGGAAGTGGAAATGGGGGACAGGGAAATAGAAGAGGCAAGCAAGAGGAATGGAAAACAAGAGGCGCAGGTGAGAGAGAGGGAAAGGAAGGCAGCGGGGGCAATGCGGGAAGTATGGGGCGTGGGGAAAGGTTCTTCGGGTGTAACTGGAGGAGGCGGGTCTGGTTGTTCAACACCTTGGTGTAGACCGTGGCAGGGTACGGGGTGGAGATATGGGGGTGGAAGGAGAGGGAAAGGGTCGACAGGCTTCATGAACGCTTCTTGAGGTGGGTGATGGTGTTGGACGCATGCACACCGAGGTACAGGGTGAGAGAGGAGTTAAAAACTGAGATGATGAGGTTAAGAGCGGGGAGGAGGGCATGGAGGTACGAGGAGAGGGTTAGGAACGGGAAGGGCGGGGTATGGGCAGGCAGATATATGAAGAAGATAGAGGACAGAGCATGCAGGGGAGCGGGGAACTCAGAGTGGAAGAGAGATAGGAAGGGGCACTTGGAGGGGAAGGGCGTCAAGGCAAAGGAGGTGGGATGTACAAAAGAGCTGTGGGAAAGAATGGAGAGAGAGAGAGAGGAGAGAAGGATCCAGACGATGGAAAGATGGGAAAGGTTAGTGAAATCGGAGTATAATAGATGGTATAAGGTAATAAGGGTGGAGGGGTTACCTGAATACCTGGAGGCAGGGGGAAGGAGGAAAGGTGGAGAAGAGTGGCCAGATTCAGGCTAGGAAATGAAACGAGAGGGGGGAGATATTGGCTAAAAAAGGAGGACAACATGTGCAGGGCGTGTGGAGGGGAGGCGGAGGACTAGGAGCATGTTTTGATGAGGTCCGAGGGAGAAGAGGATGAGGGGGAGGGAATGATGGATAAAGTGAGGAGGGTCCTGGATGGAAGCGGGAAGGGAGAGATATGGATGAAGAGACGGAGAGAAAGAACAAAAAGGGAGGGCGGTGTGAGGGGGAAGTTGGATGTGTGAGAAGTACGGCGGAAGCGGAGGTCCCAAGGAATGAGAGGGAGACAGTGGAGGGATGTGTGCGGCAGGATGGAGCGCGATGAGAGAGTAGAGACATGGGACAGAGGCGGCGGCGCGTGAGAGCGAGGCAAAACGGTGATTAGGACAATGCGGGCAGGATGCGAGAGAAAGAGAGGAGGCGAAAAGAGGAGAGTTGTAAGGCGGAGTGGGGTCCGCCGTTGTATCCCGATAGCGAATCATTACGCTTATACTACTAATAATATAGACCAATAATTTTTTTTCTCCTCTAAATTATGTTTTTCCATTGCAATCTTTTATGCTGCCGAAATTGATCCTTTTCTGTTTGAGAAGGCCTTTAATGTTTTTTTTTTATTTCTATTACGTAATGAATCATTTCTCGATATAAATTATGTATTTACGGAAATCGTGAAGCGAACCGAACGCAACGGCTTTTTGTCTTTATCGCGAGTGGCTGATTACAAGTCGTTTGGATTTATAGTTATGGGTTATTATATATTTATTGATTATTATTGATGACTCGGTACTTTCTTTACCATCTCGAGGTTATTTTGTTTTTAAAATACTGTATTGTCATCCAAACTACGCAGGCCTCCAAAGCTTCAAGACTGCTGGATGGTGGATTTTGTTTAAAATTGATTTTTCAGATATGAACCAACATGCAAGAAGCAAACAGAGGACCGACGCTAAATAAAATCGTTTAATGAAATCGTTTATTTAATATAATACTATGTACCATTTATTTTTTTTGCTCTAAATTATACAGTTTTCCATATTCATAATAAAATTCGAGTTTAATTATATATATGTATTTCTTAAAACTCTAAAATTGAATTATACATGAAAGTGTGCTTGTTTTGTTTCATTTGTTCCTACAGCGGAATGAATTTCTCTTTCGTTTCTGCTTCCATTATCTGTAAATATATTAAAACCACATATTTTGGTTACAACTTAACTTAAAACATGTATAAATAGAATGGCCCCTTGCTATACTAACTGTAGAGACTGTAAAATGTATCCGAAGAAAGTGAGAGAGCAGAAAGTCTTGTTGGAGGAAATTTAAATGCTAATGGTAATTTAGCGAAAATGAACAAAGAGCTCTAATATTTTTAACGCACAAATTTATTGATGTTGGAATAAAATTAATTTAATATGTTTACTGGTGATGTGACGTCCCACTATTTATCGCGCGGTCCTAATCAACTTCTTCCATATAAAGTCTCTCACAACCACACAACTACCTATGAAACCTCAATTCTTAACCCTTTCCCAACCAGCGGGTTGTCTGGACGATGTACCTTAGCGGTCCCCATCTCCAGAAGATCAAATTCGATATCCCCTTCCCCTCTTCGGCCTTCGAGGCGCGAACTCTTCCCACATTCAAACCTTAGACAAGTCCCTCGCCGAAACTCATTTAACTCGAGACCCCTCCCTACAACTAACCTATACAAACCTCCACATTTCAAACCTCCCCAATCAAAATCCTCCTAACCATCCAACAGGTGGAGTATTCCCTTCTCAAAGCCCCGAAATACGCCATAACGACACATACCTTACGCATGAGTCATCAACACGCGCCGATTACATAACACATATTTTAAGGATGAATCATCACGCATACCGCAAATTCCCCCCACATACCAACATTCCATCGCTTTGTATAAATACCAGCGCCGCTGGACCGCGGAAACAGTCCAGTTAGTACAACTAGGCAACATCCACTGTGCTATTTAAATTTCAAATCTCTTACTATCTAAGTATTCGTTTCAGTGCAACGCCCCCACAGAGGATCACAAACCTTCGCTATCACTGTAAGCGCTCATTATTTTGTAATTACTAATCCTATCGCTTTATATCATCCTCCTTTGCTTACGCTCTTAGCTTTGCATTATTTTCTTTTGTTATTAACATCTATCGTTTAATTACTACGTTTATCGCTTTATATTGTGTCTATTGCTTATATTACCACCCAATTATATTATTGCTTAACTCTATCGCTTAATATTAACTTGTTATCATTAATACTAATCCATCTTATGCTTATATTTGCAACCACCATTATATAAATGTTTTGTGCTCATGCTTGATGTCCAAGCATTATTGTAAACTGCTGTTGCGCCAATATTGCATTGCTTATTCACTCGCAGCCAATAAATAACGGTTCTGTTTACTTAAACGTTTGAATTCTCGCAATTGGCCACCGAATACCAGGAATCCTAACCGGCCTTGCAACGGCTGTTCTTCCGTCGCGAACCTCGGGATCTCTTATCAGTGTTTACAACTTTCTTTCACTCAGAGTCCCGCGTGACCGTTACTACGTCTATTTAGAAGAACTACCATACGGGTGTTTCTTTCGCCATGCAGTAGTTAAGCCTATAATCAAGGCCTAAGAACAAACCGCGAACACCCTAACGGGTGTCCCTAGGGTGAGCGATTACTTCCCAACCTTCCCTGGTCGATTAAAGCTGCGAAATAGGGTTTCGTGCTTAATCCCCGCTACCCCTTAGAGTAAGCGAAACAGGGTTTCGTTCCAAAGGCTTTGCTATTCCTTAGCGCCGCGAAATAGGGTTTCGTGCCTAAGCCTTCGCTACCCCTCAGCGTCGCGAAACAGGGTTTCGTGCCTAATCCCTGCTACCCCTTAGAGCAAGCGAAACAGGGTTTCGTTCCTAAGCCTTTCCTATCACTTAGCGTCGCGAAACAGGGTTTCGTGCCTAAGCCTTCGCTACCCCTCAGCGCAGCGAAATAGGGTTTCGTGCCTAAATCTTCGCTACCCCTCAAAGCAGTGAAACAGGGTTTCGTGTCCGACTTTCGATATTCTTCCAAACAAAGTCACTTCCCTAAACCTCACCACCCAGGACGTGACAGGTGAATTGAAATATTAGTGATGGGAAACTAATAAAATTAATTATTAGCGTGGGAACTACTGTGGATTTCAATAAAGTGTTACAAATATCTGTTATAAAAGATTGGAAAATATCGAGGGAGATGCATTTTCAGCGTACTTTCTTCACTATTGTGACTTACTTTACATTGCAAGCAGTACGCCATAATTTTGTTAATACTTAATGCTACCTTAATATGAAAAATTTTGTCTATTTACCTTATTTGACAAATTTCCAGAAACTTGTGCGCGAACAAGATGCTTCTCTGTCTATCTAACTAAATGTAAAAATAGTTTGCTGGTATAAAAACAATTATTATTTTGTAGAAACTTGTGGGAAAGAAGATGCTTCTCTGTCAAACCTTCTCCTGACAACGTCCAAGTCTGTGCATCCTCTCCGTTTCCATAAGCTCTACATAAATAGTCCATTAAAAAATTTGGGTGACTTACCTTGTTAATTGAGATGTTAATTGAGACAATAATTCAGTGTCCTATATGTTGTAAAACCTCGTGAATTTCAAAACTTTTGACATATTACCTCATTTAACACTTGCAGGTTATGATTGTTTTGACACTACCTCGACAGATCTGCTCTCTGTCTGCTGGCTGTCACGTGACAACAATTTGTTACGCGATTGGCCGAAACCCGCATCCAATGATCCAATGAACGTCGTGCCTGCTAGCCACATTTCCTCCCCCTTTCACACTCCCTTCTTGCCGAGAAGTGTAGGACGATGACTATGACGAAAAATCTTAACATGAAATTCGGCAAATTGCAACTTTACATCGAAATATCTCAGCTTCTAAGGCACGTAGGAACAAAACGAAGACACTTTTCTTGTGTAAATCAAACCCAAGCTATCCATTAAGACCATTCAAAATCTAATCGGATCAGCCATTACTGAGATTCGATAATTTCAGGGTTCTTGATAGCGGGTCGTGGCATAATATAGACACTCTGTGTCTCTTGATTTGTATTTCACAGATTTGAATACAAATTAATAATATTGTATTTCGATGTCATGACAGTAAACGTAGCTTAATTAATGGTAAAATAAAAAAGAAATGAATTTATATTACCTGATATATTAAAAACAATTATTTACGAAGACACGGTGTATTACCACACCAAATTTTTTTCTAGCCAGTTGACAGGTTACGATACCTACTGCGCATATCACTTGCACCCCGTTGTTTACTCCAGTCACTTTACCCCGAATATGTACTGGATGGAAAATTAATTATTTAATAATGTTAGGATTAATGTGTTCCCACATGCGTGTACATGTATGTCTATAAGTTTGTTTTAAACACGCAGAAAATATTTGGAGTTAAAAGAAAAACAAACGGAAGTCTCTAAAAATGAATTTACATTGTTCGATATCTAAATGTGCATAATTATCATTGTTATATTACGTATCAAGAGACACGGTAGTGTCTCGCGCCAAGTATATATAGATATATCCGGAGCGCGAGCACAGAGTATCTATATTACGCCGCGACCTGCTATCAAAAACACTGAGATTATCGAATCTCGATAACGGCTGATCCGATTAGATTTTGAATGGTCTTAATTGATAGCTTGGGTTTGATTTACATGAGAAAAGTGTCGTCGCTTTAGTCCTACGTGCCTTATGAGCTGAGATATTTCCATTGCAATGTTCCAATTTGGCGAATTTTATGTTCTGAAGAATTAAGAATCGTCATCGTCAACTGTGGGCAAGAGTGGAACATGAGAGGGAGAGGAAATGTCTCCAATATCCACGTCGTTGATTCGATGAAGCTTTCGGCACTTTCGGCCAATCGCGTAACAAATCGTTGTCACGTGACAGCTAGCAGAGAGCAGATCTGTCGAGGTAAACGTAACCTAGCTACTGTCAAACAATTATAACGTGTCAAGTGTGAAATAAGGAAACTAGTTAAAATTTTTTAAATGTCACGAGTTTTTACACTATACAGGACACTGAATTATTGTCTCAATTAACAAGGTAAGTCACCAAAATTTGTTAATAGACTATTTATATAGAGCTTATAGAAACGGAGGGGACGCAGAAACTTGAAAGTTGACCGGAGAAGTTTCTACAGAGAAGCATCTTCTTTCGCACAAATTTCTACAAAATAATATATTGTTTTTATACCAGCAAACTATTTTTACATTAGAGTTTTTATGTAAAGTTTATAGAAATGAAGGGTGTTACGGAATGTGTGTTTTAGTTTTATGATTTTATGTTAGCGAAGGTATGCAAGAATGCGTGTTTCTTTTCTTTTCTCATGTTTGAATTTGCCTTTCTATTAAAGCGCTAGTATACCTGTTTCCGTTCCAATGAGAACATTCGATGTTTCCGTAATAATCTTCGCAGATTCTTCACTTCCGGTAGAAGTGCTACGAGTGTAACAGAACGTAAGACACGACAACACGACTGAACAAGTTAACTTTGTATCTCACTCAAATATAAAGGGATTATCCAATCCTAACGGATTCAGGTTCCAGAAACATTCACTTTAAATAATCTTAACAAAGGGGACGCAGGGGCTTAGATAGAAACGAAATGGACACACAGGCTTGGATAGAAATGAAGGGGACGCACAAGCTTCAATAGAAATGAAGGGGATGCACAGGCTTGTAGATTGTCCGGAGAAGGTTAGATAGACAGAGAAGCATTTTGTTTCGCACAAGTTTGTGGAAATTTGTCAAATAACCCTGATAGCCATCTGTCGGCGGTCTGCCAGCAGATTGACGGCAGGGTCTGCCAGGAGAGCGCAGGATCTGCCGGTAGCTGCGGCGCAACCTACGTCCGCATTCGACTACGGATACCCTGCCGGGCAGAGCCTGCCGGCAGATGGACGGCAGATCCTGCTGCCCGCCTGACACATCCCACAGTACCATCTGAAGGCCACAATAGCTAAACAATTCCCTCTGTTTGACGTCACATGGACCTACGCACCAACACAAATGTACATTACTGCCGTAGGTGTATCCCTACCCCCAAATAACATAGCAAACAAATTCTACATTTATTAAATAATTCATTCTACTTATTGCAAAAAGTATTTATTCTTTGTTTAATAATACAGTATTAGCGATTATAATTGTTACAAAATAATATAGGTAGCGCATATAAATTCGAAGAACATTCAATATTTACATTTATAAATCTATATACAATACGTTCCGTACCCAGTGGTACCTATTAGGTACGTTATCAGCAAATTTCCTGTATTTAGACTTCTTTTTTCTGTAGAATCACCATATTCCGTATTATGTTTGCGCTGAAAACAAATAGAACATTAGTATAAAATTAAACGTAACGTATGAATAAACAGGATACATGGGATACTTACTTCAGCTACATTTCCGCCGTACACACCCTAGGCGATAATGCATGCTCCTGCGAACATTAACATTTATAAGAAAACATGTGTTAAATTATTATCTACTAAACAAGACGCTAAACATTCGCAATTCCAGCATAACCATACTTTTCTGTCGTGCAGATAATGTAAATCTTGATTTCCGCGACGTAGATAATTGGAAATTATTCAATTTCATAATTACCTTTGTCTTCTGGAATCGTCGAGATGATTTGTCCGGATATTGATGCTTAGGATCACGTGGAATATTCTTCAAATTTGTCGGCTCTGACTGCCATCTCAGACCTCGAGAACGAACGCAAACTGGACGTAGAGCCTTGACCAATCACGGGTTTCGGCACTATGGTGCAGCCAATCCGAGTGAAGCCCATTATACCACATTTAGTTATCCTCTACCGTGGTACATCTACCTACCTACATACCCTTCGTTTAAACCATCCGTTCTGCTTGAAGACGTACGCTCAAAGAATATTCCAAGTAATTTCAAACATCAATATCCGGACAAATCATCTCGACGTGTCCAGAAGACAAAGGTAATTATGAAATTGAATAATTTCTAATTATCTACGTCGCGGAAATCAAGATTTACATTATCTGCAAGACAGAAAAGTATGGTTATGCTGGAATTGCCAATGTTTAGCGTCTTGTTTAGTAGATAATAATTTAACACATGTTTTCTTATAAATGTTAATGTTCGCAGGAGCATGCATGATCGCCTAGGGTGTGTACGGTGGAAATGTAGCTGAAGTAAGTATCCCATGTATCCTGTTTATTCATACGTTGCGTTTAAATTTATACTAATGTTCTATTTGTTTTCAGCGCAAACATAATACGGAATATGGTGATTCTGCAGAAAAAAGAAGTCTAAATACAGGAAATTTTCTGATAACGTACCTAATAGGTACCACTGGTTACGGAACGTATTGTATATAGATTTAGAAATGTAAATATTGAATGTTCTTCGAATTTATATACGCTACCTATATTATTTTGTAACAATTGTAATCGCCTATACTGTATTATTAAAAAAAGAATAAATACTTTTTGCAATAAGTAGAAGGAATTATTTAATAAATGTAGAATTTGCTTGCTTTGTTATTTTGGGGGTAAGGATACACCTATAGCAGTAATGTACATTTGCGTTGGTACGTAGGTCCATGTGACGTCAAACAGAGGGAATTGTTTGATAATTGTGGCCTTCAGATGGCGCTGTTGGATGTGTCAGGCGGGCAGCAGGATCTACCGTCGATCTGCCGTCCATCTGCCGTCGACCTGCCGTCCATCTGCCGGCAGATCCGTAGTCGAATGGGGACGAAGTTTGCGCTGTAGCTGCCGGCACATCCTGCCGTCCGATCTGGTTATCAGGGAATCGACAAAATTTGTCAAATTAGCGTAGCATTAAGAATTAAGAAAATTATAGCGTAGTGCTTGCAATGTAGAGCAAGTCACATTATTGAAGAAAGTACGCTGAAAACGCATCTCCCTTGATACTTTTCAATCTCTTGTGAAAGATATTCCTAATACTTTATTAAAATCCATAGTAGTTCCTTCGCTATTCATTAATTTTATTAGTTTCCCATTAACAATATTTCAGTTCACCAATAAACATTGTTTGAGAATGGAATGGGTGAGCACGCTGGAGAGTGAGGTTAGGAAATTCGACAGTGAAGAGGTGCGTTACGCAGTTTGTTAAGGCAGTGAGTTGAATGGTCTTTAGTATAAAATCACTTGTGTTGATGAGCACACCACTCACAAGGTCGAAAAACACACGCGGCGAGCAAACCTCGAACCACTGTGCACATGGTCTTTTAGTGATACTGGCGTACGAGAAACACGGTTGTACAAGAGAACAATTGTGGTAGCGATGAGCGTAATTGAGCGGTGAGAACGATAACTGATGCGAGAGAATGTGATGAAAACAGTGAGAACTGATGAGCTGAGAGCTTCACTAGATGCTTGTACAAAACGCTATCGCATGCGACACGTCCGTTCAATCACGCTATGTGAACAAGATAGAGAATACAATATGGTTGATCATTTCCGTTACCGGCGTCGTCTCGAACATTCTCGAAGATCGACAACCGTGGGAAAATCTGATTGGTTGAGTGCGGGATGTGGTGAGATGTCACTGGTTTGCGCGTGTTCCCAGACCAATCGAACCAGAGTCAAGCGTTGCGCTGATTGGCTGAATGGCGCACACTCCGCGTTGATGATTGGTGATCGACCGTCGATCCCCATCGATGATTGGGGAATCGACCGTAGATCAGCGACTCTGCACTGAGTCCGGGAGGTGCTGCGCCGAGAGCGAGTGTGGTGGCTTTGGGAATTAGTGCATTCCCAAACAAACGTAGTACATTAATTTTATTCCAAAACCAATAAATTGTGCATTAAATATATTGGATCTCTTTGTTCATTTACAATAAATTACCATTAGCATTTAAATTTTCTCCAACAAGACTTTCTGCCATACGTTCTCACCTCCTTCGAACACAATATGTAGTCTCCACACTTACTATAGGAAAAGTCCACCCTTCTTCAATAAGTTCTAAGTTATGTTGTAACTAAAATATGGATTTTATATATTTACAGATAATCGAAGCACAAGATGATGCAATGTGATCTTCGTCAGAGAAAAAAATTTATTGTGATATAGTATTATATTAATTAAACTTTAATTAAACTTTTATTTAGCTTCGATCCTCTGTTTGCTTCTAGTATGTTTGCTTCATATAGGAAAACTCAAATTTAAACCAATTCCACCAATCCAATTGTCTTGTAGCTTTGCAGATGTGCGTAGTTTGGATGACAATAAAATGTATTATTAATTAAAAAAATATAACCGCCAGGGGGTAAAAAAGTATCGAGTCATCAATAAACACTAGAAAATGTTTGAAATCCGCACCACATTACCTTTTTTACAAAAAGGTACAAAAAGAGCGCCAAGTATATAATCCCATTAAAAAGGATCCCATTTAAAAAATTGTCGTAAATTAATAGCTTTGCAAAACTAATGATATACATAAATTGCGCCAATTATCACAATGGCTATTTTTTCAAAGAAATAAATGTATTAAATAGTGTTAAGCAGATATATTTTTATACAAATAAATATTTTAATACGAATAAATATTTTATTCAAAATACTTGGCGCCGCTCTCCGAATTGGTGTTGCTAAACTGAATAAATATGTCAAAATTGCATTAAAATCTTTTTCTTTCTTGGTTCAGTGCAATCTGGTCTTGATTTATTTATTAATCAAGTCAATTAACATTGTTTTCAAAGAGCAGCGCCAAGTATTTTGAATAAAATATTTATTCGTATTAAAATATTTATTTGTATAAAAATATAACTGCTTAATATTATTTGATACATATTTTTCTTTGTATAAATAGTCATTGTGAAAATTGGCGCAATTGGTGTATATCATTAGTTTTGTAAAGCTATTATTTTACGACAATGTTTTTAAAAGGTATTCTTTTTGATGGGTATTAATTTATGACTATGTTTTTAAATGGGATTCTTTTTGATGGGTATTAATTTACGACAATGTTTTGAACTGGGATCCTTTTTGATGGGATTATATACTTGGCGCTCTTTTTTGTACCTTTTTTTAAAAAAGGTAATTTTGTGGGGATATATACTACGCGATCGTTATCGTCGTACTCATCCGTAGTTACACTTTTAGAAAATTGGGACAGCGTGTTGCACTTTCTGCAAGAATTGGTCGTAAGTGAGAAGACAAAGTCTGGGTAAGATCTGCTTATCATCATGCAAAATCCAGAAGCGAAAGCATATCTTGTGTTTTTGAAGTACGTTCTAGAGTATTTTAATGACTTTAGTTTATTCTTTCAGTCGTAACAAACAAGAATCCATTTGCTTCAAAATACTGCCAAAACTCTTTGGTACAATATTTTACCTAATTTTTTGAAATCGCAGCTTTTGAAGCACATGGATTCAGTAAAATTAATAGATTTTTCAAGGGGTGATAATCAAATCGCATTTAATAATATTCATTTAAGTCCGGATTGTGACACTTTTATTTGTCAGTTAGTTGCAGAAGACAAACCCGATGTTGTCCAAACCGTTCGAGAAAATTGTATTAAGTTTTACATAAAGGCTGCAAACGAAATTCGTAATCGATTGCCAATCGATGACGAATTTGATGCGAGATTATCACGCGGGCGAATTCATATAGCGCGCCAAAGCACGCGCTGGACGAACACGGCGTCTGTACCGTCTTTTGTTTTTTTTGTTCTCTACGGTGATTTCAGATGATTGCAGTGATGTTCTGTTCCTTTCGTCGTCCATGAGACGTGCGTGCTATGTAAGACACAATAAATATTATTTTATACTCTTCAACCAACATGGTTATGGGCCCAGAAACTGTTCCATTGCGAAAGTAAGTTGTAAAGGCAATGCGTTAACGATCAAATGTAATGGGCAAAAGTCGAATACTTATATTCGGACGAAATTAAGTAAAAGTGAGGTTGTGTCGATTCTAGCCACGTGGGTTGCAGGTGTTAGCAAACGAAAAGAAAAGTGTGAATCAAGCAAAAATGAATCCAATAAATCACGCAGTTGATAGGATTGACAAATTAAACGGAAGCAACTATCGGTCATGGAAATTTAATATGAGAATGGCCCTAGTACAACGTGAATTGTGGAAACACGTCACGGGTGATGCAATCAGACCGGTGGATGATGCTGAATCGGAACAATTTAATCGCAGAGAAGAAAAGGCGTTAGCTGCGATTGCTCTGAGTGTTGAACCTGTGCAACAAGTGCACATATTAGACAGTAAAACTGCATCTGATGCATGGGAAGCACTAAAGAAGGTTTTCGAAGCAAAGTCGAGACCAAGGATATTACAATTAAAGAAGCAAATGATCTCGATAAAATTGGAACCTGAAGAAAATATGACGTCGTACTTGGGAAGACTAAGGGCATGTAGCGATAGCCTAAAAGAAGCTGGGTACGAGATCAAGGATGATGACTTGGCATACGCAATGCTGTCTGGTTTGCCAGATAGTTATGAGGGCATCATTATGGCATTAGCAAGCCTGGAAGATTCTAAATTCAAATCATCGGAAATAAGATGTATACTACTAGCTGAATACGACAGGAAGACAGCGAAGGAGACGGACAAGACTAGTCGTCAAAAGGAGGCATACCATCAAACCAAGGAAGCACCTCACCAACCAGCAGAACACAAAAAGGAGGATAGGAAATGTTTCAAATGTGTCAAACAAGGACATATAGCGAGAAACTGTAGAGTGTTGTGCCCGGATCGACACCTAAGCGTGTCGACACCACCCACATTCCGATTGTCCCAATCGAGCGGCCGGAATTCGGCACAACCGCGTAAGGGATCTCGGAAACGCACCGAGACCCGTCAGCACATGGCGAAACGTCTAAAAAGCAGGCCAAAGGCGGAGACCTCGATGGTCCCCGCTTCGCCCCGGTTACATTATAAGAACGATTTACGAGCAATGCGAGCGCAGACTTGATACCGAATTGTTACGGGATCAAGACCCGACTTTAATACAAGACTCATGCCCCAGTAGGCACAGTGTAACAGTCACCCAGATCGGGACAGAATAAACTTGTTATCCTTACGGTGAGTTCCAACTCTTTAACCCGCAACGATCTCCTACCTCCGGGTTCAAACCGAATCCTTCCGTCCCGGCATAACCACCCGAACCTTCGGAGCCCGTGGACGACGATCGCCAAGGACGCCCAGGACCACCCCGAGATTCGCACCCAGAATCTCGACCCCAGGCGCCCAGGCACAACAATTGGTGGCAGCGGTGGGATCCTGCTAACGTAAGGACCAAGCCTGACCGACGGTGACAACAGGACTTAGCGGAGACAACAATCCCCTTAACCAGAGGGCCAGCCACTCCGCAGTATCGACGGACGTCAACAGAGGACGCCGCCAGAACAGTCTATCACACAAACCTTGACGAGCGATGCATCGCCTGTTCCCTATACGGTACGTGCGAAATACCACTCTCAGCGAATTCAGGCCGCACGCCGCAAATCTCATGCGCCGAGCGAAATCTTTAGATAAGAATATGGAGCGCGACTTGGAATTAACTGAGCGGAAAGAAATTCTTTCGCCCAGAACTATTCGCCGAAGTGCCCCGCGTAGATTCTGTAAAGTCCGTGCGAACCAACCCTCCGCCGAACCCCTCTTCGACGCGACATTCGAAGCACTTCATGAAATCGGAGAACGTACGCGACATGCTCTAGACGTAGAAACCAGCGAAGAACGTATCGTTCCGACCGTGTTACCCACTACGTCAAATCACGCCGGACACCTAACCGCCAGGAGACTCTATCCGTACGACGAGGCGGATTATAGTTTGATCCTGAGCGGAGCCCTAACGACTAATACCGAAATGCAGCACACTCCCCCGGCAACTGCGAAGCAAAATGCAGAACAGAGCTCCGCCGGAAGCGGAGACCGACTAGTTAATATAGAGAAATTACTCGCGGGGCTAACCACCTCTTTAGCTAGCGTAACCGAGGGAATGATAGCAATAAACGATAGGTTGGGAACACTAGAGGCAAAGGAAGGTCCCCTACAAGACTCAATAGACAGAGAAATAAGTAGACTAAGGGAAACCATGAATTCGACACACGCGACGCCTGGCCCCTCAGGCAGGACCGCGGTCCATTTCGATAACTTTCGCGGTCCAGAGGAAAAACCGAGGCGCACTAGTCGATTCGTTCCCACTAATCTCGAGGTAAACGACCTAATTTACGCGCCGAACGTAACAGGCACTCGAGAAATATTCCACACTATAAAAACCCTACCCCTGTTCAACGGGAAGGACCCCAAAGAATTACCTGGTTTCCTAACAGCCTGCAAATATGTCTACCACACATATCAAACGGCAGAAGAAAAAGCCCAGATCCTACGGGGGATAATCGCGTTACGGGTCGGAGGCGACGCCCTAGACGAAGTACAGATGCGCGACATATTATCCATGCAGGATTTAGAGGACGTACTAACTTCAGTTTACAAACTTCCCCGTACAGCTTCAACTGTGCAAAGGGAATTGTTATATAGTAGACAGGGCCCCAATGAAAGCGCGCATCAATACGGAAATCGTGTATCAAAACTACTAAGGAAACTAATAGCGACCGGAAACGACGATAAAGACAGTTTAATAGAGAAAAACGCAACCGTGAACGTATTCAAAAAACAGACGTTGACTATATTCGAGGACGGACTCCGCGACGATCTACAAGTCTTAGTGAAATCACAAAGACCCGCCGACTTACAGGAAGCAATCACGATAGCCATAGACGAAGAACGGTCAATCACGAAACGACCAACCACGCGCGGGACAAACCCCGCTACGCAGAATAAAAACAAGACAGCATCGCGTTACTACGATAATTGTAAGCGATCAGGGCACGACACTAAGGATTATTGGAAAAATAAGGATAAGGATAAGCAAAATGGGAAAAAATTTTCTCCAGAAAACAGCCGACGAGTGCAAACGGTAACGGCCAAAAGGAAAAACGAGAAACAGACAGGGCGTAAACCAGAGAATCAACAACCGACCTCTGAAGAAAAACACCAGCCGCGACACAGAAGCGCTGACAGAACACATTCCACGCAAAGCAGCCGCGATAGCTCCGAATCACCGGATCGCGACTCACCTACGCGGAAAACCGTGCAAACCTACCGTATGGTTAAAATAGGATCCCTCTCCAAAGATGGACATACCTCGGATAGGATAGAAGTAGAAATAAAAAATAGTAAAAACAAACAAACAGTAATGCTAATAGATAGCGGGGCGGAAGTATCCCTAATCACTAGGAGAGCCCTTCCGGACAACATCAAAATAAGGAAGTCCGACGTTACGCTAGTTTCATTCTCGGGGGAAAAAACAGGAACACTAGGGAAAATAGAGGCCACGTTTAAAATAAATGGGAATGGGGTAATACATCCATTATACGTAGTAGACGGAAATACCTTAACGAACGCGGACGGGATACTAGGAATAGATTTTCTTAAAGATAACGGAGTAACAATTAGTTACCCTGGGCAAAGCTTACTAGTAAACGGAAAACCCTGGAAAACGTTAAATAGAAGCATGGAAATAACGATACCCGCACGCGCACAACAACTGATAATGGTTCCTACGGATAGCATTCGAGACGGTATAATAGAGAAACAACAGCTAGCCGAAGGCATATACTTAGGAGAAGGGTTAACGAGACCCAAAGACGGAAAATGCGTGGCCTGTATTATAAATACAACCACAAAAAAGAAAACAGTAATCGTGCCGCGAATTCAATTAAACGAAATACCGGTTAACGAAGTAATTCATTGCAACGATAGCGCCGCAGCTGTTCGGGCGTTGACCGCGAAAGAAACGCTGACAACGCGCATCGCTCGAGTTGTAGACCAGGTAGACCGCAAGCACATGAATGAAGAAGAAAAGGCAACTATGGAGGAAATATGCAGGGAATATCATGACACGTTTCATTTACCGGGAGATCAATTATCGATGGCCACAGTAACCGGCCATCGAGTCCCTGTAAAAAGCGACACGACACCCTGCAATATCAAGCCCTATATACTACCCGAAATTCACAAACAAGAAGTGCGGAAACAGGTGAAAAAAAATGCTAGAGGATGGCATCATCCGACATAGCGCCAGCCCATGGAACGCACCCTTATTAGTAGTACCTAAAAAAACGGACAACGAGGGAAATAAAAAATACCGCGTAGTAGTCGATTATAGGAAACTAAACGAAGTCACCATAGGCGACTCATTCCCACTACCCAATATCACGGACATACTAGATCAATTAGGAAAAGCGCAGTATTTTACCACGCTCGATTTGGCATCCGGATACCATCAAATTCCTATGGACGAACGCGACAAGTGCAAGACAGCATTTTCAACTCCTCAAGGACATTTCGAATTCAATCGCATGCCGTTCGGACTGAAAAATGCACCGGCGACATTTCAGGGAGAAATGAACGCCGCGCTTATCGGGTTACAGGGGATAGACAGTTTCGTTTACCTGGACGACATTGTCATCTATGGAGCCAATTTAAGAGAACATAACACACGACTGAGGAAAATTCTAGACACTCTTCGCAAATACAACCTAAAACTGCAACCAGAAAAATGTGCGTTTTTGCGAAAGGAAGTGGGATTTTTGGGACACGTAATTACCCCTGAAGGGATCAAACCGGACCCCGAAAAAACTAAAGCTGTGAAAGAATTCCCTACTCCAACCAAGCTAAAAGAATTACAAGCATTCTTAGGATTAGCAGGGTACTACCGCAGATTCATCCCAGAATACTCAAAAATAGCTAAGCCCCTATCCAGCATCACGAGCAGCAAGGTCGAGTTCATCTGGACAGCCGAGCAGCAGAACGCTTTCGACACATTAAAAGAGGAACTGACTACGGCACCCCTACTAATCTACCCAGATTTTACAAAGGAGTTCATAGTAACGACCGACGCATCCGATGTAGCAATAGGCGCGATATTGTCACAAGGAAAAATAGGCGAAGACAAACCAATCGCGTACGCGAGCCGAGTACTAAATAAAGCTGAAAGAAATTATAGTACAACGGAAAAAGAACTGCTAGCTATTGTCTGGGCAGTTAAACACTTCCGACCATAATTCTACGGTACCTCATTCAAAGTAGTTACGGACCACAAAGCACTTACATGGCTATTTAGGGTACAGGACCCAGGATCCAGATTAATAAGATGGAGAATCCTATTAGCCGAATACGACTATGAAATCGTACATAAGGCAGGGAAGAACAATACGAACGCAGACGCGTTAAGTAGGAATGTGCACGCGTTGGAAAACGAGGAAGAAGAAACAAGGACAACCAACGTCCACGACGAAGAAACAAAACAGCAAATTCTTTTCGAATACCACCACACGCCCATAGGAGGGCATCAAGGCGTCAAAAGGACCACAAACAGAATAAAACAGAAATACAGCTGGGAAGGAATGAATAAAGATATCGAGGAATATATACGAAAATGTAGCACCTGTCAAAAGAATAAATTAGGAAGGAAAACTAGGGCTCCAATGGAGATCACAGATACACCAAGGGACCCCTTTGAAAAAGTAGCGCTAGACGTAGTAGGGCCCCTGCCGGAGAGCAATCAAGGGAACATCTACATACTAACTTTCCAGGACCTCCTCACAAAATTTAGCAAGGCGATCCCCCTGCCAAACCAGGAATCAGCCACGATAGCGGAAGCAGTAGTCGAGAAAATCATCTGCGAATACGGTATACCCGAAAAGATCCTAACAGACCAAGGGAGAAATTTTCTAAGTGAAATGTTCAAAAACATATGCAAACTTTTTCGAATTACGAAGATACAGACAACCGCGTATCACCCAGAATCTAACGGAGCATTAGAAAGGTCACATAAAACCCTAGTAGAATATTTACGACACTACATAGATAATGACCAATCCGACTGGGATAGATGGCTACCCTATGCTATGTTCACATATAATACAACCCCACATACGGCGACAGGGTTCACGCCATACGAACTAGTCTATGGAAGGATAGCATCAATACCAACCGCGTTAAAAAGTCCGCCTAAACTAACATATAACTACGAAGATTACGCGCAGCAAACAAGAGAACGTATCAGGACAACAAATGAAGCAGCTAGAGAACAACTCCAAGAAGCAAAGAAAAGGGCCAAAAAGGGATACGACAAAAAAGCGCGCGAGATATAATTCAAAGTAGGCGATAAGGTTTGGCTATTCGATGAATCGGTACGTCGGGGAAGATCGAAAAAACTAGACAATAAATGGGTAGGCCCCTACGTAATCATAGAAAAGAACTCAAAAGTCAACGTGACCATTAAAAAAGGACGGAAAAGCCTACCTACTCACGCGAATAGACTTAAACACTTCATCGAATAGTAAAGACAACAAAATGCCTCGGAAAAAATGAAATGCGATATCAAATCTAAATACGATAAGTAGGAATAGGACGCAGATAAACATAAAAGGAAAGTAATTGGGAAAACACATTAAATAGGTAAAACTCGATATATTCAAAAAAAAAATAATAAACACCACTAACAAAAAACAGCCTCACAGGTCATACTGTCCCCAATCTTCACCCTATAAACAGAAAGACACAACATGTTAGATGCCAAACGTACCCAAAAAGGAGAGGAGAAAATGCTACAAGGAGACAGCCACTTACTTCCTCATCCATACGGGGGAGCCCAAACAGGCGACGTAGCCCGAAGGCGTCCAAGGTACGGGCCCACGACGGGTACCCTTCCTCCCAAAGGGTCTCCAGGTGGTACCTGTGCAAACGTCGCTCCCGCCGGAGGGAACGCATTTCTTCTATCGAAATATACCCCACAATATGGCGCTCGGCAAACATCTAACAAAACAATGGGGAAATGATAATTAATGTTTGACCAAGTTTACTTAACACGGATCAAATCCCATTCACTCGCGAGAACATTTTTCGCGAAAGGAGTGCTTTATTAAGAATGAAAGAACTTAAGGGGTTACGCCACCCTGAGGCGGCCGAAATGACATCAAAGTTTACGAATTTTTTTCTACGAAACTATGAATGTGACAATTACTTCATTATTATTTATGGTTAGGGCATACATTAAAGGACATATTGTGTAAATTTGACAGAAAAATATTAAAAAATGGCCGAGCTATCCGTTATCCTGCAAAACTCCTCCGTCAGGACGCGCGCTGACGGTGTAACGGATTGTGATGCCCAGGATTATCTGAAACTAAAAAACCCATAGTTTTATTGTTCATTGATAAAATATCTATCATGTAGCATAGGATTTTTTTGATGCGATATCCCAATTGTTTATAGTAATTGTTTGAATTTTGCCTTTTTTGGTAAAAACTTAATGTTCATTTTCACATTGCTCGCATTTGTACAAAAATGTTTTTGTCTCTAAATCCCTATGCTACACGATAGATATTTTATCAATGAACAATAAAACAATGGGTTTTTTAGTTTCAGATAATCCTGGGCATCACAATCCGTTACACCGTCAGCGCGCGTCCTGACGGAGGAGTTTTGCAGGATAACAGATAGCTCGGCCATATTTTAATATTTTTCTGTCAAATTTACACAATATGTCTTTTAATGTATGCCCTAACCATAAATAATAATGAAGTAATTGTCACATTCATAGTTTCGTAGAAAAAAATTCGTAAACTTTGATGTCATTTCGGCCGCCTCAGGGTGGCGTAACCCCTTAATTAGGAAGTAGAAGTACTTACCGCACGAAGATTCTCGGAGTACATCTTGAAATGAAACAATTATAATAAGAAAAATTTGCGACCGAACGGATATATATAGGAGGCGCGAATTAGGCGAAATAGGAGGGGATAGAACTGGACTTTATTGTTCCAGGATGACCGCCCTGGCGGGAGGCCTAATCAAAGCAGCGCCAACTGGCAGCCAGACCTCATATACGATATCACCGATCAAGCATAAAGCAGGAATCCACTTTACTCACCTCGGAAAACTGCACATGGTAACCGATTCCTGGAAGATCGTGACCCATTTAAAAATGGACACCCTACTCGAAAGAAATCGGCAAATAGCCTCCTACATAAATCAGTTGCAACATCGTTGTGAAAACGAAATCGCGATCCAACTCACATGTGAGGAACACTTGGACCTTCTACTCAGAAGAGCAGAAAAACAGTATAAAAGAATAGACCAGGTATCGGAAATGCCCACTTACGTACCAAACAATCGACGGGAGTTAATTAACGGAATAGGGACCTTAGTCAAAACTATATTCGGGACTATGCACGTCGACGACGCCGAACAAATTAACAACCACCTGTCGCGATTAGACGGTACACAAAGTACACTAATGACTGCCATGAAAAAACAAGTCCAAATAACCAATAACACGCTGCATCATTTACATGACGCGGAAAGAACGATACAGCGTAACGAAGAAATACTAGCGAAACAGACGAGACTATTACGTACGCAAATGGAAACGACCTTACTACAACAAACGCGAAGAGCTGACTTAGTAGATCATTTCATTACATTAAATGCCCTACTGACCGACCTGACTCACGACGTATACGATGTGTTGCAATACTACACCGGCCTCAAAGGAGGCATCATCAGCACAAACGTACTGGCAAGCGCGCAAATCACTAAGTTACTACAAACCGCAGTACAGCATCTCCCGAATGGACTCACGTTCCCGATAGCACCTAACTTAGAAAATACTAACGTGATCGAGAAATTGTCATCGGTCACCGCGTATTTCGATAGGACTACGTTGATAGCAGTAATAACCGTCCCCCTCATTTCCTCACAAACGTTCACACTAATCGAGGCAACTCCAGCTTCGATCCACGTTCACGGAAACTCATACGCGGTGTTAGTCATAAGAACACCGATACTCGTCATTGACGCAAGCAGCAACCAATATGTGCTCACCGACCAAGACGAGTTAATGGGATGTAAGCGAGTAGCCGCCCAATATTACTGCGAACAACAAATGCTAGCGCACAACGTAAATAACGATCTCGAGTGCGAAGCAAGCCTATGGCTACAACCCGCGGATGAATCCCCAAAAAATTGCGAAATAAAATACATTGCGACAAACCACACAATGTGGACAGGTTCCTCGTACACAGACACATGGATTTTCGCGACGCACCAACCCGAAACACTAACTATACAGTGTAACGAACGACAGCCGGAGCACGTCGATATAAATAAGACAGGAATCCTTAAGATTACGGGAAATTGTAATATTCGAAGCAAAGACGTAGTATTAAAAAAACGACAAACAGCGTATAGTCAAGATTTCGAATTACAAACGGCACCACGTTACGATATAACAGTAGCATTGAACGCGACACAAAGGGACGAATCAGCGCTACCCCTCTCGCGGTTTCAGCTAGATAAAGTCCTGAAGAATCCATCCGAATTTTCAGCACTATATAACCAACTGAACCAGATAGACAACGATTTAAACAGTAACAACCCCCAACCAGGACTAGCGACCTGGCAGATTGTACACCCAACAACATCAACTATCGTACTAGTAATACTTAGCCTACTAGACATATATTTGTTAACACGCGACTATCAATCACGTCATAGAATACAGATTCCCACATCGCCGAAGACGAAAAAGTCCAGGACACCAGCCGAGGACAGCGAATACAGCGAAGCCTTGACGATTTAGGGTACCGGGAAATTTTGTAAACCGTTAGGAATAAAAAATTCCTCTAAGCACCCTTCCCGTAACGGGGGGGGGGGGGGGGGGCGGGGGATGTTGTGCCCGGGCCGACGCCTAAGCGTGTCGACACCACCCACATTCCGATTGTCCGAATCGAGCGGCCGGAATTCGGCACAACCGCGTAAGGGACCTCGGAAATGCACCGAGACCCGTCAGCACATGGCGAAACGTCTAAAAAGCAGGCCAAAGGCGGAGACCCCGATGGTCCCCGCTTCGCCCCGGTTACATTATAAGAACGATGTACGAGCAATGCGAGCGCAGACTTGATACCGAATTGTTACGGGATCAAGACCCGACTTTAATACAAGACTCATGCCCCATTAGGCACAGTGTAACAGTCACCCAGATCGGGACAGAATAAACTTGTTATCCTTACGGTGAGTTCCAACTCTTTAACCCGCAACGATCTCCTACCTCCGGGTTCAAACCGAATCCTACCGTCCCGGCATAACCACCCGAACCTTCGGAGCCCGTGGACGACGATCGCCAAGGACGCCCAGGACCACCCCGAGATTCGCACCCAGAATCTCGACCCCAGGCGCCCAGGCACAACAAGAGGATCAAATGCAAAAGCAAATGGGAAACATGGTACATCCGCCCCACGTAAGCATAAAGACACATATTTATTAGAGGTCAATAATGCACAATTGGGTGATCATTGGCTGATAGATAGCGGTGCGACCCACCACATATATAAATACAGGTCTTGGTTTAATAATTATAAGGAAATTGCCAATGAGACGATCTATTCAGCTGACGATCATGCCAAGAGCGACCTAAAAGCAGTAGGAATCGGCGATATTAATATAGAAACTAGTGTAAATAACAATGTAATTAGTGTAACTCTACAGAATGTTTACCATGTACCTAATATAAGGAGGAACTTGCTGTCAGTATCAGAAATAGAACGTAAGGGCAAAAGATTAATATTTCATATCGGAAAGGTAAAAATTGTTAACAAACAGACTAAGATGGTAGTGGGGGAAGCGTTTAACAGGAATGGGTTGTATATTGTTAAAATGGAAGGTATTGGAGACAACGTAAGTTCAGCCGAAACGCATATTGTAACTAACGACCAAATAAGTAAAAACCAAGTGTGGCACCAGAGGTTTGGCCATGTAAGTATGACAAATCTGAAAGAATTATATAAGAAAAACTTAGTCCGAGGTCTAGAAAATATAGGCAATGACAATATCCATTGCAATGGATGTAGCGTAGGTAAAGCTACGTGTAAGCAAATAAAATATAGGCAAACAAAAGCAGTTTTAGAGTTAGTCCATTCGGATTTGTGCGGGCATATGCCCACGAAGTCAATAGGAGGGTCAAATTATTTTCTCAAAATCACAGATGATTATTCCCGGAAAACTGTAGTTTATTGTTTAAAAGGTAAAGGTGAAGTAGCAAACTATATCCGTAAATACATTGCTAGAGTGGAGCGAGAAACGGACAGAAAGGTAAAGAGACTTAGAACGGACAACGGGTTGGAGTTTTGTAACAACGAACTGAAAACATTATTCAATGACTTAGTTATAAGACATGAACGAACAAATACATATACGCCACAAATGAACGGGGTAGCAGAAAGAATCAATAGAACGCTGTTAGATCTAGTGCGCGCGATGTTGAGGTCAGCTCAATTGCCTGAAAAATTCTAGGCGGAGGCATTATTAACGGCATGCTATATTAAAAATAGAGTGATACATTCGGCGGTCGATAATGGCGTTCCGGAAAGTGTTTGGACCGGAAACGTACCAAGCGTAAGACATTTGAGAGCGTATGGATGCCTGGCATATGCGCATGTACCAAAGCAGAATAGACATAAACTTAATCCGAGAGCAAGAGAAGTTATACTAGTAGGATATTCGAACTAGACAAAGGGATATAGGTTATGAGATCCTAAAATTGAAGATATCATACAAACTAAACACGTAGAGTTCCTAGAAGATACATGTGGTTTCGAATATATTTATACAAAGAAAACGTATATTAGCGGCTTTGACGATGAGGAAGGCGTAAATGAAACATTAGATGAAACAATGAAGGAGACATTAGATGAGACAGTGATCGAAAATGTAGGTGTAAAAATAGATGACGATGAGCAGTATGAAGCAAATGAACCACAAGCGATCAATGAACAAAAGCCAAAATCCAATGAATGCGAAAATAGTGTAGGTAGTAGTTCGTATAATTTGAGAGAAACAGAGGCACGAAGGAGAGCCATGGCAGATAAAATAGGACGCGAAAAGGTAGGAAGCGGCACTTCGGAAAGTGCAGGCGCATCCAAAGGAATTGAGATTAACTTAACCGAAATCAAAGAACCGATAACATTTGAACAAGCGACGAAATCACCTCAAAGCAATGAATGGCAGGCGGCCATGAAAGAGGAAATTAGTTGTTTGGAAAGTAGGAACACGTGGGAAATAGTAAACAAAACAGAACAAGTTAAATGCATCGGCAGTAAGTGGATTTACAAAGTGAAAACAGATCCAACCGGAAGGGTAGTTAAGTATGAGGTAAGATTAGTTGCACAGGGTTTCAGTCAAAAGAAAGACATAGATTATTTCGAATCATATGCACCGGTTGCGGACATTTCAACTATTAGAATGTTATTAGCAACGTCAGTATCGCAAGGTTGGGAGGCACATCATTTGGATGTCAAGTGCGCATATTTATATGGAGAACTCAACGAAGATGTATATATGAGATTACCGGCGGGATACGATGAGTCAGGCACGAAAATTGCTAAATTAAGAAGACCAATTTACGGATTAAAACAATCGGGTCGAAACTGGAACAACGCGATAGATTTATTCCTAACTGAAAGCGGTTGCCAAAGATTAAAAAGCAATAATTGCATATATACGTATGATAATGATGTTATAATAGCTATATATGTATTATTTACTAAGAACATAGATAAGTTAGAGCGAGTTAAGTCGATGTTAATGTCAAAGTATGAGATGAGAGACTTGGGTAAGGTAGCGTACCTATTAGGCATAAGAGTAGATTATATCGGACGATGCGTGAAATTGTCTCAGAAGTTATATATAGAAAAATTGTTAACCGAATATAATCTGAATGAGTACAGAGGGACGAATACACCTATTGATCTGGGCATAAAATTGTCCAAAGATGACGGTCCGTTAAACGAATCAGAGAAGCAAGAGATGGAAAATGTACCATATAGAAAGTTAATTGGTTCGTTAATGTATGTACCGCTGGCGACGCGACCGGATATATTATACGCTACGACCAAATTGTCACAATTTGTTTCGAATCCAGGAAAATTACACTGGCTGCAGGCTAAACGAGTTCTCAAGTATCTAGGTACAACGAAAAACAAAGTGTTAACGTACGGCCCAGGAAATGACGAGATAGAGATATTCATATTTCGTGGAAATCAAATAAGCAGGCATCTATATCCACTTCCACGATGGAAGCGGAGTATGTAGCATTAGCAAACGCTGTAAAGAAAATGATAGGTTTGGATATGATGTTTGAAGAATTGAAAAATTCAACTAGCATTGTCGTACCTTGTAAGCCATATGTCATCAGATGTGACAGCAAATCAGCTATTGACTTCACAATAAACAAAGTGGAGAGATCAAAGACCAGACATATAGATATTGAGTATCACATAACCAGAGAAATGTATGAAAAAGAGTTTATAACGTTAAAATATGTTCCATCTGGAGATAATGTGGCAGATATCCTTACTAAAGGATTACCTTATACTGTAATGAAACCTCATGTACAAAAATTAAGACTGATTGAATGCAATGGTGTGCAGAGTGTCGACGCGTGGGGGATTGATGCGAGATTGTCACGCGGGCGAATTCATATAGCGCGCCAAAGCATGCGGTGGACGAACACGGCGTATGTACCGTCGTTTGTTTTTTTTGTTCTCTACGCTGACTTCAGATGATTGCAGTGATGTTCTGTTCCTTTCGTCGTCCATGAGACGTGCGTGCTATGTAAGACACAATAAATATTATTTTATACTCTTCAACCAATAGAATTTCTGAGCAAGTTATGTGTTTTTGAGCCTCATTTGGGATTGGTTGATAATGACGGAGACACTTCCTTTAAAAGTGTTCTCTTTATTGCTAAGAAATTGGGCGGTTTCGACGAAGACGGTTTGCAAAAAGAATGGTCAACATTGCACCTGAATTTTGCAAATACAGACCAACAGATGCTTTGTACATTAGCTTTTGATGATGTTTGGAAAACGGTGTTGTTAACGCGAAACGATCAAAGCTCATTTAAATATCCATGTTCGCAGGAATTATTAAATTCCATTGGAAGTCTTCCAAATTCAAACGCTGATGCTGAAAGATCGTTTTCCATGCTTCCCGATATAAAGAACAAGAAACGAAACCGACTTTGTTCGACCATCGTTAATGCGATTTGCGTAACGAAATCGGCATTAAAGGCGCACCGGGAAACAGCTCAGACCATGGATGTAGATGACAAACATCTATCTCTCATGTCATCTGAGAATTTATATGCACCTTTTGCGAAGAAGCAAAATAGTAGTTTACGTTTACATGCCGTTCATGGCTTCGTGGATTTTCCTTCTACGTCGGGTAATGCATATTGGTGATGTCCAAAATATTATGAATTTCATCCATTTTCTATTTCATTTGATTTTTGGACATCGCGAAAGTAGGTATACTATGAGAGTTCTGGACCAAGCGTAGGCGAGGGGGTGAGGCGGGGCGGGGGGTACCGCGTTCGTGGGTGAGGGGGATGACGTCACAGGGGAGGGGTTTTTCAAAATGGCGTCAATCAAGTTCGTGGGTGAGGGGGTGACGTCACAGGGGAGGGTGATTTTCAAAATTTTCAAAATGGCGTCGCGCGCGCAGGTCGAGTTCGTGGGCGAGGGGGCTGACGTCACAGGGGAGGGGGGTGGATTTTTCAATATTTCAAAATGGAGTCCGCCGCCGCGCAATCTCCGTACGCGTGCGGGGATCGGTGCGCAGGCGCGAAAGATAAGGCGCGAAAGGATGTAACGCGGATGCTGCAATTCGACACCGATACCTATTCGAGATTACTTAACCTAAATAGCGCAACCGTCTCGTAAAAGAATGCAACGTCGCCCTCTTATAAACATCCGCCGACGAAATGTAATTTGACACTCTCAGAGCGATAATTATTCGGGTATCGTCCAACGTATTTTGAATGAAATAAATATTCGAAAAAGATAAGGAATCACGGTGCGCGACAGGATGTAACGCGTCGAGGCACGTACTTGCGCGCTCCGCGGATTCTGTAATTCGACACCCTCTGACACAGCCCGAAGCGATAACTATTCGAGATTTATTAATTAAATAGCGCAGCTGCCCCATGATCATCATGAAAGAATGTGGCGTTGCGTTTGCGTAAACATCCGCCTACGAAAACATACAGCAATAATTATTCGAGTATCGCTCTGAATATTTCAAAGATTGGAACCGCCGTGACGGGTGCGCATGCTCTTATCGCGTACGGGGAGTAGTAGGGTAATGGGGATTCCAACCCAGGTCCTCTGAGGGGAGCGCGGGGGCGGGGGGGAAGTGAAGGCGCGCGGGGGAGCGCGGCGGACGGAAACATGGGCGCGGGGCCTGCGGGGAGAGGAAGACCGGTTGCGCGCGCACGAGCCGCGGAGTGGGGGGAAGTCGCGATGATGGTGGGGGTCAGTCTGGGCCGAGCCACCGCGGAGACCGGGGCCCACCGTCGGAAACTTTTCAGAGGGGAATGACCCCCAAAAATCTCTTTCAGCCCACCCCCCGAAAATTTTTTCAAACCATTATGTGATGGAATTTTCCCCACCAACGTAGAGAAATAATTTATTTTTATCAGACGATATCGGACAATGTCGGGCAATGTCGGCTTTTTACACCGCGTCTTCGGAGGAGGGAAAGAGACAGAGCATCATTTTAAAGCTAAAATTCTAGGGAGAGAAAGAGACAACACTACATAGGGGTACAATCGCATGCATTCTAAAAATTTTCAAAATGATTTTCAATCGCAACGTCTCGCGCGATCGCGTGTAACTTGAATCCTCTGGAGCAGCCGTGTAGGATGATGTCATTCGGCGGCGCGAACAACGTGGAATCTTAAAATTAGGTGTCGAGGAGGATGATGGATAAATAAAATGGAGAAATAATATGTATCGAACGTGTATCGAACGTCAATTGTACCACTTTGAACGTGTATCGAACGTCAATCGTACCACTTTGAACGTGTATCGAACGTCAATCGTACCACTTTGAACGTGTATTGAACGTCAATCGTACCACTTTGAACGTGTATCGAACGTCAATCGTACCACTTTGAACATGTATCGAACGTCAATCGTACCACATCGAACGTGAATGGTACCACATCGAACGTGTATCGAACGTCAATCGTACCACTTCGAACGTGTATCGAACGTGTATCGTACCATTTCGAACGTGAATCGAACGTGAATCGTACCACATCGAACGTGAAACGAACGTGAATCGAACGTCTACCGTACCACATCGAACGTCAATCGTACCACTTTGAACGTGTATCGAACGTCAATCGTACCACTTTGAACATGTATCGAACGTGTAATGAACCGCTTCTAAATAATTTCAACTATCGTCTTAATCTAGCGTACATGTAGGAGATTAGGTTGGGGGGGGGGGGGTGAAGAAAAAACATTTATGCATTAAAAATTGATTATATTTTATTTATGCCTCTGTCGTTTAGACCACCAGTTGAATATTTTAAATACATTTTACAAGGCACAGTGCTTTGCGTGTCTGCCACAACGCAGAGTATTAACTACATTTAGCTTATTTAGGGATTTTATATCCTCGTAGTCAATGTCCAGCGTCTCGATGATCACGTCCGCTCTCGTATTTTCATCCAGGAAATCCGCAAGCCAGTCGCGTTTCTGTAGGCCTTTAACGTATATGATATGGGATGTGTCATCTTCTTCGTCGATCGCATCAGCTATAGCTTTCGTAATTAGCTGTTTAGCCATACTGTACGGAACGTCTCCATCGTCCCAACGTAGCCCATGATGTTTTGCCACCAACCATCGGATGCTTGATTTATCGGATTTTGTAAGAAGATATTGCGCCATTGAGCTCCCAAAAATATAGTGCGAGAGAATTGTCCCCTTGCATAGGACAGCCACTTCCTTGACGACAAATCCATCGACGATGAACCCTTGCAGGTCAACAAATGTTGGCACGACCATTATCGGTACAATTTAGAGGTCCGCTCGCTTTCAAGACAGACGGGAGAATGCAGTTTTTCTCGTAAAGCATCTCGATTTTCATGATTAAATTTTGTGTGAATTTCGCACAGGAGAGGGCGGGCAAGTAGCGTGGCAATTTAATTCATTTTGCGCACCACGTTTGTCAGTGGATTGTATTCAACCACCCGATCGTGCAGAATCAGACAGTAGGCCGTAGTATTTACCGGCACATTCTCTTTACACTCGAATTCTATGCGCACGTCCACGGTGCCATTCTTGATCGACTCATTTTGTCGCGAGCAATCAATCACCACGATGGGGCCAAATTGTAAAAATTCAGCCACGGTGAATAATGCCTCGTTGCAACTATGTCCATAATACGATTTACCGAATTGCGTATACATGTGATACAAGATGGCATGCTTATTTTTGTCAAAGTCCAAGTTCATGTCATCGTATGGATAAAATTCCGAGTTGAGAAAAAGTTTTACATTGGTCAATTTACAGTTGTTGAACTTAGTAACGTCTTCGCTCATCACATTCCTTCGACCAGTCTGTAGAGCAAGGATCACGCATCGCGGCTTCTCCAGCTGTGCAGATGCCTTCACGGCCCACGAATGCTTGGTCGTGCTCTGTAAGAGAGGCTACTCGTACAGATCCCACGATTGAAAACAAATGCTCAGGTTTTGTCCACTTTCCAAAGTACGTAGCAACGATAGCTTATTAACGTCGTTCAGCGTCACATGAGGCATCCGCCATTGTAGTTTAAGTAATTCAATTTCTGGTTCCAACATCGGTGATCCTATCAGAGCATTGTTGTCGTTGCGCGATCGTATTAAAATCAATTCGTGACGCGCATTAATAATCATGCGTTTGTAGTCCTGACAAAATCCCAGCAAATATTTGAGTGGGACGCAAAAATTGAAATGGTTTTTCACTATTAGCCCATCGCGTCGTTTCAAGCCCCATCCGGCATTCTCCATATTTTTGTCTTCGTCCGATGTCAGCGATACATAGTTTTTAAGCGTGCTAGTTATTCCAACGTTTCTGTTGCGATCAATCTCCACACCATTCAGCTCGTATCGAATCTCATCGAATAAGAACGCCATGCAATTATTTCCCAACATCACCGTTAACGCATCGTTTGGCTTATTTATCTTCAATTTCCCCTCCACATAGAGGAAACTTTCGCACGGTAATGTGTATAAATCCTGCTGCTGTATCGGTATTCTTATCTCATCGCTGTATTCAAACGTCGTGTTGACGTATGGGTTGTATGTGTGAGTCTCGAGCTTGACGATGCGATCATCAAACGTAGGCTTCCCTCCAATGCTTAGAATATCAGCCATTTTTTTCAACTTAAATGCGTACAATGAATCCCAAAGATTTCAAAAATGCAATGTTCGCAGCACTGAGCTTCTTCTTTTTAGCGTGATCGGAGTTGTTGCAGTTGTTGGTGTTGTAAACAATTTCACTTGGAAGAAACGGGTTTCTGGAGTCGTTCAATACAAGCATCTCTTTCGCACTACACGTATTATCGTCGTCGTCGTACGTGCAGTCTGATGGTAATCTCTTCACCTCGAAAATCGAGCAATCGTCCGTCTTGATCCACAACGCGTATCGTTAGATCCGTAATGACCCGTGCGGTGATTGGAAGGTAAATGATCTGCGCGGGCGTTTCCGATATCTTATATCCTGGTGGGACTCTCGGAGAAAATTCATGTATCGTATGTACACGCCTCCCATTGTTGTACGCACCAGCGGTCACGCTACATTCTATGCGAATAATGTTCACGTTCATGATATTAATTGGATCGTCCGATTCATGCCATCGTGCTGGTTCTAATACCCGATTCGTCGAGAATCCCAGTAGCGATCCGATGTTTTTGGGCTTTGTAAAGTCTACGGCGAACCGGCAGTACAGTTCGCTTTTCGTGGTGTTGTTGTTGGGACGCAACACTATAGGATACGCATCGTTGTCACCGTCATCGGTGCCGTCGAGATTTTTTTGAGGATATCGCTCGAGTAATCGCTGCTTCAGGTACTTGGCAATGGCGTCTAGTTCGTAGGAGCCGTGGGGAATCGTAATGTATTCATGAGTGGTGTCGACGCTGTTGTTTTTGATGTCATAGTTTGAGAAAAAGTAGAATTTATCGTTGCTCGAGACGATGTTCGGTATTGTGTGATAAGTTTCAAAGGTTGTTAGACCAAGCTCGTAATCATCGTCGCTCAAATCTATGGGTGGAAAGTAGTTTACCGCGAGGGTGCTACTCTTGCCGGTTAGAGTGAATGTTAACGACATATTCTGCTCGAACTGCTCGACTGTTACTGAATCAGAGTGGTGGGAAGTCAATCCTTAAATTCGGTGCCGATCGTTTGTAGAAAGCGTAGACATAGTTGTCCGCAATTGCTCTGATCATACTTTTGATAAGACGTACGATTGTACTCAATTTTCACAGCATCTTTATCCAGATATTGTATGAATTCCTTAGGCGGTCGAAGATTTCCAAAGCTGTCGAAATATATAGCTCGACTCCCTCTCTTCGCATACGCCACCCAATGAGTCCCAGGCCCCTCGACATTGTCCAAATTTACGATACCGCTCTCGTTTCGACGTACTCCTCCGGCTGGTAACGCGTTACACATAAAAACGCCTCTAAAGAATGGAATACGTATACGTTTTGCCAACTCCTCCAATTGTGCATCGGTAGTTACGCCCGCAGGCATTTTTATTTTCTTTTCGGCGTTTTTTTTTTCCATTTCGATATTCCCTGTCCGCGCTTGTACGGTGCGAGATAAAGTCCCCGACCTTCCATGGAGCGATTATGACGTTGCATTTCCTGCAGCTGATGTTGCGCCGCCTTATTATCGTTTACCGCCGTGGCGATCCCCGCCGCTCCGCCAGCCAATGATCCGAGAACACCTAGCAACGGTAGAAGTGGTAATATACCACCCCGTTTTGCTACCGGAAGAATCCGCTTTTTTGGTACTCTCTTTGGAATCCTTTTGCGGGTTTTTGTTTTCATCCCCATTCCGATCTTCGTCTTGGCCTTCATAGCTGCCCAAACAGCCGTAGCAGCACCTCTTTCACCCAGAGTCGAGTCTCGCGCAACGATGCGTTTTCGCGCTTTGTCAGCGAGTATGTTATCTGCCGCGTGCCTTTCGCCGAGGTCGTTGCTACGCGAATACGCAATATCGTGTTCTCGACACGCTGCGTCCAACGGATTGATGCCTCGATCCCCTCTAGCTAATCGTTTTGCCAGATGAGTTCCTAGGCCGCAAAACTGGTATCCCGGAATATGTAATTCGATAGGTAGCGCGTTTATCGCCCGATTTAACAAACCATTGCCTTTCTTTACTCTCGTCGGCGACATTCGCTACAGTTTTTAATCAATGGTGCTGGACCGTCGATATGCGTTCGCTGCCAAGGGCGATTATAATGTTCCAGACACCGACGATACTGCTGAACCTCAGAATCGGCTTTTATATGCTCGGGGAGTCTGTCCCACAACTGATCAATGTGCCTGCCAAACTCTCGGAGTAGAATAATCTTTGGTATATATTTCAACTGCTCAGAGGTTAGGTCTCGAATATCACAATTATCCGACAGGATCAGAAGCATTTTGAATACTGAACCGTTTTGCTTCGGTGCGGACCTATAAGTAGGGCGCTTCGACGTATCAAAATCATTTTTCACAGTTCACGGAGAGGATGCGATTCGTGCGACAACCTGTGACGATACGCGTGACAAATTTTGATGATAAATCGCGAGTGATGTCTTCGAAAACAAGACGCAGACATGGTAGCATGCTGCCAAACACTATCCGCTGCGTCATTTGTGGCCCATCAAATTGCGGAAAGACCAACGTGCTGGTCAGCTTGTTGGAAAGTCCTCACGGCGTCCGCTTCGAGAACGTGTACGTGTACTCCAAGTCCTTGCAACAGCCGAAATATCAGTACTTGGAGAATTTATTGACTCCGATAGATGAAATTGGCTACTTTACGTTTTCGAATAACAGTGACGTCATCCCACCGAGCGAATCGCTTCCGAATTCTATTTTTATCTTTGATGACGTGGCATGCGACAAGCAAGATACGATAAGGGAATACTTTGCAATGGGGCACCACTCGAACGTTGACTGCTTCTATCTCTGTCAGACATATGCAAAAATTCCCAAACATCTTATACGCGACAATGCGAATCTGCTGATTCTGTTTAAGCAGGATGGTACCAACTTGAAACATGTGTACAACGATCACGTAAACACTGACATGCCTTACCAGGTTTTCTGCGCTTTGTGCCGTAATTGTTGGCAACGGGAGTATGGTTTCGTGGTAATAGACAAGGATAGCGCCATGTCCAATGGACGTTATAGAAAGGGATTTAACGAGTTTGCCGTACCGTGAGATGGTCAATCGTCATCAACACGTCGGTGGGAAAGCAACGTCTGCGGCACAACGATGATTGATATCGATTCTCTGGAGATTAAGGATCGCGAGAGAATAGCGAAGGAAATTGCAAAAACCAGCGATTCCATTCGCCGAAAACATCAGGCTTTGAAGACTGGCAAGATGGAGGAAGATATCGCGTTGGAGAGATACTTTAAACCTATCGTCGAACCCTTGAAACATATTGTGGAAAATACCACAACAGCAGAAGCTGACACATCACCGCTGATGAGTACAGACGTTGAAGGGAATGAAACATTAACGCCTAAAAAAATCCATCCGAAAGGGAACACATCGCGCAAGGCAAAGAGGAAACAACACGGGCCATTGGAATATTCACCCATAACCTCGACACCAGTTCAATCGAAGCGGAAACGACAAAATGCTACATCAAACGATTCTCCGGCTCCTCCCACACCAATAAATACATTTCCCAATGTGCAATCGCTCTCAGCCGTTGATGACGACGTTTTTGAAACTAGTCCCGATGAGTCGTTTGTAACATCTATTAGACAGCAATTCCAAACATCCGAAGGACAAAAAACGATCCGCAGTCATTTCGGCCCGCTGGGGCAAAAATACATGAGCGCAATCCTAAGTAGTGATAAGGATACAGCAATGGACTATGTGTACTTTGTTGTGTCCTGCGTGATGGCTCGCAAGGCTGGTACGGGATTTGGCAATATCGTAGGTTCGGAAGTGAACAAAAGATTGGAATCTACTGGGTGAACTACACCAAGTTTGGTTAAATTCAGAGACTAAGTCTTTATTCAAACTTTAATTAAAACTAGACTGAGGTTTACAAAAGTTTTAGCCGTGTTAACAGGTCGAGCGTCAAGTCTAGAATCCGTCCATTTGTGGAATCGCATTGGTTTTATATCCTTCTTGGGCGTGGTACGCGTTACTATGCCCGGTCGCCGCGATGCGTTCGCATTTTGCTGATATTGTAGAATTGGTCGCTAGCGGCTGTATTAGCTTCGAAACGTCTCGAACGTTTCGTAACGTAATATAATATGTATAATATATCTAACACGTGTGCTTGGGCGTTGCCTGGGCACAACAGGTGTATACTTTGACAATAGTAGAACGATGCTTGGGGATAAGGCTTTCGATATAGACAAGGATGATAATATAATCATAGATGGTGTAAAATACAGAGGAACACCCGGCCTTTACGAATTGATTTTTATGAGAATTCCCGACGATACTGTATACACCGATGCCGATAAACAAAAATACAAAAGTATACTGCTGGAAACGAATGCCCACAGACGCGGTCATGGTGCTAAAAATCCCATATTGGGCAACAAGGGATACAAGTACAAACATGTAATTGCACCGCAAATTCCCCGTGCATCGGCTAGTAGGGCAGGGAAAGGTCTAACAGTGCCGCGGGTCATGGTGGTAAACGATAACAAAATCGATTACGTACACTGGGACGATCCCAATGAGCTGGTGGATCGATTCCGTTTGATCGAAGCGTCGCGTCAGGCGGGTAACAACTCTCACGATCCCGAAATTCTATCGATTATCGAGGAACTCCGCGAGGTAGGCCTCATTATATAAAACCGCGCGCCGATGATGTGCGCAGTATGCATCGAGATGCCAATCAACAAATTTGGGGTATCGCTCGAGAAGAGTGGAGCAGCTAGAATGGACTATTACAAATGGAGCGGTTTGCTTCGAAATTACATGCGAGATAACTCTCTTTGCGTGACCGGTGCAGACTTTGATGCAAAATCACGCAAGATACGACGCGTAGCTGAGCCGGTGGTCGACACCGATGCCATCAATAAACTATACATGGAAAAGAGCATTAAACTTTTGAGAGAGCAGCAGGAAGAATTAGAGAGGAAGCTGGTCGTGTTTCAAAGAGATATGCTGACGTTGCAAAACAGTGTTCAAAAGATATCGCAAGTGTCGAATTCTATCCCGCAGCCGGACAATGAAATTCGTAAAGTTAAAGAGGCTATAACCGCTTTTGCTGCGGAGCAGCAACTTGTCCAGAATTTTCTCGGACCAACGGGAAGCACATAATGCACGTACCCGATAATTATCGCATCATTCGTGTCCAAGACACCTCTGCGATCAAACATGCAGCCATTATCGAAATCCAAGAGTAAAGAAAACCATGGCCACAAGAAGCGACAACTCGTTGAGGAATTGCACGCTCCAGCTCGAAGACATTTTCCGCGGAGGCGCGTCATCGTGCATGGATACGATGATCTGTGGCAAGCTGACATTGTAGAAATGCGTCCATACTCGCGATTCAACCAGGGTCACCACTACATACTCACCGTCATCGATATGTTGAGCAAGTATGCATGGGCGGCGCCGCTCAAGACTAAAAGTGGTGCTGAGGTGACCAAAGCGCTTGCAAAGATATATAGAGATCGATATCCGAAAAATTTGCAAACCGATCAAGGAAAAGAATTTTACAACACCGATGTGCAGAAACTCTTGACAAAGCACGACATTAATCATTATTCGACGTATTCGGTGATGAAGGCCTCTGTCGTAGAACGTTTCAATCGAACTTTGAAGAACAATATGTGGAAACTGTTTACACTGAATGGAACCTATAGATGGACCGATGCGCTACCAAGTCTACTTGCAGAATATAACGCACGAAAACATAGAACCATCGGGATGCGTCCTTGCGATGTTACCCCTGCGATCGCCGACACGCTGCTAGCCACCGTATACAGCATCATAAAGATCGCTGCACCAGCGAGATTCAAATTGGGTGAGTTTGTGCGCGTGAGCAAATTTAAAACCATCTTCGATAAAGGCTATACGCCGAACTGGACAACGGAGGTGTTCAAGATAGCCAAAGTACAGACAACTAATCCCGCGACGTATCTGCTTGTCGATTCCTGTGGAAAACCCGTTGCCGGAGGATTCTATGAACACGAGCTGCAACGCGTCACCGATCCTGATGTGTATCTAGTGGAAAAAGTGTTGCGTAGAAAGGGGGATAAGGTGTACGTCAAGTGGCTCGGATTTGATAAATCATACAATTCTTGGATAAATAAAAATAATGTATTGTAAAATAATAATACATGGTTAAATACAATGATACATATACATGTGTGAACCTTTTTTTTTTACACATTAATTCCACCATTTATAATTTCTATACATTTGCAAACAATAATTCTATTATTTATAAGAAACGAGTTAATAAATACAATAATAATAATTTCTATACATTTGCAAACAATAATTCCACTATTTATAATAAATACAATAATTTCTATTTTACAATGGAATTTTGTAATGGCCCCAGAGCAGAGTGTCGGTCGAATCAGGTACGATATGCCGCTTGTCGTCGTGTGGGCTTAGAGCGATTTTAGATTCCGAAATGGTGTACACTTTATGCAATTTAGACCGTATGCATGATTGTCTGCGAACCATTTCGATCTCCCTTTGCAAACACTGCGCGTAGTCGTCGAAAGTTATCGTTCTAGCTATGACGTTGGTCTTGACGCCTTTCGCCTTTTTCGTATCTTTTTTGCCGTCTACGCGAAGTGCATACATTTTCGCTCTAAGACCTACGAATTCGGTCATTATCGCACCGTTATTTTCGTCCTTCATCAGCCCCGGAACCTTCTTATTTACGCGTGGCATATTATATACATTGTCGGTGGGATTATCGCTTGTGTCGAATCTATCGATATTGTGTTTCATGGACTCGTAGATATCGTCGCATTGAATGTGATAAATGAGGCTGTCAGTGTCTGTATATAGAATTTTACATTTTTGTCCATGCTTGGGAGACATGTACTCGTGGTGAAATTCATACAAACAAATTTTTGATATGTCCAGAATGCACATACCCACGTATATCGGTTTGTTGAATTTCACCTCGAGTTTCCGAAATTCAACAGCTATTAAATTTTCTGAGAAAACACTTCTACTGTGGAAATTCGGTTTCGCGATCATTGCCTCCGCGCCATATCGCCCTTCCCAATGAGTCAAAAGTTTTACATCCACATGGTTTCGTACATTTTCCATAGTTTTGCCGAATACCGCGTTGTTCATCAATTTGTACAAATTTTTTTCAAAGTCGTTTGTCGCGCTTGTTCTAAACCGTGTATTGAGTTCGATGTAATCGCGGAGCCAGGGAGATTGAGCGAATTGCAGGACGCGGTGTATCTTTGTAATACGAAGACCATGACGCGTGCACTGCTGCAGGTTACGGTAATGGATAATGTAACGCTGCTTATCATATACCGTCGCGAGTAACTTGTCCTGCCTGCTGCCAGGTGGTTTGGCACGCGTCGGGCAGAACGGTAGATCGGCATGTGCGTCGTGTAGACGTTGCGGATATTCCAAATCTGCCTCGAGAATGTATCCCGTGGGTGAATCGACCGGGATTGAAGACACATCAAAATTTGCAGCATCTTCGACCCATTGAAATTTAGCGTATGGTAGGGGCTGACACATTGCCCATCCATACAAATTGTTCACGTCAAAGTACATCAAGTACGATGACTCTTCCGATGCGTCGTAAGATGACATGTACTTGTTATTAGCATGTGCATATCTTCCGGAACCTTGGCTTAAACCCCCACGTATACCGCGTTCGATAAACATGACCATATCGACGTCTGTGAGCAATTCGAATGTAATTTTGGTGTGTTTTAGCATGGCATCCCACGTGAAACCAGGTAGAGTATAATAATGTGCTGAATCTAGTCCATAACTCTTGATACAACTTTCGCGAAAATTTTCAAAAATATCTGCCAATAACAAGACATCAGTTTTCAAATACAAATCGCTGTATTCGCCCAAAGTTCTAATCCCGAAACGCTGCCAGACAGTCTCGGCGTGCGCGTAATCGGTCTCGGATACAGTCTCACCCGTTAACGAACTGTGGAATGACCCACGCGGCGGTAAGCACGGGTCCTGCAGCTTGTTTGCGCAAGCAAGGTATTCATACGGAAATACACCCTTTCGCGTTAATAAATTGAAATCTTCGGTGGATAATGTTTCAAATTGGGATTGTAAAATTTTTAATTGATCTATGCTAATAAAATATGCTAATTTGTCGAGACTGGTATTAAGAAATTTGTACGAATCGATGAATCGTAATTTAATATAATTTCGCGAGTCTGATTCAGCCGTATCTTCGACATTTTTTGTGAAAAAAATATATTTTTCTTTAGTAATAGGCAATACTTCAACGTGACCGTCGAAAGCGGTAGCTATTTCCTCAATAATGAAATGCGAATCATAGCCGGATAAATTATGGAAAACTATGGGGATGTAAAACGCATTTTTATAATTTAAATTGCACTCCGAATGTGCTGGGCCTCTAAACCGTCCGGAGAGATGGCAATGATCGCGAACTCGTACATCATCAGCGTCGAATGGTTCTTCGCAAATATGACAGTGTGTTGCATCGCGAAATGTCGTCCGCTGTTCGGGAGTTAAATCCAGCATGGGAACATTACTGGTCAGAATGGGTTTAACAAAGTTTGCAAATTTTTTCAGTTCGTATACGAACCATGAAACACAATCCGTGTCGCGACGACATCGATACGCCGATAGCGATGTATCGTACGAGCAATGCATATAATAGGCTATACTATGAACTTTATGATGTTGATATGCGCGCAATTTATTATCATCACCCGTTCGACTGTCCTCTGTTTTCTCGATGATACACTCCAGATCTGCGTACACCACGAAGGGAAGGTGCTCCTTCCTGCAGTGGTTCTCGAAGCTGAGGAAATTTTTGCCTTCGCTGGGCAGCAGGATGGCACAGTCGTTCATCTGCCCACAGTCCAGCGAATGAAGCTCCAACTTCTCGGCAGATCCGAAATAGTGCATGCATCTGTAATAAAACAAAAATTTTTTATTTAATTGTTTCGCGAGACATTTCAATATTTCATAAGTTTTCTATACGTACCGATCACAGATGAATTTCTTTTCCTTGTGCCTGCTCAGCTGCATGCCCACCAGCCGAGACAAGTTCTTGATCCATACAAAGTGCCCTACATCGCCATGTTCTTGATTCGGCGTGTAGAGCAGGTTGACGTGCCGATCCCTCTTGTTGCTTGTGAGGCGCAAGGGAAAGACCGTCTTCGTCTTCTTCGTCTCGAAGGTGTACACGTTGACGGAGATGTTGTTCTGCCGCTCAAACTTCGCAATCTGTGCCAGGGACATTGGAAACTCAATGCCCTGGAGATTTAATACGGAAGCATAAGGCGGGTATGAACTTGGGTGATCGGCGTGTCGTTCGGCGGGATGGAGAGCGGCGACCACTGCCCACGCGAAACAGGCATTGTCCGGGGATTGCACACTGATCGTTGCATTCTTCAACAACAATTCCCGCGGCAACTTGTAGTAGCATCCCGCGCGCAGCGGATTGTACTTATTAACATTGACGGTCAGATTCATGATTCTCGCCAATGCCCATCCGCTGTCGCGTTCCTGGAACTCTTCCAGCGAGGCTAGGGTGGGTACGATGACGCATCTCTGGTACCACTCCTGCAGATCGGATGTGCCGAAGAGTTCACAGTTCCGGGTATTAATGCTTTTACAAGCATGCTTGTCACCCGCCACAAATTCGCCGTTAAACACAGTGTTCACTTTGAGGCTCCGCTGTTTCCTCAAAGCACCCCGCACATGCTCCAGCACAATGGTCCCCGCATCTTGGAGGAAGTTGCGCGGCTCGATGTAGTTTGAATTTAGCACGGCACCAGTTAATACGCGGGTATCGAACGCAGCGTCTATTTCGCGCCACAAAAGTCCTGTGTTCGAATGTCCGGCACCTTCACGCACGAAACGGCCACGCAACGAATGTTTCAGCCCTTCGAGCTGCGCGATTCGAGCAACCAACGATTGCCGAACACCGATCGATAATCGAGGACGTTTCATGCGGCTCTGTTCTTCTAAAGATTCGACACACTCGTTGCACCGTTCTTCCCACGCGAGGTACTCTTCCCGGGAAATCAATCGTGCGGATTGATCCAGCAATTGGTGGGTTACTTGCGCGAATTCTCCCATGGTTGTAATGTCTTTTCCTCGCAACACGTTGCAACGATTTGAGGCTTTGTGCACTTTGGAGCGCATATTTATATCCACCAATTTCCGCTGATACATCATAATTCTTGCTATGATTCATGCATATGACGAATTAGCGCGCAATATCATTCGATGAAATTTTCTGCTGACTCCACATAATTCAAAGATTCGACGCTTCCAAAGGTATTATATTACATTCGACATGTGTCGAGACTTTTATCCTTGAGGATGGGGCTCAAATTACATACTGCGACGTTAAGATTGAAACACATTATGGAAAAATTGATAGTTTTAAAATAAAAATGGTGTGGTGGGGGAAGCAATTGCACCTCTATTTAAGACGCCTCCCGAACGCTATTCAATCAATCGTTCAGTATCCTCAGTGACTTTCGACTGAACAAATACTGCTCTGAAAACAAAATGTGCAGTACCAGTGCCGAAGCAAACGTTGAACGCATGAATTATTACGTTCCGATCGTGCTAGATGATGGTGTGGCTCAATGTGGGGAGGATACAGTTGTTTGGTAAGGCTTAATTTTCACATCTCAAAATTTTTATGTTTATTCCTAATACGAGCGAGCAATTTCATAGCTTTGGTTGTTCTCTTAGCCCGCGTCGAACATCGCGTATCATGGTCAGAAGATACGCATTAACATCCATAGGCAGCAAATATATGGAAATTGGGATCCGCGTACGGCCTACGATTGATGTAGAAATGGTTCTCGGCGACAATCGTGGGATATTTCTCATGTTACCATGGGATACATGGTGTTCGCTATGCGGCAGTCGTACGACCATTGAAGAACGTGCACGATCACCTGGATCACCTTCGATGCAAATGGGTCAATTAACGGTGGATTTTTGTGAAATCTATAATTCTCCGATTATAAGGATGACACTACATAATAAGCCGCTGTATTTCAAACCGGATACAGTAACATTTTTATTAAATCTTGAACCATGTTTAGACTATGTATATCTACGGCTGCATCAAAATGTAAGAGATGTGCAGACGAAATTTGAAACTTTTGTTAACGTGCTACAGCAGAGCGATGTTGCCTGTGAAACATTAGATACGCGTCGTGCTGCTAAAATCATACGCGATAGCGAACATTACTGCGAGGATTATTATGTAGATTGCGAACTGGTAGCATGTGCCATCAATGATATTCTAGCTGATGCTCGTAGGAAAAAATGTTAAATTATATTGTTTAATTTTAAATAAATTTCTTAAACACATATTATTTGCCAATTTTATTTATCCGTCTTTCTCCTCGCCACCTAATTTTAAGATTCAGCGTTTCAATAATTACTATTTCTCTGCGTTGGGGAAAAAAAACATTCTGCCGACGCTGCATAATTCTATTTCGTTCTTCGCGCCGTGAAAATGACGTCATCCCGCACGGCTGCTCCAGAGGATTCAAGTTACACGCGATCGCGCGAGACGTTGCGATTGAAAATCATTTTGAAAATTTTTAGAATGCATGCGATTGTACCCCTATGTAGTGTTGTCTCTTTCTCTCCCTAGAATTTTAGCTTTAATATGATGCTCTGTCTCTTTCCATCCTCCGAAGACGCGGTGTAAAAAGCCGACATTGCTCGACATTGTCCGATATCGTCTGATAAAAATAAATTATTTCTCTGCGTTGGTGGGGAAAATTTCATCACATAATGGTTTGAAAAAATTTTCGGGGGGTGGGCTGAAAGAGATTTTTGGGGGTCATTCCCCCTCGGTTAGGTATGAAAAAATTTTCGGGGGGTGGGCTGAAAGAGATTTTTGGGGGTCATTCCCCTCTGAAAAGTTTCCGACGGTGGGCCCCGGTCTCCGCGGTGGCTCGGCCCAGACTGACCCCCACCATCATCGCGACTTCCCCCCACTCCGCGGCTCGTGCGTGCGCAACCGGTCTTCCTCTCCCCGCAGGCCCCGCGCCCATGTTTCCCTCCGCCGCGCTCCCCCGCGCGCCATCACTTCCCCCCCGCCCCCGCGCTCCCCTCAGAGGACCTGGGTTGGAATCCCCATTACCCTACTACTACGGGGAATCCGATACACGTGGTAACGCAACGAGCAAGTGCGACTTTACATTACTCGATTGAGGTGCATGAGAGAAAGAGAGAGAGAATTCGATGATCATCACCACCACTGCTGCAATATAAATTCACACATTGACGTGTACGTGAATCGATATAAAAGGGGCGTTGGCCAGTCCTGCGGACTTCATTACACCACGTACGCTCGAGTGCTAACAAGTATCGTTCGTGTCAATTTCTACGTCGATCGGTATATTCGTATATAGTGCATATCAAAATGTACAAACGCAGCTTAAACGATTCATCCTGCGCGTCCGGCAACGACGGGGGTTTCCCCAATAAACAACAACAACATCATCAACAGTCCAGTATGAGGTACGTACGCGTTACTATACACTTTCCACTTATTTTATTCGCGTACTTCATTGACTGTAAACGCGAACGAACAAAGTATTAATTCTGTGTACACGTTCCTTACAGTTCTGGATCCGCAACGTCAAAAACAGCGAAAACGTCAAAACCATCAATCGTACGGATCCTAGGGCGTGATTACCCGTTGACTACAACAGCTTATAAACGTCTAATTATTGGAATTCGTATTGGTATGGATTCGTGCCACGTCGAGATCGCCATAGCCGATAATAAAGGCTGCGAGGTGTGCTTTTCAATGTCAACGTGGAAGCTCCTACTGCGAAACGAGGCGGACATACTCCAACGATTACGTAGCAACGCAACATCACCCCAAACCCACATCGTAATTGATCATTTGCGACTCGAATTCACGCGTATGCATGATGATCAACTTATTAAAATCACAGATAATCGCGCTGTCATATATATGACTGATGCCACGATGCGTAAACTGTTCGCGTATGAACATTGCATCGAACATATGTTTACCTGGCTAACTGAAAATATGTACTCTGTAAGCAGTAAATATGCCACCTTCGTAGAAGTTCTACGTACCGCGTCCGTAACAACGAATTATGTGAAATTAATTTCCGAAAGCGAGACCTTTGAGCAGCATTCATTGATCGATTGCGAATTGTTAGCGTTAGGATTACAATCCATGCTGCGTGATGTAAACCACGCCATATAATAAAGATTATCAATTTTTTAATAAATATATGTTTTATTAAAATAGTGAGTGTTTATTCATATATCCATGCATGCGTAAAACGTTAATCGTATGGGGCGGGATATTCTTGCTCGCGGTGAATGAATCGGTTGCCGTCGTCGTCATTGTGCGCATCGCCGCTACAGTACATTGTACTCATCTTCGCCGCTTTGCTAGTCGCCGCTGCGGTTCTCATCGCTATAGACATAAAAATAATTCATACACATTCGTTTCTCTGCATATGATCCGTAAAGTAGATGCAGTGCGTGTATAGGACTTACATTAGGTGACGCTACGTATATAATTCCATATTTTATGGACGTTCTCCAGCGCGCAAACGCCATTGTTGTTGTGAAACGCGCATCGCGGGGCATTCGTTGAAGACATGGACTTCAGGTTAGGAACGTCAGGCATGATCCCGCAATAATCATCGTCAACGTCATAGCCACCGTCGTCTTCGACAGTTCGAGCGTTATCGTTGTTGCTGTTGTTGTTGTTAATCTTTCGCGCCGTCAGTTCGTACAAATCGCATACATCCTCGACGATTATGTCAGGTAGCAGTTGCACCATCCACGTTTTCTTTTCCGCACCTTTCACGATGACGAAGTCAATGTTCGCGAGTACGCTGGTGAGGAGTCCTGGAAGTTTGGAGTATGGAACGTATCCGTCGGACCAGCGAAGCCCGTGATGATGCTTCTCGAGCCAGGACGCTTAACATTTCTCGAACGAATTCAGATGATTCCAGAAGTATGGCGGCTCGAAGATCTAGTGGCTGATCGTCGGTGTTTCATCGATATTGCTGCTGCTGTCGTTGTTGCTGTTTGTGCGAATCGCGATCTCTTTCACGACGAAGTCGCGTTCGGTTTTGAAACCTTGTACGTCGACAACGGTGAACATCGTTACTCGTATAAGTATTAGCGTGAGTAGCGAAACAGTAACTGAGGACTTTGACATCGACATCATCGTTTTAAAATAGTAGCAGTATCCGCAGTAGTAGTAGTAGTATTAGTAGTAGTAGTAGTAATCGTTTACGCACGCACGCTATATTAGTTTGCGTACCATGTTGGTTAAAGGGCCGTATTCGACTATACGATCGTGTATGAAAAAACAGACGGCTGAAGTATTAGCGGGGACATTTTCTTTGCATTCGAAATCTATTCGCACGTCCACGGTAGCGCTCTTCAACGATTCGTTTTGCCTAGAACAATCTATGACCACGATAGGCGCGTATTTAAGGAATTCGCTCGCACTCAGCAACGGTTCTCCGTGACCGTAGTACGATCGGATGAAATTCGCATACATATTGTACATGATCGCGAATTTATACTTGGGAAAATCTATTTGCATATCGTCGTACGGATACGTCTCGGAATTTAGGTAGAGTCGAAAGTTCGTGAGATTATTCGGGTCGAATATCCACGCGGGTTTATTTGGACGATTCTTTCGATCGGTTTGCATGCCGAATAACACGTACCGGGGTTTCTCCATTTGCGACGTAGTTTTCACGGTCCACGTGTGTTTCGTTGTCGCTTGCAGTAACGGATACTCGTGCACGCTCCACGATCGGAAACTCATCGCGATCGGCCGTCCGCTTTCCAAGATACGCAGCATCGATAGTTGATTCACTTCCTCCAAAACGACGTGGGGCATACGCCACTGCACCTTGCGTATCTCCAGTTTCGGGATCGCAGTGGCGGAGGTGCAGTGCATCGCGTTCGAATCGTCTCGCGCTCGTATAAGAATCAGCTCGTGCCGCGCGTTCATCACGATGCGTTTGTAATCCTCGCAGAATCCTAATAACACGTTCAGGGGTACGCAGAAATTGAAAGCGCCCGAATGAAAAGTGTCCTTATCGTAATCGATGTCATAATTCCAACCGGCATTCGCAAGCGCTTTGCTTCTCTCGGTCGACAACGAAACGAAATTTTTCAACGTGGTAGTGATTCCTGAATTTCGACAACGATCGATCTCGACACCGTTCAATTCGTATCGAACCTCATCGAACATGAACGCGACGCAATTATTGTCAGGAACAGCGGTCGCGGACGTTGCCGTGTCTTTCGCGTCTTGCGCAGTCAACGTGCCACGAACTTCGATGTAGAGAAAACTTTCGCACGGAAGCGTGTACAGATCTTGTTGCTGTATGGGGATTCTTATCTCATCGCTATTGTCGAACGTCGTGTTGGCGTACGGATTATACGTGTGTAACTCGATCTTCGTGATACGATTGTCGAAGGTTGGCGTATTCGCCACGTCCAAAATAATCGACATCGTGATTGCGCGTCTAATAGGTGACGATGAAACCTAACGATCGTAGGAAACGTGCGTTTCGACGAGTCAACTGCTTTCTTATGCTTCTTACCGGTCCTCTTCTTATCGCTCCTCCCGTCTTTATTCTTCTACTTTCGTCTGTAGATAAAGGGTCGCGAAGATGACGCGTGGTAGGAACGGTAGGAGTATCAGCGGCGATTGATGATTCGTACGTGTAATCTAACACTAACATACTACACGCGCGTATACACGTACGGCCACGCTAACTATCACGCGGACGTCGTTGAACGTGCAAACGAATCGTTATTTCTTATCCACGGAAATCTATAGGACGATCGTGTTGATCGACGATGCACAACGTTAGATCGTGTATTGCTCGTGCGACGATCGGCAGGTAAATGACGTGTCGCGGAGTTTCCGATATCTTATATCCCGGTGGCACGAGAGGCGAAAATTCATGGATCGTGTGTACCGGTTTATCGTTGCTGTACGCGCCGGTAGTAACGTTACACGTTACTCTGATCTCGTTAACGTTTATAATATTCACGGGTACGTCGGACTCGTGCCAGATTCTCGGTAATAAGACGCGATTCGGGGAAAATCCTAGCAACGAGCCCACATTGTTAGGTTTCGTAAAGTTCACAAAGAACGAACAGTACAGCTCGCTTTTCATGGTGTTGTTGTTAGCTCGTAGCATTAGAGGGTACTTGTCGTCATCGTTGTTCTCGTTGTTATCGCGTCTTCGAGGATATCGATCGAGTAATCGCTGCTTCAGGTACTCGGCGATAGCGTCTAATTCGTAGGAGCCGTGGGGGATCGTAATACTTTCATAAGCGGCGTCGACGATGGAGTCATTGCCGGTGTCATAGTTCACGATGAAATAGAATTTATCGTTGCTCGAGTCGATGTTCGGTATCGTGTGAAACGTCTCCAAATCCGCGAGTCCTAATTCGTATTGACCATCACTCAAATCTATCGGTGGAAAATAGTTTACCGTGAGCGCGCTGTTGCGACCCGTTAACGTGAGCGTGAACGACATACAATAGATTACACTCGCGAGACGGAGAGAGGGGAAGTGACGCGCGCGTACGAATACTTGGCAATTTATCGATATTATGGATCTTTATTATAGAAGATGTGAATCACCATTACGCATGGATACATTGTAACAAAATTTTAGTACATACCATTATTATGATTATTATTATTATTATTAATATTATTATTAATATTAGTATATAGGCCATAATTCTATAGACTTTTGCTGTAAAAATTGCATGCATAAGCGACCACACTTCATCTCATCGAAACGTTGAAAACGATCGTGATTGTACGTGATCGTTGTACCGCGTCCGAAATAGTAGATCATTTCCGCGGGAGGTCGCAGATTCCCAAAACTATCAAAGTACTGTACTCGTGGTCCGCATTTCGCGTACGCGACCCAGTGCGTACCGGCACCTCGATTATCGTCAAGATTCGCGATACCGCATTCGTTGGTTCGTACGCGCGTGGGAAACGCATCGCGCATAAACACTCCTCGAAAGAATGGTACATTTGCGCACTCGCGCTCTAATTGCAGCTTCGTCATAGGTTGTTGCGTTATCGCCGCCACCGTCGCCACGCACCTACGCGATCGACATTTTTTTTTTCTTCGTCTGCACTCGTCGTTGGCGCCGCCCTCTCGGGTGCAAGACCGCGCCTCGCTTGTACGGTATCAGACGCATCCCTCGCCCTTCCATCGCCCAATGATGACGCAACGTCTCTTCCAGCTGTTTTCGAGAGGCCCTCGAATCGTTGACCGCTTTGGTTATACCAGCCGCTCCACCAGCCAATGCTCCAATAGCTGATTAAGCGAGCAACACGAACGGGAGAAATGGAAGAAAGCCGCCGCGTTTCGCCACTCGTAGATTACGATGTCGTCGTCGCCGTTGCGGATGTTTCCTTCCAGACTTTCGCTGTTTACGTTTCGTCCTTTTCATACCCATGCCGAGTTTAATCTTAGCCTTCATCGTTGCCCACACTCCAGTCGCTGCGGCTTTTTCGCCAAAGGTCGCGTCGTTCGCGAACACTCGTTCTCGCGCTCGTTCGGCTAATGCACGATCAGCCTCGTGTCTTCCCTCTAAATCCTTTCGACGAAAGTACGCGATATCGTGGTCGCGACACGCTGCGTCCAGGGGATTCACACCTTCGTCGCCACGAGCCAATCGCTTTAGCAAACGCGTTCCCGGTCCGCAGAACTGATAACCCGGAACGTGCAGTTCGAACGGCAGATGTTTTATGATACCGTTCACGAGACCCGATCCAGTCTTCTTCTTATTCTTCTTCAGATTATTCTTCTTCTTCCTCTTCTTCTTCGTCGCAGTCGTTGATGCAACCATATACGTTAGAATAGTCGCGATAGCTACTACAATAATAAACGCGTACGCACGCTCCACCGATCACAGTGATAGTGACCTGCGCGACGCGTGCCACGAATATAAATAGTCGTGCTTCGTCACACGCGTGCGAGTATCTGAGAAACACCGCGAACATGCGATTCGCGAAACAGTCGGACGTTATTCGCGTGACCGCAAATAGAATGCTCGAGGATGATAGGGATTCGAGTCGATCGAACAGACACGGCTCGTTGTTGCCGAACAGCGTGCGAGGCGTGATTTGCGGTCCGTCCGGATGTGGAAAAACTAGCCTGCTTCTAAGTATGCTAGAGAGTCCGAACGGTTTGCGTTTCGAGAACGTGTACGTGTACTCGAAATCGTTGCATCAGCCAAAGTATCGATACCTCGAACAGGTGTTGTCGCTCGTCGACGGAATCGAATACTTTCCCTACTCGAACAACGCTGAGATCGTTCCACCGAGAGACGCTCGGCCCGATTCGATCTTTGTGTTCGATGACGTAGCGTGCAACGAAAAGATCGCGATACGCGAATACTTCTCCAAGGGCCGCCACGCGAACGTGGATTGCTTTTATTTGTGTCAGTCGTACGCTAGAATACCTAAACATTTGATCGAGGACAACGCGAATTTTCTCATGCTGTTCAAACAAGACGACACGAACTTGCGTCGCGTGTACAACGATCACGTGAACACCGACATGACGTTCGAGTCGTTCAACGACTTGTGCGCGAGATGTTGGCGTCGACGATACGATTTCGTGGTGATCGATAAGGATAGTTCCATGTACAAAGGTCGATATCGAAGAGGATTTAACGAGTTCGTCGTAGCTCGTTGACATCAGTAAACCGCGAGTCGTTCATCGAGCAACACGAAATGTCTAACGAACCGACGGCGACTACGATAACCTCGAGCAACGTCGACGCGAAGCATTCGCGAAGACATCGCCGACGTCATTGACAAAAAGGAACGGAACTTTAAAAGGGAACGAAACATCAAAAAGGGACGAAACGTCGGGGCGTGGACGTAAAGGTAGAAATCGCCAAAGTCAGCGACGTTATACGTAAAAAGTGCTTGGACTTGAAAATTGGTAAAATGGCTACGGAAGCGGCTCTGGAGGCGAGCACGCGTCCCATCGTCGAACCGCTGAAACGATTGATCGAAAACTCGTCCGCGTTGAAAACGCGCTCAACGCCTCGATCGTGATCAGTGAAGAGGAAACACGAATACGATCAGCAACAATCATCGAAGAGACTTCGACCCGTTACTCCGTTGATAATCAAGGAAAGTCCAAATAACCTTCCAGATTCTAGCGACTATGACGACGACGACGACGACGACGTCGACAACGACAACGACATCGACAACAACAACACCGACGATGATAACAACGATGTTGACGATGAAGATAATGTTAACGATGATGTTGTTGATGATGTAGTAGATGATGTCGACGACGAAGCCGGTGGAAAAATTCAGGATGATGAGTCGCCAGCAAAGGTTCATGATTTGGATTCGCTGCGCAACCCCATCGACGATATCGAAGTGTATGTACGGAACGCCAAAGGACCCTTGTCGCGAGAATACCTGCGACTGTTCTTCACCGATACCATGAAACGAATCGACAACGTGTACGGCATATACTTGGAGTCCGACGAAGACCTAATGATCGGCGATTCCGTACTCACAATCCACGAGGATGGCGACGACGTTCGCGTCAACGGAACGCGATACGCGGGAACTCGGGGTTTGTACGAACTGCTGTTCATGCGAATACCCAACGTTCGTACGTACACGGACGCGGATATTCACTCGTACCGACGCATCTTACTATCGACGAACGCGCATAAGCGAAACCATTCGCCGAGCAAGCGCACGCTGGGTAACAGGGGGTACAAGTATAAGAAAATCATATCCGCGATAATCCGTGGGGTGCGGACATCGGGTGTCAGACGCGTTAGGGGTAGGGATAGCGGCGCGGGTCACGTGGACGGCGCGGGCGACGTGGACGGCGCGGGCGGCACGGACACCGCGGGCACGCGGCAAGGTCGAGGATTACCCATCGACGAATCGATGACGGTCACCGATAACGCGATCGATTACGTGTACTGGGACGATCCGAACGAATTGGTCGATAGACTTGGATTACTCGTAGCATCGCGCGCGGCAGGTCACACAGGTTACGATAACGAAATCGCATCCATCCTGGAGGAACTTCGCGAGGACGGACGCATCTTAAATTGAACGATTCGGTGATCGTCGCGTCAGTAGTGTTCGCGCACACGCATCGTTATGTCGGTGAATAAGTTTGGCACCGCGTTACGCAACAACAACAATAGCGACGAAGCGAGAATGGCAATGACGAGATTATTGTCCTCGGTGCACGAACACTTTACCCAAAAAATCGAAATGGCTATCGCGAGCGCGCGACTGGACGCCGAGTATCAACGATCTCAACTCGAGACGCGAGTACAACGAACGATGACGGATATCGTTAACGCGCAATTATCTCAGCTAGAGGATGATTTAAATAACTCGATGGAACGACGCTTGGATCACTTGAAAGATAGACTCGAAGAGTTCACGACGTCGACAACGACGCCGATTGCTACAACGACCAAGGATCTGTACAAACGAAAGGAGCCACAAAAAGCGAACGAGGGTCTATGACGACGACGATGATCACGGACGGTGACAATAGCTGCTACGGCCCCGAAACGTCTAATAACGAACGATCGCGAAATACGTGCACCGATTGCGTTTTACGAACGCTCGAGGAACTCATACTAATTATAACGTCTTTGAAACGTCGCGACCATCCTCCGCCCACCCGCGAAGCATGAGCAAGGAGCGAGTACAATTGGTGAACGAATTACACCCTCCCGCGAGACGAAATTTTCCACGGCGTAGCGTCGTGATTCGCGGCTACGATAATTTGTGGCAGGCCGATTTGGTGGAAATGCGTCCGTACGCGAAGCAAAATCGAGGATATCATTACATACTAACGATCATCGATACGTTCAGCAAGTATGCGTGGGCCGTACCCGTGAAAACCAAAAGTGGACGCAACGTGACCGCGGCGTTCACGACCGTATTGCGGCAGAGCGATAGATGCCCGCGAAATTTACAAACCGACATGGGGAAGGAGTTTTACAACGCGGAGTTTCAATGATGCGCGAAGACACGCGGGATCAACCACTACTCCACGTACAGCGTGGTGAAAGCGTCGATCGTCGAACGTTTCAATCGTACGCTGAAAAACCTCATGTGGAAACAATTCTCCTTGAACGCCTCCTATCGCTGGGTTAACCTGTTACCTGCGCTCGTACGCACCTACAATCATCGTAAGCATAGAACGATCAACGCCCGACCCGTTGACGTGACTCCCGCGACGCGTTTGTCGTTCGCCGCGAATGAACCCCTCTCACCCTCCGCATCGGAAGGCGTTGGACGACGCGCGAAATTCAAAGTCGGTGACAAGGTACGCGTGAGCAAGTTCAAGACCCTCTTCGAGAAGGGGTACACTCCGAACTGGTCGACCGAGGTATTTGAAATCATACCCGTACAACGAACGTTCCCGGTGACGTACATTCTGCGCGATTCCGCGGGAGAGCCGATCTCGGGTGGATTCTACGAGTACGAACTACATTCGGTCGCGAATCCGGACGTCTATCTGGTCGTGAAGATTATTCGTCGCAAGGGGAATCAGGTGTACGTTAAGTGGCTCGGATTCGATTCGTCGCGGAACTCGTGGATACGCGACAAGGATATTCTATGATTCCCGATCATAAACGCACTCGATGTTACTAAAATAAATGAATAAATAAATACATACATATAAATATATACAGTGTACGTTTATCCAATCATTCACATTCTCCTATATGCGTACAATTAATCTTAATAAAGTAAGAAAAAAATACATATATACATATATATATATATATATATATATATATATATATATATATATATATATATAATTGTATTTTATACGCGTTAGTATATATATATATATATAATTGTATTTTATACGTGTTAGTATATATACAGGGTCATCGTTTAATCCTGCAACCTGCGCGCGCGCGAACTTGTAAAATGGCAACACCGGATCACGGACGCATTCCACTACAACCATGCTATTGTTGATAAACAATAGGCTAGTTGTTTCTGTATCATTATTTTCATAAATTGAGAAATTAAATTTGTATTCAATTATGTTTTAGTTCTGCAGACCTCAGAATCTATTGTTCTGGTTTTCTTTTTTATGATTTTATCCTTAATGTGGTGCATACCTGGATCAGACGTAAGGGGTAACTAATGGGACGTGTCTTTGATTGTAGCGGTGTTTGAATTTTTTTTCTAGAATTTTTGTGTTTGAATGTTTTAGCTACTCAACGCCACGCCTATACCGGCTTCCATTAATGACACTTTTTGGAACGATGTGCCATTATTGTGGCTTTTACAAGCAGGTGGCGAAAAATCTCTCCGTACAAGGGTATAGCGCCGCGGTCAACCCTGTCGTAGTTAAAATTTTTTAAATTGAGACGGGTACGAGATCAGTTGACATTATTTTCAAACCTCATTACAGTAATCTGGGGTGCGAGTGATAAACCGATCATAAAAGCGGAGAGCGCGGCTCGATTACCTGGGCCGGGAAATTCCCAATACCTAGCTCTCTGCGACGCTAAAATTTTCGAAGCTCGGGCATCACTCTTGTCCAGCGGTTGCTGGCCGCTTTCCGCTGGGCCGGTGCATGATTGTAGTGGAATGCGTCCGTGATCCGGTGTTGCCATTTTACAAGTTTGCGCGCGCACAGGTTGCAGGATTAAACGATGACCCTGTATATATATACTAACACGTATAAAATACAATTTTAGCTATACTACGCTATACAGGGTGTCCCAAAAATGCTGCGGTTCCTTGAAGGGGGTGATTCAGGGGGTGATTGGAAACAACTTTTTCCTTTGCGAAAATGTTCTCCGAGGTTTCGTTAACGAGATATTAACAAAAAGCACCGACCAATCAGAGCCCGAGATTGGAGGCCGAGTTCCCGCGGTAGCGTGGCTGCGCGCCGCGCTGCGACTACGAACAAGCAACTCGGCATGCATCGAACGAAATTGCAGAGAATGGCAAATGAAAAAGACGTAACAAATAAAATCGAACATTTTGTCATGGTTTGTTTGTCATTTAAAGTGAAAAATGAATAAAGGATAAATGGATGAAAATCATGCGTAACGTAAAAAGACAAATACAAAGGTTTTTTTTAGAAGAATCGAAAATAATAATTACTTGGAGTGAGAGGATAAGGAAGACGTAAATTTACTTTTTTAATAACGTACAAACGAAAAGGTAATGCAACAGGGAACGAGCGAAAAGTGATCGTAGTTCGTTATTGTGATAAAAATCCATAGTTCAATAACGTCCAACACTGTTGTTGGTAATGAATAACTCCGTTTAAAAACTGCGAAAAAAATTTACGTACGGAAATTTGGAGAATTATCACCGGAAATTAGCCATAACCTGCGTTAAATTTAAAAAATAATAGTCGCCAATAATGTACCTAAAACTCACCCTTTCGGAAATTCACCTGCAGCTTGAAAATCTGTGTCACTAGGTCACTGAACCGATCCTGGTCATCGACAGACGCGCCGAATGCACAGCTGATCTCAGGTACACGACGCCATCCAAAGTTAAAGGTCGCAACGTCAAATGCGTCCGGGTTAATGTACCGAATATTCACTTCACTGCACGGCTACTAACACTGATCACTTAATTTATTTTTCATGGAACGTGTTGTTCCTACGTTATAAAAATTGGTGGAAATGAATTTTTACTTGGCGTTCGGAGCCGTGGGTATTTCCGCGCAAATTCTCACGCTGCAGCACTTGCGTCCTCGTTGTTCGGGGGTGCAACCAGAACATCGCGTAATACTCTTAAGCAGAGAACATTTCTGCGACGTGATTGCTTGCTGACTGACAAGATTTTTTCCAAGCGACTTCTTCTACCCTCAAATAGTTTCTCTCGTGCCATTATGAGTTGACCCCCACCAAGCCAAGAGGCTTCAGGTAAAAAGAAGCCAGCATATTTTCGAAACACACGTGCTTCGCAGAAGTGCAACGAACGGACTATCGTGCACTTTTACAAAAGTCCGCGTTCCGTCCTTTTACTGCCAATGTACTCATTGCTTCGAGGTAGGCAGCAGACACCACGTGTTTCGGTTCGAAAGGGACGGAAGAGAAGAGAAACAGAAAGTCTTCGAGTTGCTATAAAGAAAAAAATCCTGTTTCCAGTTTCCATTTTCCGATACTCTGAGTTCACGTCTGCTACGAGGCGGAACCAACTAAGCCATAAATTACCCAAAACTGTAGGAAACCGTTGTCTACCGTCGACTAGTGGGACAGTACGGTCATAAACCGCGACCCTAGCGAAATGCTCTGCGTCGACGAATTCCGTGCGAGTGAAGCCTTGGGGAGGAGATACTGCTGTGAAGAGGACCTCTTTAGGACAGTGGCCCTTTGGGAGGGATGCACGTGGTGTCTGCTGCCTATCTTGAAGCAATGGGTACATTAGCAGTAAAAGGACGGAACGCGGAGTTTTGTAAAAGTGCACGATAGTCCGTTCGTTGCACTTCTGCGAAGCACGTGTGTTTCGAAAATGTGCTGGCTTTCTTTCTACCTGAAGCCTCTTGGTCTGGTGGGGGGTCAACTCATAATGGAACGAGATAAACTATTTGAGGGTAGAAGAAGTCGCTTCGTAAAAATCTTGTCAGTCAGCAAGCAATCACGTCGCAGAAATGTTCTCTGCTCAAGAGTATTACGCGATGTTCTGGTTGCACCCCCCGAACAACGAGGACGCAAGTGCTGCAGCGTGAGAATTTGCGCGGAAATACCCACGGCTCCGAACGCCAAGTAAAAATTCATTTCCACCAATTTTTATAACGTAGGAACAACACGTTCCATGAAAAATAAATTAAGTGATCAGTGTTAGTAGCCGTGCAGTGAAGTGAATATTCGGTACGTTGACCTGGACGCACTTGACATTGCGACCCTTAACTTTCGGTAGTGTCGTATACCTGGGCCAGCTGTGCACTGAGCTCGTCCATCGATGACCAGGATCGGTTCAGTGACCCTGTGACACAGATTTTCAAGCTGCAGGTGAATTTCCAACAAGGGTGAGTTTTAGTTACTTTATTGGTGATCATTCATTTTTAAATTTAACGCAAACGATGGCTTATTTCCGGCGATAATTCTCAAAATTCCGGTACGAAAATATTTATTCGGGCTTTTTAAACAGACTTATTCGTTATCACCAACAGTGGTGGCCGTTATTGAATTACGGATTTTTATCACAATAACGAACTACTATTATTTTTCGTTAATTTCCTGTTACATTACCTTTTCGTGGCTACGTTATTAACACAAGAAAATTTACGTATTCCTTATCCTCCCACTTCAAATAATTATTATTTTCGAATCTTCTAAAACAAAACTGCGTATTCGTCTTTTTACGTTGCACGCGATTTTCATCCATTTATCCTTTATTCATTATTCACTTTAAATGACGAACAAACCATGACAACATGTTCGATTTTATTTGTTACGTCTTTTTCATTTGCCATTCTGTGCAATTTCCTTCGATGCATGCCGAGTTGCTTGTTCGCAGTCGCAGCGCGGCGCGCGGCCACGCTAGCGCGGGAACTCGGCCGCCAATCTCGGGCTCTGATTGGTCGGTGCTTTTTGTTAATATCTCGTTAACGAAACCTCGGAGAACATTTTCGCAAAGGAAAAAGTTGTTTGCTATCACCCCCCGAATCACCCCCTTTAAGGACCCGCAGCATTTTTGGGACACCCTGTATACAATTTTGGCCATTCTACGCTATACATATATAAGATATTCATAAATAACATGAACTAAAGAAAAAGAAACGTATATACATATGTACATGCAAACATACATTCATGCAAACATACTATACAATGGGATTCTCGTGGGGCTCGTCGGCCTCAAGCTCGGGGATTCGGTAATGCCCCCACGGAAGGGTGCCGACCCGATCGGTTAAAATATACCGCTTGTCGTCGAACGGACTGAGAGCGTTCTTTTCACCACTCACGGAATACACCTCGTGTTGGCTAGAGCGGATATTGTTCTGTCGAATCACTTTCTCAGTCAGATCGCGAAGACAACGAATGTAATCATCGAATTGAATATCGTTCGCGACCACGTGTCTCCGCACACCCTTCACTTTTTTACACTCATTCGAAGACCCCACTGCAGCGTTGAACGTTCTAGTAGCGTACATCTTAGACCTCAATCCGACGAACTCGGTCATCAAGGCGCCGTTGTTCTCATCTTTCATAAGCCCCGGCACCTTTTTGTTTAAGCGGGGAATACCGTACGGATTGTCCACCGCGTCATCACTAGTATCGAATTGGGTGACGTCGCACTTTATCGTTTCATACGCATCCTCGCATTCCAGACTATACATTAAACTATCGGTGTCGGTGTACAGAACCTTACACTTATCACCGAACTTCGCACGCATATATGCATAGTGAAATTCATACAAACATTCCTTTGATACGTCGAGCACACTCATACCCACGTATATCGGTTTGTCGAACTTCACTTTTAGTTTTCGCATTTCGATGGCAACCAACTGTTCGGAAAAGATTGTGCGACTATGAAAGTTCGGCTTCGCGATCAGTGCTTCCGCGTCGGAACGACCGTCCCATCGCGTCACCAGTCGTACGTCTACGCGATTCCGCTCATTCTCCATTGTCTTCCCGTACACCGCATTGTTCATTAATTTATATAGAGTCTTTTGAAATTCACTGGTGGCCCGCGTTCTCAAATCGGTGTTCAATCGAATGTAGTCGCGCAACCACTGCGACTGATCGAATCGCAACATCCGATGAATTCGCGTCACGCGTAAACCGTGTCCCACGCACTGTTTCAGGTAGCGATAGTGGATGACGTATCGCTCCTTATCGTCGAGCGTGGCAAGCAGCTTGGTCTGTTTACCGTGGGGCGCGTGCTCGCGCACCGGGCAGAATGGAAGGTCGGCGTGGGCGTCGTGAATATCCTTGGGATATTCGATGTCCACCTCCAACAGGTATTCCTCGGTTTCCGCGTCTTCGGGTCCCTCACCGTCAGGTAGGGATGGTACGTCGAGCGCGGCTATTGCCTCATCGTCCAGCCATTGAAACCCTCCTTTCGGCATAGCTTGCGACATCGCCCATCCGTACAAGTTGTTGACGGCGAAGTACATCAGATACATCAATACGCCTTCGACTCGTCATACATCCCTGCAGGCAGGTACTTGTTGTTGGCACGCGAGCACTGACTCAGACCGCCGCGTATGCCACGCTCCACGAACAGTAACATGTCCACGTCCGTCAAAACGTACGTAATGTCTTCGTACGCGCGATTAGCGATGCCAGACGCTGCTTCGATGCCATAGACACCCCTTCGCCGCACTGATATTCGACGATGAGTCGCAAGCACGCGTTGCACCGATCCGTCCAGTCCCTGAATTCCGCAACACTGCGTAAAAGCGCTGCCATTTCGGATAGAACCTTGAACGTATTCATGAATACCTCCATGTTTTCTTCTTATTCTTCTTCTTCAATATTCAATTAAAATGCACGTACGATCAGGCATGAGTGGTTGATGCGACTCTTCCACGTGATGCGGTTCTGATCCGGATATCGAAAACTCAGAGGAAGAATAAGGCGTGACATGTGTTGGCACACGACTGGAATCGGATGCTCGCCCAGCAATCGCGATAATTCGCGGAACAAGAATGTATCCACGGTGATGGTAAGTGTTTGGGGCCGTAATACTTCATATACTACGACTGTCCCATTCTCAATGTCGTGTAGCAGTGTCAATGGTGTACACACGACCGTGGTAAAATATTTCATGCGTTGTCGATGCACATCCCTGTCACCAACGATGCAATATACTGTACATTTACGTGCAGTACTATATTGCGCGATATGGCGTAGTAATTGACGTTGCTCGGGTGAGAATCGCATAAATCCAGCTTGAAAGATACTACTCCACGACAACTCGCATAATGAAGGTGCGCTAACCTCGTCACGGATTTTATGTCTCTCGATTTCAAGTGTTTGATCGTTCAACTGTGGTATCGTGGATAATGGGTACGCGTTACCATCATCGTCAGAAGATGATGACGCGAGCAATGGGTCTCGCGCATCCAATTCATCGAGTAGTCGCGCTACTATATTGCGAACGTGTGTTCGCGCTATTTCGATGGTATTTTTAAATAACTATAAACGTTGATGTGTATTTTGCGATACTCGTTGGGTGTTCAAGTACTCGTTGAGGCAGACTAAGTACTCACTACACGATATTAGCCACTCGATGCACTGCTCTTCGGTAGATAGTAGCGGGATTAACGCAGTCAAAAACTCGTATGAATTTATGAATATGTCCATGTTCGCGATACTTTTAGACGTAACGTCTTTCAAGATCTGTATCGAACGACTACGCGACTCTGATTGAATATACTAACCACCTACCCTAACCGAGATTCATGAGTCGTTATCGCTTCAAATTCTTTTCTTCACACTCTTTCTCCCTCTCTCACCCTCAACGTCTCAATCAGGTGACGTGATGACCCACGCTTGCTCGATGCGTTGTCACGCGTATCGAATTCACGCATCCGTGATAATGGTGTTTACACCCGTCACGGGGGTCTCGATTCTCAAAATACGTTGGCGATGTTCGAATAATTATCGCACTATACTTTTGTATGCGTGATCATGAATCAGCCTCTAGATTACTCGATCTCGAATAATTATCGCAATACCGCGTCGAATGGTCGGCTACTGTTTATACGAGGGAGACGTTGTATTCTTTCACGAGACGTTTGCGCTTTTTAGATTAATTAATCTCGAATAGGGATCGGTGTCGAATTATAGCATCCGCGTTACACCCTTTCGCGCGATATCTTTCGCGTCTGCGCACCGATCCGTGCGCGCGTACGGAGATTCTGCGGCAACGACGCGTGATCAATGTACCTTAAACATCCGACAGGTGGCGTCAATATCGAATCTGTGGAGATTTTTCATCGATCGACGGTGTCGCTAAATCAAATCTAGGGATTTTTCATCGATCGGCGGTGTCACTAAATAAAATCTAGGGAATTTTCGCTCCAACAGTTGATCATTACCCCCCCACCACCATCAACGGTTGCGCGCGCGACGCCATTTTGAAAATTTTGAAAATCCCCCTCCCCTGTGACGTCGTGCCCCTCACCAACGAACTCGGTACCCCCTCCCCGCCTCAACCCCTCACCCGCGAACTCCGTACCTCCCTCTCCGCCTCACCCCCTCGCCCATCTCGCGGAAGAGCGCGGTACCCCCCACCCCGCCACATCCCCTCGCCATAGGCCCGGTACCCCCCGCCCCGCCTCACCCCCTCGCCCATCGTATCCAGAATCGGCATAGCCTACCTACTGTAGTACAATACACGTAAAACTTGTCCATTACTAGGAAGTTTTGAGCTAACAATTTGACTTTCGTCATGACCCAGCAAATATATTGCATTAGAACTTCTGCTGTCCATTTTTCTAAATTCACTTTCTGTTTAACACTCCTTTATATCAACGCGAACTGGCGATGTGCGGTGATATATTTGTAGATACTTGTAAATATTAACGACTCGACACGGTACCTTCAAGGGCTACTACAAGACTGAGAGCTCGCGTCACCTTTGGAGGGCTATTTATACAGCCCTCACACAGGTACGCGTCCCTCAAGCGACGCTAGAAACGCGTGGGAAAAATTGGCGCCAAAATGGGATACTATTCACTTCCGCACACCGAAAAATACCTGGGCGAGTTTGGCTGCCAGACAGGTAACGCGGCGATAGCCTGACTCACTCCGGCCCACGGCGAAAAACCGAAGAGTACGGGAGACCGGGGCTCGTTGTCTCAAGGGGTAGGTTGACTAATTATTAATAACCTTGCACCGACGTATGCTTTACTGCGAAAAGATTCACTGTAGAATGAAGTCACTTCTACTATGCCATTCATTTATGTCCGACCCCGCGATCGCACGTTTCATAACAGTTATCAGCGTTTATCAAAAAATTGATTATGTAAGTAAATATTTTTTTCTTAAAGATTTTATTTTCTCACGCTCTATACAGTTACAATAGAATAAATGTTAAGGGACTATTTTAAAGTTTGTTTATTAGACGATCTATTAAGATAGTATTTTTGTTTATACATAAATAATTGAAGATTATATAGATTATTGAAGTTAAAATGATCGGTCGGGCTGGTTGACTACTAACGTTAATAAGGTTTAAACTGTTATTTTGTTATTTATAAAGCGAATTTTTTTTTGTTTAAATTTCGCGATGTTATAAATATATTATAATTAATGTTTACGTTGAAAGAATTTTCAGCTTATTATTAAAATATGAAAGAAAGAAATTAATATTTTATAATGAAACAACTCTTGTCACATTGTGTTATTTTATTACCACTGAGATAAGTTACTAATAACATTTTCTTAACTGATGACCAGCATGGAAAGTGTTAGAAAAACATTAAAATACCTTAATTGTTGTCACATTGAGTCAACATTAATAATTTAATCAGATAGGCAAATATATGCCCTATCAAATATACTAACCGGTTTAATGATATTTCGCCCACATAATTGATTAAAAATCAAAAATTGAAAGACTCGCCTACCAGCTCCGGTCTCCCCTACCTCCCTACGCCAAACGGTACAATTATTCCTTACTTGCGAAGGCGAGCTAGTGACGAAGCCGCTAACATTACAATAAAAGATCCTTCGCAGGGAAAAACCAGTGACGGTGGCTAAATGGATGACTGAATTTTCCACCTCAGGTAGCTGGCTTACGCACTGCCGTGACTCAGCCGCTGCTTTATATGCTATGCTTAATTCAGAAATTTTGAATTTATTCTTGGAAGTAATATACAAATATTACTATTATACATGTAAGAAATTGTACTTTTATTAGAAAATATTCACTAATACTTCGAAAGTAGCCGAAGACTAAAATAAAACTAAAAAAATTTTAACTTCTATAAGTAAGGACCACTCCACGGGGCACCGTGTCGATTGTGCGTAGCGACGGCCCTGACGAGTCGTGGCAGACGAGCCATGGCCTCCAGGCGGCAAAACGCCGGGCACGCGTTCCCGACGGATATTTTCTCGAACAGTCCAAGTTATAAACCGTTCTGACATTTTTCATGTATGGTTTCTTCTTCAGAAATGTCTACAGACTCCGATAGTGTGGAGCGAATTCGTGCTAGATAAACAACTTTTCGTAAAAATGCAAAAATATTGAGAAATCACTATTTTTTCAAAACTTCGACTCAAATGCGGCACGGGTTCCCGTTGTCCAATCGCTTTGAAACTTTACACATATCATTTTCTCACCCAACCTCATATTTTAGGAGGGTAAGACCTAAAAAAACTCAAAAAAAATTTTGACCCCTATAGCTAAGGACCACCCTAGTGTGCACGTGAACATTCAGAAATGCATTATATTTGGTTTCTGGATCATTAAATTAAATTATTCTTTATTTTCAGTATCATGTTTTATGTACATAAAGACTGTAAGATCCAAGGAACTTCGTTACACTTACTTTAAAAGATAACTTTAATTATAATGAAATGCGGACAAAGAATCAATCGGTCAGCCCGTCACGCCGTCTCTACAATTTTTTTTATGTTTCGATAATGTTACTTTTGCTATTTTGCTATTTTGTTTTTTGAGCGTTTTCCTATGAGTTGCTAACGGCCGCAGTGATCAGAAGATCAGTGATATACAGGGCGTTCTTACAGGATATTACAATTACATATCTTACAGTTTCGGCCGTCCTGACATTATGGTTGCCCCGTTTTCTAACTTGCTCACGCATACCTGGAAACCAGTACACTTTTTGTAATAAATCGATTGTTTTTTCAGGCCCTACATGCCCTACCTCGTTGTGACTTACCCGAATGGCATCCCGAGTAGAGCTGTTTCGAGAGTCGAACCATTCGAGCAGCTTGAAGTTCGAACCGAGCGGGACTCGGTTTTTCGAGCCGAGCCGAGACTCAAACGGTTTCGGGTAACCCGAATGTTTCGAGCCACCCGAATATACTTATTTTAGGTAGTCGACTGTATGGTGCAGTGTGCTAGCTTGGTGTAGCTGGAACGTTTTGTAGGTACCGAATATAAATTAAGTTAGATGTATAATATGAGATGTATAGATATGAAAACCATATCAAGTTATTTAACCCTAAGTTCTCGCAGGAAAGAAGTCGACTCAACATCAGAGAGAATTTGAACTTAAACTTGAATAAGTTTGAAAATATCGTGAATGCGATTAAATTTTTCAAAGAGATAAATTCGCTTGATCTCTTGTAATGGACCACTAGGTAGCTCTATTTATGGTCGAATTATGTTGTGATTTATATTTTACATCTTCTGGGAAACCAGATTCAATCCAATTACTGCTCTCGGGAATATAATAAAATGAACACTTATATTATATATAGAAAACTTTACTAAAGTTTATTTCGTATGCAAGAACAAAAGTGACAAAGGTGAAAACATATATGAGAATATATTATCATTATTATTATTATTATCATCTCGGCGGTCCCCCTACCCCCGTAAAGGGGAGCGGGGGACTAGATCGGCCGTGCCGATCTAGATTGAGCATCAACCGAGCGCGTCTCCGTGTGGCAGATAGGAGAACGGCCAGTGCGTGAAACGGCTCCTCTGATCGCCGCGCACTGGATCACCACACGGTGACCGGGCAGAGGCGAAAGGGGGGGTCGGGGAACGTGACGATTAATAGGTGCTATAAGCGAACCCCGGGGCCTAACAACCCCGCGTGGCAAGCGATGGCCCTGTCGTGGACCAACTCCCCAATCCAAGGTGGAAGCTATCGTGCCGAGGGGTGAATGGTACCGGGGTACGGTGCCTCTAACGATGCCCTTGGGGTACCAGGCGACCTCCCATTGTATCAGCCTTACCCACACATAGCAGGCTCTGTGTGGGTGAACCGAATACTTCCTGCACACTCGTGGAAATCATATGGAGACTGACAACCCCAACAACAAAAACACGGCGGGAGAAGGGCTCTCGAAAGAGGGAACATTTCCCGCTCACGCGGCGGAAGTCACCGTACAGGGACCGGCAGAGACTGGCGCGGCGCTAGCCGCGGCGATCGAAACTGGGCTCTCGGTGACGGACGCTACTACACGGAGGACGGGTGAGGGCCACGTCGACAACGCCGAAGCAGCACCCGACACTCCAACAAAGAACAGGAAGGCGACCCGCAGCGGGGCGGCAAAGAGGAGGGCCCGGAAGGCCAAACTGGCTTCACAAGGGAACACCTTGGAGGCGACCCAAGCGGGAGCGCCGACCTCCGAAAAGGCAGCGCAGGGGGAGATGAGCCCGCATGACGGGCAAACAGACCCCTCCGTAAAACAGGGTGGGAAGGTGGGAGAGACAACGGGCAAGGGCCTGAAAAGGGCCCGACAGACTGATGGTTCGACCCCCAAACACCCCACAAAAAGAAAAGGGATAATCCTCCCAGAGCCCTCACCCTTCAAGGAGGCGCTGAAGGGGGGGGTAGGAAAATGGCGATAGCGCCAACTGACTACCCTGAATCGACGCTGACGCCGGAGCAGGGGGATCTGGTGATGAGACGGCTCGGAGAAGCGATGGACGCCATTCCAAAGGGGATGGCGGCCCCCCGCTTCGAAGAATGCAGGTTCGTGCAGGGCATCCTCTGGGTCCATCCACGTCGTTCATCCTCTCGAACTTCGTCAGCTGATTCAACGTTACGGGTAGAGTCATATCGCCCGTGCGAAGCACCTCCGAGTAATGACGATACGATGCGACCCTACTCACGTTCATAACCACAGGGTACAAACTGGCAACGACAGCCCACAAGAAACACGCATTGTCTCTGTTCTTTACGTTGACCACCGCTTTCTTCAGGACAACGGCGCACGTAAGCGGTACGTCGCAACCGCCTCGAAGTGGATTATGCTTATTAATATTCACTAGAATATTTAGCACAACCTTTAGGGTCCATCCACTGTCGCGATGGTGAAACTCCTCGATCGCCACTAACGTGGGAGCGACCACGTGCTTCGAGTACCACTCGCGCACGTTCGATGTCCTGAACAGTACGCGATTTCGCGTTGCGAAACTTTTCATGTCTATATTCGTATTTAACATAAACTCCGCGTTCAGGACCGTATTCACGGTCACACCAGAATGTTCTCTGATAGCGTCTGTCACGCGCGATAGCACCATTCGTCGGGCCCCCTCCAAAAATTGACGCGGATCGATGTAACCCACGTTAATGACCGCACCAGTCGAAATACGATTCCGAAACGCGGTTTCCACATCCTCCCATACGACCTTAGGTGTCGTCAACCGACCCGAAACCCCGAGCCCTACTCGCGAAAACCGTACCCGCACGATCGTACGTAATGTCTTGATACGCGCGATTAGCGATGCCAGACGCTGCTTCGATGCCATTGACACTCCTTCGCCGCACTGATACTCGATGATGAGTCGCAAGCACGTGTCACACTGATTCACCCAGTCTCGGAATTCCACAACACTGCGTAAAAGTTCGGATATTTGGGACAAAACCCCGTACGTGTCCATGAATACCTCCATGTTTACTTCTTCTGCTTTAATATTCAATTAAAAGGTACGCACTAGCAGGTATGAGTGGTTGATGCAACTCTTCCGCCTGATGCGGTTCTGATCTGAATATTGAAAACTCAGGGGAAGAATGAGGTGTGACAAGTGTTGTCGCGAAGATCTTTACCGAACGACTGCGCGGTTCTGATTGCATATACTAACCACCTACCCTAGTCGAAATTCATGAGTCATTATCGCTCCAAATTCTTTTCTTCGCACTCTTTCTAGCACTCTTTCTCCTTCGCTCACCCTCAACGCATCAATCAAGTGACGTGATGTCACGTTTGCTCGATGCCTTACCACGCGTATCAAATTCACGCGCCCGTGATAAGTGTGTTTACACCCGTCACGGTGGTCTCGATCTTTAAAATACGTTGGCCGATGCCTGAATAATTATCGCGCTAAACTTCCGTATGCATGCGAACACGAAGCAGCCACCTTAAAATCAGTGCTCAAATGCTACTGCGGCGGTCAAGACATACGTTACCGCGAGAAATGTTTTAAGAATTTATCATATCTAAGTCGCCGTACCTCAAGTACAATTGCTTCGAAGTGAATCGCTTTTGAAGTGGATTATTTTTGAAAGTGCATAATTTTGAAGGAGACTGCTTTTGAAGGATATCGTCAGGCGTTTAACGCACGGAAATACAAGCGATTATACCGTAAGTTTCCATTATCATATTTTAGTGAATCGTTGTGTTAGTAACATTGAGAATTATAAGAAAAATTGGTTTCAGATTATGTCATTACCCGTGAATTTGAATCGTCCAGCTTCCGGTACGATCACCTCTGCTGTGATACCGATCCATACCTCTAGCCCGAAAGTATACGTTACGTGTCAGAATGTTGAGGTTCAAACCGAAGAAATTCGGAATGACATCGTCCATGAGACTGAAGTTGCTCACGATGGCGATATTTTTTTAAAAGTTTTTCATAATGCTGACACCGCAATTGATGAACCACCGAATGATCATTACGGGGATGAGCAATTTTGGTTGAATCGACATGCTCAACAGACGTACTTTTTAGATAACGACGACGATGATGAAGATGACGTATATTGGAATACATATCACCGGCATCGTGCGGGTGTTCCACAGAGCGTGGTTTGGCGTAACTGTGTCAATGCCAAAAAGGTTAACTTTGACACTGTTCTTGCGAATGCAGTATCGGGGCTTTACGTTTGCGATATTGCAATTCAGACCGAGCCTGAGCAAATTGACGATGACGCATCTTATGTCGATGGGGATGTATTCTGTGAAATCGTCGACGATGGCATTTTTATCGACGACGACGATAATGCCCTATTTGCCGACGATGTAGTCGAGTGGGATAATTAAGTTTAATTAATTATTCAATCTTGAAAATCTTAATATTAATATGTCGGGTTTACTTATCTATCTTCCACCTTCCCTGTAAAGCGGTTGCGCTATTTAGATTAATCGTTCTCGAATAATTATCGCTCTGAGAGTGTCAAATTACATTTCGTCGGCGGATGTTTATAAGAGGGCGACGTTGCATTCTTTTACGAGACGGTTGCGCTATTTAGGTTAAGTAATCTCGAATAGGTATCGGTGTCGAATTACAGCATCCGCGTTACATCCTTTCGCGCCTGCGCACCGATCCCCGCACGCGTACGGAGATTGCGCGGCGGCGGACTCCATTTTGAAATTTTGAAAAATCCACCCCCCTCCCCTGTGACGTCAGCCCCCTCGCCCACGAACTCGACCTGCGCGCGCGACGCCATTTTGAAAATTTTGAAAATCACCCTCCCCTGTGACGTCACCCCCTCACCCACGAACTCGATCGACGCCATTTTGAAAAACCCCTCCCCTGTGACGTCAGCCCCCGCACCCACGAACGCGGTATCTCCCGTCCCCACCTCACCCCCGCACCAATCGCGCGGAAGAGCGCGGTACCCCCTCCACACCTCGCCCCCGCGCCCGGTACCCCCCGCCCCGCCTCACCCCCTCGCCTACACTTGGTCCAGAACTCTCATAGTATACCTACTCGCGAATATGTAAATAGTTGTTCGATTTACCTCACGCAATTCTTGTTCTATCCTTGCAATAAATTCGCTTGCATGCTGTACATATGATTTATAGACAGAACTTTGAGATAATTGTACAAATAAGTTCGCACGTACATAAGTTCGGACTTCCGATGGCTATGAACGTGCAAACGGTCGCTCCTTGTTTATACATCGCTTAGTGATACAGTAATTTGGCCCCAATATATAGAGCTATATATTGAACGATTCGTCTCTGTACCCCGATCATTTTCATAAAAGTCAGGTGTGAACTGGTCAACTAATCGTTGATTAATTGAAGATTTACTGCATCATCTTAATTGGGTTGGAATTGGTTTCGTGTGTAGTCTGTGTCTCCTGCCGTGTTTATCATCAGTGGTTCAACGTGTTGGTGATCACGGCATACAAACAATCTTCACCACAATAAGTACAGTGATTCTCATTTGAGTGTGTCTCTCTTTGCGTTCACGAATTGAGTAAATATGTCTTAATCGAAAAAACTGATATGCAAAGTATGTGACATGTATATCTTGTGATAAGGCGTCACATCCTGCTTGCGTTCACCGAACTCAGCATCCTTTTCATAAGGGAAAGCTGTTGGATTGCGACGTTGATCGGACACCCACTGCCTCTCCTACCACACCAACTTACAGCACTGTGATATCATCGTATGATGATTTGCTTAAAAAGATCAATGATTTACTCGATGCAAAATCCTCCCATCTAGAAAATGAGCTGAGGGTTTTTCAATCAAATCTGGAACTACTAACAATTCTTTAACGGATCTAAATAACAGAGTTTCAAAATTGGAATAGAATTGCTCTCAAGAAGACATATTAGAAGAGCTGGCTGATAGGAATAGAAGATCTCACAATATTATATTGTTTAATCTGGCTCATACGGACGCTTCTTCTGACAGTTGTGCAGTTAATAGTTTATTACATGAAACTGATGTCGCCGAAACCATTGACAATTTTTCGATTAAAAGACTGGGAAATAAAAATTCCAATAAACCTTGTCCTCTCTGCGTTTCTTTTAATTCGCCGAGCATCCCGTTTAAAATTCTGAAAAATAAACATAAATACTCTGGCTATGCTAGAATATCTAATGACTCTACTGTGAAGCAATGTGCGTTTTTAAATGATTTGCGTGTGAAACTGCGTGATATGAACGATGAAAACAAAAATATTAGATATGTCAGCGTTACTCCGAAAATTGTTATGATAAACCGACAACAATAAAAAAACTAGCAAGGAACTTGTCTGTATATTATCAGAATGTCAGAGGTTTAAGCACTAAATTTAATCATTTTCATCAAGAGGTCGCATACTATTCATTTCAGTCTGACGTCTTTATCCTAACTTAAACCTGGCTTATCGACAGTATCTCTGACAGCGAGATAGGATTAACTAATTATACCATATACCGATGTGTTCTAAACTAACTAGTTCATATTCTAGAGGAGGCGGCGTTCTTGTTGCGATTCGAAACACCTTACGCAGTTGTAGCACTACCAATACCGTATTCAATGTGGAACACTTATTTGTTGAAATCGCATTTGGAGCTCTTCCTTTAATAATTGATGTTGTTTGAGATTGAGCAAGGATGAACGTTTGAAAAGAATCTTAGACAGGTTATGAACTTTCGGTGAAACACTTCGTCAGTTTATTGCACAATTAAGAGTAACAATGAGATGAGCACTCGATGTGTTATTGCACGGTGATACTACTTATGCACCGGCCACGCACTGAATGATGAAATTGAATGTGAAATGAGACCTCGTGGGTGCCCCACGAGGCGACCACACAATTATATTAATTGGTGGTGCTTAAGCGTGCACACGAGCAATTACAATTTTGTTAGCGGTTCGCGAGCATGAGAGATGAGAAGAGCGATGCTTGAGAAGTAAAAATTCACAGTTTTTGAACTACAATGCGATATTTCTTTACGAGAGATTCTATCACTAGAGAGCCAAACGAGAGAGTGAATATGGCCGAAGTCGTCGGCGGGCTTCTTCTCCGTTCTCTTGGATCGTCGATGCGGCGCGCCAATTGGCCCATCGATCTTCGATCATTGGTCGATCAATGGGTACCATTGGCGGCTCGCCGTTCTTCTCGAACCTCGAAGCGGCTCGCTGATTGGTTCGTTGATTGAGGCGACGGTTGATCGATCGCCGCTGATTGGCGGCTCGCCAATCGATCAGCGGTGCTGAATCGCAGTCCGCGAGGTGCTGCCATGAGAATGAGAGTGGCGGCGTGTGGAACTAATTTCATTCCCAAACAGATGTGGTTTATTTGCCTCCGTTAAGTAATGTGACCTTGTATAGTGCACACTGTTCTGCGATTGCTGATGTTTTTGATAAATATTCTAACTGTAACTATATTATTTGTGGCGATTGTAACCTTCCTCATATCACATGGTCCGGTTCCAACTCATTTCCCATTAATTCAAACGTTTCCACTAATGTAATTGCATCTGCTGGGATTCTCTCCTCTACTTTTAACTTTTATAATGGATCCCAATGCAATTTTGTGTCAAATTCTTTCGGCAATACTTTAGATTTAATCTTTTCAAACATCGTGTCTACGCGTGTTATGTGCTCTCCTGAGTCGATTGTAAAATGTGATAGTTACCATCCCGCTCTCCACATCTCGATTAATATACAAAACATAATAAATACTCAGCATTACACATACCCCGGTTATAACTTAAAACATGGCGACTACAGTAGTATTATTGACTACTTAAATCATATAAATTGGAATGTTTTGCTCGCAAATACTAACGTTGACGATTCTACGAAACTTTTGTATGACTACCTTTATTTTGCTATCGAAAACTTTATTCCAAAAATGTATTATAACCGTTCGACTTTTTCTAAATGATTTTCTCATACCTTAATTGGACTGGTTCGAAAAAAGAAACAGGCTCATAGAGCCTTTAAAAATAGCTCTCAACTGTCTGACTACTGAACTTTTGTCAACTTGCGAGCCGAATGTACTCTTACGTACGCAAAACTGAACTATCGGTTCAAAATAATATTAAATCCTTTTGGAGTTTTATAAATTCTAAGCGCAAAACGTCTGGCCTCCCATGTAACATGTTTTACAATGAAAATGTGGCAACAGATGATGATAAAATTGCGAATTTAGTTGGCACGTTTTTTGGATCAGTCTATCGAAATAGCACTACTAATTACAAAGTCCCTGAAAATGGATGTAACACCCTGTCTTTCTGACCTGGATATTGACATTAGTGATGCTTTTATCAGACTAAATAAACTCGACGTCAATAAAGGACCTGGTATAGATATCCCTCCCTTGTTTTTCAAAATGTGCAGCTTTATTATATCTCGGCCGCTTTGGATAATCTTTAATAAATCTACCCTGACGCAGCTAAGGGCGAAACTGCGTGACCTGCACTAGCAAGGGAAATCTCAGATGACCATTCGATACATACATGGAACACCGAGGATCGTACCGAACAACCATCGCCAGGACGCTACTCAAAAAAACTCCAGCGGAACCCTTTAGTGTACTTCCAAAATGTCCGTGGTTTGCGCACTAAATTGGACACTTTGAACAATTCCCTTTTATCATCTGCTGTGAAATATGACGTGATTATTTTAGTTGAGACCTGGCTAAATTCCGCTATTTCCTCTGTTGACCTGGGCTTAAGCAATTATGCTGTCTTCAGATGTGACAGATTCCTTGTAACAAGTACATATTCAAGAGGGGGGGGGGGGGGGTGTTCTTATTGCCGTCAAGAAGTCGTTATCTGCTGGTCCTATTACAGTTGGTTCTGATTTAGAACAACTTCTTGTCAGGGTCCACCTTCACGGTAATAAGCACTTAATACTAGGAGCTGTTTACTTGCCGCCAGCATCTCAATCCACTAATGCCAGTCATGTTGATTGTATCACTGAGTTGTTCCATCAATATAGTGCGGACAGTTTTGCTCTGTTCGGTGATTACAACCTCCCGCATGCGGTTTGATACAATGCCTCAGGCTTAGCGTGTTTTAGGAAGCCGGGGATATCGGCCAACGAATCGGCAGCAATTGATCTCATCTTGGGATGTGCTGGTTATTGTAATCTTACTCAAGTAAATACCTTCTTTAATGTATCCGATGCTATGCTTGATCTCATTTTTGGTACGAACTCTAACGTTACTGTCGACCGTGTCATCGACGCTCTAATTCTACCGGATGCCTATCACCCATCCATTTACATGATGTGTAATGACCTAGCAGCAGCCGTTGATTGTGTGCGTGATAATTTATTATATAAAGACTTCAAGCGTGGCGATTATCATGGCGCGATCGGTTACTTTAATTCTGTTGATTGGGATAATGTGACCGGTAATGTGGATCCGTGTACAGCCTTTGAACGCCTGTATGGCCATATCAATTGGGCAATCGATGCGTTTATTCCGGTTAGGTTTGTGGTACGCTCCACCTTTCCGCATTGGTTTTCCCCGAAATTGAGGGGCCTGATCAGGCAGAAGAAAAGGGCGCATAAAGCCTACAAGCGTTCAAGTGCACACTGTGATTATCAAAACTTTTCCTATCTCCGATCGCGGTGTAAATTAATCTTATTGCGCGATTACCGTACTTATATAGACGGGGTCGAGTGTGCGGTCATACACAATGTTTCGAGTTTCTGGAAGTATGTAAATACCAAGCGAGGCAGGCATGGTATTCCCGGCACGGTGCATCTCGATCAGACGTCTGCGTCGACGCATTTCACACCCGCTGAACTCTTTGCGAAATTCTTCGGCTCTATATATTTCTCCGTCTGGTGCGGCGCCTGCCGTTAATCCTGCTCTATCCGCTGGCAGTAATGTAAACATTCATTCGTTATCCGTTTCGATAGGGGATATTTACTCCAAGCTTGAATCGCTTGATATTAATAAGGGTCCGGGTTTCGATGGCATTCCGCCCCTGTTTTTAAGGGAATGTCGCTTCATTTTGTCTAGGCCCTTATGGCATATCGTAAATTCGTCCCTTTCCAGTGGTACGTTTCCAACACTCTGGAAAACTAACATAGTCACACCGGTATTTAAGGCAGGTGACCATACTGATGTCAAGAATCATCGGCCGATTTGTAAATTATCAGTTCTGCCAAAGATCTTCGAGGAACTCGTAACGGAGTATTTGACGCCCTGTTTAACGAATATTATATGCGATGAGCAGCATGGATTTGTTCCCGGTCGATCGACTGTAACGAATCTGGCGGTATACCACTGCTTCGTCTCTGCGGCATTGGATGAGGGATTGCAGGTCGATACTGTATATACGGATTTCCGAAAAGCATTCGATACGGTTGACCAAGGTATCCTGCTGAAAAAGTTAGCTGCGAGTGGGATCTGTGAGCCGCTCTTGTCTTGAATCTGCAGCTACTTGAAGGACCGTGTATAGGTTATCAGGGTGGGCGACCAGCTATCGACACCGCTTAAAGTGTGCTCGGGTGTCCCTCAGGGATCGCATCTTGGTCCCCTTCTATTCCTCCTCTTTGTCAACGATTTTAAAAATGTATTCCTAAATAGCAAGTTTCTTATGTATGCAGACGACCTAAAAATTTTCCGTTCTATTCGCGGTGGTCTGGACGTTGCAAAGATGCAAGATGACCTCTCGAGGTTCGAGCAGTGGTGTGTCGCCAATATAATGCAGCTCAACACGGCTAAATGTGTCGTTATGACACCCTTTAGAACTGTTAGTCCCATTTTATCGACGTATGCTCTTTGTGACACCCCTTTGACTGTTGTGGAAGAAATTAGCGATCTCGGTGTAACATTTGTAACTGGGCTTGATTTCCGAAATCACTACCGGAACATTACTCGTAAGGCGATGAAAACCTTGGGGTTTATCGCCCGATTCGCTAAGCACTTCAGGCGGATCAAATCCCTGAATTTGCTATACGTCGCACTTGTTAGACCACAGGTTGAGTATGCATCGGTAATCTGGAGCCCAAGGCCTGCAGTATATGTCAGCTTAATTGAAAGGGTTCAGCAAAAGTTCTTTAGGCTAGCCATGAGAGCAATTCGTTGTCCTATGCGGTTTTTCGATCACGACTATGGTCAGGCCTTACAGAAGACTGGGCTCACTACTCTAAGTGACCGGCGTGTCTATTCGGACCTCTTGTTTATATACAAATTAATTCACGGTCAGATAAACTGTCAGGGGCTAATGTCTTTGTTTCGCTTTCATGCACCACAACGGTCCCTGCGTCCGCGAGCACTTTTCGAATCGAGGGTTCCTGACTACAGGCACTGTACTCTGGATCCCTTAAACCGGGCTATGTGTGAGATCAACCAGTGTCTCGTCGACATTGATTTGTTTTCGATCTCGCTCGATTCGTTCTGGAAGCATCTATTTAGTCGTATCTTAATTTAGTATAATCTATCTCCGCTGTTCGCTGCTTATTTTTGTTGTTGCCTACAGACTGTTTTGTTTTGTTTTATTCTATTCTATTTTATTTTTTATTATATTGTATTTAATTTTAATTACTGTACTTATCTGTGTAAACTTATGTACTCTAAAGGATTTTCCCGTTGATATTAATAATAATAATAATAATAATAACAACAACTACAACAACAACAACAACAACAACAACAACAACAATAATAATAATAATAATAATAATAATAAATCTCTAAAATCAGGTTTATTCCCGACATCTTGGAAGACCAGTCTGGTTACACCCATTTTCAAAAACGGCGAGAAATCAAATGTTGAAAATTATAGACCTATAAGCATCATTAATGTTATACCTAAAACCTTCGAAGAAATTGTAACAAATAAGTTACACAGTACTGTCTCTCTCTCAATATGTGAAGACCAACATGGTTTCGTAAACAAGCGATCAACAACCACAAACCTAGCGGTACATTGCAACTATGTCTCATCTTCTTTAGAAGCCAAACTACAGATTGACACAATATTTATTGATATTCATAAAGCTTTTGATACTGTAAATTCTTCTCTTTTAATTGAGAAGCTTTCAGCATTGGGCTGCAGGTGTAATCTATTGGCATGGCTGGGAAATTACCTTACTGATCGTTTTCAAATTATACGTATACGCAGTTGCCTATCATCTCCTGTTTCTGTTTTATCTAATGTACCTCAAGGCTCCCACCTAGATCCTCTACTATTTATAATTTTCATAAATGACATAACTACCATTTTCCAATATAGTAAGTTCCTCCTATTCGCAGATGATCTCGTCCATTGATGATACTAACAGATTACAGGCAGACCTAGATCGTTTCTGCGACTGATATCACAGGAATGGTATGGATGCTTACCGTGTCAATAATTATATTCTCTCTTCAATAAGAGAAGTTACGGACTTAGGTATTCATTTCTCCTCAACCTTGGACTTTTCCAACCATAATTCTTATATTGTTAACTCGGCTTCAAGAACACTTGGTTTCACACTACGTTTTTCCACTGATTTTCATTCAATTCACACACTAAGATTGCTATATATTACCCTTGTTCGTCCCATGTTAGAATATGCTTCAATTATATGGTCTCCGAAACGCTTTAATCACGAAATAATGCTTGAGAGAGTGCAACATAAATTTCTCAGGTTTTGTTCATATAAGCTAAAGAATCTAATGTTAATATTTGATCACGATTACCCGACAATATAGAACACAGTCAACCTCGAAACATTATTTGCACATAATCAATAACCATATAGATTGTCCCTCTCTTCTTATGCAAATCAATTTCTACGCATCTGAACGTCATTGAGATCTAGAGCAGGACTACAACCACTTAAATCCAGATCTACATATGGATTAATTAATCCAATAAATCGAATTATTGCTGACTCTAGCACTCTCTATAATTGTATTGATTTTTTTAATGGGTCCTCGCACACTTTTAAAAGACAGTTACGTAGGATTATCGGATTGGGGGAGATCTCACTCCCCCAAGGAAGATCCCTAAAAAAGGGAAAGCGGTGCGGGGTTGCATCGTGCGCAGGGGGTGGTTAGCGAGCATATCGCTAGATTGATCTCGCGGCCACCCCCGCCAAGCGCGCAACCCCGCGCACGAGGCAGACCACCTTGGAGGTTTTAGTGAGTTCGAGTCCCACATAACTCCTGACCCTCCCCCGGGGGTCGGGGGTATCCGTGGGGATTTCCTCCAAGTAAAAAAAAAAAAAAAAGGATTATCGGATAATGTCATGTCTTGTATAACATGAGTTTTTGTGCATGTCCATTTTTTGTTATATTAGGTTAAGTTCTTTTTCTTTTGTGTAAACAGTTACGTAAGAGGGCTTCGGTCCGTTTATTAATAAATAAATAAATAAAGGAATGAGTGAGTGGGTGAGTGAGTGAGTGAGTGAGTGAGTGAGTGAGTGAGTGAGTGAGTGAGTGAGTGAGTGAGTGAGTGAGTGAGTGAGTGAGTGAGTGAGTGAGTGAGTGAGTGAGTGAGTGAGTGAGTGAGTGAGTGAGTGAGTGAGTGAGTGAGTGAGTGAGTGAGTGGGTGAGTGAGTGGGTGGGTGGTTGGGTGGGTGGGTTTTTTTGGGTGGGTGGGTGTGTGGGTGAATGAATGAATAGATAAATAGATAAATAGATAAATAAATAAATGTATATTCTTAATTATATTCATTTTATATGTAACAATTATCTCAAATTTCTGACGCATGTATTATAGTAAATTCCTCTGCTTGCTTTCTATCATTTGGAAATGTAAACAATTGTAACATTATTTCAGTCTTACATCTCGTCACTATATCGAACCCAATTGATATATTTATGTGCTGCCTTTCTTTTCTATTTTTGTAATGTTTTTGTACATTTTAGTGTACAACATGTATCGCGATGTTAGCTTTGCATAACCAATTGTTTACATTTCCATCCCGATGGAAGATACCACCACTTTCCCGTAGTTTTCATCGAACGGTAGCGTGGTCGATTTTTCTTTGTTAAAGAAGTTACAGAAGAACTTTATTTAACTTTTTTTTATGTAGAATTTAGTTCGTATATCTAAAAAATCGAAGAACCATATCGGGTAATTATCATTTTCCGTGATCTAATCGGATCTTACGACAAGAATATAAAATTTAAATATAAAGTTTCATTGAAATCTATTTTGCTGTTTGAACGTAATCGTGTCAACAAATATATGAAATATTTAAAAAAAAAGGTCTTTTCTAAATGGTCAAAACGTGATCGGGAGGTCTTAAAACGTGATTTCCGTCAGAAAACTTTTTCCAATTATTTTTTCATTACAAGAGTATTATACATATGTTAGGAAGTGAAAAGTGTATCTCGAGGCACTCAAAAAGATCGCGCACGACCGCGTGTCGCTTGCACCTCACCTTGGATTACAGCGTTTCAAGAGCGAGAGAGAAAGACATACATTCGTTTTCTCTCTCGTCTTCCCGACGTTGTCCGAAGCGCCGAGCTCACGGACACGCAGTTCGGCGTAGTGAGAATGCGAGGTAGGTGAAATTCTCGAGGAACCCGTCCCCGATCTGGTATCTCTGTTTCAAAAGGGTACGTTAGGCGTTCAGAGTGGTACCATACACGTTTGATAGACGTTCGATATGTATTCAAGTGATATGGTCTAGTCGAATGAAGGGATATGTCCAAAGAAAGAATATGTCCAAAGAAGGGAAAGCGGTTCAGCCAAATGAAGAGTGTGAAGAAGAAGAAAAATGAGTGGTCGGTGAAAATGATGGTAGAGAACAACAGCATCTTACTTTTGCAAAGCTACGCATTTCTCAATTTCATGACAAGGGTTTAGATGCGAGAGCTTGGAGATGCAGCGAGACCAGTTGTTTGTCAAACGTTGAACACAACAGTTTGATTTTGTGCAACGAGTAAAGTGACAATGGGATTATTACGCATCGCCCCGGAGTGCGACCCGGAGCAGTCCTGGAGAGTCCCGAGGTATGTACATAACAATATTTTAGCATTTATTATGTTTAACCTTTGAACTCCAGCGAGATTAAAATCAGGCGTTCATGCGAATATTATATTACTTATTATGTTGTAGAACACGCCACCCCATTCACCCCACTAGTTGCCAGATTGGGGTTCGTCGCCGTCGCCACCCCGTTGGCTGTCGCCGCCGCCGGTGCCTCCGCAGGTATGTAATACTTTGTTTTCTGTGTTTCATGTTTAATATGTTTAATGTATCAGTCTTATATCAACGTTTGTGTCTGTGTTACAGCACTTGCTACATCCTATACCTATGCTGCGGGCGCCGCGAGTTCGCCATAGACGCGATTTTTCACCGGCGGTGCGGCATGAGCCGGTATATGGGGCCGCGCGGCTGCGGCCATATTCGACGACCACAACGGCTGATGGCAGAAATTATCGCACCACCGCCATCGCCGCCTTGGATTTGGCGGAATGGGCCACCTCAATCGCCGCCATCACCGCCTCCGCCTCCATGGAGGCCATCTCCCCCCATCGCCCCGATAGCCCACCGTCGCCAAATCCCCCTTTTTAATAGTTAATTATTATTTTTTCTTTCATATTTTTTATTATTATTATTATTTTATTTTCTTTTATTATTATTATTATTAATCCGAGGTCGAGCAAGTTTATGTTAGAGCACACCTTCACAACAATAAACATGTTCTACTGGGGGCCGTATATATACCGCCAGCATCCCGGTCTGCGCTTTATGCTAGTTATATTAACACCGTTATGGATTTATTTCATAATTTCAGCGAAGACACTTTCTCTTTGTATGGTGACTTTAATCTCCCTCATGCGATATGGTTCAATCGTGCTTTAGAAGATCGGGGATATCGTCTAATGAATCGGCTGCTATTGACCTCCTCCTTGGTTGTGTCGTGTATTGTAACCTCACCCAGGTTAACACTGTTTTTAATCACTCTGACGGGATGCTAGATCTCATCTTCGTCTCCTGTCCTAATGTTACGATTGACCGAGTGATTGATGCCCTTGTGGAACCTGACGCATATCATCCACCTTTGTACGCAATGTTTAGAGGCTTGGCATCATGTCCTGACCGAGGCGGTGAAATTTTTGTATACAGGGACTTTAAGCGTGGTGATCTCCCCAAAGTGTGCGAGTATTTTAACCTAATTGATTGGGATAAGGAGACTCGTGACGTCGAGCCAAGTGTGGCCCTTGAGCGGTTATATGGTCATATCAATCAGGCAGTCGAAGCCTTTATTCCGCTCAGGTCTGTGGTCCGATCCACATTTCCGCCGTGGTTTTCCTCGAGCTTAAGATCCCTGATCAGACAAAAGAAAAGGGCGCATAGAGCCTTTAAACGGTCTGGCGCCTTCAGTGACTATGTTAATTTTTCCAGTCTCCGTTCGGAATGCAAGCTTGCACTATCGCGTGATCACCGTTTTTATATTAATGGCGTTGAGAAAGCTGTATTGGATGATGTATCCTGTTTTTGGAAACTCGTTAATTCTAAGCGTGTCGGTCAAGGAATTCCTGGAGAGGTACACCTCGATCGTAATTTCGCTGCAACGCACGCGACTGCGGCAAATCTTTTTGCGGATTTCTTTGGATCGGTGTATAGTCCTCAGGTTGGGATAGTGCCTGCCTTAAATCCTGCTCCGTCGTCACATTCTTAATGTATGCGGATGATTTGAAAATTTTCCGTACTATTAGTGGGGCATCCGATGTGGATCAGTTGCAGTCGGATCTCATTAGGTTCGAACAGTGGTGTACCGCCAACAGGATGAAACTAAATACCGCGAAATGTTTGTTATTGAGGTCCCATAGGGCTGTAAATGGTATTCCATCGACTTACTCGTTAGGAGATTCCACTTTAACTGCGGTTGCGGAGGTCTTAGACCTCGGTGTTACGTTTACGGCGGGTCTTGACTTTCGTAGTCATTATCGTAACATCACGCGCAAGGCAATGAAAACCCTCGGGTTTATTGCCCGTTTTGCGAAACCCTTTAAACGGATAGGAACATTGAAATTGTTATACGTTGCACTCGTAAGGCCGCAGGTTGAATATGCCTCGGTTATCTGGAGCCCTAAGCATAAGCAGTATGTCAGTACCATTGAAAGGGTCCAGCACAAGTTCCTGAGGCTAGCCATGAGGGTAGCTGGTTGTCCAATGCGCTTTAATGACCATGATTACAGTCCTGCTTTGCGGGAGACGAGGCTCTCCACTCTTAGTGACCGCCGTGTTTGCTCTGACCTACTATTTTTATTTAAGGTTTTTCATGGTCAGATTAACTGCCAAGAGCTTGTGTCACGGATTAGCTTTCATGCGCCGGTTCGGTCACTACGTCCGAGACCTCTCTTCGTACCGTGCGTCCCGGATTATCGCCATTGCACTGCTGATCCCATAAATCGTGCTATGGATGAGCTAAACCGGTGCCATGCGGACTTAGATTTTTTTTGTATCCTCCCTCGAGTCGTTTAGGGATCAGTTGCTCAGGCGACTGCCACTGTTATAACTTTGTGTTTTCACCGCGTGTTGTTAACGCTCGTAGACTGTATTAGATTATTTTCGTTATGTTTTGTTACGTTATAATTTCTGTTTTCTGTTTAATTTATTTTATTTTATTTTATTTTATGTTATTTTTCTCTGTATCTTTGTAATACTCTGTATTATTTTGTAATCTAAAGGGTTCTCCCGTTGAGGCGATAATAATAATAATAATAAAAATTAATATTTCTGCTGCAACAATATATATATATTTCTTAAACATATATTCTCTCTCCATTTATTTACCCATCTACCTCCTACTCACCTCACACGCATGACGTATCTGTATGTATTATGTTTCGTTCATACGTTCTTCGCGTGGTATCATCGTGCGCGGCTGTCCCAGGGGATTTAAATTACACACGTTATCGCGCGATATGATGCGACGTTATATCGGAACGCTTTAAAAACTGTTAGCTTTAGAATGCATGCGATTGTAGCCTTAAGTTATGCTTCCTCTCCCCCCCCCCCTCAGAATTTACGCCTGGACATGTCTAAGGTGTGCCTATACGAATTTTTTTGTTAATAAGTTCGGCGATGGGTGCAAGGTTTTGTACACGGACACGGACAGTTTAATGTATCAGCTGCAGTGCGAGGACGCTTAGGAGCAGATAAAAAGTGACGTCAGTGCGCGATTCGACACGAGCGATTACGCGGTGGACAACCCGTACGGTATGCCGAGCGTAAACAAGAAGGTGCCGGGCTTGATGAAAGACGAGAACAACGGTGCCATGATGACAGAGTTCGTGGGAGTGCGGTCGAAGATGTACGCGACTCGAGTGTGCGACGCGTCGGCGAAAACGACCGAGACGAAAAAAGTAAAGGGTGTGAAGAGGAGTGTGGTCGCGAACGAGACACGTTTCGGGGACTACGTGCGCTGTCTTCGGGAGCACGCGGAAACGACGATGCGACAGAACCATATCCGCGCGCGATTACACAACGTCTATTCCGTGAACGAACTGAAGACTGCGCTCAGTCCGTACGACGATAAGCGGTACGTACTACCCGACCAGGTCAAACCCTTCCGTGGGGTCACTATCGGATTTCCGAGTGCGACGACGACGACGACGCCGACAACAGTGATACGCGTATGGATAACTCATAGTGTGTGTGTGTGTGTTTGTGCAGGAACATATGTATATAAGAGGCATTAATGTCACGTATGATGAGTTTGTTCTCATGTAGTCAAGTATACAGTGTATGAACGTAGACCACTGCACATAATCCGTGTCGCTGCGATACGCACGATATCCGCACAGAGCCTGGTCGTAAGAACAATGTACGTAGTATCCCACGCTGTGAGCTCTGTGACGTTGATACGCGTACGTGCGGCGACGATCCTTCGCTGGCTGCTCAATGTCCTCCAGCAAGCATTCAAAGCCCGCGTAGACGACAAACGGCACGCGTTTCTTGCGTTCGTGATGCTGGAACCGCAACAGTTTCTCCTCTTCGGACGGCAATTGCACCGCGCACTCGTTCAAGCGCAAACAATCCGCAGTTTGCCGCTGCAATCGCTCCGCCGACGAGAAAACGTTGAGGCACCTGAAACGTGTACGGAAAAAAACAACGTAAACGCATCTTCCGTACCGCTCGAACTTTTTTGTAACTATTCCTCTTATTTGCTTACCTATCACAAACGAACACATGATGCTCGTGTTTGCTGAGTTGGTTGGAAATCAAGCGGGAGAGACTGCGAATGCACGCGAAATGGTACCGCTGCGAATCCTTGGGATCTTGTACCAGCAGCACGTTCGCGTGTCTCCCATCCCGCTTGTTACTGGATACGCGTAGCGATACGCAACCATCCTCGTTGGACCACAGATAGATGTTCACGGACATGTCGTTGGTCACCTCGAATTTCCGTACCTGATCCACGGACATGTGGAGTATCAAGCCATCCGTACGGAACACCGTCGAATAATGTGGATACGACGCAATCCTATTCCAGTGTGCAGTAGCCGGAAACAGACTGGCGACAACGGACCCCAAAAGGACGCGTTGCCGTTACACCGAACGTTCACCACTGCTTTTTTCGTTGCTACCACACGCTGCAACGGTACGTCGCACCCGGCGCGTAATGGATTGTGTTCGTTCACGTTCGTCACGCGCGAAATCACCGTTCGACGAGCATTCTCAAAAAATTTGCGTGGACCGACGGCCTCCACGTTTATCGCCGCCCCGGTCGACAACCGCTTCTCGAACGCGGTTTCAAGGTTCTCCCACACGACCTTGTGTGACGTCGTTCGAGCGGCGTGCCCGCACTCTACTCGCGATAACCGTCCTGGCACTATCGCGCGCAATGTTTGCGTTCCCGCGAGCAACGACACCATCCGCTGCTTCTCCCACACCGGTACGCGTTCGCCTCTCTGATACGCGACGATGTGACGTATGGTCTCGTCGCACCTGTCCATCCACTCGCGGAATTCCGCGGCGGTCCTCAAAAGTTTGGACATCCGAGACAGCACCACTCACGGGTTCTTGAACGTTTCCACGTTTTTTTTTTTGTTATTTGTTTCTCACAGTCACTGAATATACAAGACGTTACATCGTTCGACAACCCGTTTCCGCCACGATATCAAAGTCACATCAGGTTCTCGCACACGTATCGCCACTATTACCGGTATGAAAGAGAACCATGTACCTTGTCTCGGCCACTCCGGCTCATAACGCAGTAGTCCTCCAAAGATCCATTTAACACATCGCGGACACTCGCGAACATACTGTCTTAATGAGGTGTCCAGACACGTATCTATAGGCAGTACCGCGGTAGGATACACTCCCTCCTTCACGTCTATCGACTTGTTCTCGATGTCGCGTAACAGTATCAACGGTGTACTTGCAGTCGTGGTAATGTATTTCTCGTCACACCTCCGACTATCCTTATCCCGCACAATGCATACCACAGCACACTCGCGAGCACTACCGTATCGAGCAATATGTTGTATTACATCACGCTGTTCGCGTGTAACAAATTCCACGCAGTAGTTAAAAATACTGGTCCATGCGGCCTCGCACAATGATTGCAGTCCCACGGTATCACGAATTTTTAATGTTTCTCTCACCACTGTTTCCGCATCTAGAACATAGACCCTCGATTGGGTTGAAGTATCATCACAGTTTCCACGCATCTCCTCGTCCGACGACGACGACGACGATGAAAACAATAAATTGTGGCGCAGCGCGCGCTCCTTATCTAGTTCTAACGCTTTCTGTTGCGCACCAATCCGTAAAACCTTCAGGCATACGATAATCCGTAGCAACTGACGCCGTTCGCTATGTTCCAGAAGCAAGTTGTTACGTCGAAACTCTACGCACGCTTGGATGCGTTCGTTGCACCTATCTATCCAGCCTCGACATTCCAGAACCGTGTGCAAGACCGCGTGCCTTGTTGCTAAAGCTTTCAACGCGTCAACATGCACGTCCATGTTTACACTTTTTCCCTGACTTTTTATATATATATATATATATGTACTACACCTCACGGCGCCCGTTCTTCTGTTTCCGCCCGTTCCAATTTAGAAACACTTCACTATTTCCCCGCACTATGGTTTCGTGTCGAAACTCCGCGGCGAGTTGCAACAACGCGTTGCACCGTTCCAGCCAATCATGACATTTTTCGTAGCTGCGTAAAAGCGGAGTCGCCTCGGTCAACACCCTAACACCCTGTTCGAACGTTTCCATTATTCATATTCTTATGCCACATGTACGTACAGAGTAACTAGATACTCGCACCAATTATACGGAAACCTTCTTTCGACGCGTTACCATTCGCGAATTTGTCCTGTCGAAAATGCTACCCTCTTTAAATACAATACCATCCCTCCCTCCCTCAACTCTCCCCACCCCCTTGCACCCCCTTAAAACAATACCTAGAATTGTATCTTAAGTTCTATGTCGCTTTTACGCATATGCGTCTTCTTCTAGAAAGGTTACCTGCACTCATTATCGCGAACAGACGAGCACCGATGCTGCGTCTTATTCTCGGAAATCAACCTTCCATCGTAACGGTGATATGTTTTTGGCACGCCTATCGCGCCATAACAAAATGTAGGTTTCACCTTACATCTTCTAAAACTCGTGCCGCCGTATGTTTTTTCTGACATTCGACCGAGAGATACAGATACGAAAATATAGTAGGGACCTCTCTCTCGCGCTCCTTCCTCAAACGTCGCCCCTGTCCGCTTTGAATTTCGCGGTTCCGAGATAGCGCGCACCGATGCTACTGCTGCTGCTGCACATTACTCTCGGCTTACGCGATACGACAATGCAGGTTTCGACTTGCATCTTCTACGTGTCGTACCTCGTTAATCTCAGAACTTGACCTTCGATCGGTCTGTGTGTTTTGGCGCGGGTATTACACAGTAGGACCATGCAGGTTTCACCTTACATCTTCTACGCGTCATATCGCCGCATGTTTTTTCCGACCGGAAGAGGAGCAGAGACAGATACGAAAATATCGTACCTCTCTCTCTCGCGCTCCTTCCTCAAACGTCGCCGCAATCGGGGTGCGAGCTGACCTTCGGGCGATAAAAGGGTTGCGGATCGCTTCCTACAACGCGTGACGAGTCAGCCGCGGTAACCCCCCCCCCCCTCCCGCGCGTGCGCGCGCGTGTGTGTGTGCGGAGCGAGCGCGCGTTCCCCCTCCACCTGCTCCACCCTCGCGGTCCCCACCTCCACGGACCCCTTCCCCCACCCGCATCCCCCTCGCCATCGGTACGGTCCCCCTCGCCCCGCCTCATCCCCTCGCCGCCCGTTGATCCAGAACCGGCGTAGGATATCTACTAAACAATTTTATTTAAAATGCACTGAAAACTGAAAAATTCTCCATGCACGTGTTGATATTCATTATTCATATAAAAATCCATATGTATTCGGTTATATTCAGTAATTTTTATGTTATCTGGTAAATAATTTTTCCTATGTGTATAATATATATTTTTCTTATATTTTATATGTAATAATTATACTCTAAAACATATGTTTATAGTTTTTAACGTAAATGAATACATTTTAAATCATAAAAATAAAGATGTTGTACGTTTACACGGTGTTCAAGTGGGTGTTCCGTTTTACCCCACCACTTGAGTGTGACGAAGATTTCAATACTTCCGGTAAATTTAATTTTCCGTCGATCCCAAAAATTTTTCTTCACAATGACTTTGATTTTCTTATAGTCTAAGGCAGGCCTGGGATTTAAGTGAACGCAGCGGGCGATTTTCGGAGGCATCGCCTTCTTTCTCCCGCCGCGCATCTGGGCCCCCGCGGCGGCCAAGGAGCTTGGAGCGCCTTAGGCCCGTGCCATATGAACCGCGCGTAGCGCATTGGGGCGCCCCCCGTATCAATAGGTTTCCACATCACCCATGGGGGTACTATCATCGATGCGTTTTTTTTTTTATAGTGGTATCCCCTATAGGCCTATCCTATTGCCAAAATAGGACTGAACGGGCAGTTTAGAAAACGCGGTTTCCAATTCCCAATGATGCACAGCATTATTCATCAGGAAGCGTTATGTGGGAAAGATATAAAATTATCTTTCGCCATGAAGAAGGTTACGCAACGAATCAATTCTATCAAGAGCGGAAATAAATTTCTATCCCACAGGAAATTTATAGAATTTCTTGAAACACATAACGCTGCTAACACTGATGTCTCTTTGCATTGTGAAGTACGCTGGCTCAGTGCAGCGGAATGCTTAAGCCAATTCTTTGCTATAAGAAATGAGATCTTCCATTTCTTGCAGGAAAATCCAAATTCAAAGGCAGAAGAATATTTCCCTTTATTAACAGATGCGAGTTTCCTTTGTGAACTCTCACTTATAGTGGATCTTACCAACCATTTGAACACCTTAAATTTAAAACTGCAAAATCCCGGCCAAACTATTTCGCAGTTGTGCAGCCACGTTGATTCTTTTTGTAGGAGGCTGGTAGATTATCAAAATCATCTCTTGTTAGAAGAAAAACAATTTTTCTTTTTTCCCTCATGTAGCTTAATTTTCGAAGAATTCGGCAACGAGTGTGATTTTGATAATCATTTGCACATTCTTCGATCGGTGATAGATCAGTTCGATGAGCGTTTCACCGACTTTGATTCGCTCAGAAATGATCTAATTCTCTTTGAGAATCCCCTCACTGTAAAAATCGAAGAACAAGCCCTCGAGTATGAAGCAGAACTGTGCGATCTTCGGCACGACATTTCTTTGAAAACGAAGGAAGAAAAAGGAGCCTAATTCTTCAAAACACTGGAAGAATCGATATACCCCAAACTTAGGGATTTCGCGCTCCGAATTTTCTCTATGTTCGGATCCACATATTTGTGCGAATGTTCGTTCTCGAAAATGCGTAGCATTAAAACCGAACAGTGCACAAGGCTAAACGATTCCTCGCTTTCAACTTTAATACGTACATCGTCGTCCAGCCTCCCCGTTAATATTTTAGATTTGCCTAGCACGTCTAAAAGTGCGCGAAAATCTAGTTTTCCCAAACATATTTGAAATTTTGATAGTAAAACGCATTTTTCCAATCCATTTTTTATCACGCGAGACAGTGGAATAGGCCTATAGGGGATACCACTATAAAAAAAAAGCATCGACGATAGTACCCCCATGGGTGATGTGGAAACCTATTGATACGGGGGGCGCCCCAATGCGCTACGCGCGCTTCATATGGCACGGGCCTGAGGCGCTCCAAGCTCCTCGGCCGCCGCGGGGGCCAAGACGCGCGGCGGGAGAAAGGAGGCGTTGTCTCTGAAAATCGGCCGCTGCGTTCACTTAAATGCCAGGCCTGGTCTAAGGTTGCCCGCTTGCGGTTGGCCCGCGCGGTTCAAACGCCCGCGGTTGTACAGGCGTTCACATATAGGCGGTTTGTCCGCGCGAATCTATATCTGAAACAGCAGTTTTCTGGCAGTAGACCTTCGTCTACTATGAAACGTTTAAATATGAAACGTATAAGTATGGGCCAGTTTCATCTCTTATATAGTGTTTTTTTTTATTTTTTTTTATTTTATTTATTTTATTTAGTTTTTCTATGGTTGAAAGTTTGTCCCACTTCTCAAACATTCCGACACAAATTTCGTCCCATGCTTTGGCGGGCTCATTTCTATCACTATATTTTTTATTTGACAATTGCCATAGACATTCATTGTTCTGTATTAAAACGATGAATTTTTCAGTATCGAACATTTTCGTACATTAGCAGTCAGATCCAGAGTGTACGACTGTTGCAACCGCGCGGGAAAATATTCGCAAATGTGAACGCGCTCATTTGAAACAATGTATCACACTCCAGGCGGGTGAACCGCGCGGAGCGGTTCGACCGCCACATGTCGCGGTCAAAAAACCGCCGCGCGGCTGAACCGCTCAAGTGTGACACCTTCCATAAAATTCTGTGTGTTACGTGAGGCGCGGGCGAACCGCGCGGGCCAACCGCAAGTGTGGCGCCGGCCTAAGGACTGCTGAAGAATCACGTTGAAGTTCCGTGTCTTTTCCTCTTTCTGATTTTACGTTATCACCTTCCAAAGTTAAGCGTTCCGTTTTACCCCACTTTCCCCTACATAAGAAAAATACCTTTAAATTTAGAAAATATTGCAAACATGATGAGATATTAATGAAATAACTTTCAGAGATAGACGCTACCGCATCTCTAGATTATCGATGTTAATATCGGTCGAAAAAAATGAATTCTTTCACATATTTCCATCGATTTCACCCGAACTAGGGAACCAATTTGAAGATGTTGTGAGGTAGATTTGTTGGTGATTCAATTATCTTTAATTTAATATTATTTTCGACCATATCGGTCATTCGCAATATGAGATATTCGCAATTAAGCGGGACCACATTTTTGACAGACAGGTAAAAATTTCTCTTGTCGATATCTCGAAAACGTATCCACAGAATTTTTTTAGACTTTATTTTCGGAATCAGCGAGCGATTTTGCATAAGAAAAAAATAGTGGCATCTGTTGCGCATTTGCTTTTATTTTGAAAACTAGTATAATTTAAATATGCTTTAATAAACCATTTTATTAATAAAAATTGTTCAAATGGACTTCAAATTCGATAATAGAGGATTTATTTTTTTACAATGGAAAATATAACACATAAACTATTTATATGTATGAAAAGAGTTGGTTATCCAGCATGTATTTAGAAAATACTCAAACTTAATTTTAAAGGTTGATGGTGGGGGCAACTTGAAAAATATGGATTTTTCGATAATTATTTTTACGCATTTTTCTTAGATATAAAATAAGAATGCAACATTCGTTAGAACTTCTTTTTGGTATCTCTTATCGTTCGCGAGATATTTGGCGGAAAAGAAAATTCTGCATTTTTTTCAAGGGATAATTTCACCCTCAATAAGGGCACTATGGTACTAACAAAAAAGAGGGCGGCGTTACAAATGAACCATTCTACTTGACACCAAGTTTGATCATTTTTTGATAATGTATTTCAGCACTCATCTCTGCCACCAGATGTATTGGCTTCCATCAATCTATTAAATAATTCGCTTTTCGCACCACACCTACACGGGACGTTCGGCAACCCGAAAATTCAGAAAATTATGAAATTCGGTGTGCAAGTAGAGTAGTTCATCCATAACAACGCTATTTTTGGTTGGCCACATAATGCAATTTTTAGGGGTACAATCACCCCTTGAAAAAATGCAGAATTTTTTATGCCGTGGAATACCTTGAGAATGGTGACAGATATCGAAAAGAAGTTTAAACAAAAGTGCATCCTTCATTTATATCTACAAACCGGGGGAAAATAATTTTCGAAAAATCCATACTTTTCAAGTTACCCCCACCACCAACCCTTAAAATTAAGTTTTTGTATTTTTTAAATATAAACTGAAATACCTTTGGATAATCTCTTTTCATACATATAAGTGATTTATGTGTTATATTTTTTTTGCAAACGAATAAAGCCTCTATTACTGAATTTGAAGTCCATTTTGGCAGTTTCCATTAATAACATGGTTTCTTAAAGCCATATTTAGATTATTATTTATGTAAAGTTCAGACAGCTTTTAATTATTTAAGCAAGGCATTACGTACCTAAAATTGCATCAAAGGTAAAACTCATTAAAACTAATCAGTGACGTGCATGAATCAGTATGATAACCGCACATTCGCACATGCATTACTTGAAGTGTAATCTTATTAGGCTATTTTGGGAACCACACGAACAATAAATAATGCGTGAAGATTTACAATGACTTTGCAAAATATATATGTTATTGAAATGACGCAGAATCGTATTGATGCCGATAACCTTGTCGAACCTTCCGATTTGCATAATGCGTATGCATATGAATTTTAAATGATTGTAAATCAATTTTAATTTTACATCCCACTTATAACACAGATATATATATATATAATATTACAGTTAATATTAAATTTAATTATAACATTATAGCAGTTTTCATTAATGAAGTGGCCGCATAAAGTAATATTTAAACATTCGCAGTCCCTTTTTGTACATGTTGTATTGTTTGATTATACATTGGAAGAATTATACTAATAGAAGACGATAGATACATTGAAAATTACGCTTTGTAACTGGTACAATAATGATATTCTTCATAGAAATGATTGAAACAAAAATACTTGCCACACCATGCACATCGCATAAAAGCCGGCCCCCACAAATACTACATTTGGGTATAAGCTTTTCATTCCTGAAGTAACAGAAATCTACAGGATTTTGAAATTCGCTGGGACGCGTTTCTAGATATCCGTTTTTAAACCAAGCATATTGAAAAAGGTTTTTGAATCTAGGCGAAGAAAACTGGTTCTGTGTTAGGGACTGCAATTTAATTATTTCATTACGTAAGTGCAAATTAACATCTCTCTCTCTCTCTTGGAGAATGACATTATCCGAAAATGTCCACACGAAATTTTTACAAATCCGGTATACAAACACATCTAAAGGCTGAACGATGTCCATCGTTTTTTTTTGGAATCATTGAAAAAGTTACTTCTTTGTCTTGTGGAATCAACTGCTGTAATTCATTTGGGCAGTGTCCCGTCCACTAGTCGAGTAGGAGCATGCTTCTACGGCCAGTATTCGGTAGATACACTTTGGTAAACTAAGTTTTAAAATGTTCAGACGTGGGTTTTCCTGACTTTGAAGCTCCGATGTAAATATTAAGCGGACGGAATAGAGTTCTGTGCACTATCGGACCAAATGTTGCTGTAGATTCCTTCAAAACTATGTATAGTGGTGAAAGAAGATGTCCGCTTGCTTATATAATAGGCATTATAGTGTAGCTATGTGCTGTAGAAGATACGGATTGAATCGTCGCTTCTACCGTTTTCACTCATAATTTCGCTAATGTTCGCCCAGAATGTATTTCAAGGTTGAAGCCACTCTCGTTTGCATTAAAAAATTTCTTCAACTTCGACAGCTGGGATGTTACACTTTACGCGAGAAACAAACGATTCTGCGATATTTTTGATATTGTCAATATCTTCAAACCTAAATTGCGTCCTGAATGTTGTTATCTTGCGGGACACAATCATATGCGCAATCTTAAAGTTCCAAATCCACCATTTACCTGCCACAAATTGGGGTAGATCCACCTGGTTTTTTTCCTCCAAGGCCCACAATCTTAAATTCATGTCATGAACAATAGATCTTCTGTCACAAGCGTATTGAAACTTTTGCAGTACATATTCTGCAATAAATGCAAATTTATCTGTATTTGATCCACCTCTCTCTACAACCACCAAGTATTTTGAATAAAATATTTATTCGTATTAAAATATTAGATTGTATAAAAATATATCTGCTTAATACTATTTAATACATTTTTTTCTTTGAACACATAGTCATTGTGATAATTGGCGCAATTGATGTATATCTTTAGTTTTGTAAAGCTATTAATTTACGATAATGTTTTTAAATGGGATTCTTTTTGATGGGTATTAATTTACGACAATGTTTTTAAATGGGATCCTCTTGATGGGATTATATACTTGCCGCTCTTTTCTGTACCTTTTTTTAAAAAAGTAATTTTGTGGGGATTTCACACATTTTGTAGTGTTTATTGATAACTGGATAATTTTTTCACCCCCTGGGAGTTATTCTTTTTAATTAACAATATATTATATTGTCATCAAAACTATGCACACCTGCAAAGCTACAAGACAATTGGATTGGTGGAATTGGTTTAAATTTGAGTTTTCAGATAAGAAGCAAACATGCAAGAAGCAAACAGAGGACTGACGCTGAATAAAATCGTTTATTTAATATAATACTATGTCACATTTATTTTTTTTCTCTGAATTACACAGTTTTCCATATTCATAATAAAGTTCGATTTTAATTATATATACATATTTCTTAAAACTCTAAAATTCAATTATACATGAAAGTGCTTGTTTTTTTCATTTGCTCGTACAGTGGGGTCAATTTCTCTTTCGCTTCTGCTTACATTATCTATAAATATATTAAAACCACATATTTTAGTTACAACTTAATGTAAAACATGTAGATATAGAATGGCCCTTTGCTATACTGAGTGTAGAGACTGTAAAATGTGTCCGAAGAAAGTGAGAGCGCAGAAAGTCTTGTCGGAGGAACTTTAAATGGTAATGGTAATTTAGCGAAAATGAACAAAGAGATCCAATATTTTTAACGCACAATTTATTGGTGTTGGAATAAAATTAATTTAATATGTTTATTGGTGAATTGAAATATTGGTGACGGGAAACTAATAAAATTAATGAATACCGAGGGAACTACTGTGGATTTTAATAAAGTATTAGGAATATCTTTCACACGAGATTGAAAAGTATCAAGGGATATGCGTTTTCAGCGTACTTTCTTCAATAATGTGACTTGCTCTACATTGCAAGCAGTACGCTTTAATTTTCTTAATTCTTAATGCTACGCTAATTTAACAAATTTTGTCGATTTACCTTATTTGACAAATTTCCAGAAACTTGTGCGAAACAAGATGCTTCTCTGTCTATCTAACCTTCTCCGGACAATATCCACGCCTGTGCATCCCCTTCATTTCTATCGAAGCTTGTACGTCCCTTTCACTTCTATCCAAGCCTGAGCGTCCCTTTCGTTTCTATCTAAGCCCCTGCGTCCCCTTCGTTTCTATAAACTTTACATAAAAACTCTAATGTAAAAATAGTTTGCTGGTATAAAAACAATATATTATTTTGTAGAAACTTGTGGGAAAGAAGATGTTTCTCTGTCGAAACTTCTCCCGACAACTTCGAAGTCTGTGCGTCCTCTCCGTTTTCACAAGCTCTACATAGTCTATTAAAAAAATTTTGTGACTTACCTTGTTAATTGAAATGTTAATTGAGACAATAACTCAGTGTCCTATATGTTGTAAAATCTCGTGAATTTCAAAATATTTGACATATTTCCTCATTTAACACTTGCAGGTTATGATTGTTTTCACACTACCTTGACAAATCTGCTCTCTGTCTGCTGGCTGTCACGTGACAACAATTTGTTACGCGATTGGCCGAAACCCGCATCCAATGATCCAATGAACGACGTGCCTGCTAGCCACATTTCCTCAACCTTTTACACTCCTCTCTTGCCTAGAAGTGTAGGGCGATGACTATGACGAAAATCTTAAGATGCAATTCGGCAAATTGCAACTTTACATCGAAATATCTCAGCTCCTAAGGCACGTAGGAACAAAACGAAGACACTTTTCTTGTGTAAATCAAACCCAAGCTATCCGTTAAGACCATTCAAAATCTAATCGGATCAGCCATTATTGAGATTCGATAATCTCAGGTTTCTTGATAGCGGGTCGTGGCGTCATATAGACACTCTGTGTCTCGCGCTGCGCATATATATATATATATACTTGGCGCGAGACACTGCCGTGTCTCTTGATATGACACTAGGTCGATTTGGAATGTTTAGTTGAGAATTTGAGAGGGTTCCTTCTCTTGGATTGGTGGTAGCTTCCTGTTGCCTATAAGCTTGCCAACGCTTTCTAGGATGGAAACCAAGGGGGCTAGTAAAAACGACCATAGATGGTAGTTGCATGTAGTAAGTTCTTCCCTCAGATTGGTAGGGCTTCTGGTGACTATCAGCTGGCCCACGCTTGGGAGGATAAGGTGTTGAGGGGGCTAGCTAAAGCGACCTCGAATGAAAGTTGTTGGTTCGGTGGCAAAACCAAGTCTACTTTTCTGCTGCTGGCGGGCCTGTATTTATACTGCTTGTCGGTACTTGGCCCGTACCAATCACTGGCTCTGCGCACACACCTTTGGTTCACTCGCGGTACTGAGTCTACTGTTTGAATACGCGGCTATGCGCATGCGTTGCGCGTCACTAGGTTCACTGTTTCCCGCTGCATGGGATGTCGCTCGCACGTGTTTCGTGTGTTCTTATTATTAATGTTACAAGGATAAAATGAATGAAAATAATGACTAACGTAGAATATAAACGGAAAAATGTATGGCGGTTCGTAGCGGTACGTTACAAGGGTCAAAACTGTCTTCTTCTTCTTCTGCAGGCATAATGTACTCTACAACTTGTGCACCATGGCGGTTCGGATGGATCAGCAAAATCGAGCACATAAACATGCTCAATTAATGGTAGGGAATGTATGTTTTAAAACTTTTTTATAATGTCCCGAATTTCATTGTGCAGTTCCGTTTCCACCGAGTTTATAGGTGTCTGTATTATACTTGCAATTTGAAATGTAGTGGCTAACATGTTTATTACGTTAGCTACATTAATCGACTGCATTTTAAAGAAAAGACTTTCCAACAATGATCACTCACTTTCTTCAATTGAATGGTAACTGACTGCGTGCAAAAATGTAAATGCCATTTGCTGCATCCTCGGGAATATTTATATCAATCAAAAGACGCGAGTACGTAAACATGTTTACCGAAAAGTGAATGAGGCACAAGAATATTATCAGTTACAATTAAAATGATGCAAAGTCACTGTACATCTTCAAGCATTATTTATTTATCGTGTAGTTTAGCTGTAATGAGTTTTACCTTGAATGCAATTTTAGGAGTTTCTAAAAGCGGATATCTAGAAACGCATCCCAGCGAATTTCAAAATTCTGTAGATTTCTGTCACTTCAGGAATGAAAAGCTTATACCCAAATGTAGTATTTGTGGTGTCACGTCCTGGGTGGCGAGGTTTAAGGCAGTGACTTTGTTTGGCAGGATAATCGAAAGTCGGACACGCAAACCTTGTTTCGCTGCTTTGAGGGGTAGCGAAGATTTAGGCACGAAACCCAGTTTCGCGACGCTAGGTGATAGGAAAGCCTTAGGAACGAAACCCTGTTTCGTTTGCTCTAAGGGGTAGCAGGGATTAGGCACGAAACCCTGTTTCGCGACGATAAGTGATAGGAAAGGCTTAGGAACGAAACCCTGTTTCGCTGGCTCTAAGGGGTAGCAGGGATTAGGCACGAAACCCTGTTTCGCGACGCTGAGGGGTAGCGAAGGCTTAGGCACGAAACCCTATTTCGCGGCGCTAAGGTATAGCAAAGCCTTAGGAACGAAACCCTGTTTCGCTTGCTCTAACGGGTACCAGGGGTTAAGCACGAAACCCTATTTCGCAGCTTTAATCGACCAGGGAAGGCTGGGAAGTATTCGCTCACCCTAGGGACACCCGTTAGGATATTCGCGGTTTGTTCTTAGGCCTTGATAATTGGCTTAACTACTGCATGGGGAAAGAAACACCCGTATGGTAGTTCTTCAAAATAGACGTAGTAACGGTCATCCGGGACTCTGAGTGAAAGAAAGTTGTAAACACTGATAAGAAATCCCGGGGTTCGCGAAGGAAGAACAGCCGTTGCAAGGCCGGTTAGGATTCCTGGTATTCGGTGGCCAATTGCGAGAATTCAAACGTTTAAGTAAACAGAACCGTTATTTATTGGCTGCGAGTGAATAAGCAATGCACTATTGGCGCAATAGCAGTTTACAATAATGCGTGAGCACTATTAGCACGTTAACATCAAGCATTAGCACAAAACATTTATATAATGGTGGTTGCAAATATAAGCATAAGATGAATTAGTATTAATGATATCAAGTTAATATTAAGCAATAGAGTTAAGCAATAATATAATTAGGCGGTAATATAAGCAATAGACACAATATAAAGCGTTAAACGTAGCAATTAAACGATATATGTTAATAATAAAAGAAAATAATGTAAAGCTAAGAGCGTAAGCAAAGGAGGATGATATAAAGCGATAGGAATAGTACTTACAAAATAATAAGCGCTTACAGTGATAGCGAAGGTTTGTGTTCCTCTGTGGGGGCGTTGCACTGAAGCGAAAATTAATACTTAGATAGTAAGAGATTTGAAATTTTAATTAGCGTAGTGGATATTGCCGAACTAGGTGTACTAACTGGACTGTGTCCGCGGTCCAGCGGCGCTGGTATTTATACAAAGCGATGGAATGTTGGTATGTGGGGGGAATTTGCGGTATGCGTGATGATTCATCCTTAAAATATGTGTTATGTAATCGGCTCGTGTTGATGACTCATGCGTAAGGTATGTGTCGTTATGGCGTGTTTCGGGGCTTTGAGAAGGGGATACTCCACCTGTTGGATTGTTAGGAGGATTTTGATTGGGGAGGTTTGAAATGTGGAAGTTTGTATAGGTTAGTTGTAGGGAGGGGTCTCGAGTTAAATGAGTTTCGGCGAGGGACTTGTCTAAGGTTTGAATGTGGGAAGAGTTCGCGCCTCGAAGGCCGAAGAGGGGAAGGGGATTTCGAATTTGATCATCTAGAGATGGGGACCGCTAAGGTACATCGTCCAGACAACCCGGTGGTTGGGAAAGGGTTAAGAATTGAGGTTTCATAGGTAGTTGTGTGGTTGTGAGAGAATTTATATGGAAGATGTTGATTAGGACCGCGCGAAAAATAGTGGGACGCTTTAATAGTTGGGAAGGCTTTGCTATACCTTAGCGCCGCGAAATAGGGTTTCGTGCCTAAGCCTTCGCTACCCCTCAGCGTCGCGAAACAGGGTTTCGTGCCTAATCCCTGCTACCCCTTAGAGCCAGCGAAACAGGGTTTCGTTCCTAAGCCTTTCCTATCACTTAGCGTCGCGAAACAGGGTTTCGTGCCTAATCCCTGCTACCCCTTAGAGCAAACGAAACAGGGTTTCGTTCCTAAGGCTTTCCTATCACCTAGCGTCACGAAACTGGGTTTCGTGCCTAAATCTTCGCTACCCCTCAAAGCAGCGAAACAAGGTTTGCGTGTCCGACTTTCGATTATCCTGCCAAACAAAGTCACTGCCTTAAACCTCGCCACCCAGGACGTGACACCACAAATACTACATTTGGGTATAAGCTTTTCATTCCTGAAGTGACAGAAATCTACAGAATTTTGAAATTCGCTGGGATGCGTTTCTAGATATCCGCTTTTAGAAACTCCTAAAATTGCATTCAAGGTAAAACTCATTACAGCTAAACTACACGATAAATAAATAATGCTTGAAGATGTACAGTGACTTTGCATCATTTTAATTGTAACTGATAATATTCTTGTGCCTCATTCACTTTTCGGTAAACATGTTTACGTACTCGCGTCTTTTGATTGATATAAATATTCCCGAGGATGCAGCAAATGGCATTTACATTTTTGCACGCAGTCAGTTACCATTCAATTGAAGAAAGTGAGTGATCATTGTTGGAAAGTCTTTTCTTTAAAATGCAGTCGATTAATGTAGCTAACGTAATAAACATGTTAGCCACTACATTTCAAATTGCAAGTATAATACAGACACCTATAAACTCGGTGGAAACGGAACTGCACAATGAAATTCGGGACATTATAAAAAAGTTTTAAAACATACATTCCCTACCATTAATTGAGCATGTTTATGTGCTCGATTTTGCTGATCCATCCGAACCGCCATGGTGCACAAGTTGTAGAGTACATTATGCCTGCAGAAGAAGAAGAAGACAGTTTTGACCCTTGTAACGTACCGCTACGAACCGCCATACATTTTTCCGTTTATATTCTACGTTAGTCATTATTTTCATTCATTTTATCCTTGTAACATTAATAATAAGAACACACGAAACACGTGCGAGCGACATCCCATGCAGCGGGAAACAGTGAACCTAGTGACGCGCAACGCATGCGCATAGCCGCGTATTCAAACAGTAGACTCAGTACCGCGAGTGAACCAAAGGTGTGTGCGCAGAGCCAGTGATTGGTACGGGCCAAGTACCGACAAGCAGTATAAATACAGGCCCGCCAGCAGCAGAAAAGTAGACTTGGTTTTGCCACCGAACCAACAACTTTCATTCGAGGTCGCTTTAGCTAGCCCCCTCAACACCTTATCCTCCCAAGCGTGGGCCAGCTGATAGTCACCAGAAGCCCTACCAATCTGAGGGAAGAACTTACTACATGCAACTACCATCTATGGTCGTTTTTACTAGCCCCCTTGGTTTCCATCCTAGAAAGCGTTGGCAAGCTTATAGGCAACAGGAAGCTACCACCAATCCAAGAGAAGGAACCCTCTCAAATTCTCAACTAAACATTCCAAATCGACCTAGTGTCATATCAAGAGACACGGCAGTGTCTCGCGCCAAGTATATATATATATATATGCGCAGCGCGAGACACAGAGTGTCTATATGACGCCACGACCCGCTATCAAGAAACCTGAGATTATCGAATCTCAATAATGGCTGATCCGATTAGATTTTGAATGGTCTTAACGGATAGCTTGGGTTTGATTTACACAAGAAAAGTGTCTTCGTTTTGTTCCTACGTGCCTTAGGAGCTGAGATATTTCGATGTAAAGTTGCAATTTGCCGAATTGCATCTTAAGATTTTCGTCATAGTCATCGCCCTACACTTCTAGGCAAGAGAGGAGTGTAAAAGGTTGAGGAAATGTGGCTAGCAGGCACGTCGTTCATTGGATCATTGGATGCGGGTTTCGGCCAATCGCGTAACAAATTGTTGTCACGTGACAGCCAGCAGACAGAGAGCAGATTTGTCAAGGTAGTGTGAAAACAATCATAACCTGCAAGTGTTAAATGAGGAAATATGTCAAATATTTTGAAATTCACGAGATTTTACAACATATAGGACACTGAGTTATTGTCTCAATTAACATTTCAATTAACAAGGTAAGTCACAAAATTTTTTTAATAGACTATGTAGAGCTTGTGAAAACGGAGAGGACGCACAGACTTCGAAGTTGTCGGGAGAAGTTTCGACAGAGAAACATCTTCTTTCCCACAAGTTTCTACAAAATAATATATTGTTTTTATACCAGCAAACTATTTTTACATTAGAGTTTTTATGTAAAGTTTATAGAAACGAAGGGGACGCAGGGGCTTAGATAGAAACGAAAGGGACGCTCAGGCTTGGATAGAAGTGAAAGGGACGTACAAGCTTCGATAGAAATGAAGGGGATGCACAGGCGTGGATATTGTCCGGAGAAGGTTAGATAGACAGAGAAGCATCTTGTTTCGCACAAGTTTCTGGAAATTTGTCAAATAAGGTAAATCGACAAAATTTGTTAAATTAGCGTAGCATTAAGAATTAAGAAAATTAAAGCGTACTGCTTGCAATGTAGAGCAAGTCACATTATTGAAGAAAGTACGCTGAAAACGCATATCCCTTGATACTTTTCAATCTCGTGTGAAAGATATTCCTAATACTTTATTAAAATCCACAGTAGTTCCCTCGGTATTCATTAATTTTATTAGTTTCCCGTCACCAATATTTCAATTCACCAATAAACATATTAAATTAATTTTATTCCAACACCAATAAATTGTGCGTTAAAAATATTGGATCTCTTTGTTCATTTTCGCTAAATTACCATTACCATTTAAAGTTCCTCCGACAAGACTTTCTGCGCTCTCACTTTCTTCGGACACATTTTACAGTCTCTACACTCAGTATAGCAAAGGGCCATTCTATATCTACATGTTTTACATTAAGTTGTAACTAAAATATGTGGTTTTAATATATTTATAGATAATGTAAGCAGAAGCGAAAGAGAAATTGACCCCACTGTACGAGCAAATGAAAAAAACAAGCACTTTCATGTATAATTGAATTTTAGAGTTTTAAGAAATATGTATATATAATTAAAATCGAACTTTATTATGAATATGGAAAACTGTGTAATTCAGAGAAAAAAAATAAATGTGACATAGTATTATATTAAATAAACGATTTTATTCAGCGTCAGTCCTCTGTTTGCTTCTTGCATGTTTGCTTCTTATCTGAAAACTCAAATTTAAACCAATTCCACCAATCCAATTGTCTTGTAGCTTTGCAGGTGTGCATAGTTTTGATGACAATATAATATATTGTTAATTAAAAAGAATAACTCCCAGGGGGTGAAAAAATTATCCAGTTATCAATAAACACTACAAAATGTGTGAAATCCCCACAAAATTACTTTTTTAAAAAAAGGTACAGAAAAGAGCGGCAAGTATATAATCCCATCAAGAGGATCCCATTTAAAAACATTGTCGTAAATTAATACCCATCAAAAAGAATCCCATTTAAAAACATTATCGTAAATTAATAGCTTTACAAAACTAAAGATATACATCAATTGCGCCAATTATCACAATGACTATGTGTTCAAAGAAAAAAATGTATTAAATAGTATTAAGCAGATATATTTTTATACAATCTAATATTTTAATACGAATAAATATTTTATTCAAAATACTTGGTGGTTGTAGAGAGAGGTGGATCAAATACAGATAAATTTGCATTTATTGCAGAATATGTACTGCAAAAGTTTCAATACGCTTGTGACAGAAGATCTATTGTTCATGACATGAATTTAAGATTGTGGGCCTTGGAGGAAAAAAACCAGGTGGATCTACCCCAATTTGTGGCAGGTAAATGGTGGATTTGGAACTTTAAGATTGCGCATATGATTGTGTCCCGCAAGATAACAACATTCAGGACGCAATTTAGGTTTGAAGATATTGACAATATCAAAAATATCGCAGAATCGTTTGTTTCTCGCGTAAAGTGTAACATCCCAGCTGTCGAAGTTGAAGAAATTTTTTAATGCAAACGAGAGTGGCTTCAACCTTGAAATACATTCTGGGCGAACATTAGCGAAATTATGAGTGAAAACGGTAGAAGCGACGATTCAATCCGTATCTTCTACAGCACATAGCTACACTATAATGCCTATTATATAAGCAAGCGGACATCTTCTTTCACCACTATACATAGTTTTGAAGGAATCTACAGCAACATTTGGTCCGATAGTGCACAGAACTCTATTCCGTCCGCTTAATATTTACATCGGAGCTTCAAAGTCAGGAAAACCCACGTCTGAACATTTTAAAACTTAGTTTACCAAAGTGTATCTACCGAATACTGGCCGTAGAAGCATGCTCCTACTCGACTAGTGGACGGGACACTGCCCAAATGAATTACAGCAGTTGATTCCACAAGACAAAGAAGTAACTTTTTCAATGATTCCAAAAAAAAACGATGGACATCGTTCAGCCTTTAGATGTGTTTGTATACCGGATTTGTAAAAATTTCGTGTGGACATTTTCGGATAATGTCATTCTCCAAGAGAGAGAGAGAGATGTTAATTTGCACTTACGTAATGAAATAATTAAATTGCAGTCCCTAACACAGAACCAGTTTTCTTCGCCTAGATTCAAAAACCTTTTTCAATATGCTTGGTTTAAAAACGGATATCTAGAAACGCGTCCCAGCGAATTTCAAAATCCTGTAGATTTCTGTTACTTCAGGAATGAAAAGCTTATACCCAAATGTAGTATTTGTGGGGGCCGGCTTTTATGCGATGTGCATGGTGTGGCAAGTATTTTTGTTTCAATCATTTCTATGAAGAATATCATTATTGTACCAGTTACAAAGCTTAATTTTCAATGTATCTATCGTCTTCTATTAGTATAATTCTTCCAATGTATAATCAAACAATACAACATGTACAAAAAGGGACTGCGAATGTTTAAATATTACTTTATGCGGCCACTTCATTAATGAAAACTGCTATAATGTTATAATTAAATTTAATATTAACTGTAATATTATATATATATATATATATATATATATATATATATATATATATCTGTGTTATAAGTGGGATGTAAAATTAAAATATATTTACAATCATTTAAAATTCATATGCATACGCATTATGCAAATCGGAAGGTTCGACAAGGTTATCGGCATCAATACGATTCTGCGTCATTTCAATAACATATATATTTTGCAAAGTCATTGTAAATCTTCACGCATTATTTATTGTTCGTGTGGTTCCCAAAATAGCCTAATAAGATTACACTTCAAGTAATGCATGTGCGAATGTGCGGTTATCATACTGATTCATGCACGTCACTGATTAGTTTTAATGAGTTTTACCTTTGATGCAATTTTAGGTACGTAATGCCTTGCTTAAATAATTAAAAGCTGTCTGAACTTTACATAAATAATAATCTAAATATGGCTTTAAGAAACCATGTTATTAATGGAAACTGCCAAAGTGGACTTCAAATTCAGTAATAGAGGCTTTATTCGTTTGCAAAAAAAATATAACACATAAATTACTTATATGTATGAAAGGATATTATCCAGAGGTATTTCAGTTAAATTTAAAAAATGCAAAAACTTAATTTTAAGGGTTGGTGGTGGGGGTAACTTGAAAAGTATGGATTTTTCGAAAATTATTTTCCCCCGGTTTGTAGATATAAATGAAGGATGCACTTTTGTTTAAACTTCTTTTCGATATCTGTCACCATTCTCGAGGTATTCCATGGAATAAAAAATTCTGCATTTTTTCAAGGGGTGAATGCACCCCTAAAAATTGCATTATGGGACCAACCAAAAATAGCGTTGTGTTATGGATGAACTACTCTACTTGCACACCGAGTTTCATAATTTTCTGAATTTTCGGGTTGCCGAACGTCCCTTGTTTGCAGATCCTTCTTCCTCGCAACTTGTCCATCAATTATTGCACTGTAAAATTAGTTGTCCTTTTTGCCGCACTCATCTCACTGTTACTTGTACTCGCCATATCACTTTAATGTCTATTCTCTTGCCTCTATGCCACACTCTCTATTCACTTTCTTAATTGTGACAATCCTGGTTGAGCTCTCAAATTTTTAGTGATTAAGGAAGTCTGTTTTATAATTTTAATTCTATATTTATTTTATTAGTATATAAAAAAAATTATACGTTAAATCACAGCTCGCGCATCTTAAGACTCTCTCCACTGTCATACACTCATGTACGCAACAGTTCCCAAGGCAAGAATATGCGTTGAACATATTGTATCCTACATTATTAATATTTAGAGGATTTCATTTTTTTATAATGTATATTTAAAACTTTATTTTACCAGCAATAGTACTAATGTGTCCTCTTCTGTGTGCCTTCTGCTGTACTCCGCAAGGGTCGCGTGCATCTCAAAAAGAATTAACCCTCTAATTCGATTTTCAGCTGAAAAAGAAGCGTACACTTTTACTTTTTAACATGATTATCTATCACCTGAACATATGTATGTATGTAGAATTGTGAAATTGTAATTTCATAATCCAACTGAACATCGAAAGGAACAGTAGGTACAAGGACATATTAGGATAAAAAATACATTCCCCAAAATAATTAATAGATGGGGCCGAGTTCAAATGGTCATAATTCCGGCAAAAATGGCCGCATCGATATATCCAAAATACTGTCTGAAAGTGTGGAATTTCTACTTTCAGCTGCTTTTCTAGATTTTAGCTGTATTGCTTTTCGGCGATGTTGTAGCGCTGTAAAGAGCTCTTCGTCAATTTGGAAAATTTTCGTTCAACTTTGTAATATTCCATGGGGCGAACGAAATTTTTTACTCACAGGGTGTGTTAGACGTCGATTTTTATGAGCCTAGGCCCGATGGATCTATGTCGATGTCACGTCCCGGGTGAGGTCTTTGGGGAACAATGACATGGAGGAGGGAAATCTCAGGCGCGAATCTTAAATCCTTCACTCTGAGGGGTTGAGGGAACTCAGGCGCGAATCTTAAATCCTTCACACTGAGAGGTTTGAGGGAACTCAGGCGCGAATCTTGAATCCTTCACACTGAGGGTTTTGAGGGACTCAGGCGCGAATCTTGAATCCTTCACACTGAGGGTTTTGCGGGAACTCAGGCGCGAATCTTAAATCCTTCACACTGAGAGTTTTGCAGGAACTCAGGCGCGAATCTTGAATCCTTCACACTGAGGGGGTTGAGGGAACTCAGGCGCGAATCTTAAATCCTTCACACTGAGGGTTTTGAGGGATTTCAGGCGCGAATCTTGAATCCTTCACACTGAGGGTTTTGCGGGAACTCAGGCGCGAATCTTGAATCCGTCACGCTAAGTATTTCTGGAGGCGATGAGGCGCGAATCTTAAATCCGTCACTCTAATCGACCTGGGAAGGTAAATGTACACTTAAAGAGCACCCGTTATAGTACTCCGTATTTGTTTTGGTTTACGAGATAGGATTTACCGTTGCATTAGTGTAAAAGAGACCTCGTTTAGTTCTTTTGTATATTGCACGGCTCATGCAGCAGTGTTTATATACACTGGGAATGCTCTCGCGAATCAGCTGTTGCGGCAGCTTGGTTTCGTTGGGAAGGTTTATGACTCGAGCACACACAATAATTAGAGACGTAGTTGAAAACAAATAAGTCTATTTGTTTTATCGAAACGTTTGTTAATGATAATGCTTGATATTCGTAGCATTAACGGGTAACATTTATGTAAATGGCAGTTATTAACAATATAAGCATGTGAACATGAAATACATGAGAATAGGTCGATAATAATATATGAAATGCAATAGCGTTAACACAAGAAAATAATATGTGTAATAAGCGGTTATAAGACAAATATGAACAAAATAAGCATTAAGATGATAATAGAAAATAATAAATGAATAGCAATAAGCTTTAGAATGAGATAAATGTTATTAACATAAGGTAATGAATAAATTTATAATATAGAAAAGTGATAAGCGTTATTTATGTGTAGAAATATAATGAGGGTGATATTCCTTAATAATAGTAATTATAATGACTTACAATGGTTGTCGTAGCACTGAATCGAACACTTTTAATATTTAGCGGTATGATTGACACTTCGTCGATTGTTCTGCGAAGAAAGAGGACGAGGCTTCGCAGGACCTCGTATTTATATATTTTTACAGGAGTGATGCGGGGGTACGCGCGGTAGAGACCTTGACATAGCTTCAAAATAAGACGTAGTACGCCTTCCGGGGTTTTTACAAACGGTGTGGTTATTAATAGACATATTTTTGTCACGTACGCCGAATATGCGTCGCAATTAGGTTTCTGGGGTTCTTATGACTGCGAAAGGAGATACTCAACTTGTCGAATGGATTTTGGGTATTTTATAGGAAAAGGGTTAGAGTGGCTTGGACTCTGTGAGTCGTAAAGAGGGGGTTGAGACGTGGTCTCGATTTAAGAGGGTTTTGTAACGAGGGGCTTGTTTGAATTCGTTTTGGGGAAAGGATTCGTGCCTCATAGGGCGAATAGGGGACGGAGTTTTGTAACGATCATCTCGTGATGGGGACCACTAAGGTACATCATCGAGGTGGAGTTTTGTAAAGATCATCTCGTGATGGGGACCACTAAGGTACATCATCGAGGTGGAGTTTTGTATCGATCATCTTGTGTTGGTGACCGCTAAGGTACAACATCAAGGTGATCAGCGATTGGGGAGATGGGGTAAGAGTTGAGTTTGAGATTTTGTTTTGTGGAACGATTTTGGGATTCATGAATAGATTTTGGAATAGAACGTGCGAAAAATAGTGGGACGTCACACCTCCCCCCTTATATGAAGAAATGCGTAGCATTTCTTAACACAAGGTTCGGGTGTTTTGAAATGAGGCAAAATAAAATAAGATATGTGGATAATTTAAATGGTAATATCAAAAATAAAGTATGTGGAAATAACGAAAAAAAAAATGTTTGGCCTATTTGGCGAGAGAGAGAAAAAATAAATAAAATATATGATTTGATAATAAAGAAAAAAATAAAATAAACTGAATTGTGTGTTGAAAAGAAAAATAGAAAGAAATATATACATATATAAAAATAAATGAAGAATATATATATATGTATTAAATTAGTTCTAAGGGAATATTTACAAGGATTATATACAAGGAGAGGATAGGATTAAAGGAAGGAATGTTGGAAGGATTAATAGGGAGGAAAGGAATATTCGGGGAATTGGAAGGAGGGATCGTCCAGAGTGAACGTGAGGTCGTGACCGCTTTGGTAGAGGTCATTGAACCACCTTAGAAACGCGGGTGTCAGCTCTGTGTGGTCTGGAACTCGAGTAGCTGACCCCGTGTCTAGGATCTCCACGACACCTGGGTAAGGAGGTATTGAGGAGGGGATCGGGATTTCGGAATAGGAGGGTTGGGGAGAGGATTGATGTGGGATAGGAGGGGGGAGGAAGAGTACCTCCTCGTTTTCCGGAGGGCGAAATGGGGGCTGTGGAGTGACGGTTTCTTGATCCGTTGGTGTTGGCGGGGGGGAGTCGTCCAGGGTGATGACTTCCACTGTTGGCGTCGCCTCCCTGATGACGACAGTGGAGGTGACCTTCGGGAGGAGGGGTGAGATGCTCCTTCCCTCTCTTTCTACCTCTCGGCGCAGCCACTTGATGTGGGCTAGCCTTCTTTTGAGGCCACCCCCTCTGGCCCTAGGCCTGTTAGGGTTGGGGGCCCTTTTGTGTGGCATCGTTTTTGACGAAAATTTTCCTAAGAAATGAAATGATTAATACATGTTTTATATGGTGATTAGGGTCAACCGGGATCCTCGCGTAGTCGACCAAGACGCGCTTTGTTCGCGTGTATAATTTTCGTTTTTCCTTTCCAGGCTATTTTCAAATTTTGTGAAGGGATAACTTCCAATATTGTATGCGGACCGGAGTATTGGTCTCCAAATTTCCCTTTCTTCGGTTCTATTAACACGAAGACAGGGTCGCCCGGTTTAAAAGTCTCTTCGTTTATATGTCGATCATAATACCTTTTATATCGAAGTTTTGATTGGTTTAAATTTTCCGCAGCGGCGGTTTGTAATTCTTGCACCCTTGTACTCAAGTTCGAGAGGTATTGATTATAGGTTTCGTTTTCGAAGTCTTCGGGTACTCTTTTTCGGCTGGGTACCCGGGCTATTTTCCCGAATACTAATTCGTGTGGAGTGTAACCAGTGCCCTCGTGGACGCTGGTATTATAAGAAAACGCGGCCAAGTCGGTCCATTCGTCCCAGTCATCGTATTTATTGATATACATTTTTAGGTATTCTGTTAGAACTATATGCGATCGCTCTAAAGAGCCATTTGTCTGTGGGTGAAAGGCCGTGGTTCGAAATTGTTCGATTTTAAATTTTTGTGCAATAGTTTTCATGAATCTACTGGTGAAATTTGCTCCTTGGTCGGTGAGAATGGCTCTAGGAGCTCCGAATTGACATATGAATTTTTTAATGAACGCATCCGCGATTTTTATTGATGTCGACTGTGTAAGGGGTACGCACACGAAATATTTTGTCAATAAATCTTGGATCGTTAGTATGTATGTATTTCCCTTTCTGGTAGTAGGTAACGGTCCTACTATATCTAATGCTACTTTATCAAAGGCGCGTCCAGGAGTGTCGGTAAGAATCATTGGTTGCCTGGTTTTAACACGAACGAGTTTCTTCCGCTGGCAGTCTTCGCACTTTCGAATATAATCTTCAACGGCTTTCTTCATTCCTTTCCAAAAATAATGGTGTCTAATTCGGTTATAAGTTTTAGTTACTCCTTTATGTCCAGCTAATGCAGACGCGTGATTTTCTGTAATTATGTTTTGTCTCTTTGACTCTTCGGGAATTTGAACTATTTGTAAACATATTGTGACCTCGATATCCTCTTCGTCAACGGTTTCGAGAATGTCCGTAATGATATCTTGCCAGGTCAATTGATCGATATTTGTTGTTTTGGCTATGCTAAATGAATATATTACGAGTTCTTTTATTGTCATTTTAAGGGAAGATAGAGTTTCACCCCAAGTTGTCGTGGTTAGGGGAGTATTCTGCGTTTCTTTTATGACTAGCCCGATGAGAATTCGTCCCTTATTACATGTTACATGGGCCTTTCCCAAAGTGAGTTCGTTCACTTCTTCTAATGCTCCAGTTTCTATTAGTTGTTTGGCTCCATTGTCGCAAGGTTTCCCATCTGCGCTTAAGAAGAAGACAAGCGTTTCTTTTCGTAAAGACAACGGGTCGCGACTGATTATTGGTACTGTCCTAATGTCCCTATCGGGATCCGCTTCGTACGTTTCTTCCGGGGAATCGTTTAGCTCAATTAACGATGATTCTGAATCAGTAGTTGATTCGTTTGATGCGTTAGATTCTATTTCGGAATCAGAGTCTTCCAGTTCCAGTGGTATTGGAGATTGAGGAGGTGGAACGGTTTGACATGGAATATTTGATTCCTGTTCTTCTTCTTTTTGGTTTTCCTCATCTATGCCACTCATGGGTTCTGGTGCGTTTACTGGGGAGACGTCGGGTGGCATTATTACAGGTGTTGGTGTTTTGCGCACTTTTCGGTGTGGTTGGATCCTCGTGGGCTTTGCCTTTGGGCGCTTGTTAGTTTCTTTGGTAGTTCGAAGCTTTTTACTGGGCACCCACTCATCATCAGTTTCCTCTCGCGGTCGTATGGGACACGCTCTCTTTACAGGGGGATTACGAGACAACGCGTCTGCAAGTTTATTGCTTTTTCCCGGTTGATAACGAATTTCGTAGTCGTATTCCGCTAATTTTAAGCGCCACCTAACGAGACGTGACGTTGGGTCTTTTACTCTATGTAACCAGGTTAAGGGTTGGTGGTCAGTATATAAAATAAATTTCTTCCCATATAGATAGGGTCGGAAATGCCTAACGCAATACACAATGGCTAGGAGTTCCTTTTCTATGGTTGCATAGTTTATCTCTGCTTTATTCAAGAGACGAGAGGCATAGGCGATTGGTAATTCTTTTCCATCGATATTTTGACTTAATATTCCTCCTATAGCAAATTCGGAAGCGTCAGTGGTAACATGAAATTCTAGGTCAAAATTCGGATATTGCAGGATAGGTTCTTTCTGCAATTCTAATCTTAAGTGATCGAAAGCTGTTTTCTGGGACGGCCCCCACTCGAATATGGTGTCCTTCTTCAATAGTTGGGTTAACGGACGAGCTATTTTAGAAAAGTCTGGGATAAATTTCCTATAATATCCGGTTAGACCAAGGAATTGTTTGATTCCTTTTGGTGTACTTGGTGCCGGGTAATTTCGAACAGCTTCAATTTTTCCTGGGTCCGGTTTTACCCCTTGCTCTGTGATTATGTGACCCAAATATGCGACTTCTTTGTGCAGAAATTTACACTTTGAAGGTTGAAGTTTAAGGTTCGCCTCTCTCAGGCGTTGAGCGAGTTTTTTAAATTTAATCAGGTGTTCCGTGAGGGAACTCGCATAAAGGACTATATCGTCCAAATAAACAAACATTTCCGTGCCTTGGAGTCCTGTAAGTGTGTGATCCATTAAGCGTTGGAAAGTTGCTGGTGCGTTACATAATCCAAACGGCATTCTGACAAACTCGTAATGTCCATGAGGTGTAGAAAAAGCCGTTTTAGGTGCATCTTCCGGTTTCATAAGGATTTGATGAAATCCAGAAGCTAGGTCAAATACGGAGAAGTATTTTGCTCCTCCTAATTGGTCCAGTATTTCATTAATGTTTGGAAGTGGGTATGCGTCAGGAACGGTTTTTTCGTTTAAATCCCTGAAGTCAATTACCATTCTCCACAAGAGTTCCCCATCAGGTCCCGGTTTTTTGGAGACGATCCAAATAGGTGAGTTGTAAGGTGATAATGATGGCTTTATTATTTCGTTTTCTAGTAAATTCTTTACCTGTTTGTCAATTTCTTTCTTATGTACAGGAGGGAAGCGATATTGTTTAGTATTTACAGGCACTGGGTCCGTTGTTTGGATCCCATGTTGGATAGCGTTTGTATGGCCTAACTTCTCATCTGGTAAATGGAAGAGGTCGTGGTATTTACATAAAATTCTTTGGACATGAAGTTTTTCTTCCGGATTCATATGTTCCATTGAAATTAACTTAAGCACTTGTTCCATTCGTGTTGCGGTTTCTTCAGAAATTGTTTGTATTTCCTCACCCGACGCCATAGTTAGAGACTCCTGGAATTCTAGGGGACGGGTTGTTTCGGCATAATGCCTTGGGGATGAGAGCGAGTGTACCTTCGCGGATACCTCTGAATGATGGATCGACGGATCCTGGGGAAAGAGGGGCTTGATAGGAGTGACGTATTTAGACGTCTTAGTCTCTTTCGGTCGTCTTTGTTTGGGTTCTGGGATCACAATTTCGAATTCTTCCAATTCAACAGTAGGTACAGTGATTGTTGTGTCCACTTCATTAGAATTTATAATTTGTAAGTACGCTTTGCCGTCCTGATTACGGACGAGGGCATTACCTGCATGAATTCCGGTACCTAATTCTAATCTAGGTAAATATCCTTCCTTTACATTTGAATTTGATATATTTACAAAGCAAACTGTTTTTGATCTAGCGGGTAGCGCGAGTTGAGCCTTATTTACAAACGGAATAGAGTTTCCGTGGAAGTCTAACTCTTCCTTGGAGTAGTGTATCGAGACATTCTGTTTACTAAAGAATTCCGTACCTAATATTCCTTGTGGTTTAATTGGGAAGTCGTTTTTGACTACATGAAACGTGACGTCGTCGCCCAAAAGGGTTATCCTGACTGTGCCAAGCGTGGGGACGGGGTCCGGAGAGATGCCTTTGAGTAATAGTTGGTTTTTCGTGTCTATCTCTTGAGGTAACTTTACGGCTTGGATTTTCAATAAGTTCACCTCAGACCCAGTGTCAATCATTAATTCAGGTGTAGTCTCGAAGTCGGGGGAGGGAATCATTACGGACGGAGCTTCTTTAACGGTATTCACCCATGCGGTAGCGATTCTAGTTTGGTTAATTCCGGTTCCGCTTGTATTGTTATCGAACGCGTTGCTGCTTGGCCCGTTCCACGGTACGCGTCCGCTGTTGACCGTAGGGGCAAAGCGTTTCCCGAGTCTCGTTCCTGAGAGGTTCCAGGGTTTCCCTCATTACGATTAAACATGCGTTTTCTACATTCGGAGATTAAATGTCCTGGTTTTTTGCAGTATGCACAAATACGTAATTCCGTAGGCCTTGAGGGAGGAGGTCGGTTTTTGTCCCAGTAAGGGAGCAAAGGGTTTGGTGCTTGACTACCATATCCTGTAACGCGATTTGGGGGATTCCTCTCGAGGGGTTGCGAAGCGGTATTTTGATTATTTCGGCAGGTCCGCGCATCGTGTCCTGTTTTATTACAGATTTGGCACGTTGGTTTGGGAGCTTTTTGCTCTGAAAATCTTAGGCGGTCTCTTTCTATTTTCTTATCTACGAATACGGCTAACTCAAAAGCTTCATCGAGCGTTTCGAAATTATTTTGGAGTAGTCTATTTCGTATATATGGAGGAAGACCATCCACGAACGAATCCAACGTCAAACGATCTATATCTTCGAGGTGATTTTGTGTAAGGTCACGATAATACTCGCTGTCCTCTTCCAAAATAGCGAATCGGAGATCCTTAACGCGTGAAATATATTCCAACATGTGTTCGTTGGTTCCCTTAATAACGTTGGCAAGTTCTCCGCGATAGTGGTCCGACGTTTTCGCAGGGGAGAAGGTGCGTTTTAATTGTTTTATCAAGTCGTTTACGGAGTCGAAGACCCGATCCTCAACCGCCAAGTATGCATGATCTTGTAATTTATTCGTCAACAACCTCGCTAGTTGAGGTTCAGCATGCGAGGGAACCAGAGCCTTAGCCCTATTGCAGGCTCTCGCGAATTGCAAAATGGACATATTATGCCCGTTAAATTTTGGGACTGTTTCCACGGCGTCCTTTAATTTGATCTGGGGTGATGGACCCTGGTCCGGAATATAATTATGTTTCAATGCCCCTGGAGATTTATTGAAGTTTAATACCGGTTTTCTATCAAAACGAGAGGAAGCCGGTGTGGCAAAATTATCCGCGACTGGCGGGGGCGCAAGAAGTTTCTTCATCATTGCTTCGATACTTTGTATTTTATCGGAAAGACCCCTAAACGTGGGTTCGGATGATCCGGCATCTATGCCCGAATACGTTTTAGTTTCGCGGGTTTCCGCAATTCTCGCGGGCAAATTGTCTATTTCGGCTCGTTTCTCGCGTAATTTTTGTAGTTGTTCCATTATTTCGGCGGTCGCGATTTCTATAGCGCTTTTGGAAGGCCCCGCGTCTTGGTCTATCACGCAGGGGTCGTCGATATCGCCGTGTTCGGACATTTTAGGTTCGGTAAGGTCTGTTATTTTAGGGTGATTTAGGAGGTTTCCTATATTTAGGCGTCCGGCCGTAGCTATTCAAAATCTATGGTATTCTCTACCCGGGTAATTAGTGTCAAATCTGTTATGATTTTTCCTTATTCGACGGTAATGTTCTGTGCACGCGCCGTGACTATTAATAGGCTGTAATTTAAACAAAAGGTTTTTGCAACGAGGGCATTCAGGAAACGTATCGTTAACTTGGTGGTAGTGTACTTGGTATATTTCATCTACCTCCACTGGGTTTGAATTAAAACAATTTAGACAAATTTTTCCGCCTTCCGTGGTCGTTGCTACACCTCCAGAAACACAAATCAACGCGTTTGAATCTGACAAAACGTCCCGCAGCCTGCGGCTTGGGTAATATAATGTACTTTGACTTTGGCGTGAATCGCACATGTCAGTTTATCAACGTCTTATGTCGCGTCTGGCAGTTTGTTTAAATTTTGTGATAAAAATATTAGTGACTCAATTTCTGTTTGAAAGGAAGTACCACTGTGTACACTCGACACAGTTGGTTGCGGGACGCGTTTGATATATCACGCTATTGCACCTTAGGCAATTAGGGAATGTATAAGGTCTTTGGCAGTAATGAATTTGATACTCTGTCACCGTTTCTGTTGAATTTAGTCGAGAGCAATGTAGGCAAATTTCGTCGCCTTCGTCATTTGTCGCTAATTTCCCGTGAACACAGATCATCCACTGTATGGATTCCGTCAACCTTTGTAATTGGCGGCTCTGGTATGCTGGTTTCCACAGGTTTACGCGTTCTAAGTACATAGGTAATAGCGGGATTTTGTGGGTACCGCGTCGCAGAGTCTATTTCTTACCGGCGGCAAACGTAAATCCCACCGCTGTCACCAAAAATATGTCACGTCCCGGGTGAGGTCTTTGGGGAACAATGACATGGAGGAGGGAAATCTCAGGCGCGAATCTTAAATCCTTCACTCTGAGGGGTTGAGGGAACTCAGGCGCGAATCTTAAATCCTTCACACTGAGAGGTTTGAGGGAACTCAGGCGCGAATCTTGAATCCTTCACACTGAGGGTTTTGAGGGACTCAGGCGCGAATCTTGAATCCTTCACACTGAGGGTTTTGCGGGAACTCAGGCGCGAATCTTAAATCCTTCACACTGAGAGTTTTGCAGGAACTCAGGCGCGAATCTTGAATCCTTCACACTGAGGGGGTTGAGGGAACTCAGGCGCGAATCTTAAATCCTTCACACTGAGGGTTTTGAGGGATTTCAGGCGCGAATCTTGAATCCTTCACACTGAGGGTTTTGCGGGAACTCAGGCGCGAATCTTGAATCCGTCACGCTAAGTATTTCTGGAGGCGATGAGGCGCGAATCTTAAATCCGTCACTCTAATCGACCTGGGAAGGTAAATGTACACTTAAAGAGCACCCGTTATAGTACTCCGTATTTGTTTTGGTTTACGAGATAGGATTTACCGTTGCATTAGTGTAAAAGAGACCTCGTTTAGTTCTTTTGTATATTGCACGGCTCATGCAGCAGTGTTTATATACACTGGGAATGCTCTCGCGAATCAGCTGTTGCGGCAGCTTGGTTTCGTTGGGAAGGTTTATGACTCGAGCACACACAATAATTAGAGACGTAGTTGAAAACAAATAAGTCTATTTGTTTTATCGAAACGTTTGTTAATGATAATGCTTGATATTCGTAGCATTAACGGGTAACATTTATGTAAATGGCAGTTATTAACAATATAAGCATGTGAACATGAAATACATGAGAATAGGTCGATAATAATATAGGAAATGCAATAGCGTTAACACAAGAAAATAATATGTGTAATAAGCGGTTATAAGACAAATATGAACAAAATAAGCATTAAGATGATAATAGAAAATAATAAATGAATAGCAATAAGCTTTAGAATGAGATAAATGTTATTAACATAAGGTAATGAATAAATTTATAATATAGAAAAGTGATAAGCGTTATTTATGTGTAGAAATATAATGAGGGTGATATTCCTTAATAATAGTAATTATAATGACTTACAATGGTTGTCGTAGCACTGAATCGAACACTTTTAATATTTAGCGGTATGATTGACACTTCGTCGATTGTTCTGCGAAGAAAGAGGACGAGGCTTCGCAGGACCTCGTATTTATATATTTTTACAGGAGTGATGCGGGGGTACGCGCGGTAGAGACCTTGACATAGCTTCAAAATAAGACGTAGTACGCCTTCCGGGGTTTTTACAAACGGTGTGGTTATTAATAGACATATTTTTGTCACGTACGCCGAATATGCGTCGCAATTAGGTTTCTGGGGTTCTTATGACTGCGAAAGGAGATACTCAACTTGTCGAATGGATTTTGGGTATTTTATAGGAAAAGGGTTAGAGTGGCTTGGACTCTGTGAGTCGTAAAGAGGGGGTTGAGACGTGGTCTCGATTTAAGAGGGTTTTGTAACGAGGGGCTTGTTTGAATTCGTTTTGGGGAAAGGATTCGTGCCTCATAGGGCGAATAGGGGACGGAGTTTTGTAACGATCATCTCGTGATGGGGACCACTAAGGTACATCATCGAGGTGGAGTTTTGTAAAGATCATCTCGTGATGGGGACCACTAAGGTACATCATCGAGGTGGAGTTTTGTATCGATCATCTTGTGTTGGTGACCGCTAAGGTACAACATCAAGGTGATCAGCGATTGGGGAGATGGGGTAAGAGTTGAGTTTGAGATTTTGTTTTGTGGAACGATTTTGGGATTCATGAATAGATTTTGGAATAGAACGTGCGAAAAATAGTGGGACGTCACATCGAAAATAAGTAAATAGGTGTCCGAGCGTTTGTGTCGAAGTCAGGTCACGTGGCGCACAAGCGCACGGCGACGAAACAATTGGGCCCTTTACTCGGACGTTCTTGCGTGCCACTTTTGCGCGTCACACGCCAGCGCGCCATGCCAAATGCGTGGCGCGCCGGAACGACGGAAGGAGCGCGCTCCTTCGCGCAGGCCAGAAGGTCGTACCCTTCACTCCTTAGAGACAGCGAATTCGGTCTCCCATTTCTACGTCGACTCCACATGCTTTTTCCAGAATCCAGCGCAAACGTGTATTGTGTATTACCTGTTTCATGTATATTATCGACCTGCGAAACAATCGGAAAGATACGATCGCGATATACGAAGGGGAGAGCGGGGACAAACGTAACGGCGTTATGAAAGTAACACGCCTTCTCCCGCCTCCCACAAAAGTTTCCAAAATGTTAGAAGTAGTAAGACTAAGCGGGTTCTAACCCAGGTCTTCTGAGTGGAGCGCGGGGACGGGGGGAAGTGAGGGCGCGCGGAGGAGTGCGGCGGAGGGAAACATTGGCGCGGGGCCTGCGGGGAGAGGAAGACAGGTTACGCGCGCACGAGCCGCGGAGTGGGGGAAGCCGCGATGATGGAGGGGATCAGTCCGGACCAAGCCGCTGCGGAGACCTGGCCCACCGTCGGAAATTTTTCAGAGGGGGAATGACGCCCGAAAAATCTCTTTCAGACTTTGGCCCACCTCCGAAAACTTTTTATACCTAACCGAGGGACGGGACGACCCCCAAATATTTTTCCAAACCATTATGTGATGAAATTTTCCCCCCAACGCAGAGAAATAATAATTTATTTTTATCAGACGATGTCGGACAATGTCAGGAAAGATCGGCGTTTTACGAACCACATATTCGGAGGGTGGGAAAGAGAGAGAGCATCACTTTTACAGCTAAAATTCTAGGGAGGGAAAGAGACAACACTACATAGGGGTACAATCGCATGCATTCTAAAGCTAACACGTTTTTTCAAAATGATTTTCAATCTTAGCGTCGCAGCGTCTCGCGCGATCGTGTGTAATTAGACTCCTCTGGTGTAGCCGTGCGGGATGATGTCATTTGACAGCGCGAAGAAGGCTCGAACGAAATAGAATTATGCAGCATCGGCAGAATGTTTTGCCCCAACGCAGAGAAATAATCATTTTGAAACGCTGCATCTTAAAATTAGATGGCGAGGAGGAAGACAGGTGAATAAAATTGACAAATAATATACGTTTAAGAATATATATTGTTACATAATAAAATAGAATATGAAAAATAAAAGAATATAAATATAAAAGAAAAATGAATATATAAATATAAATATAAAAGAAAAATATATAAATATAAAATAAAAATAAAATAATAAAATATAAAATATAATATAATAATAAATGTAAAAAATGGAATATGAAATATAAAAATAGAAAAATATAAAAACTATTCTAAAAAGGGGAAGGTGGCAACGGGGGTGATGGGGCGACAGGGGCGAGGGAGGCGATGTGGGTGATGCGGGCGATGGTGACGATGCAGGTGATGGTCAAGACGGTTGTGATGGCGACGACGGCTGTGACGGCGTCGATGGTGACCACCAGGGTGCCGTACCGACAGATGATGATGTCGATGTTGATGATGATGCCACCATCGGCGACCGCGATGGCGGCCCCGGGGGCTCCGGGGGCGTCATATCCCAGGCTGGGTGCGATGACGATGGCAACGGCTGCGGCCTGGCTACATCTATCCATTCTGGCGATGGGGACCGCGACCGTCGCAGGGGCTCAATCTGCCTGTATGGCACCCAGGGTTCCCGTAATCGCGCAGCCGTCGTCGAACCAAACACCAGCCCCGTCCGCAGCCACATCCGCAGATCCTGGGGTGGTACCACCTGGGGTGCAACCTGCGGCACAACCTCCACCAGGATCTGCTCCAACACCGCTAATTGCTGCGCCAACAGTTCATAATTCTGCAACATATACACAAACGTCGATATAATATTCACACATCAAACGCATAAATCAGTGTAAAGTAGTACATACAATTCGAGGCGGCGAAGGCGGCGAAGACGACGATGATGGTGACGACAGCCAACGAGGTGGTGACGGTGATGGTGATAGCGAGTTTTGGAAAAAATAGAAATCCACGATATAACATTCACACGAGCGTCTGATTTAATCTCGCTCGATTTAAAAGGTTAAGCGCTATAAATGTTAAAATATTTTAAAGTACATACCTCGGGGTCCCGCTCCGGCGCAATCCGCGTTATTCCCATTGCACTTAAAAAAAAATCTGAACTGGTCTCTTCGAGGCTTTGAAGACAAATGGTCTCGCTGCATCTCAGGCTCGCACAGCTAAACTCATTTCTTGAAATCGAGAAGTGCATAGCTTTGCAAAAGTAAGATGCTGTTGTTCCCCACCTTCATTTTCGATGACCATCCTCTCGTTATTCACACGCGTCTTCTTTCCCTTCTTCTTTACACTCATCATTCAGCTCGAACGAAATATAATACATGCAGGAACGCTGAATCTTAAAATTAGGTGGTGAGTAGGAAGACGGGTGAATAAAATGGATGAAATAATATGTGTTTAGGAAATTTTATTTAAAATTAAAAGAATAGAATTTTAACATTTTTCCTACGAGCATCAGCTAGAATATCATTGATGGCGCATGCTACCAGTTTGCAATCTACATAATAATCCTCACACTAATGTTCGCTATCGCGTATGATTTTAGCAGCACGACGCGCATCTAATGTTTCTCAGGCAACATCGCTTTGCTAGCGAACCCCATGTATCCTGTGGTAACATGAGAAACATCCCACGATTGTCGTCGAGAACCATTTCTACATCAATCGTAGGCCGTACTCTGATCCCAATTTCAAAGTATTTGCTGTCCATGGATGTTAATGCGTATATTCTGACCATGATACGTCATGTTCGACGCGGGCTAAGAGAACAATCAAAGCTATGAAATTGCTCGCTCGTATTAGGAATAAACATAAAAATTTTGAGATGTGAAAATTAAGCCTTACCAAACAACTGTAACCTCCCCGCATTGAGCCACACCATCATCTCGCACGATCGGAACGTAATAATTCATGTGTTCAACGTTTGCTTCGGCACTGGTACTGCACATTTTGTTTCCAGAGCAATATTTGTTCCGTCGAAAGTCACTGAGGCTACTGAGCGATTGATGGAATAGCGTTCGGGAGCCGTCTTAAATAGAGGTGCAATTGTTTCCCCCACCACCGCATTTTATTTTAAAACTATCAATTTTTCCATAATGTGTTCCAATCTTAACGTCGCAGCAAGTAACTTCAGCCCCATCCTCAAGGATATAAGTATCGACAAGTGTTGAACGTAATATAATACTTTTGGGAACGTCGAATCTTAGAATTATGCTGTATCAGCAGAAACTGCATAGAACCATGTTGGGACGGATCGCCATTTTTGCATGCAATGCATTCGAGGGAGGGAGTACGCCAAAAGAGTTAGACGGAGATACCAAATCATGATGAGGATATAAATATGTGCTCTAAACTACACAAAGCCTCAAATCGTTGCAACGTGTTGCATGGAAGAGACACACTACATTCACATTCCATTTATGATCATGGAAGAATTCGCGCAAGTAGCCCGTCAATTGTTGGATCAATCTGCACGATTGACTTCACGGGAAGAGTACCTCGCGTGGGAAGAACGGTGCAACGAGTGTATCGAATCGTTGGAAGAACACAGCCGCGTAAGACGCCCTCGATTATCAATCGGTGTTCGGCAATCGTTGGTTGCTGGAATCGCGCAGCTCGAAGGACTAAAATATTCGTTGCGCGGATGTGTCGTGCGTGAAGGTGCCGGATATTCGAGCACATGACTTTTGTGGCGTGAAATGGACACTGCGTTCGATATCCGCGTATTAACGTAGTGAAGAATTATATATCTTTGCTATCCATGGGCTATCAAAGAAAGATACATAATTCTTCACTACATTCGGGGAATTCATAGAAGAACTGGATTTGATTGGGCTAACAGAGACGTGAATATTCCAAAATCCTATTTTTATTGTCTGCTTTTCGCCATCGCCTTTATGAAACTTTAGACTCATGCTGCGGTATTGAAGCTATACGTAATAGTGAATATTTCGATGATAAATCTCTTGTTGATTGCGAAATGTTGGCATGTGCCTTTGAATGATATTGTCGACGTCGCTTGCAGCAAAATGTTAAATAAATTGTTCACACATTTACATATATGTATCATTGTATTTATTGAACCATGTATTATTATTTTACAATACATTATTTTTATTTATCCAAGAATTGTGTGATTTATCAAACCCCAGCCACTTGACGTACACCTTATCCCTCTTTCTACGCAACACTTTTTCCACTAGATACACATCAGGATCGGTGACGCGTTGCAGATCGTGTTCATAGAATCTTCCAGCAACGGGTTTTCCACAGGAATCGACGAGTAGATACGTTGCAGGATTAGTTGCCTGTACTTTGGCTATCTTGAACACCTCCGTTGTCCAATTCGGCGTATAGCCTTTATCGAAGACGGTTTTAAATTTGCTTACACGCACAAACTCGCCCAACTTGAATCTCGCTGGTGCAGCGATCTTTATGTTGCTGTATACGTTGGCTAGCAGCCTGTCGGCGATCGCAGGGGTAACATCGCAAGGACGCATTCCGATGGTTCTATGTTTTCGTGCGTTATACTCTGCAAGTAGACTTGGTAGCGCATCGGTCCATCTATAGGTTCCATGGAGCGTAAACAATTTCCACATATTGTTCTTCAAAGTTCGATTGAAACGTTCTACGACAGAGGCCTTCATCACCGAATACGTCGAATAATGATTAATATCGTGCTTTGTCAAGAGTTTCTGCATATCGGCCTTGTAAAATTCTTTTCCTTGATGTGTTTGCAAATTTTTCGTATATCGATCTCTAAATATCTTTGCGAACGCTTTAGTCACTGTATAATAATATATCCGATCAAGTAAGAAATCAGCTGACTGTATCGACTCTGCCGTGACATTCGGGCCATAAACACAGACACCCCCCTTCCTATCCTCTCACGTTCCTTATCTAACATTTGTATTTATATTCTCTCTCTACCTCCTTGAATCCTTCTTTCTTTGGCCTCCGATGTTATGTTCTCAGTTCCAACGGATCAGCTGAGCGATACGAATAAACGAGAAAATCCTCGAAAGCCAGTGTCGCGTTTATTAACCTATCCCAAATATCTAACATTTGGTCCTTCGAGCCGGAGTTCGCGAGTGCAACCGAAGTGCCGACAATCGTACCGGAGAAGTGAGTGCCGATCATTCTCAAACTGCCCGAATCAACTAGTGCAATCGCTCGCTACTCAATCATGGCCACGTTCGATTCACTCGTCGAGGTTCAAACCGATCTGCACGGTCTCATATCGCGTACAATGACAAATTTAAAGAAAATCGGTGTCGAAAAGAAAACGCGATACGCGATCGAGGCTCGCATCAAATCGCTCGACAATAATTGGCGAAAATTCCAGAATAACCACGAAACGCTCGCCCTCTCACGCAGCGAAAAGACTCGTACACACTCCTACTTTACGCAGGACGTGTACACGACGCACAGTGGGACAAAACGACCCGACGGCGATAAAAAATCTATAACTTTGGTTCTACTCTGGATATTTTAATGAAACTGGGCGCATTTTAACCGCAAATTTACGGCCTTTAAGCTGTGTTAATATAATTGATATTAACCAACGGAGGCCCGTGCTGGGCCCGTGAATTTAGACCCATGTTTTCGAAAAGTGGGGCTACAGGCCAATTACAATACACATTTTATTAACATTACTGTATTTTATTGTGGTAAACCCAGTTTCTTAATATATGCTATTGTTTTCATGTGATCGATGCTCAAAATTTGCCAAAACCGCAAAAGTACCGCTTATCAAAAACTTTTATGTTTCCCACAGTTTTTATTCACGATTCCAAAAAAATTTTCTTTGAGAGGTGCAATTTGAGTTAGTTACAAAGTTAATTACATAGCTATATATTCTATTAAGGCCATTCATTAGGGTAAAATGTTAATAACAAACTTTTTTAAATTTTAAAAAGTTGCAACCATATGCAATGGGTTTAACTGATATCATGTGAAAGAATGAACCTTTCTCTCTTAGAAACAAAAAGAATTAGTTGCTACTTTGTGCTACTTTCCAAGAAAATGGTAATTGAAGTAAAATCTACCTTACCTGCCTATTAGAGTTTTCTGTGCTGTCTCATGACTCCGGCTATGCAAGATATTTTTGTCACACATCTAATAATTTACTCATTTCTTCCGGATATATCTTCATTACATCCTTTTTGCTTCTTACTCTTCGAAACGATGATATGTAAGGGTCCGAAAATATCAAGAGCATATTCATTAGGTCTTGATTCTGTGCAGTTCGAGAATTTTTTCGACTGTTATCGTAACGGTAATATTTATATTCTTTATTTTTCGTTTCCTGCGCCTCTTCTGACAGCTCGCCAATTGGCAGTAAGTGGTAAAGAATGATATTTTTTCCATGCCTTAACACCTTGTGTACTGTGGCTGTTAATTTTCGCCAAGGATAAATCTGTGTTAACAATTTTTCTGCTTCTTCTGCATATATACCAAATTTTTCAGCATTCACTGGAAGACCACAAGAAAGGACATTTAATATTGTCCTAAATTTTTTTAAAATATCTACATTTGTTCCGGTAATTGCTGATGTTATATCGGGATATTAAAAAAATCTGCGTGCAGTGTTGCCATCATTTGTGTTCCCAAATCCTTGTTTAGGTGTGTCAATGATTAATCCAAGCTGATTCCTGAATTCTTTTATGATCCTTGACTTTTCCTCTTGCCTCTTCTGTTTATTGTCTGAATTATTTCTAACTCCTTCACCCTTAAAGCTTAAATCGTAGCTTACATGTAAAACGAACTCCATAAATCGTATCCCTGCATGTAGGGGTGAAAGGCCATATTGGTAATTCTCTTCTATGTCTTTTCCTCCAGTAGTAACAAAATTTTTTGGACTTTTTTGGCAAATGATACAAGTGGAACTCGATTTAGTATCTGTTAAATGTTGAGCAACTTTTCCATCTACCATTGTCAAATGTAGTTTATGAAACACTGATATTTCTTTTCCATGGACTAAGCGTTTTGTAAACACTAATGAATTAATTTGATTTTTTATAAAGTCGACTTCAGTTTTAATTAATTGCTAATGTATGGGGCCTGAATTTGTCAGTATGCAAAGGAAAACAATTGACAGGATAACAACAGTTGAAAAAATCGAAAAACGTGATCGGCAAATGTATATTGATTGAACTGTAGGTTGCCAGATGCGGTCCCTGATCGTTACAGAAGTGTTATAAACGTATTTTTTGCATTTCACTTCCTTTGCTTCGTTATCTTTTGTGTTTTGTGGAATTCTGATTTATATAACCAAAATCACTAAGTATCGCCAAGACAACGAAACAAGAACACAACGAAAATCTGTCAACTGATTTGGTGAAACAATCACTTTGCCAACGCTATAAATACGAAAAACAACATCAAAAGGCGTTCATTGTAGAAGCTGTTGATAAAGGTAGTCCAGATGATTTAGAAAAAATTAAGGATAGTATTTTAACTTCAAAAGATGAGCCGCAGAAATTTACACCGGAAGAAGCTTTGTCTTTGTTTTTGGACTTGGGACTGTCGAAAGATAAATATATTGTGCTTCGAAATGAGTTACAGAAGAGAAAGCACTACGCTTTACCTAGCTATAATAAAATTATTCAAGCTAAAAAAATATGCTTGCCAGAAATGGAGGTCACCAACGTTTCTGCTTCAGTTTCTCTTCAAAAGTTACTTGATTCCACAACGGACAGAATTTTACAATTAAAAACGCAGGATGAAATCGCAGCCTTGAGTGATACCCGTTTAGTTTTAGTGAGCAAATGGGGATGTGATGGTTCGTCAGGACAAAGCGAATACAAGCAGAAGATTAGTGAGGACAATAGTTCAAACTTAACGGATAATAATATGTTTATAACGTCAATGGTTCCTCTACGTTTACTATGCAGTGTTACGGACAGCCTCCTGTGGAAAAATCCTCGTCCTTCGTCCGCCCACTTTTGTAGGCCTATTAAGTTTCAATACTTAAAAGAAACAAAAGAATTAATTAAAACTGAAGTCGACTTTATAAAAAATCAAATTAATTCATTAGTGCTTACAAAACGCTTAGTCCATGGAAAAGAAATATCAGTGTTTCATAAACTACATTTGACAATGGTAGATGGAAAAGTTGCTCAACATTTAACAGATACTAAATCGAGTTCCACTTGTATCATTTGCCAAAAAAGTCCAAAAAATTTTGTTACTACTGGAGGAAAAGACATAGAAGAGAATTACCAATATGGCCTTTCACCCCTACATGCAAGGATACGATTTATGGAGTTCGTTTTACATGTAAGCTACGATTTAAGCTTTAAGGGTGAAGGAGTTAGAAATAATTCAGACAATAAACAGAAGAGGCAAGAGGAAAAGTCAAGAATCATAAAAGAATTCAGGAATCAGCTTGGATTAATCATTGACACACCTAAACAAGGATTTGGGAACACAAATGATGGCAACACTGCACGCAGATTTTTTTAATATCCCGATATAACATCAGCAATTACCGGAATAAATGTAGATATTTTAAAAAAATTTAGGACAATATTAAATGTTCTTTATTGTGGTCTTCCAGTGAATGCTGAAAAATTTGGTATATATGCAGAAGAAGCAGAAAAATTGTTAACACAGATTTATCCTTGGCGAAAATTAACAGCCACAGTACACAAGGTGTTAAGGCATGGAAAAAATATCATTCTTCACCACTTACTGCCAATTGGCGAGCTGTCAGAAGAGGCGCAGGAAACGAAAAATAAAGAATATAAATATTACCGTTACCATAATAGTCGAAAAAATTCTCGAACTGCACAGAATCAAGACCTAATGAATATGCTCTTGATATTTTCGGACCCTTACATATCATCGTTTCGAAGAGTAAGAAGCAAAAAGGATGTAATGAAGATATATCCGGAAGAAATGAGTAAATTATTAGATGTGTGACAAAAATATCTTGCATAGCCGGAGTCATGAGACAGCACAGAAAACTCTAATAGGCAGGTAAGGTAGATTTTACTTCAATTACCATTTTCTTGGAAAGTAGCACAAAGTAGCACCTAATTCTTTTTGTTTCTAAGAGAGAAAGGTTCATTCTTTCACATGATATCAGTTAAACCCATTGCATATGGTTGCAACTTTTTAAAATTTAAAAAAGTTTGTTATTAACATTTTACCCTAATGAATGGCCTTAATAGAATATATAGCTATGTAATTAACTTTGTAACTAACTCAAATTGCACCTCTCAAAGAAAATTTTTTCGGAATCGTGAATAAAAACTGTGGGAAACATAAAAGTTTTTGATAAGCGATACTTTTGCTGTTTTGGCAAATTTTGAGCATCGATCACATGAAAACAATAGCAAATATTAAGAAACTGGGTTTACCACAATAAAATACAGTAATGTTAATAAAATGTGTATTGTAATTGGCCTGTAGCCCCACTTTTCGAAAACATGGGCCTAAATTCACGGGCCCAGCACGGGCCTCCGTTGGTTAATATCAATTATATTAACACAGCTTAAGGGCCGTAAATTTGCGGTTAAAATGCGCCCAGTTTCATTAAAATGATCTTCTCGAACATAACGGAAGCGCTCGACGCTCTCGAGACCGCGGGTGGCCCAATTCAGCATTGGGATTGGATTCTCGTGCACCATATCGTAAGCTTGGCGGACACCGACACGCTGGAAGCGTGGGAGGAACGATTAGGCTCCAATTCAGAACCCTCCACGTTCCTCGAGTTACATGACTTTCTCAACAGTCGCATTCGAACTCTCGAATCGATCGAAGCAAGAACAACGACAAGCAAGCCTCGGACGAACGAACCCGCTAAAAATTCGGCAGCAAAAGGAAATGCAAAAGCCCATGTAGCAGCGACCTCCACCTCTCAGTGCTCGGCGTGCGGAGAAAACCACTACATTTCGACGTGTGCCGTGTATCGGGGAAAAACGATCGAGCAGCGGCGCGAGTTCATCGATCAGAAACAATTATGCTATAATTGCTTAGGACAACACAAAGTGAGTGCCTGTCGGTGAAACGGTGTCGAGTCTGTGAACGTCCCCACCACACATCCATACACGGAACAATATCAAACGATCGGGGAACTTCCTCGCCAGCACAACTTTCAGCAGCCACGACCAGCGAACGTGACGAAACGCCGGAAAGAGAATCGTCAACATCTCATCACGCCGCTCAGGTGTTGAATGCGTCCACCATTGATAAGGTAGCTCTCCCACGCCGGGTATTTTTAGCAACAGCATCTATCGAGATTATCGCTAAAAATCAACCACCAACTTTAGCCAGAGTGTTACTTGATCAAGGATCTGAAATCTCATTCATTCGGGAAGCATTAGTACAAACGCTTCAACTGCCGCGGCTAAGAGCGCCGATTCCGTTAATTGGAATAGGTGCGCAAAAAACTCGAACAACTCGCGGAGCCGTCGAGCTACACTTCCGAGCGCGGACTGATCACAACTTTGCGATTACCGTCATCGCGTATATTCTTCCGCAACTAACCGGACAAATACCCGCTAAATCTATCGTTGAAGAACCCTGGCACCATCTCGACGGGCTGACGTTAGCAGATCCTCATTACGCTAAAGCCGGAAAAATCGACATCATACTAGGCGCTGATATCTACGGCAGTCTACACCGCGGTGGTCTTCGCCAAGGTCCTCCAGAAGCCCCAATCGCACAAGAAACAGCTCTCGGGTGGATTGTGTCGGGACCGGTATCTGTGCAGAATTCCGAATCCCATGACCATCATGTGCTCCAAAGCAGCATTAACCTCGGAGACTTGACCTCGTTAATCGAGCGATTTTGGACGCTAGAAGAAATTCCGCAAATGACCTCAACGAGGCACACTGAAGACGAAGCCCAGTGTGAAGAACACTTCAAGTCAACGCATTATCGCGAGCCATCAGGAAGGTACGTTGTTCGTCTTCCATTTAGATCAAAACCAACACGTCTAGGTGACTCGCGAACGCATACCGAACGAGCCCTACAACGTGTTCATCGGCGGAGTCACGCCGACTCAACCTTCAAAGAGCTCTATAGCTCCTTCCTCGCGGAATATCAAACTCTAGGACATATGATTCGAGTTCCGGTACCGGATAACGCGACTGACCACGTCTACTATCTCCCTCACCACGGAGTGTTACGAGAATCTAGTTCAACGATGCGACTTCGAGTTGTATTCAACGGGTCGCAAAAAACAAATCTCGGGCTGTCGTTAAATCACTACCTCATGCCTGGGCCCAAATTGCAGATCGACATCACCGCAGTCCTCCTCCGCTGGCGCCAGTATCCCTTCGTTTTCAGCGCAGACATCGAAAAGATGTATCGCCAAATACGAGTGCATCATGGCGACTGGGATTTCCAGCGCATCTTATGGTCACCAAACGAAAACGATGTATCGGTGCCCTATCATCTCACGACTGTCACGTACGGGCTCACTGCTGCTCCATTCTTAGCTCTACGTGTCCTCAAGCAGCTGGCTGACGATGAGGGTTCTCGCTATCCACTCGCTGCTACGATAGTCCGATCAGAAATCTACGTCGATGCTTTCTTGTCAGGCGCGTATACGGTCGACTCAGCACGTGAGAAAATCCGCCAACTAGACAGTCTTCTCATGGCGGGCGGCTTCCACGCTAGAAAATGGGCAGCCGCAGTAGACCAGGTCCTTGAAGACATAACCCCAGACCGGCGAGAGACACTCGCCTCTCGTACCATCGACCAGACCATCATTCACAGAACGCTCGGGCTCTCGTGGCGAATCAGTGATGACAAGTTCGTCTTCAAGAGCACAGCGAAGCCATCCAAACAACAGTGGACCAAACGAACAGTGTTATCGTTTATTGCTCGGCTGTTTGACCCTCTCGGATGGATAGCGCCAGTTGTCATTGTAGCAAAAATCGGATTCCAACATCTCTGGACGAAACAACTCGAATGGGACGAACCTCTTCCCCCAAATGCTGCCAGAAAATGGGATCAACTAAACGAAGAAATCGCAGCAATTGATCTCTCCGTGCCACGATGGTTCGGAACCCAATCACCAAATTCAATAATGGAACTCCATGGATTTGCAGACGCATCACTCGACGCAGTGGCAGCATGCGTCTACCTACGCGTCCATAGTGAAGATTCGGAACATAGCTTCAACACTCTCGTTGCAGCCAAAACAAAGGTCACACCTCTCAAGCGCGTCACGATTCCTCGTCTTGAACTCTGCGCTGCTCTCCTGCTTGCTCGTCTTATCGCCAGTGTCTGCACCAGCCTCGAGCTTAACCACGTACCCGTTCATCTATGGACTGATTCAACAGTCACTCTCATCTGGGTACGAGGAAGCCCCTCCCGATGGAAGGATTTCGTCGGAAACCGAGTCGCCTCAATTCAAGAGCTAGTGCCAGGCGCTTATTGGCATCACACTCCAGGCGAAGACAATCCTGCAGATCTCGCCTCTCGAGGTCTTTCCGCGGAAGGCCTTCGAAATTGTTCAAAGTGGTGGAACGGCCCTCCTTGGCTGTCAAGGCCGTCCACGTTCTGGCCCCAAACTCCAACACCGCTGGACGGTCACTTCGCCGTCGAAGAGAGGAAACACACCAAAGTCATCGCCGCGATCACGACGTCATCCCCGGAGTGGGAAGTTATTAACAAATTCTCAAACCTCAACAAACTGCTGAGGGTGACAGCGTACGTCCTTCGAGCGGTCAATCGATTTCGGCGAACTATATCGAAAATCAACATCGATAGCATCACTCCCGATGAGTTGGAGGCCGCGCGGCGCGTCTGGGTAAAATTAACGCAAGCCGCGGCTTTTTCAGACGACCTGAGCCGAATCAATCGACATGGAGAGGTATCGAAGTCAAGTTCATTCAAAACACTAACCCCGTTTCTAGATAACGACGGCATTCTACGGGTCGGAGGTCGTCTGAAAAACGCTGCGCTTGATGACGATGCGAGGCAACCGCCAATCTTACCAAGAGACGCACCTCTAACTCGCCTAGTTGTTGCCGAAGCACATAAACGGACGCTCCACGGCGGCGTCCAACTCACGCTTGCCACAATTCGGCGAGAATACTGGATACTATGCGGGCGCACAGCTGTAAAAGCACTAATTCACCGATGCGTTACGTGTACAAGATACCGCGCTCGAACCAGCCAACAATTAATGGATCAGCTCCCGTCGAACCGAGTATCACCCACACGTCCGTTTCTAAATGTCGGAGTTGACTACGCTGGTCCGTACGTAGTTAAAACTTGGCGCGGACGAAACGCGAAAACTTACAAAGCGTTCCTTATAATTTTCGTATGTTTCGCGACATCAGCAGTACACCTTGAAATCGCAACAGATTATTCGACCGCTGGATTTCTCGCCGCGTACCGTCGGTTTGTGGGAAGACGTGGTGCAAGTGCCACCATCACAAGCGACTGCCGAACAAATCTGGTAGGAGCCGACCGAGAGCTCCGCCGTTTATTCACTTCCACGACGCGAGAACTCATAGAACTAAAGGACCAGTTGGCCCTTCGCGGAACTCAATGGCGATTTCATCCTCCCGCAGCTCCACACTTCGGAGGAAAATGGGAAGCCGCGGTAAAATCGGTCAAGTTCCATTTGCGACGCACCGTCGGCACCACGATGCTAACATACGAAGAATTTAGTACCCTTCTCGCGGAAATCGAAGGGATCCTGAATTCCAGACCGCTTTGTCCTCTGTCGGACGATCCTGAGGATTTGGACGCGCTTACACCCGGTCACTTCCTCATTGGCGAACCAATTAATTCATTCCCCGAGCCATCACTAAAAAATAAACCAGTTAATCGATTGTCTCCATGGCAATTAGTCCGGCAGATGACGGACCGCCTCTGGAAACGCTGGTCGCTCGAATATCTACAGCGGCTCCAAACAATTAATAAATGGCATTACCGCGACAAATCGATTAAAATCGGAACTCTTGTCCTTATGGTCGATGAGAGATACCCCCCGGCAAAGTGGCCACTTGCACGCGTCATCGCAGTGCACCCGGGAGAAGACGGCTTGACTCGCGTCGCGACCGTACGAACAACTTCGTCAACATTCAAGCGACCAGTAACCAAATTATGTGCGCTGCCTCTCGAAAACACGAAATCGGAATAACGCCACAAGCCTTGCCTCTCCGGACTTTATGTCACATTACCTAAAAAAAAAAAAATTTTTTTTTCTCAATGTATCACGAGCATCACGACCTATTATAAAAATCGCCAAACCGCTAATGGTGAGGCCGGCGGAATGTATAATAATATATCCGATCAAGTAAGAAATCAGCTGACTGTATCGACTCTGCCGTGACATTCGGGCCATAAACACAGACACCCCCCCTCCTATCCTCTCACGTTCCTTATCTAACATTTGTATTTATATTCTCTCTCTACCTCCTTGAATCCTTCTTTCTTTGGCCTCCGATGTTATGTTCTCAGTTCCAACGGATCAGCCGAGCGATACGAATAAACGAGAAAATCCTCGAAAGCCAGTGTCGCGTTTATTAACCTATCCCAAATATCTAACAGTCACATCAGCACCACTTTTAGTCATGAGCGGGAATGCCCACGCATACTTGCTCAGTACATTGATGACGGTGAGTATGTAGCGGTGACCTTGGTTGAAACGCGAGTATGGACGCATTTCTGCAATGTCAGCTTGCCACAGATCATCGTATCCATGCACTATGACGCGCCTCCGCGGAAAATATCTTGGAGCTGAAGCATGCAATTCCTCCACGAGTTGTCGCTTCTTGTGGCCATGATTTTTTTCTTTACTCTTGGATTTCGATAATGGCTGCATGTTTGATCGCAGAGGTGTCTTGGACACGAATGATGCGATAATTATCGGGTACGTGTATTAAGTGCTTCCCGTCGGTCCGAGAAAATTCTGGACAAGATGCTGCGCCGCAGCAAAAATGGTTATAGCCTCTTTAACTTTACGAATTTCATTGTCCAGCTGTGGGATAGAATTCAACGCCTGCGATATCTTTTGAACGCTGTTTTGCAACGTCAGCATATCTGTCTGAAACACGACCAGCTTCCTCTCTAATTCTTCCTGCTGCTCTCTCAAAAGTTTAATGCTCTTTTCCACGTATAGTTTATTGATGGCATCGGTGTCGGCCAATGGCTGAGCTACGCGTCTGCACCGGTCACGCAAAGAGCGTTATCTCGCATGTAATTTCGAAGCAAACCGCTCCATTTGTAATAGTCCATTCAAGCTGCTCCACTCTTCTCGAGCGATACCCCAAATTTGTTGATTGGCATCTCGATGTATACTGTGCACATCATTGCCGCGCGGTTTTATATAATGAGGCCTACCTCGCGGAGTTCTTCGATAATCGATAGAATTTCAGGCTCGTGAGAGTTGTGACCCGCTTGACGCGACGCTTCGAGCAAACGGAATCGATCCACCAGCTCGTTGGGATCGTCCCAGTGCACGTAATCGGTCTTGTTATCGTTTACCACCATGACTCGCGGTACCGTTTGACCTTTCCCTGCTCTACTAGCCGATGCCCGTGGAATTAGCGGTGCAATTACATGTTTGTACTTGTATCCCTTGTTGCTCAATATGAGATTTTTAGTACCATGACCGCGTCTGTGGGCATTCGTCGTCAGCAGTATACTTTTGTATTTTTGTTTATCAGCATCGGTGTATACAGTATCGTCGGGAATTCTCTTAAAAATCAATTCGTAAAGGCCGTTGTTCCTCTGTATTTTACACCATCTATGATTATATTATCATCATTGTCTATATCGAAAGCCTTATCCCCAAGCATCATTCCACTATTGCCAAAGTATACACCGTACACATAGTCCATTGTTGTATCCTTTGTAACGTTCTCGAACGAGACGTTACCGTTCATTACAGGAGATTCACAAGTAGAGCGCTTTCCCTGTGAATTTGTGGGATTTGGTTCGGGTGGCGTACGATTAAGAAATGAATTTCAAGATACGAGAGTCCTTGTTTTAACAATAAGTAACAAATGATTTATTCAAAAATAGTTTGGTTTAGACTCTAGGTCGAAATAGAACATATAATACGACACGGAGTCGTGCGATTTGTTACGATTAATCGAAATAAGGTAATACGTAACGTCGTATCGGTCGGTAAATCGTTTGATTTCGGTTCCTAACGCTAAGTCGGTAATAAAGAATATGGTTTTGATTTCGGTTCCTAACGCTAAGTCGGTAATAAAGATTATATAAAGTGGTTTCGGCGCACTGATTCGGTCACTATATTACGTTTATTTTATATATTTAAGAATAAAATAAAGTGTCACAGCTATTTAGCAATTAATTATAAAGCATTCCGACGTTTCGGTTCCTGATTTGAACCCTCCTCAAGGAAAGTGAGATTAAAAGTATAAAATTGCGTTTGCTGATGAAAAGTCTGTCGCAGCGTTCAAGACGAGCAAGCGACACGCGAGTCGGTTGGAAGATGACTAGTTCAGTCACTTTCCTTGAGGAGGGTTCAAATCAGGAAGATGACTAGTTCAGTCATCTTCCAACCGACTCGCGTGTCGCTTGCTCGTCTTGAACGCTGCGACAGACTTTTCATCAGCAAACGCAATTTTATACTTTTAATCTCACTTTCCTTGAGGAGGGTTCAAATCAGGAACCAAAACGTCGGATTGCTTTATAATTAATTGCTAAATAGCTGTGACACTTTATTTTATTCTTAAATATATAAAATAAACGCAATATAGTGACCGAATCAGTTCGCCGAAACCACTTTATTTAATATTTCCGGTCGAAATTTTAATTGTAATATTATCAATAAAGATTATAGTTATAATTGAGGCGTTAATTAGTATAAAATATATAGTATAAAGATACGATAATAAATCGTAAGTTGAGTATATAGTCTTGACACGAAGTCGGTGTAATACAAGATACGACACTAGGTCGATTTGGAATGTTGGTTGAGATTTAGAGAGCGTTCCTTCTCGAGGATAGATGTGGCTTCCAGTTGCCTATCAGCTTGCCCACGCTTTCTAGGATGGTAGGTGAAAAGGTAGCTTCCTTCCTTCGTATTTGGTTATGGCTTCTGCTACCTATCAGCTGGCCCCACGCTTTGGAGTATTCGGTTTAGGGACTTAATAAGTATGGGCCAGGTTTGTAATTGAGGAGCTAACTAAAGCTACCTTGGTTTTGGGCATTGAGGAGCTAATTAAAGCTACCTCGGTTTTGGGATTTGAGGAGCTAATTAAAGCTCCCTCGGTTTCTGAGATTGAGGAGCTAATTAAAGCTACCTCGGTTTTGGGATTTGAGGAGCTACCTGAAGCTACCTCGGTTTTGGAGATTGAGGAGCTAATTAAAGCTACCTCGAAAGGAAGTTTAGGATTTGGAGTTTTAAGATAACTTCTTCCAGACTGAGTGGCTGGCTAGAGCGACCGAAGTCTTCGTGGTTCGGTGGCAGAACCAAGTCTGCTCTCTGCTGCTGGCGGGCCTCTATTTATACTGCTTGGTGATACTTGGCCCGCACCAATCACTGGCTGTGCGGTCTCGCGCACCAATTATAATTAACATCCGGTTCGCGCCACTCGCGTACTACGTTCGGTTTATTCGGCGTCCGGTTGAACGTGCGATCTGCGCACGCGCGCTCTATTCACTCGCGGCACTGAGTTCACTGTTTGAATAGACGGCTATGCGCACGCGTTGCGCGTTACTAGGTTCTTTCGCGCGCTGTTTGAACGCGCTCTTACATACGCGGTATAGTAACTTAGGTATAATGTAAACGAAATTAACAATATATGCGCAAACAAAAGGAAAAATTTATGGCGGTAGGTAGCGGTACGTTACACCTTATCACTACTTAGGATTGCGTTCATGTTTTTTTAGTCCCAGCGGGCCGAAATGACTGCGGAACGTTTCTTGTCCCTCGGATGTTTGAAGTTGTTGTCTACTAGATGTTACAATCGACTCATCGGGACTAGTTTCGAAAACCTAATGTTCCCTTTCGGATGGATTTTTTTAGGAGTTAAGGTTTCATTCCCATCAACGTCTGTGCTCATCAGCGGTGATGTGTCAGTTTCTGCTGTTGTGGTATTTTCCACAATATGTTTCAAGGGTTCGACGATAGGTTTAAAGTACCTCTCCAACGCGATATCTTCCTCCATCTTGCCAGTCTTCAAAGCGTGATGTTTCCGACGAATGGCTTCGCTGGTGTTTGCAATTTCCTTCGCTATTCTCTCGCGATCCTTAATCTTCAGAGTATCGATATCAATCATCGCTGTACCGCAGACGTTGCTTTCCCACAGACGTGTTGACGACAATTGACCATCTCACGGTACGGAAAACTCGTTAAATCCCTTTCTATAACGTCCATTGGACATGGCGCTATCCTTGTCTATTACCACGAAACCATACTTCCGTTGCCAACAATTACGACACAAAGCGCGGAAATCCTGGAAAGTCATGTCAGTGTTTACATGATCGTTGTACACATGTTTCAAGTTGGTACCATCCTGCTTAACAGAATCAGCAGATTCGCATTGTCGCGTATAAGATGTTTGGGAATTTTTGCATACGTCTGACAGAGATAGAAGCAGTCAACGTTCGAGTGGCGCCCCATTGCAAAGTATTCCCTTATCGTATCTTGCTTTTCGCATGCTACGTCATCAAAGATAAAAATGGAATTCGGAAGCGATTCGCTCGGTGGGATAACGTTACTGTTATTCGAAAACGTAAAGTAACCAATTTCATCTATCGGAGTCAATAAATTCTCCGAATACTGATATTTCGGCTGTTGCAACGACTTGGAATACACGTACACGTTCTCGAAGCGGAGGCCGTAAAGACTTTCCAACAAGCTGACTGGCACGTTGGTCTTTCCACAATTTGGTCTTCCAAGTGAAATTGTTTACAACACCAACAACTGCAACAGCTCCGACCACGCTAAAAAGAAGAGGCTCAGTGCTGCGAACATTGCATTTTTGAAATCTTTGGGATTCATTGTAAGCATTTAAGTTGAAAAAAAATGGCTGATATTCTAAGCATTGGAAGGAAGGCGACGTTTGATAATCGCATCGTCCAGCTCGAGACTCACACATACAACCCATACGTCAACAAGACGTTTGGATACAGCGATGAGATAAGAATACCGATACAGCAGCCGGATTTATACACATTACCGTGTGAAAGTTTCCTCTATGTGGAGGGGAAATTGAAGATAAATAAGCCATATATTGCGTTAACGGTGATGTTGGGAAATAATTGTGTGGCGTTCTTATTCGATGAGATTCGATACGAGCTGAATGGCGTGGAGAATGATGGCAACAGAAACGTTGGAATAACTAGCAGGCTTATAAACTATGTATCGCTGACATCGGACGAAGACAAAAATATGGAGAATGCCGGATGGGACTTGAAACGACGCGATGGGCTAATAGCTAAAAATCATTTCAATTTTTGCGTCCCACTCAAACATTTGCTGGGATTTTGAGAGGACTAAAAACGCATGATTATTAATGCGCGTCACGAATTGATTTTAATACGATCGCGCAACGACAACAATGCTCAGATAGGATCACTGATGTTGGAACCAGAAATTGAAATACTTAAACTGCAATGGCGGATGCCTCATGTGACGCTGAACGACATTAATAAGCTATCGTTGCTACGTACTTTGGAAAGTGGACAAAACCTGAGCATTTGTTTTCAATCGTGGGATTTGTACGAGTATCTTCTCTTACAGAGCACGACCAAGCATTCGTGGCCCGTGAAGGCATCTGCACAGCTGAAGAAGCCGCGATGCGCGATCCTTGCTCTACAGACTGGTCGAAGGAATGTGATGAGCGAAGACGTTACTAAGTTTAACAACTGTAAATTGACAAATGTAAAACTTTTTCTCAACTCGGAATTTTACCCATACGATGACATGAACTTGGATTTTGACAAGAATAAGCATGCCATCTTGTATCACATGTATACACAATTCGGTAAATCGTATTATGGACATAGTTGCAACGAGGCATTATTCACCGTGGCTGAATTTTTACAATTTGACCCCATCGTGGTGATTGATTGCTCGCGACAAAATGAGTCGATTAAGAATGGCACCGTGGACGTGCGCATAGAATTCGAGTGTAAAGAGAAAGTGCCGGTAAATACTACAGCCTACTGTCTGATTCTGCACGATCGGGTGGTTGAACACAATCCACTGACAAACGTGGTGCGCAAAATGAATTAAATTGCCACGCTCCTGTGTCAAATTCGCACAAAATTTCTTCGTGAAAATTGAGATGCTTTACGAGAAAAACTTCATTCTACCGTCTGTCTTGGAATCGAGCGAACCTCTAAATTGTACCGATAATGGCTGTACCAACATTCGTTGACCTGCAAGGGTTCATCGGCGATGGAAGATTTGTCGCGAAGGAAGTGGCTGTCCTACGCAAGGGGACAATTCTCTCGCACTATATTTTTGGGAGTCATATGCCACAATTTCTTCTTACACAATCGGACAAATCAAGCATTCGGTGGTTGGTGGCAAAACATCATGGACTACGATGGGACGATGGAGACGTGCCGTACAGTATGTCTAAACAGCTAATTACGAAAGCTGTAGCTGATGCGATCGACGAAGAAGATAACACATCCCATATAGTATACGTTAAAGGGATGCAGAAACGCGACTGGCTTGTGGATTTCCTGGATGAAAATACGAGAGCGGACGTGATCATCGAGACGCTGGACATTGACTACGAGGATATAAAATCCCTAAATAAGCTAAATGTAGTTAATACTCTGCGTTGTGGCAGACACGCAAAGCATTGTGCCTTGCAAAATGTATTCAAAATATTCAACCGGTGGTCTAAACGTCAGAGAGAAATGCTTACATAAAATATAATCAATTTTTAATGCATAAATGTTTTTTCTTCACCCTCCCCAACCTCCTGCATGTACGCTAGATTAAGACGATAGCTGTAATTATTATGTGGAAACCGTTCGATACCCGTTCGATACCCGTTCGACACCCGTTCGATACCCGTTCAAAGCCGTTCGATACCCGTTCGATACCCGTTCAATACCCGTTCAATACCCGTTCAAACCCGTTCGACACCCGTTCGATACCCGTTCAAAGCCGTTCAATACCTGTTCGATACCCGTTCAAAGCCGTTCGATACCCGTTCGATACCCGTTCAAAGCCGTTCAAAGCCGTTGAATACCCGTTCGATTCACGTTGAAAGTGGTGTGATCTAGTCGAATGATGTGTCAAAGAAGAAGGGGAAGAAGATGCGTGTGAATAAGGAGAGGACGATCAGCGAAGAAGATAAGTGCAAGGAGGAATGGGATGGTCAGCGAAAGTGCAGGTGGCCTATGATGAAGATGGTGAAGAACAAAGGCATCCTACTTTGCAAAGCTATGCACATCTCGATTTCAAGATATGAGTTTAGATGCGCGAGCCTGGAGATGCAGCGAGACCAGTTGCATTCAAAGCTTCGAAGAGGCCAGTTCAGATTTTTTGTTAATTGTTTCTGTGCGAGAATGGGATATTATTTACTGGCATCGGAGTGCAACGAGGAGCCATGGTGAGACGACTCTGAGGTATGTACACAATAAGGTTTTTTTTACATTTATCGCGTTTAACCTTTTAAATCGAGTGAATATTATATCGCGGGTTTCTATTTTTTTCCAGAACTCGCCATCGCCGTCGCCGCCTCCATCACCCCTATGGTCGAGCGACTGGGGGTCACCGCGGCCGTCAACGTCGCCGGTGCCCTCGCCACCGTCACCGCCACGGCAGGTTTGTATTGCATTGTTTTTTTTGCGTGTTCCATGTTTAATGTGTTAATATTATATCGATGTGTGTGTGTGTTCTAGCACCTACCACTAAAGCCGGTAATTGCCTGGCTGGCGGACCTGGCGCTCCGGGTTGCACCCCGGGGGGTGCAGATGGCCGCGGGGGTTTATATTTTTCTATTTTATATTCCATTTTTTTTACATTTATTATTATTATATTTTATATTTTATTATTTTATTATTATTATATTTTATATTTTATTATTTTATTATTTTATTATTTCATTATTTCATCATTTCATCATTTCATCATTTCATCATTTCATCATTTCATCATTTCATCATTTCATCATTTCATCATTTCATCATTTCATCATTTCATCATTTCATCATTTCATCATTTCATCATTTCATCATTTCATCATTTCATCATTTCATCATTTCATCATTTCATCATTTCATCATTGTATTGTTTTATTATTTTATTATTTTATTATTTTATTATTTTATTATTTTATTATTTTATTATTTTATTATTTTATTATTTTATTATTTTATTATTTTATTATTTTATTATTTTATTATTTTATTATTTTATTATTTTATTATTTTATTATTTTATTATTTTATTATTTTATTATTTTATTATTTTATTATTTTATTATTTTATTATTTTATTATTTTATTATTTTATTATTTTATTATTTTATTATTTTATTATTTTATTATTTTATTATTTTATTATTTTATTATTTTATTATTTTATTATTTTATTTTTTTATTTTTCTTTTCTATTATGTATGTATTTATTCACTGATCCCCTTAGGGTTACAGGGTCTTCCGGTTTCGCTTCTCCTACCTTAATCTATACATCACCCAGCGCCTAGGGCCAAATCGCCACTGCCAACTAAGAGCCGCACAAATAAAACTAAATACCAACGCATCACAATAAAAACAAAATCGATCAAACTAAAGTATAGGATAAAATAAAGATAAAAATAAAACTAAAACTAAAACTAAAGCTGAAAAGGTAACACGCAATCGACGCAAAAAACGCAACAATCGCACGCCTGAATACCGCACAACGCACGCGCAAACCACATAAGCCACCATGCAAAAAATAAAGCCAACGCCACGCCGCACGATAATCTCGAGCCACCACGCAAAAAAGAAACAAAAGCAAGAAATAAGCGCACCAGATACAAGCACAAACCGCCCAATCGCCACCACAAACTCTCTCCGCCCCTCTCCCCCCGTCTCGCCCCATCGCCTCCCCCTCTCTCCCTTCTCACACCTCCCTATTTCCATACCCCTCTCCCCCCTCTCCCCCGTCCTCTAAACCTCTCCCTCCCACTCCCCGTTCTCGTTTCCCTCCTTCCCGTCGGCTTCCAGCTCCTCATTCGTTCCACTCATGCCATTCATCCTTCTCTTTCTTTCCCTACTTCTCCCGTCTCCCCTGTATCTTTCTCCTCTCCTCTCACTCTCTCCAGTTCTTTCATCCACTCTTCCCCCTCCCCCTCCTCTCCCAATATCAATCCCACATTCTCCTGCCAGCTGCCTATTTCCTCTCTCCCTCTTCTGCATCTTTCTCACACATGCTCCCATGTCTCTAACTCTCCAGCAGACACTCTGCAGCAGCTTTCCTCCGCGCTTTGCCAGTACCTCGCCTCCCTCACCTCATTACCCATCCTAAATCTCGCTATCCTTTTCCATCTAGCCTCCGTCCATCCTTTCCTCAGATAACCTGGCGTCCCCGGTCCCTTCACCCACTTATACCACTTGTTATAATTGGCCCCCCTTATCCTCTCCCACCTTTCCAATTCCTGCCTTCCCCTATCTTCTCCCTCTATTTCCTCGTACCCCATTTCCCCCGCTTCTCTTTTCCTTCTTATCTCCATCATTCCTATTCCCCTCTCTCCGAAAAATCTCCTTCTTTCCTCCTCCCAACCCGTCAGCTCCCCCTCCCCCTTCCCTTAGCGTTATCTCCTCCCAGCAGTTCCTCGCTAATTCCCCTCCCTTTCCTTCCCACATTTTTCGTTCGAAACTCCACGCTCTCTTTCCCGCTCTCGTCCTCATCTTTTCCCTCTGCACTTCTTCCCTTACCAAGTACACCGGGGTACACCAGTCTACGCCCAACGTCCATCTCAGAAATCTTTCCTGCACCGCCTCCACCTCCCTCCACTCCCTCCATCACAATATTTCCGCTCCGTATTCCATCACCGTCCACACCAGTCTATCCCAAATCTACAGTCTTCTTTCCCAGTCCTTTCCAAATCTCCTCTTCCCTATTCCCCACACTTGCCTCATCACCACTACCGCTCTTCTCACCCTCTCTTCCACATGTGCTTTACTTCCTCCGTTTCTCATCAACGTGTACCCCAGATATTTCATTTCCTTCACTTCCTCTAGCACTTTTCCTTTCCACCTCCATCCTACTTTCTTCCACCTTCCTCCCCCTTTTCTAAACCTCATTACCTTTGACTTTTCCGCGTTCAGCACTAGCCTCTTCTCGTCCAGATACCTTTCCAGTCTTCTTATCATTATCTCCATGTCCTTTTCGCCTCCCGCTAGTAATACGACGTCATCCGCATATGCCATCGTATATACACTCCTTCCCGCTACCTGTACACCTCCCTTTTTCCTTTTCCCCATTTCCTCCTCCATGTCCGCCGTCAGCAAGTTATACAGGTATGGGCTAATCGGGCACCCCTGTCTGACCCCTCTCGCTGTCCAGAAGGCCTCCGTTATCTTTCCACCTACTCTCACCCTACTCCTCGTTTCTCTTAACACCTCCCCTACTCTTTTCCGCAACCCTCCCTTACCCCACGCTCCACCATCGTCCTTTCCAGTACCTCCCTGTCCACCGAATCAAACGCAGCCTTCAGGTCTATGAACAGGGCGACCATCTTCCCTTTGTCCTTGCTTATCTGTCTGTTGATTATATAATTCAGCACATAGATGTTGTCTATCGTCCCCATCCCTTCCCTGAAGCCGGTCTGATTCGGTGGCACTATCCCCTTTTCCTCCATTTCCTCTTTCAGCCTGCTCGCTAAAACCGACACGTATACTTTATACAGCGTCGGCATCAGCGTCACCCCCCTATAGTGTTCCCTCCGCTTCCCATCTCCTTTCTTTACTATGGGCACTATTATCCCCTCCTTCCGATTTTCTGGCCATCCCTCTCCCTTCCACACTCTGTTGCATACACTCCATGCCCATTACTCTACTTCTGCCCCTCCGTATTTCCATACCTCATTCGGTATCCCGTCTCCACCTGCTGCTTTTCCATCCTTTAGCTTTCCTATTACCTTTCTGATCTCCTCCCTGCTTATCTCATTTTCATCGTCACCCTGCCTCTCCCTCTCTCTCCCTCTAACCACTTTCCCCTCCACCCCCCCTATTAACTCCATAAAATATTCCTTCCACTCTTCCATTCCTATCTCCTCGTTCACCCTCTTTCTTATTTTCCTTTCCCTGTTCACCACCTCCCATACACCGCCTTCATTTTTTATCCCTTCTATTTCTTTCATGAACCTCTCGGCCTCCTCCCTCCTCTTGCACTCACATAGACCGTTATATTCCCTCTTCGCCTTTCTATATTCCTCCTTTCCTTTCCCCTCTCTTCTCCATATCCTCAGCACCCTTCTTACTTCCTTTTTTTCAATTCGCACTCCTTATCCCACCATCCTCTTCTTCCGTGTCCCCTCCCTTCCCCCTTTCCTTCCTCTAAGCCTTTCCTAAACTCCTTCATCATTCCCTCTAATTCCTCCTCTAGCCCTCCACTTTTTGCTCCTCCCCACCTTATACCTGCTCTAAACTTCTCCCTCCCTTCCTGCGTCCAAACTCCCCGCGCTACCGGTTCACCTCTGCTTCCACCCCTTTTCCCTCTCCTCACCCCTTTCATCTTTACTATTACTGGGTGGTTATCCGAGTCGATTTGGTCTCCAATCTCCAGCCTTTCCACCCTCTCTCTTACCTCCCCGTCTCCTATTACATAATCTATCACCGTTTCCCCTCTCGCCCCCGTAAATTCTCCTGCCTCATCCCCGACCATATTCCCATTCAGTATCACCCATCCTGCTTCCTGTAATCTCTCCACTAGCCTCCTCCCCTCCGCGTTTAGCTTTTTGTCTTTTGACCTCCTTCCTTCTTCCTCCCCCTCCTCTCCCGTTATCGCCTGTCCCCTTTGTCCCCTGTCCTTGCGTTAAAATCCCCCCTATAACCGTCTTCCTCCCCTCCTCTACTCCCTCCATCCATTCTTTCAGGTCGTCTAGCTTCTTCTCCATATCCCCGTTCACGTAAGTCCCCACTACCCTCCACCTTTCCATCCCTACCATAAACTCCGCTATCATTATCCCTTCCTTCTCTTCATTCCCCCATATCCTTCCTGCCTCCTCCATCATCTCCTCTCTCACTCCTATCAACATCCCCCCCTCCGCCCTTCCTTTCTTACTCCTTCTTCTCGCTACTTGCGCCTCCCACGTATACCCTTTCGGCAATTTACCTTTAACCCTTTCCCAGCCCTTTTCTTCCACCCAAGTCTCCATTAATACTACCACATCCCATCCCTCTATAGTCCTCCAGAACTCCTCGTCCTTCTTTCCCAGTCCTGCTACGTTCCAATATCCTATCGTCCACCCTTCCTCCTCTCCCACTCCCTCCGTCCCCCCTCCTCTTATCTGCCTCCCTTTGCCTTTTACTGCTTTCCTATTCCCTTTTCCTTCCTCTCCTAACCCCCCTTTTCTGGGGTCCCCACCTGCTCTTCCCCCCTCTCTCTGTCCTCCCTTCTCTCTTCCTCCCTCTCCATCCCATTTCTGTCCCTTAATACTTCTTCTTCCTCATCCCATTTCCACCATTCTTCATCTATCCTTATCCTTCCGTATGTCACCCATACTCTTCTACCATTCCTCTCTTCTTTTGCCGCTATCTCCTTTAACTTCCATTGTATCCTCCTCTCCTTCCATGTCCAGTCGTCTGCTATTCTCACCGCCCTTCCTTTCAGGGCCCTTTTCCTCTCCATCACCTCTCTTTTGTTTTCCATGCTCCCCAGTCTCGCCACTATTATTTCCCCGCCTTCCCTCGCCCCCCCCCCCCCTCCTCGTATCCTTCTTGCACTTGCTATTTCCACCCTTGCTCCTATTTCTTCCATAATGCATTCCACCCCTTCTCTCACCTTTCCTTCCTTCACCTTAACTCCCCTCACCACAATATTCTTTCTCCTCTCCTCCCTTTCCTTCTCCTCCAGCAATTTCTCTATTCTTTGCGCCTTCCCTACCACCTCCTTTCCTACTTCCTCTCCTCCCCTCTTTCCTCTTTCCATTCTACTAATCCTTTCCTCCAGTTCCTTCCATTTCTTCCCTCCCTCCCCCCTCTCTCCACTTCCTCCAATCTTTCTCCCAACCTTTCCAACCTTCCCCACATCTCCTTCCTCTCTTTCGCCCAGTTTTCCTCTCCCTTCTTAATTTTCTCCTTAATCTTCTTCATTTCCTCCCTTATCCCCCTTCCTTGCCCCTTAACCTCCTCTAGCCCTTCCCTCATCTCCTTCCTCATTGCTATCAGCAGCTTCTCTATCTCTCCCTTCTCCCCTCCCTGAGTTTTATCCGGAGACCTTCTAGTCTTTTTGCTGCCCTCAAACGCGTACTCTCCCCCCCTTCCTCCTCGCCTTCTTCTCCCCGTCTTCCTCCCTTTTTCTTTTCCACCATTCCCCTAAGCTGCCTGTACTGCTCGTACTGTTCTCCCTTTCCCTACCCAGTCTCTCCGCATTTGACGGCCTTCCCTTCTTCTTGCCCTCTTCCCCCTCCTTACCAGTCTTGCTGTCACCCAGCGGCATCTTCCGCTTCTTCTGCTTCCCTGTTATCTCCTCCTTGAATTTCTTCCTAAACCTGCTACTCTGCCCCCAAACTCATTCAAATCCTCCCGCCTACCATTTACTCTCCCACCTGCTCCACCTGATGTCGCCACCTCTCGTGCTCCGTCCCGCTTTCCTTTTCACCTACCCCAGCCGCCCTCCTAACCTCAACGTCGTACCTCTCTTTCTCTTACCTACTCTCCTCGCCCTTCGTCACCCTACTTCTCCTGCCCTTCCTCTGGGGTACTCCTCCCTTCACACTATCTTTCTCCTCACTCTTGTGTCCACTCTCTCACCTTCACACCTTCTATCCGTTCTCCAAATACTCTCTCAATCGCACCTGCCTGTCACTCCATACACATCCGGAACCGGAAGCCCCTCTTTTCTATTATATTGTATTGTATTTTCTGTTATATTTATATTGTATTTTATTCTATATCATTATTATTATTTTATTTACTTTTTATTTACTTTTATATTTATATTTATATATTCATTTTTATTTTTCTCTTTTATATTTATATTCTTTTATTATTATTATCGTTTTTATTATGTAACAATATATATATTGTTAAACGTATATTATTTGTCAATTTTATTCACCCGTCTTCCTCCTCGCCACCTAATTTTAAGATTCAGCGTTTCAAAATTATTATTTCTCTGCGTTGCGGCAAAACATTCTGCCGATGCTGCATAATTCTATTTCGTTCGAGCCTTCTTCGTGCTGTTAAATGACATGATCCCGCACGGCTGCTCCAGAGGATTCTAATTACACACGATCGCGTGAGACGCTGCGACGCTAAGATTGAAAATCATTTTGAAAAAACTTGTTAGCTTTAGAATGCATGCAATTGTACCCCTATGTAGTGTTGTCTCTTTCCCTCCCTAGAATTTTAGCTGTAAAAGTGATGCTCTCTCTTTCCCACCCTCCGAATATGTGGTTCGTAAAACACCGGTCTTTCCTGACATTGTCCGACATCGTCTGATAAAAATAAATTATTATTTCTCTGCGTTGGGTGGAAAATTCCATCACATAATGGTTTGGAAAAATATTTGGGGGTCGTCTCCTCTCTGGGTTAGGTATAAAAAGTTTCCGGAGGTGGGCCAAGGTCTGAAAGAGATTTTTCGGGGGTCACTCCCCCCCTGAAAAATTTCCGACGGTGGGCCCCGCAGCGGCTCAGTCTGGACTGATCCCCTCCATCATCGCGGCTTCCCCCACTCCGCGGCTCGTGCGCGCGCAACCTGTCTTCCTCTCCCCGCAGGCCCCGCGCCCATGTTTCCCTCCGCCGCACTCCCCCGCGCTCCCCTCAGAAGAACTGGGTTAGAATCCGCTTAGTCTTACTACTGTTTGATTTACATAGTTACACGTGTTTAGTGTTTCTTTTCTTTCACGGAGTGACGCTGAGCAATACAACGATTCGTATACCGTGGGCAAGTTGATTTCGTTATTTCGATCACTCAGATAAGCGTCTCCTCTGTTGGTTTCTTTGATAATATTCATAGTTAAACTATAGACATTGGTCCAATTATTTTTTAGAGCGTTCTTAGATAATGTCTTTATAAGTTCCTGCATTTGATTTCAATAAGTCTTGTATAGTTTGTACGTTATAACGGTTCTATGATGAAAAACATGGCTGGGGACAAAAGTAACACGTCATTACAGGGAGTAATTGAATCTAATATTAACAATACTGTTTACAAAAAAAAAACATATATTAGTTACTTTTGAGGCCGTTACACGAGATTCCATATTAAATCAAATACACAGTATCAAAGAAATGTTTGAAGCCGGTTATACTTTTTTATCGTTACCTACTTAAAATATGTATATTTAAATGTTTGTTTCTATCGTTTCTGATAATAAAATATCCTATTTTGCTTGGGAAGAAGTGTTTTTACTTAATTCTCCTCAAAATAATTAATATTGTTGGTTCCCGAAGTGGTGGGAAGGTAAAGGGTGGAAAACACTACATGTAACTACACAATATAATCTGAACGATAAAATTCATGATACAAAGCGTGAGTCTCTCGGTCGGACGTTACTCCTCGAGCGCGGTGCGAGCCTACCGTAGATGGCATCGCGCGTAGGCGCGGGCCCATCACCGCTGGTTGTGCCGCTCGGCGGAGGAGCATCGGCTGTGCCCCAACATCTCCCTCCTTGAAGACGTTACCACTACGCTTACGATTGGGCCTTAGGATCCAGGACCAATCTACGAGGTGGTGCTTTGGTGCGGACAGGTCTCATTGGAGTCGCCTCCGGAGGCACCGGTGGGTCCTGGCGCGGAGGAACGGGTTGACCCATAGGGTTCTGGCTCGGTTCTCCCTGGTGTCCCTGTTCTGGCATGGTTGGAGATGTGTTGGCAGTTTGGTCAAAGAATAACCAATCGTCCGTCTCCTCCGTTCCTGGGTCTGGAGGGCTGCTTCCTCCCTTTCAAACGTGGATCAAATGGCGTTCAACAAGTCTGCCATCGTCCAGTAGAATTCTGCAGCGGGAACCGGAGATGATTTCTGCAATGCAGCCCTGAGCGCGTTTGTCCTTGGCGAGGAGCACCACCACGCGATCCGCCACAACCAAATTACGCCGTCTGGCCCCGTGGTGGTTCTGCAACTGTGCTTGGACTTTGCTCTGCTTACATCCCGCGCCCTCGGGGAGAGTTGAGTGGTCGAATGAAGGCCTCGGGAACAACCTGCTGAAGGGTGAATTGATCTTTCAGCGAAAGAAGAGTTCGGCCGGGGACTTTCCGCCTGGAGCCGAGTCGCACGGGGTATAGCGATAGCTATACAAGAAATCATGCAGCTGCTTCTTCCAATTGGTAGGATCCTTCTTCATGGCTCTCTTGATAGAATCGACCATTCTCTCCGCCTGGCCATTGGATTGTGGATGATTGATCGCGGACAACAGATGAGTGACCTGGAACTCACTGCAGAGGTTAGAAAAGGACTCCGCGGTGAACTAGGTACCGTGATCGCTAACCAGGATCTCAGGGGGGGGGGCAAATCTACAAAAGAACTCGCGGCACAAGTCTATTGTGCGTTGAGCTGAGATTGACGACGTGACTGCAGCATCCAAGAACTTGGAATAGGCGTCGACAAATACTAAGATGTAGTTCCCGTCGACATGTCCCGCGTAGTCAATGTGCAAGCGCTCTAGAGGTTTCATCGGAGTCGGCCAAGGGTTGAGAGGAATCTTGACCGGCAACTTCCATGTCAAGGCGCACGCGTCGCACTGACGTACAAGATGCTCGACGTCGTCTGACATTTTGGGCCAATATACGTATTCGCGAGCCAATTGCTTCATTCTTCAGATGGCTGGGTGTCCCCTGTGAAGTGCAGTAAGAATTTTGGACTGTATCACCTTCGGGATTATGACTCTGTCTCCCAACAGCAAGGTTCCGTCGACGACGCTTAGCTCGTCGCGTCGCTTGGCGTAGTGCTGAGTAACATCGGAGTCCTGGTCCTTCCCCCAGTTATCCCGGATGCCCTCGATGACCGCCATGAGGTCTGGATCTTCCTTGGTGGGCGTCTTCAAGAGCTGTCGCAAATCCTTTCCGAAGGCATCAATGGAAAGATTCCTAATTTGGTGCACCTCCTGTTCCACCGTTCGGACGCTGGCGACCTGCAGTTCCTCCAAGTTGTCCTCACCAAACTTCTGGATTAAGCGTGACAAGGCGTCAGCTTGGCCAAAGTCTTCAGTGCGGATGTGTTCGATGTTGAAATCGTAGCCGAGCAGTCTGATAGCCCAACGCTTGAGCCTAGCAGCCGTCGTTGGTTTAAGGCCTTTGGTATTTTCTGTTTGTAGTAGGGCGACCAATGGCTTGTGGTCGGTTTGCAGGGTGAACCTCCTGCCTCACACAAGCTTATGGAAGCGCTCAACCGCAGTAACCAGAGCCAAGGCCCCTTTTTCGAGCTGCGAGTAGTTACGCTGGGCATCATTGAGGCTCTGAGACATATGGTACACCGCGCGTTCATGACCATTTGAGTCTCGCTGTAAGAGCACTCCTCCGATCCCGGTTGAAGAAGCATCCGCAACCACGATAAGACTCTTGGAGGGATCGTAGTGCTCGAGCAATAAAGGACTAAGCATAATCTCCTTGATGCTCTTTAGTGCCAAGTCATGTTCATCATTCCAGGACCAAGCACGATTTTTCCTGGTAAGATCCTCCAGAGGGTGCTTTATCTGGTGAAGATGAGGGATGAACTTACCATAATGGTTCACCATGCCCAGTAAACTTTGGACCTGAGTGACACACGTGGACTTTGGCAACGCTGCGATTGCGCGGGTGGCTTCAGGGTCCGCCGAAATTCCTTTGGCGTTTATTATTACGCCTAAATACTTTATCCCCTCAGGGCGAAATTGCATTTTTCAGGTCTGAGTCTCCATCCTTTTTCTTCGAGGCGTTCTAACGTATTTTGTAAACGTTGGTCGTGCTCCTGTCGAGTAGCGCCTGAAACTACGACATCGTCAATATAAGCGTGTACGCCGTTCAATCCCGACAGCGAATGGTCTATCGCCTGCTGGAAGATGGCCGGGGCAGTCTTGTTTCCGAAGGGTAGCCGCTTGTGTCTAAAGAGCCCTTTGGTTGTAGTAATTATAGTGATGTCGGGATCTTCTTCGGCCACCTCTATCTGCAGGAAAGCATCACTAAGGTCGAGAGTGCTAAAATAACAATTTCCGTTAAGTTTCGTGATTATGCCCTCGACGCTAGGGAGGGGGTGACGATTGTCAATCAACGCGGCATTGACTCCCGTGGAGTAGTCCACGCAGATGCGAATGCCCCCGTCCGGCTTCCGCACGATGACGATGGGTGTGCTGCAACTCGATGATGGAACACGCTCGATGATGTCCAAGGATTCGAGGCGTTGCAGTTCTCCCTCCAGGAGCGCCTCCATGACATAAGGGATCGGTCGGCACTGCCTCTGCACCGGACGAGCGTTCTCGCTTTGCGCCAGCCTTGCCTGAAAATCTACACACTTGCCCAAGTCGCGCGCGAAAAGTTTAGGGAAACCTTTGAGAAAGTTCTCACGCGACTCGGAAACTGATGTGAGATGCGTGGGGGTAACGTTCGATGCACTGTGTTGTACACTCAGTGTTGTGAGTGATTCGCGACACTGAGAGAGTGGCACGGGCCAGAGGTTAAGTTTGTCTATCGCGTTTAAACCGAACAAATTCACTCCGTCGCGCGAAACGATGTTAACGTCTATTTCACCTTCGCGGCCGAAGGCCTGAATTGTGGCACGGAATTTACCGATTGTTCCCAGCTCGGAACCGCCAGCGTGCTACACGGTGTCGCTGGTGGTGAGTTTTGGGCGTCCCAGTCCTTTTTGCCGACCGTAGTCACATCTGAGCCCGAATCGTACTGTAGACGCACCGATTTCCCCAATATAGATGTCGTCACGTAGATCAGGCATCTCTTATCGATCGACGTTATCGACTGGATGGCGAGGTTCGCGTTCTTGGCGGCGTCTTTACTAGTACTTTTTGGCGCCTCTTTACTGACGCTTTCGCCCGAGCGACACACCTTCGCGATGTGGCCCTTCTTCGAGCATTTGTTGCACGTTGCGTCACGAAATTTGCAATTTGTGCGTAAATGCGGACCACCGCAGCCATAACACTTGGCACTTACATGCGTTTGATTGGGATTTTTTGTTGACGAGGTAGGCTTCTTCTTTTATATATCGCCCTGCTCTGTTGCCCTCCGTTGGTTGGAACGAACGGCGTTAAATACTGTAGGCGTAGAGCTGACCGGATTCTCAAGCGTCTTCATGTTCGAAGAGACGTTGAGATGAGCCTCCAGTTCCGTTGCGATGGTCTTTAAGGTGGCGTCTTTGTCCTTCTCGACGACTTCTCCCCGCTCTCCCCTACGTTCGCGAAACGTATAGAGGATATCATAAATCAGGCATGGAATTTAAGTGAACGCAGCGGCCGATTTTCGGAGGCAACGCCTCCTTTCTCCCGCCGCGCGTCTTGGCCCCCGCGGCGGCCTAGGAGCTTGGAGCGCCTCAGGCCCGTGCCATATGAACCGCGCGTCAAGACGCGCGGCGGGAGAAAGAAGGCGTTGCCTCTGAAAATCGGCCGCTGCGTTCACTTAAATTCCATGCCTGTCATAAATGCTGTTATTATAGGGCACACTGTTTTTACGAAGCTACATTTAGTTTACCTGAAGGTGCTATAAATTATGGGAATGGTTCATTACTCAGTTATAACGACTGTATTGCGATCTGCATTCCTTGCAGAAAAAAGTTTTCACCTCATCAGACGTTATTACGATGTAGAGAAGACACTCGTGCTTTCTCAGTAACTTTAGAGTTTTATTGTGAATAGACTTTTGGTACAAGAATGAAAACCGTGCTTAAGGTTACGCGTTAACAAGTGCTTGAATCGAAGGTTCGTACTGGAGTCTCTCTGGTCGGTCGAGCTCCAGAGGTTTTATACCCCTTGAGGGCACGACGCTTTCCTCGGTTTTTGGCGGGAAAGTCTGGCGGGAAAATCAGGCGGGTAGATTTGGCGGGAAGATTTGGCGGGAAGATCCTCTTGGGAGATCTACCGCTAAGATCTATTGCGAAGGTCCGGAGAAATCTAGCGCTAGGATCTATCGGTAAAGGTGTATCGAGTGGACCTAACGAGAAGTTATGCGATTGTCCTTTGTCGCGGGTTTGGGATGATCCTTGTCTTTTGGCGCCAGCCTGGCGCATAGCGTAACACCTCCCCGCTTAGACTGAAGTTCGTCCTCGAACTTCGAAGTACTGGTGATCCTCAATTCAAGTCGTATGATGGGGCACGCTTCGGTCGTCTTGCGTTTCCTTTTTCCTCATATGTGATTTGAGGGATGATTGTCGTTGTAGCTGTTGTGTAGATACGGGGACGTACCTGTGATTCGGCCGAGAAGACAACATATCGCAATACAAGTACTTCTCGCAATAACGCTTCGCACTGGGATATTACATTACGATTGCCCGAGTCATTGTGTGTGTTATCAAGAGACACGGTAGTGTCTCGCGCCAAGTATATATATATATATATATATATATATATATGCGCAGCGCGAGCACTGCCGTGTCTCTATTACGCCACGACTCGCTATTCTGAACCCTGAGATTTCCGAATCTCAATAACGGCTGATCCGATTCGATTTTGAATGGTCTTAATGGATAGCCTGGGTATGATTTACATAAGAAAAGTGTCTTCGTTTTGTTCCTACGTGTCTTATGAGCTGAGATATTTCGTTGTAAAGTGGCAATTTACCGATTTTCATGTTCGTAAAATTAAGATCTTCATCGTCATCGTCCTACACTTCTAGGCAAGAGGGGGTGAGGAAATGTCTCTCAGGCACGTCGTTCATTGGATGTGGGTTCGGCCAATCGTGAAACCAAATATTTTGTGTTGTGACAGCTAGACAGAGATATACTATAACCAACCAAGTGCTAAATGTCAAATGGAGTAAGTTGTACGAAATTTTGAGATGTCACGAGTTTTTACACCAAATAGGAGACTGAATTATTGTCTTAATTAACAAGGTAAGTCGTCAAAATTTTTTAAATCGATTTCGTATGTAGAGTCACAGACTTGGAAGTTGTCTGGAGAAGGTTCGACAGAGAAGCATCTTCTTTCGCACAAGTTTCTACAAATTAATATATTGTTTTTATACCAGCAAACAATTTTTACACAGGCTCGAATAAAAATGAAGGGGACGTCCAGGCTTGGATAGAAATGAAGGGGACGCACAAGCTTGGATAGAAATGAAGGAGATGCACAGGCTTGGAGGTTGTCCAGAGAAGGTTAGACAGACAGAAAAACATCTTGTTTCTCACAAGTTTCTGGAAAGTTGTCAAATAAGGTAAATCGACAAAATTTGTCAAAGTAGCGTAGCATTAAGAATTAAGAAAATTATAGCGTACTGCTTGCAACGTTGAGCAAGTCACATTAGTGAAGAAAGTACGCTGAAAACGCATCTCCTTTGATACTTTTCAATCTCTTTTGGAAAGGTATTCCTAATACTATATTAAAATCCACAGTAGTTCCTACGCTATTCATTAATTTTACTAGTTTCCCATTAACAATATTTCATTTCAAAAATATAAACATACTAAATTAATTTTATTCCAATACCAATACATTGTACGTTAAAAATATTGAATCTCTTCGTTCATTTTTGCTGAATTACCATTAGCATTTAAATTTCCTGCAACAAGACATTCTGCCATACGCTCTCACCTCCTTCGGACACATTTTGTAGTCTGTACACTTAAAATAGCAAAGGGCCAATCTATTTTTATATGTTCTACGTTAAGTCATAACTAAAATGTGGAATTTTGTATATTTACAGATAATCGAAGCAGAAGCGATAGAGAAAGTAACCCTGCTGCAAATGAGAAAAATAAGCACATTTTCATGTATAATTTTATTCTAGAGTTTTAAGAAATATGTATATACAATTAATATTGAGCTTTATTATGAATGTGGAAAACTGTATAATTCAGACAACAAAAATAAATCGGTCATAGTATTATATTAATTAAACGATTTTATTCAGCTTCGATTCTATGTTTGCTTCTTGTATGTTTGATTCATATCTAAAAACTCAACTTTAAACCAATTCGACCAATCCAATTGTCTTGTAGCTTTGCAAGCGTGCGGAGTTTGGATAACGATATAATATATTGTTGAAAAAATAACCCCGAGGGGGTGAAAAAGTTATCCAGTCATCAATAAACACTACAAAATGTGTGAAATCCCCACAAAATTACCTTTTTTAAAAAAGGTACAAAAAAGAGCGCCAAGTATATAATTCCATCATAAAGAATTCCATTTAAAAACATTGTCGTAAATTAATATAAATTTCTTAATATGCTATATTTAACTTTACAAAAGTAATGAGATACAACAATTGCGCCAATTATCACAATGGCTATTTATACAAAGAAAAAAATGTACTCAATAATATTAAGCCGACATATTTTTATACAAAACAATATTTTAATACGAATAAATATTTTATTCAAAATACTTGGCGCTGCTCTCTGAATTGGTGTTGCTAAACTGAATAAATATGCATAAATTGCATTAAAATCTTTTTCTTTCTTTCTTGTCTCTGTGGTGTCTTGTTTTGTTTTATTTATTATCCAAGACAATTAACATTTTTTCGGAGAGCAGCGCCAAGTATTTTGAATAAAATATTTATTCGTATTAAAATATTGTTTTGTATAAAAATATGTCGGCTTAATATTATTGAGTACATTTTTTTCTTTGTATAAATAGCCATTGTGATAATTGGCGCAATTGTTGTATCTCATTACTTTTGTAATACCAATTTACATAGCAATATGACTTAAATAAGCAGAACGCCAGCTCGTGTATTTTAAATTTATATAGTACGTACATCAATACGCAGCCAGACAATACCGTTAGACTGAATTTTATCGTGACCCATCGTGACTCTGACGTAGATACGACTCGAACTTGATTTTCCATCGATTCTGCTTCTAAGCGAAAGTTATCTATGCTCCTCATTTTCTCATGTAAAGTATCGGAATGAAATGAAATCTCCTTGATGTCAGGAATAAAAGTAATCGCGAGATTATCTGGTAACGTATGATTCGTTTGCGGGGAACCTAGGTCCAGCGACGCGCGAGAGGTTCTTTCATCGTATGCGCCACTTATTGTTAGTATTGCTACTGTTGACGTCATCGTACAGCCGGACTTGAGTTCTAATACAAAAAAACCCCGTTTTAGAGATGGTGTCGTGGAACCCGTTTTTACAAGACACCTGCCTATAATCGTTGAAGAGTACGATCCCTATCCAAACATTACTCTCCTCTAACTGATGCCAAATTGAGCGTGAACTGTTGGCTAAAGCCATTGGGCATTATTTTGACGGATTGTTATGTAAATTTTTCGTTTCTATTCGAGTGCAGGGGTCCTGCAAATGCATCAAGTAGCGCGGAGCGTACCGTTTACAAATTCGCTTATCCTCTAGTTTCTTGCATGAGTCAAGTTCGCGATTAGAGGTAGGCATGTAAGGATGCGTAGTATAATGCATCGCGGCATCTGTAATTGACGATTGAATATATTTTAATCCTAGTATGACGTCCCACTATTTTTAGCGCGTTTCTATTCCAAATTCCTTTCGTAAACCTCAAAATCACTCCATCAAACTCTATCAAACTCAACTCCTACCCCATCTCCGCAATGGCCGATCACCTTGATGTTATACCTTAGCGGTCACCAACACGAGATGATTGATACAAACTCCACCTCGCTGATGTATCTTAGAGATCCCCATCACGAGATAATCGTTACAAAACCCTCTTCGCCTATTCGTCCTACAAGGCACGAATCATTCCCTTTAAAACGAATTCAAACAAGTCCCTCGTTAACAAATCCCTCTTAAATCGAGACCACGTCTCAATCCCCTCTTTACGACTCATGAAGTCCAAGCCATTCTAACCCCTTTCCTATAAAATACCCAAGATCCAATCGATGAGTTGAGTATCTCCTTTCGCAGTCATAAGAACCCCAGAAACCTAATTGCGACGCATATTTGGCGTACGTGACATAAATATGTCTATTAATAGCCATACCGTTTACAAAAACCCCAAAAGTCCTACTGCGTCTTATTCCGAAATGTGTCAAGGTCTTTACCGCGCGTACCCCCGCAATACTCCTTTAAGAATACATAAATACGAGGTCCTGAGAGGCCTCGTCCTCTTTCATCGCTACTCTTTTAACAACTGTTAATCATCGGTGTTAAAGATTCAATATTATTCGAAAATATTATCAGTCAATCCTATTCAAACATTCATAATATTCAAAAGTGTTAAATTCAGTGTTCAACGACAACCACTGTAAGCAATTATTATTATTATATGTTATTATTCATCTCCACACTACTAAAGCCTATTACTGGTTATAAACAGTTACTCACAAAATTGAGCGTACACTTATGTTGGTAGTGAAAATTGGCGGGAGAATGAATAAAAACGAACATATTTGAGTGTAACAAACGCAATATATATTTATATATTTTGTGTAGCGAATGATTAATACATTTTTTTCAAAAAAACAGTAAGCATTTGTTTATATTTAATTGAAAACATAAAAATACAGGTATTTTACTGACACAAAATTGAGCGTACATATAGATATTTAAGGATTATAATATATGAATAAATAGATATTAATATTTTGTTGCATAACCTTTCGCTTCAATAACAGCCTGTAATCGCCGTGGCATCGATTCAATAAGTTTTTGAATGTAGGAAGGCGAAATATTGTCCCATTCTTCGCGTAATTTTAGTTTTAACTCGTCTTTATTTCTGCAATTGTAATTTAACAATTTAGATTTCAGTTCTCCCCAGACATGTTCGATCGGGTTAAGATCGGGTGACTGGGGAGGAGTTTTTAATAATTTTGGCACATTATATAATAACCATTCTTGCACCAAATACGATGCGTGCTTCGGATCATTGTCCTGTTGAAAGTGGTATACACGCGGCATTTTTAACTTTTGTGCTGATTGTTTTAAATTTTCTTTTAGAATATTTAAATATTTCATTTTGTCCATTATACCTTCAATGAATTCTAAATTTCCGGTACCATTTGTGCCTATACACCCCCATACCATAACCGAGCCTCCTCCGTGTTTTACTGTTGGACATGTGTTACGTACATGATGTTCTGTATTGGGCTTCCTCCACACAATTTGCTTTCTCCCATCACGTCCAAATAAATTTATTTTGGTTTCATCGGAAAATATGACACTTTTCCAAAAATTGTCATCAGAATTTATATAGGCTTTAGCGAACTGTAAACGCTTTTCTCTATTGGCTTTCGAGATATAAGGTTTCTTCCTGGCCACTCTACCGTGATACCCTTCTATACGTAAAATTCTTCGAACTGTTTCTACCGATATATTTTTTTTAATACGGGTTGAAACCTCCGTTGTTAAATTTTTTATATTAATTCCTGGATTTATTTTAATTTGTCTGCAAATAAATCTATTATCGATGTCCGATAATATCTTCTTCCTTCCTCGTCCAGGTTTATTACGAATTGTTCCTTCGTACTTATAATTATTAACAATTTTCTGAATTGTGGAATGGGTTTTACTCACAATTTTACCCACTTCACGCAAAGATTTCCCTTGGCAATATAATTTTATAATTAATTGACGAGTAGAAATGTCTGTTTCTTTCCTCCTGCTAGCCATTTCGCTAATACTGAATAAACAGATAACAAGTAGTCATTTGTTTTTAGTTTCTTAGCAACCGCATATCAATCTATACCATCATTCAACCTATGCAGACCGCGTAATTTGCAAAATTAGTTATGTGTATGCTCAATTTTGTGTCAGTAAAATGCCTGTATTTTTACGTTTTCAGTTAAATATACACAAATACTTTATGTTTTTTAAAAACAAAAGTCATTAATCGGTCGCTAAACTATACGAATAAATATATATTGAGTTTTTACACTCAAATTTGTACGTTTTTATTCATTCTCCCGCCAATTTTCACTACCAACATAAGTGTACGCTCAATTTTGTGAGTAACTGTATATATTTGTATTATTAACGTCTATTATCTACGTATACATAATCTCGTTAATACTTTCTATATTATATTATATTTGCATTACCTTATTAACGACGCTTATTGCGTTCATTGTTTATTACATTCATTTATTATTTTGTTAATATTCTCTATATATATATTTTCTATTATACCTCTTACTACATTATATTCCAAAGCTTATTGCAACCAAACATTATTTTGTATTATTATTGTTTATGCTTACTTTGTTTATATATATTTGCCTTATAATCGCTTATTACTTATACTATTTTCTTGTATTAACGCTTATTGCATTTCATATTATAAATTTTACTAAAGCTTATTGCGCTTATTTACATTTACCAGTACCTTTGTATAATTTCAAATGGTTATATCTATGAACTTCATATTCATACTTTTATATTGTGCTTTATAAATGTATGTGCTAACCAAAAGTCCCACGCATTGTTATAAACGCCCTAACAAGGTTAATAAACCGCTTTGTTTTCTATCACGTTTCGAATTATTGTGTGTATCCTCGAGTCATAAAGATTCTTAACGAAACCAAGTTGCCGCAACAGCTGATTCCCGAGAGCGCGCCCAGTGTTTACGAACATACTACTGCATGAGCCGTGCAATCCACGAAAAACTAAGCGTGGTTTCTTTTACATGAATGCAGCGTTAAATCCTATTACGCAAACCAAAACAAATACGAACCACCATAACGGGTGTTCTCCAAGTGTACATTTGCCTTCCCTGGTCGATTAGAGTGACGGATTTAATATTCGCGCCTGATCGCCTCCAGAAATTCTAAGTGTGACGGATTCAACATTCGCGCCTAAATTCCTCTCAAAACCCTCAGTGTGACGGATTTAATATTCGCGCCTGAGTCCCTCAAAACCCTCAGCGTGACGGATTTAATATTCGCGCCTGGTCTTCCCTCAAAACCCTCAGTGTGACGGATTGAATATTCGCGCCTGGTCTTCCCTCAAAACCCTCAGTGTGACGGATTTAATATTCGCGCCTGGTCTTCCCTCAAAACCCTCAGTGTGACGGATTTAATATTCGCGCCTGAATCCCTCAAAACCCTCAGCGTGACGGATTTAATATTCGCGCCTAAATCCCTCAAAACCTCAGAGTGCTGGATTCTAGATTCGCGCCTGTCTTTTTCCTTCCCATCGCCGACGTTCCCAAAGACCTCACCCGGGACGTGACACTAGTTGCGGTTGATCAATCGCGGGTACTAAATGATGGGCTGAGAAATCTTGTTTCACGGTTTCTAATTTACATCGGAAAGTTTCTAGACTAAACAATTTTTCTTTATCATCATCCATGCTTTTACTATAAGAGTTCCCTATCAAATAGCGATACTTTGCAAAACACTTATACGGTTTTCCGGTGGAACTGAATTTTCTGAGCTAACTACGATTTCCGTCGTTCGATTTACCCTGAGGTATTCCTGGATGCTCGCATGCATCCGGTCCAAACTTCCGTTGGAGTGTGGAGTCAGGTTGTCTTGGGTCGTAAGGATGTAAGAATGGTCTTATTCGGTGGTTTCGAGTGGTCCCACGTTGTCCAAGGCTATCTTCTGATTAAACTCGGTCGCAGTGTCCGTGATTTGCATAGGTGCCCTTTCCCTCTGTCTATGGATCTTCTTTCTTTGACACTCTGCACAGCTCACTATGTAGTCGTGCACTTCCTGGTGTATTCCGGGCCAGTAGTAACGTTTGCTGAGAAGTTTCAGGGTCTTGGTTATTCCCTGGTGTCCAAACTCTAAAGATTCATGTAATCGTTGTAAAATCTGTCGTCGTTCTTCCCCGTTTTCGGGTTGCTTCAGTAGCTTCGCTCCTAATTCCACGGTAATTGCGGGGTCGTTGAAGGTTTCCCTCAAGATCGTCTTCAGTTCTTTTTTATCCCCTGCATACAAGTTCTCGAACATGTTTTGGCACATACTTGGCAGCGCCAAGTATTTTGAATAAAATATTTATTCGTATTAAAATATGTATTTGTATAAAAATATATCTGCTTAATACTATTTAATACATTTTTTTCTTTGAATAAACAGCCATTGTGATAATTGGTGCAATTTATGTATATCGTTAGTTTTGTAAAGTTATTAATTTACGACAATATTTTTAAATGGGATTTTTTTGGATGGGTATTAATTTACGACAATGTATTTAAATGGGATCCTTTTTGATGGGATTATATACTTGGCGCTCTTCTCTGTACCTTTTTTTAAAAAAGGTAATTTTGTGGGTGAAGATATACGATAGAGTTTAATTAATAATTAGTTGTATTTTAAAGTAATGATGCCGATATTAATTATACTTGCAATGTTTAAGTATTAATATTGTAATTTAGTTTAAAAATTTCTTTAATTTTAGGAAAGAATACCCTTGCGACATAATTTTTTTAAAGAAAGAAATATATGATCTAAAGTCAGAGAATAATGTGTTGAATTTAGAAAATGAACAATTGAAAAATGATTTGAAGAGATTAAATGAAAGTCTACGTTTAGAAGAAAGAACGATTAAAAAAAATTATGAAAAAATTTAAAAATTTTTAAGCTCTGTTTTTTCTAGCAGTCAAATACAAAAACTTTTATACCCGGAACGAAAAGTGACTAAATGGAGCAACGAAGACATTGCATCTGCGATAGCATTAGGGAGTGTGTCACGTCCTGGGTGGTGAGGTTCAGGGAAGTGACCTTGTTTGGGTGGATATCAAAGATTTAGGCACGAACTCTATTTCGCTGCGCTGAGGGGTAGTGAAGGCCTAGGCACGAAACCCAGTTTCGCGACGCTGAGGGGTAGCGAAGCCCTTGGAACGAAACCCTGTTTCGCTTGCTCTACGGGTAGCTGGGATTAGGCACGAAACCCTGTTTCGCGACACTGAGGGGTAGCGCAGCCTAGGCACGAAACCCAGTTTCGCGACGCTGAGGGGTAGCGAAGCCTTTGGAACGAAACCCTGTTTCGCTTGCTCTAAGGGTAGCAGGGATTAGGCACGAAACCCTGTTTCGCGACACTGAGGGGTAGCGCAGCCTAGGCACGAAACCCAGTTTCGCGACGCTGAGGGGTAGCGAAGCCTTTGGAACGAAACCCTGTTTCGCTTGCTCTAAGGGTAGCAGGGATTAGGCACGAAACCCTGTTTCGCGACGCTGAGGGGTAGCGAAGCCCTTGGAACGAAACCCTGTTTCGCTTGCTCTACGGGTAGCTGGAATTAGGCACGAAACCCTGTTTCGCGACGCTGAGGGGTAGCGAAGCCCTTGGAACGAAACCCTGTTCGCTTGCTCTAAGGGGTAGCAGGGATTAGCACGAAACCCTATTTCGCAACTTTAATCGACCAGGGAAGGTAGGGAAGTAACCGCTCACCCTAGGGACACCCGTTAGCGTATTCGTGGTTTCTTCTTAGGCTTTGGTAATAGGCTTAACTACTGCATGGCAAAAGAAACACCCGTATGGTAGTTCTTCTAGATAAACGTAGTAACGGTCATGCGGGACTCTGAGTGAAAGAAAATAGTAAACACTGGTAAGAAATCCCGAGGTTCGCGAAGGAAGAGCGGCTGTTGCATGGCCGGTTAGGATTCCTGGTATTCGGTGGCCAATTGCGAGAATTCAGACGTTTAAGTAAATAGAACCGTTATTTATTGGCGGTGCGTGAATAAGCAATGCACTATTGGTGCAACAGCAGTAACAATAATGCGCGGACATCAAGCATGAGCACAAAACATTTATATAATAGTGGTTACAAATATAAGCATAAGATGAGTTAGTATTAATGGTAACAAGTTAATAATAAGCAATAGAGATAAGCAATAATATAATTAGGCGGTAATATAAGCAATAGACACAAAATAAAGCGTTAACGTAGCAATTAAATGATATATGTTAATAACAAGAAAAATAAAGTAAAGCTAAGAGCGTAAGTAAATGAGGATGATATAAAGCGATAGGATTACAAAATAATAAGCGCTTACAGTGATGGCGAAGGTTTTGATCCTCTGAGGGGCGTTGCACAGAAGCTAGACTTAGTAAGAGATTTTAAATAATAAATGATGTTCCGAACTACTTGTACTAATTGGACTGGACTGTTTTCGCGGTCCAGCGGCGCTGGTATTTATACAAAGCGTTGGAATGTTGGTATGTGGGGGGGGAATTTGTGGTATGCGTGATGATTCATCCTTAAAATATGTGTTATGTAATCGGCGCGTGTTGATGACTCATGCGTATGGTATGTGTCGTTATGGCGTATTTCGGGGGTCTTTCGGGGCTTTGAAAAGGGAATACTCCACCTGTTGGATGGTTTGGAGGATTTTGATTGGGGAGGTTTGAGATGTGGAGATTTGGATAGGTTTGTTGTAGAGAGGGGTCTCGAGTTAAATGATTTTTGGGCGAGGGACTTGTCTAAGGTTTGAATGTGGGAAGAGTTCGCGCCTCGAAGGCCGAAGAGGGGTAGGGGATTTCAAATTTGATCATCTGAAGATGGGGACCGCTAAGGTACATCGTCCAGACAACCCGGTGGTTGGGAAAGGGTTGAGAATTGAAGTTTCATAGGTAGTTGTGTGGTTGTGCGAGAATTTATATGGAAGGTGTTGGTTAGGACCGCGCGAAAATAGTGGGACGTCACACCTCCCCCCCTATATGAAGAAATGCGTGCATTTCTTAACATTGAGGAGTGGGGTGGACTTGAATGAACATTCTCTCCGTCTGTGCGTTTGTGACATCAGCGCAGGAGAAAAGTAATGAAATGAAATAAAACATGGACGTTGTATGCAAAACTAAAAGAACTTTCCTTGAACTAAAATGAAAATAAAAAACATTACTGCTCGTAGAAAAGAAAAGAAATGAATCTGGAAGGTGGTTGGCAAAACAAACAAAAGAAATCTTTGAACTAGTGATAAAAGAAAATAAATTACTGAAATTGCGTGAAAATAACAAAACAAAGAAAATATTTTGGTTAATAACTAACTTAAATAAGAATAGTGTAAGGGAACTATATACAGGGATATGTACAAGGAAGGGAGTATAGGGACTATTTATAAGGAGGATGTGGAGGGAAGGTCAGGGAATGGATTGTTTTCTTCCAGGAGGAAGGTGAGGTCATACCCGCTTTTACGCAGGGCATCTAACCATCTTAGGAACTCGGGCGTCAGTTCCTCGTGGTCCGGCACCCTGGTGGCTGACCCCGTGTCCAAGATTTCCACCACTCCTGGGTGGGGTGGGATGGTGGAACGGACTGGGGTTTCAGGAGGATGGATTGGGGATCGGTATGGGGGAGGAGGTGGTAGAAGGGGGAGTACTCCTTCTTCTACCCATTCGTATGGGGGAGGGCTGTATAGGGGCCGCGGCGTCGTGGCCTCCTGGAAGGCCTCCAGGTCCAGCGGTGGAGGGGAGTCTTGGACAACGGTGACCTGGTCCGCCGGTGTTGGTGGGGGGGAGTCTTGGACAACGGTGACCTGGTCCGCCGGTGTTGCCTCCCTGATTGTCACGGAGGAGACGACTCTCGGGAGCAGGGGTGAGAGGCTCCTTCCAGCCTTTATAGCCTCCCGTCGCTGCCATCGCATGTATGCGAGCTTTCGGGACCGTCCTCCGCCTCGATGCTTCCTCCTGGGACGACCCCTTCGCTTCGTCGGGGAGGGCATGTCGTGGAGTGTCGTCGATAAGCTCGTAATAATGTGATGTGTGATAGTGATGGTGATAGTGATGGTGATCTAGGAGTAGAATTTATTAAAACCTTTTCTCGTTGTTGTAATACGGTCAACCGGGACTCTCGCGCACGCGACCAAGGCGAGCTTTGTTCGCGTGGATGACTTTCGTCTTGCCTTTCCAAGATATTTTTAAATTCTGAGAAGGGATTACTTCCAGTATCTGGTGTGGGCCAGAGTACTGGTCCCCAAATTTCCCTTTCCGTGGTTCTATTAGGACGAAAACTAAGTCCCCGGGTTTGAAGGTGTCCTCGTTTATGTGTCAATCTAAGTTTTGACTGGTCTAACCTTTTTGCTGCGGCGGTTTGCAATTCTTGTACCCTCGTACTTAATTTCGCGCGATAGTGATTGTAGGTTTCATTTTCGAAATCTTCAGCTACCGGAGTTCGGCTGGGTATCCGAGCTATTTTCCCGAATACAAAATCATATGGTGTATAACCAGTGCCCTCGTGAACACTGGTATTATAAGAAAACGTGGCCAAATCTGTCCAGTCGTCCCAGTCAGTGTATCTACCGATAAACCTTTTTAAATATTCGGTTAAAACGATTTGCAATCTCTCTAAAGAGCCGTTAGTATGCGGGTGAAAGGCTATGGTTCGGAATTGTTGCCCTTTACATTTCCGCGCAACTGCTTTCTTGAAATTACCAGTGAAATGGGCTGCTTGGTCGGTGAGAATGGCTCTAGGAGCTCTGAACTGACAAATCAATCTTTTGATGAGCGCATCTGGTATCTTAATAGATGTGAAAAGGCTAAGGAGCACGCACACAAGGTATTTTGTCAATAAAACTTGCATGGTTAATATGAAAGTGTTGCCTGCTCTACTTGTAGGCAGTCGTTCCCGTATGTTTTCTGGGGAAGACTGAAGGGGAATTTCTACAGATGATATTTTCCGGCGCATCTTTCTGTGTAGTTGAATTCTTCTGGATTTTCTTCCCTGGCGAGCGCTGGATGTGGGCGTTGCAGAGTCAATTGGGTTGCTGCCACTTGTTGGCGCATGGATCGGTGATTTTGAGAACCGAGGCCTCTTGGGACAGCTTGGTCTACATTTGGGCCAGTCCTCCAAGTTGTCGTCACATTTGTCGTGTAGTCGTTTGGAGCATGCCTCCACTGCGGGGGAAGTATGGGATAAGGTGTCTGTAGTGAGGTGGAATCCCAGGTCAAAACTCTGGCATTGCACGATGAGTTCCTTCTGCAATACTGATTTGTTGTGGTCGAAACCAGTTTGCTGGGATGGTCCCCAGTCCAATGCCGTGTCCTTCTTTAATAGTTGGGTTGACGGTGGTGCCGTTTTGGAAAATTCCGGGATAAATCTTCTGTGATATCCGGTCAGACCAAGGGATTCTTTAATTTGTTTTGGTATGCGAGGTACAGCGTCAGCGAACTTATCGCTTTTCCCATGAATCGGGTGGTCTTTGGAGATTGACTTAAGTAAATTTTCTGCCCTTGAAGGAGCTTCCGCAGAAATTTGTAATACTACCAGTTCCGGTGTAGCCGCAAGAGACTTTTGGGAGTTTAGGGGAAGGATTGATTTGGCATATAGCGCAGGGGGTAAGAGTGAGTGCACCGTCGCGGATGCCTCGAGATGGTGGATCGACGGATCCAGGGCTAAGAGGGACTTGTTTTTTATGAGGGGGTGGATGGGAGTGATGCCTACAGGCGTTGTAGTCTCTTTGGGTCGTTTTGGTTTGGATTCTGGAGTTAGTCTGTCGTATTCCTCTACTTCGATGGTGGGCATGATGCTTGGATTGTCAATCTCGCTAGAGTTTATAACTTGCGGGTAGTCCTTTAGGTCCGGATTAGCTGTATGTATGGAAAAAGAGGATTTTGACCTCGCCCGTAGCACGACCGGGTTTAGTTGCACTGGAGCGACTCTTATGATACCGCTAGTGCTTTGGGGTGCACTTCTGCTTGGCTCGCTCCACAGTTTGCATCCATCGGCGCTCGGAGGAGTATTTCCCGACTCCGTTTCCCACAAGGCTCTACGATCTTCCCTGATAGTGAAGATGCGTTTTCTGCATTCCGTGGTCACATGTCCGGGCTTCTTACAGTACCCGCAGCTTCGCAGCTCCGTAGGCCTGGAAGGTGGAGGTCGAGATTTGTCCCAGTAGGTGACCTGTGCTTTGGGTACTTGGGACTCATATTCCGTGGCACAGTTTAGAGGGTTCCTCTCGGAAGGTTGAGCTGTCGGGCCTTGGTTGCTCCAACATGCCCGTGCGTCATGACCAGTCTTGTTGCACAGTTGGCAGGTCACCTTAGGAGTTTTTGGTTCTGAAAATCTGAGTCTGTCCCTGTCCATCTTTTTGTCTACGAGGACGGCCAAATCAAATGCTTCGTCTAACGTTTCGAAGTGTTGTTGCTGCAATCTCATTCTTAAGTAGGGTGGGAGGCCGTCTATGAATGAATCTAATGTCAGACGTTCGAGGTCTTGAGGACGATTTCGTGCGAAATCGCGATAATACTCTCTGTCCTCTTCAAGGATGGCGAATCGGAGATCCTTGACGCGAGAAATATACTCGAGTATGTGTTCGTTGGTCCCTTTAATGATGTTGGCGAGCTCTCCGCGGTAATGATCCGATGTTTTAGCGGGGGAAAAGGTACGTTTAAGTTGTTTAATGAGGTCATTTACGGAATCAAAGACCCTATCCTCAACGGCCAAGTAAGCATGATCTTGCAGTTTGTTTCGCAACAACCTCGCCAGCTGCGGCTCAGCATGCGAGGGAACCAGAGCCTTGGCCCTATTGCAGGCTCTAGCGAACTGTAAGACTGTTATATTATGCCCGTTAAATTTGGGGACTGTTTCTATGGCGTCCTTTAGCTTAATCTGGGGCGACGGATCTTGTTCCGGAACATAGTTATAGGTTGGTACTGGTTTCCTATCAAAACGAGAGGAACCGGGTGTTGCAAAATTATTGGTCGTTTGCGTGGGTACAACAAATCTCTCTATCATCTCGCGGATGGATTGTATTTGATCGGAGAGACCTTCTAACGAGGGGTTTTTGGGGGCGGTGGCTAAGCTTGGGAGCGTTTTAGCTCTTGGGTTTGCGACATATTGCCCGTGCAAGCTCTCGATTTCTGCTTGTTTTGTTCGTAACATTTCAACCCGTTCTAGTAACTCGGTGGTTGCGATGTCTACGTTATTAGTGGAAGGGCCCGCGTCTTGGTCCATTACGCAAGAGTCGTCGGTTTCACCGTACACAGACATGGTTAACGTGTTGTTAGTTGTTGCGTGGGGTGGTTTTTAGGAGTTTTCCTGCGTTGGCGTCCGGCAGCCGCTATTCAAGATCTACTTCCTGAGCACTCGATGCAGTTTCTTATGGGGCGTTCTTGAATTACTGAGTTTCTGCACCGAGGGCAATAGACAGGGGCTCTATACGTATAATAATAATGGGTCCAGTATACTTCTACCGTATCTGCGGGTGCTAGGCCAGAGCACTTTAGGCAAATTTCGCTGCCGTCCGTGGTTGTCGCTATGCCTCCAGAAATGCATGTCAGCGCATTCAAATATGCTGTAATACTTTGCAGTCTGCGGCTCCGAAAAGATAGTACGCCCCGACAGGGGGGTGCAATGCACATGTTAAATATCAGGCTATTGTGGGTACTGTATTTTAGAAACTCTATTTTATCAACAGTAAGCGGATCCCACCGCTGTCACCAAAATTATGTCACGTCCTGGGTGGTGAGGTTCAGGGAAGTGACCTTGTTTGGGTGGATATCAAAGATTTAGGCACGAACTCTATTTCGCTGCGCTGAGGGGTAGTGAAGGCCTAGGCACGAAACCCAGTTTCGCGACGCTGAGGGGTAGCGAAGCCCTTGGAACGAAACCCTGTTTCGCTTGCTCTACGGGTAGCTGGGATTAGGCACGAAACCCTGTTTCGCGACACTGAGGGGTAGCGCAGCCTAGGCACGAAACCCAGTTTCGCGACGCTGAGGGGTAGCGAAGCCTTTGGAACGAAACCCTGTTTCGCTTGCTCTAAGGGTAGCAGGGATTAGGCACGAAACCCTGTTTCGCGACACTGAGGGGTAGCGCAGCCTAGGCACGAAACCCAGTTTCGCGACGCTGAGGGGTAGCGAAGCCTTTGGAACGAAACCCTGTTTCGCTTGCTCTAAGGGTAGCAGGGATTAGGCACGAAACCCTGTTTCGCGACGCTGAGGGGTAGCGAAGCCCTTGGAACGAAACCCTGTTTCGCTTGCTCTACGGGTAGCTGGAATTAGGCACGAAACCCTGTTTCGCGACGCTGAGGGGTAGCGAAGCCCTTGGAACGAAACCCTGTTCGCTTGCTCTAAGGGGTAGCAGGGATTAGCACGAAACCCTATTTCGCAACTTTAATCGACCAGGGAAGGTAGGGAAGTAACCGCTCACCCTAGGGACACCCGTTAGCGTATTCGTGGTTTCTTCTTAGGCTTTGGTAATAGGCTTAACTACTGCATGGCAAAAGAAACACCCGTATGGTAGTTCTTCTAGATAAACGTAGTAACGGTCATGCGGGACTCTGAGTGAAAGAAAATAGTAAACACTGGTAAGAAATCCCGAGGTTCGCGAAGGAAGAGCGGCTGTTGCATGGCCGGTTAGGATTCCTGGTATTCGGTGGCCAATTGCGAGAATTCAGACGTTTAAGTAAATAGAACCGTTATTTATTGGCGGTGCGTGAATAAGCAATGCACTATTGGTGCAACAGCAGTAACAATAATGCGCGGACATCAAGCATGAGCACAAAACATTTATATAATAGTGGTTACAAATATAAGCATAAGATGAGTTAGTATTAATGGTAACAAGTTAATAATAAGCAATAGAGATAAGCAATAATATAATTAGGCGGTAATATAAGCAATAGACACAAAATAAAGCGTTAACGTAGCAATTAAATGATATATGTTAATAACAAGAAAAATAAAGTAAAGCTAAGAGCGTAAGTAAATGAGGATGATATAAAGCGATAGGATTACAAAATAATAAGCGCTTACAGTGATGGCGAAGGTTTTGATCCTCTGAGGGGCGTTGCACAGAAGCTAGACTTAGTAAGAGATTTTAAATAATAAATGATGTTCCGAACTACTTGTACTAATTGGACTGGACTGTTTTCGCGGTCCAGCGGCGCTGGTATTTATACAAAGCGTTGGAATGTTGGTATGTGGGGGGGAATTTGTGGTATGCGTGATGATTCATCCTTAAAATATGTGTTATGTAATCGGCGCGTGTTGATGACTCATGCGTATGGTATGTGTCGTTATGGCGTATTTCGGGGGTCTTTCGGGGCTTTGAAAAGGGAATACTCCACCTGTTGGATGGTTTGGAGGATTTTGATTGGGGAGGTTTGAGATGTGGAGATTTGGATAGGTTTGTTGTAGAGAGGGGTCTCGAGTTAAATGATTTTTGGGCGAGGGACTTGTCTAAGGTTTGAATGTGGGAAGAGTTCGCGCCTCGAAGGCCGAAGAGGGGTAGGGGATTTCAAATTTGATCATCTGAAGATGGGGACCGCTAAGGTACATCGTCCAGACAACCCGGTGGTTGGGAAAGGGTTGAGAATTGAAGTTTCATAGGTAGTTGTGTGGTTGTGCGAGAATTTATATGGAAGGTGTTGGTTAGGACCGCGCGAAAATAGTGGGACGTCACAAGTGTATCACCAAAAGGTTACAGATATTTGAGAAACAAAATATGTCATTACCCGCACTATCCACTCTTAAGGCTCGTATAGACTGGGCGATAATCGCCGCCAACTTTGTCGCCAGCGACTCCAGCGGGTCGCCTGGCGACTCCCTGGTATGCATCGGCTAGTCGCCAGCGACTTTTACCGAGCGGCTGGTATCCAGCGACTTGTGTCCGGCCACTCGGCAACTTGTGTCCCCCATTTTATGACCCAGACCCTTCGGCGACCATTCCAAACTCTATTTAGTAGCCATGGATCCGTCAAAAGCTATGGGTGTGGCGCCGCGTTCATTGTAATAGTATCGACCAAAAGAAAAAGAACAAGTCGTTGGCGGATAAAGGCGTTTTTGAGAAATGGAGAACATTACGGTGATGATTTAATGCTTCGCCTGTTATTCGAAACAAACATTTCTTGAAAGTCTTGATTGGTCTTGATAGTCTTGACATTTCGAGGTTCGGGAACACGAGCTTCGGATTATTATCTAAATTAATTATTAATTAATTAATTATTTAAATTATCGGAATGACATAAGAGTCCATACATCGAAGCGTATGGGCTGACGCGTTAATGAATTTTCACTTCTTTCACCTCCCATATCTCACAAACTAATTGTTACCTCAACTTGAAAATTTGTTGTGATTGATGTCTCATCATAAGCTATCATTTGGCACAAAATTCAGTTCCAAACTAAAAAAGGCTAAAAAAGGCCTCATTTTTGGGTCACTCTTTATTCGATACATCGATATATTTCATTCGATGCATCAGAAGAGGCTGATCAAACCAATGACCCAGGCTGCTGGTTGATCATGTCGTGATTTTTCTCGACTTTGGGAAAAAATTACTCATTTGATCTTCCTTGCCTATGGTCAATACAATGTTTAATATTGTAGCAAAAATAATATGGAAAGAAAAATTCAGAATCAAATCTATTTATTATCATTACTATAACAGTATTTTATTTAAATGTCCCAGTTTTGTAGGCGTAGTAAAAGTAATAGTTTCTTGAATCGTTTACCGTCCAATCCATTTCTTTGCTGGAGGTTAAACGTTTGAGCAAAGTATTACTTTTACTATGCCTACAGAAGGAACCCTGGGACATTTAAATAAAATACTATTACTGTAATAAATGGGTATGATTCTGAATTGTTCTTTTCGGTTTTTTATTTTATTTCACTACTTATGGCCTGTTAATTAATTCAAAACGCAGAAGTATTCGATGTTAAAGAAAACATCGTTGCGTAGTTGCGATGCATTATATCGAGAAAAAAGTTAGTGAGATTGTACAGATTAAGAACTATGCAGGGCGTGTTGAAGAAAAAGTAAAAGAAGAAATTGATAATTAACTGTAAAGTATTGAAGTACATCGTATAGTAAATTTGTAACGTATACATCTACTATATGATGTATATACACACACATGCATATTTATATATATTTAAATATATATATTTATTTTTAACACATATACAGGGTGTCCCAGAATTGAGGGACATCCCGGAACATGCAATATCCTGTTGCAAAAAGACATCGAAAAGTCCTTAACCGTTTTGGGATCCGAGGTTTCGTTTTCGAGATAATTAGAAAAAACCCCGACCAATCAGAGCGCGGGCCTTCTGCTGGAGCTGCCGCGCTAGCGTGGCCGCGCGGCGGGCCTCGCTGCGACTACGAACAAGCAAGGCGGCATGCATCGAAGGAAATTGCGTAGAATGTTAAATGAAAAAGAAGTAACAAAAAAATCAAACCATTTGCCATTTAAAGTGAATAATGAATAAAGGATATGGATGAAATTGATGAAAATTATGTGTAACGTAAAAAGACGAATACAAAGTTGTTTTTTTATAAGAATGGAAAATAATAATTATTTGGAGTGAGAGGATAAGGAACACGTAATTTCCTTTTTTTAATAACGTACAAACGAAAAGGTAATGCAACAGGGAACGAACGAAAAGTGATCGTAGTTCATAATTGTGATAAAAATCCTTAGTTCAATAACGGCCAACACTGTTGTTGATAATGAATGAGTTTGTTTAAAAACTGCGAAGAAAAATTTACGTACGGAAATTTTGAGAATTATCGCCGGAAATAAGCCGTAGCCTGCGTTAAATTTAAAAAACAATAGTTGCCAATAATGTAACTAAAACTCACCCTTTCGGAAATTCACCTGCAGCTTGACAACCTGTGTCATTAGGTCACTGAACCGATCCTGGTCATCGATAGACGCGCCGAGTGCACAGCTGATCTCAGGTACAGGACACCATCCAAAGTTAAGGGTCGCAAGGTCAAGTGCGTCCGAGTTAATGTCCCGAATATTCACTTCACTGCACGTCTACTAACACTGATCACTTAATTTATTTTTCATGGAACGCGTTGTTCCTACGTTATAAAAATTGGTGGAAATGAATTTTTACTCGGCGTTCGGAGCCGTGGGTATTCCCGCGCCAGTTCTCACCCTGCAGCACTTGCGTCCCCGTTGTTCAAGGGGTACACCCAGAACATCGCGTAATACTCTTGACCAGAGAACATTTCTGCGACGTGATTGCTTGCTGACTGACAAGATTTTTTCCAAGCGACTTCTTCTACCCCCAAATAGTATCTCTCGTTCCATTATGAGTTGACCCCCGCCAGGTTAAGAGGCTTCAGGTAAAAAGAAGCCAGCACAATTTCGAAACACACGTGCTTCGCAGAGGTGCAACGAACGGACTATCGTGGACTTTTACAAAAGTCCGCGCTCCCTTCTTTTACTGCCAATGTACCCATTGCTTCGAGGTAGGCAGCAGACACCACGTGTTTCGATTCGAAAGGGTCCGAAGAGAAGAGAAACAGACAATCTTCGAGTTGCTATAAAGAAAAAAATCCTGTTTCCTGTTTCCCTTTTCCGATGCCCACAGTTCACGTCTGCTACGAGGCGGAACCAATTAAGCTATAAATTACCCAAAACTGTAGGAAACCGTTGTCTACCGTCGACTAGCGGGACAATACGGTCATAAACCGCGACCCTACCGAAATGCTTTGGCCGATCAGCCTGATTAATTTTTGGGAACTAGCAATTAAAAAGTATTATTCAACATCAATACGGCTCGCGAAGAGACACAGGAAGAAAGAGAGCATGTAGTTCGCTGACTGCGCGTGGTCCCGCCTGCTTGGTCCTACCTTCAAATTAAAGACGGATCCCTTATCTCTCGAGTATAAGGACGCGTTCGAATTTCAAAACAAAAGCACGCGTCGACGTATTCCGTGCGAGAGACGGTGGGCTTGAAGTCCGATTGGCCCTAGTCGAACCAATCGGGCCTGCTTATCTCTCGAGTATAAGGACGCACTCGAATTTCAAAACAAAAGGACGCGTCGACGTATTCCGTGCGAGAGACATTGGGCTTGAAGTCCGATTGGCCCTAGTCGAACCAATCTGCCTTGCATCCCTCCCAAACGGCGACTGTCCTCAAGAGGCTCTCTTCACAGAAATATCTCCTCCCCAAGGCCCACCTTCTCTCGCACGGAAATCGTCGACGCATGCTTTTGTTTTGAAATTCGAGCGCGTGTTTAGACACGAGAGACAAGCAGGCCCGATTGGTTAGTTTAGAACCAATCGAACTTCAGGCCCACATTCTCTCTCACGGAATACGTCAACGTGTATTGTCCCTGAATTGAGGGACAATCCGGGACATGCATTATCCTGATGCCAGAAGACATCGAAAAGTCCTTTACCGTTTCACTTCGAGATCGCGATTGTAAAAATCCGAAAAAGTACTACCACATTCTCTGATATGTTTTCTGGAAATTAAGCTTATTTCTAGAGTAATGCAGCTGATATTAACGTTGCAGTAAGCTGTGAAAGACAATGGTGCGTCCCTTCTCAGGTAAAACAACCGCGCGTGATTACAGTCAGCTGACCGTACCCATATCACCCCATATTTCTTCAGTGAGGTCAAAAAACAGGTCGACAAAAGAATTGCAGGAGAATTTTACTAACCCACTCTAGGCCAATGACACTGTTTTTATAATAATCAGATTTGTAAGTTCCAGCTTCTCCTTATCTTGATTATTTGTTGAAAAATTGTCATTGCTCAATGGAAACCACGAGAAGGTGGTGGGCTTTTTCCATCAGTCGTTAACGTAGTCTAAAGAAGGTCGCGGTTTATGACCGTATTGTTCCCTGAGTTGACGGTCGAGAACAGTGAGCCCCGGTCACCATGTTGTCCCACCCGTTAATGAAGCAATATACCGATTTACCCCTTAGTAAAGCAAATGAGTTTTACGAACAAAACGAAGGGCGGAGAGGATAGAAACGAAAGGCACTGTCAATAGCACCCCCGTAGTACGTTTCCGGACTTAGCCTCATAATAAATTTTATAACGAAATTATCATAACCTTTTCGCCTAACCGACACCGTTCCTTCGCCTGTTCATCCCTTCCACAACCAATCTCTTTAGGTTTTCCAAATATTGAAATGACCAATAATGTACCTACCTTCGAGGACGTTGTGGGGGCACGAGTGCTAGTACCTGATATCGGACAGTCAGAACTGTTTCTGGAGCGAAAGCGAACGGATTTTAACAGAGCTATCATCATACATTTGGCAGACAATGTATACCAACGAAGAGTACTACGATATGTTCGTGGCGTACTGGAGCTGTGACACCAACATCGTGGCTGCTGTACGCGCATACAATGAGAAGTATCCCAATCGGCGTCCCATCACCAGGAAAATAATGACGGGGTTAATATGGAACGTAAGAACGACTGGTCAATTTCGTTCTGATAACAGTACGAGGGGAAGAACAAGAAGCAACGAGTCCGTGGAAATTGAGGAAGCAGTGATCGATTTCGTGGAAGAAAATCCAACTGTGAGTGTGCGTGACATTGAAAGAAGATCAGGAATACCAAAATCGACTGGTTCATCGAATTTTACAAGAAGAAGGATTGTATCCATACCACCTGCGTCGGGTACAAGCACTACTGCCTCGCGACATGCCAGTTTGATTGGCTTTTTGTCAATGGCTCTTGAACGAGTATGAACAAAATCCAGACACCTTAAAAAGGATTCTATGGACAGACGAAAGTACGTTCACGCGAAAGGTATTTTTAACACAAGAAATTCACATGTGTGGAGTTATGATAATCCACATGCAACCACCATCACAAATTTTCAAACTCAGTGGACCCTCAACGATTGGGCTGGGATAATTGGTGATCATATTTTGGGCCCTTTCTTTCTACCAGCAAGATTAACAGGTGAAGCATATTTAAATTTTTTGCAGAACGAACTGCCGATTCTTTTGCAAGATGTTGCATTGAATGTGCGGCGGAACATGTGGTACCAGCAAGATGGAGCTGGACCACACTTTGCGAATATTGTGAAGGACTTTTTAGATAATTCCTACGCGGGTCGTTGGATAGGCCGTGGAGGTTCAATACCTTGGCCACCACGATCTCCAGATCTTACTCCCTTGGACTTCTTCCTCTGGGGGTATATAAAACAAAAGGTCTACTCCACTGAAATTGATACCGTAGAAACGTTAAGACAACGGATAATCGCGGCATTTGAAGCTATTAAAGAACAAGGGGTGTGCGAGAATGTTCGCAATTCAGAAGGCTTCAAAAGTGCGTAGAGACAGAGGGCGACCTGTTTGAACATTTATTGTGAGTAGTGTAGTGCAACAGAGTGTACATTAATAATGCCAGTGAGTGAGTAGTGTAGTGCAACAGAGTGTACATTAATAATGCCAGTGAGTGAGTAGTGTAGTGCAACAGAGTGTACATTAATAATGCCAGTGAGTGAATAGTGTAGTGTAACAGCGTGTACATTAATAATGCCAGTGAGTCAGTAGTGTAGTGCAACAGAGTGTACATTAATAATGCCAGCGAGTGGGTGAGTGCTTGTTTTTAGTGAAGTGAATAACGTACACTAAGATAATTCCACGGCAAATCGATCCCTGCTTCCTCTCCATGACTCGAATTTTATTGAAATTGGGACACGATGTAAGTACTTAGGACTGCCTTCTTACTTCTAACCGTTAACCCCGTCATTTGACACTTACCCATGCCATCATCCCGACCCATCCTTATCCTCTCCTGATGGAAAAAGCCCACCACCTTCTCGTGGTTTCCATTGAGCAATGACATTTTTTCAACAAATAATTAAGATAAGGAGAAGCTGGAACTTACAAATCTGATTATTATAAAAACAGTGTCATTGGCCAAGAGTGGGTTAGTAAAATTCTCCTGCAATTCTTTTGTCGACCTGTTTTTTGACCTCACTGAAGAAATATGGGGTGATATGGGTACGGTCAGCTGACTGTAATCACGCGCGGTTGTTTTACCTGAGACGGGGTGCACCATTGTCTTTCACAGCTTACTGCAACGTTAATATCAGCTGCATTACTCTAGAAATAAGCTTAATTTCCAGAAAACATATCAGAGAATGTGGTAGTACTTTTTCGGATTTTTACAATCGCGATCTCGAAGTGAAACGGTAAAGGACTTTTCGATGTCTTCTGGCATCAGAATAATGCATGTCCCGGATTGTCCCTCAATTCAGGGACAATACGCGTTGACGTATTCCGTGAGAGAGAATGTGGGCCTGAAGTTCGATTGGTTCTAAACTAACCAATCGGGCCTGCTTGTCTCTCGTGTCTAAACACGCGCTCGAATTTCAAAACAAAAGCATGCGTCGACGTATTCCGTGCGAGAGAAGGTGGGCCTTGGGGAGGAGATATTTCTGTGAAGAGAGCCTCTTGAGGACAGTCGCCGTTTGGGAGGGATGCAAGGCAGATTGGTTCGACTAGGGCCAATCGGACTTCAAGCCCAATGTCTCTCGCACGGAATACGTCGACGCGTCCTTTTGTTTTGAAATTCGAGTGCGTCGTTATACTCGAGAGATAAGCAGGCCCGATTGGTTCGACTAGGGCCAATCGGACTTCAAGCCCACCGTCTCTCGCACGGAATACGTCGACGCGTGCTTTTGTTTTGAAATTCGAGCGCGTCCTTATACACGAGAGATAAGGGATCCGTCTTTAATTTGAAGGTAGGACCAAGCAGGCGGGACCACGCGCAGTCAGCGAACTACATGCACTCTTTCTTCCTGTGTCTCTTCGCGAGCCGTATTGATGTTGAATAATACTTTTTAATTGCTAGTTCCCAAAAATTAATCAGGCTGATCGGCCAAAGCATTTCGGTAGGGTCGCGGTTTATGACCGTATTGTCCCGCTAGTCGACGGTAGATAACGGTTTCCTACAGTTTTGGGTAATTTATAGCTTAATTGGTTCCGCCTCGTAGCAGACGTGAACTGTGGGCATCGGAAAAGGGAAACAGGAAACAGGATTTTTTTCTTTATAGCAACTCGAAGATTGTCTGTTTCTCTTCTCTTCGGACCCTTTCGAATCGAAACACGTGGTGTCTGCTGCCTACCTCGAAGCAATGGGTACATTGGCAGTAAAAGAAGGGAGCGCGGACTTTTGTAAAAGTCCACGATAGTCCGTTCGTTGCACCTCTGCGAAGCACGTGTGTTTCGAAATTGTGCTGGCTTCTTTTTACCTGAAGCCTCTTAACCTGGCGGGGGTCAACTCATAATGGAACGAGAGATACTATTTGGGGGTAGAAGAAGTCGCTTGGAAAAAATCTTGTCAGTCAGCAAGCAATCACGTCGCAGAAATGTTCTCTGGTCAAGAGTATTACGCGATGTTCTGGGTGTACCCCTTGAACAACGGGGACGCAAGTGCTGCAGGGTGAGAACTGGCGCGGGAATACCCACGGCTCCGAACGCCGAGTAAAAATTCATTTCCACCAATTTTTATAACGTAGGAACAACGCGTTCCATGAAAAATAAATTAAGTGATCAGTGTTAGTAGACGTGCAGTGAAGTGAATATTCGGGACATTAACTCGGACGCACTTAACCTTGCGACCCTTAACTTTGGATGGTGTCGTGTACCTGAGATCAGCTGTGCACTCGGCGCGTCTATCGATGACCAGGATCGGTTCAGTGACCTAATGACACAGATTGTCAAGCTGCAGGTGAATTTCCGAAAGGGTGAGTTTTAGTTACATTATTGGCAATTATTGTTTTTTAAATTTAACGCAGGCTATGGCATTTTTCCGGCGATAATTCTCAAAATTTCCGTACGTAAATTTTTCTTCACAGTTTTTAAACAAAATCATTCATTATCAACAACAGTGTTGGCCGTTATTGAACTAAGGATTTTTATCACAATTACGAACTACGATCACTTTTCGTTCGTTCCCTGTTGCATTACCTTTTCGTTTGTACGTTATTAAAAAAAGGAAATTACGTGTTCCTTATCCTCTCACTCCAAATAATTATTATTTTCCATTCTTATAAAAAAACAACTTTGTATTCGTCTTTTTACGTTACACATAATTTTCATCAATTTCATCCATATCCTTTATTCATTATTCATTTTAAATGTCAAATAAACCATGGCAAAAGGTTCGATTTTTTTGTTACTTCTTTTTCATTTAACATTCTACGCAATTTCCTTCGTTGCATGCCGCCTTGCTTGTTCGTAGTCGCAGCGCGGCCCGCCGCGCGGCCACGCTAGCGTGGCAGCTCCAGCGGAAGGCTCGCGCTCTGATTGGTCGGGGTTTTTTCTAATTATCTCGAAAACGAAACCTCGGATCCCAAAACGGTTAAGGACTTTTCGATGTCTTTTTGCAACAGGATGTAACGAGTTAGTTACGGTGGGACGCGAACCTTCCCCCACCACACGCGCCTGGCGCGGCCCGCCACTACCGAGCGCGGCCGCGAGATGGCCGCGCGCCGGGCGGCGCTCTCGCTCGCGAAGTTGCCGCGCCGGCCCATATAGGCCAGCGCGACGGGCCCGTCAGGCAGAGTTTTACCACGAGCGTTACAGGCGAACGGTCCGAACTCTCCCAGCGATCTCTTGTAAACCAAGCTGCATTGCTGTGTAATTTTGGGTTCCCCCACCTCCACGGCTCCTAGAAGAACGCGAGTTCGCCGACTTCTAGACGCAGGTCGATATCCCTTGTCAATCTTAGGTTCAGACTTTGTCTGCACCGGAGGACATCCTACAGTCTCCGTTTCTCCCGCGGGTTATACCCACTGGGCGAGCGGACGCAAGACTTCCCGGTCAGGGCCATTGGTGGAGACCACAGCCAAGGCACCAGAACGACCACCCACCCTTCCTGTCATCGCCGAAACGCTCCGAGACCGCGAACGGGACCGCGACGCGCCGCCAGTACACCGTCGCGATAGTTTAAGCCGCGATAGTTTAAGCCGCACAGACCCTGTTAGCCAGCACAGACCTGGCCGGGCGACTTTGTATTACCATAGCCGTAAGAATAAACGCCCGTCAAGCAGTTCACTTCGCCTTATTCACTCGGTCACCCCGAATACCCGTCCTGCAGCTAACCTCTACGCAGCGAGGTTACAAGGATATTGCATGTTCCGGGATGTCCCTCAATTCTGGGACACCCTGTATAAATGTTTTGTGCTCATGCTTGATGTCTACGCATTATTGTAAACTGCTATTGCGCCAATAGTGCATTGCGTATTCACTCGCAGCCAATAAATAACGGTTCTGTTTACTTAAACGTTTGAATTCTCGCAATTGGCCACCGAATACCAGGAATCCCAACCGGCCTTGCAACGGCTGTTCTTCCTTCGCGAACCTCGGGATTTCTTATCAGTGTTTACAACTTTATTTCAGTCAGAGTCCCGCTTGACCGTTACTGCGTCTATTTTGAAGAACTACCATACGGGTGTTTCTTTCCCCATGCAGCAGTTAAGCCAATTATCAAGGCCTGACAACAAACCGCGAATACCCTAACGGGTGTCCCTAGGGTGAGCGAATACTTCCCAGCCTTCCCTGGTCGATTAAAGTTGCGAAATAGGGTTTCGTGCTTAACCCCTGCTACCCCTTAGAGCAAGCGAAACAGGGTTTCGTTCCTAAGGCTTTGCTATCCCTTAGCGCCGCGAAATACGGTTTCGTACCTAAGCCTTCGCTACCCTTCAGCGTCGCGAAACAGGGTTTCGTGCCCAATCCCTGCTACCCCTTAGAGCCAGCTAAGCAGGGTTTCGTTCCTAAGCCTTTCCTATCACTTAGCGTCGCGAAACAGGGTTTCGTGCCTAAATCTTCGCTACCCCTCAAAGCAGCGAAACAGGATTTCGTGTCCGACTTTCGATATCCTCCCAAACAAAGTCACTGCCCTAAACCTCGCCACCCAGGACGTGACAGATGATTAAATAGCTATAAAACAGGATAATCCATATTTTTTTCCATTAAATTTCAACTATTGTTGTATTGCGGAACTGTGCTCCGGGACAATCGAAGGAACTTTTGGATTCCATTGTAACGTGCCTTAAGCTGCACGACGAGCAATGTTTTTATAACATTTATTAGGAAATAATACGCGACGCATAGTAAGAAAGTAAGATAATTTATATACTTTTGTCTTTAATTACACATGGGGCAAATATATCAGGTGGAAATAGAGGAGAAGAAGGGAACTGTTAGATATAACTTATCCTTATTAGAATTTTTATTTTTAACATAATTATCGACTTTTCTCTTATTTGCTCAGCAAACAAGCGAGACAATGCAGGCGTTTAATACTTTGAAAACACTTGTGTGATGTGAATATATACCTACTTTTGTCTCCCATCAAAGTATTATCTCACGTCTATTGTTCTCTCGAGCATTAATAATGAGAATACATATATTAGTATTCTTCTCGGGTGACACATTATTTGCAAGGAAAATAAAGATGATCAATTTTAATAAAACATTTCACTGTCCGAACATGTTTTCTTCAGACCTCATAAAGTAAGATACATACACATATGCTATATATATATATATATATATATAAGATAGGTATTAACAGTTCTATAGGTGTGTCGTGACGGCAAAAGTAATAAATGCTTCGACTCGTTATTATTGTCAGTAGTATCGAAGGCATTTGTAGAGTTCTTCTAATAAACGTTAGAAGAACATTGCTCGTTGTGCAGCTTAAGGCACGTTACAATGGGATCCAAAAGTTCTTCGATTGTCGAGGAGCACAGTTCCGCGATACAACAAAGGTTGAAATTGTATAAAAACAATGGATTATGTTGTTTCATAATTATTTAAACCACCAATTAAGATTTCACGCGAACCAACGAATTTTAAAAAACATTATTAACATTTTTGTTTATAACTTTTTTCTAAATGTTTAAACAATTGTTTTAACTTTTACTATTTGATAGATCTAATTAAAAGAAGTAACTTTCGTCTTGAGATTTTTTTTCTATCTCTTACAATTCGCGAGTTATAACACAAAATCGGAAAACACACGAATTTTCAGGGGTTAATTTCAACCCCTTGGAGTGATTTTGGGCAGCAACAAAAAATTGCGTTGTAATCAGAAGGAAATCCTCTACATATCCACAAAGTTTCAGAATTTTTTGAATTTCCGGGTTCGGGACCTTCCCTTGTAAGTGCCCTATCTCATAACGGTCTTTATCCCCAAAGCGGTTCATATTCATGCATGATACGTGATGGTACATCAGCATAGAAATGTATTGACGGCAAAATTAATCAAACGAAATGGCCCAAAAACGCTAAAAATGTGTATATTCTGTTTTTGTAACTTCAAAAATGAAAATTAATCGCATTTTTTAAACGAATTTATTCAGCTTCGATTCCTCTGTTTGCTTCTTGTACCTTCGTCTGCTGCATATCTGAAAACTCAAATTTAAACCAACCCAATTTTCTTGATGTTAACAACTAACACTTAGCAGGTTATGAGTGAATGACAGCCAAATGACATTTATAAATTATGCTTTCGAGGCGACACCTACTGGCGTCAAGTAGAGGAGAACAACGTGACGTCACAACTCTTAATCCTAAAAGTATCATTTTCATAACTATTAATTCAGAATAATTCTTATATCTTTTAGACAAATAGCTTGATATATTAAGTAAAACGACATATGGGTTCGAAAAAAATGATTCGCTTAATCATGTAAAAACACCGGGACCTATATCATAAAATAAGATAATAAGGCTAAAATAGCTCCGACGATCTGTCAATTTCACTATCTTTCGTGTATAGAGACATGGTCGCTCAATGTGCCTATGGGTAGCGGGGAAGGGGGGAATTAGCTTCCAGACGCGACCGCGTCTGTTGATTACAACAGATCTAGGACCTTCAAATTCTGCACTATGGAAGGCATTCAATGTAGAAATTCCTAATAAACAAATCACTTCTTTTGTTCATCCTCAAAATCCGGATTTAAAAATTTTCGTTTTCACTGATCCACCGCATTTATTCAAGTTGGTTGGAAATAATTTTTTGGATTCTGGTTTCCATTATATGAATAAATTTATTACTAAACAAAGTGTTAAAGAATTGTTGATTTTAAATAAAAAGGATTTAAATATTCCGTACAAATTGACGCAAAAACATTTAGATGCCAGTGGTTCCGAACGCCGAAAGGTTTCGTTAGAGGCTCAAGTTTTTTCAAATAACACTGCCGAATCAATAAGGTGGTTTGGCATGAAAGGCTTCTTAAAGTTAGAGAACTGGAGCGACTGTGCAGAATTTTTTTAAAGCCACAAATGATTGGTTTGATTTATTTAACAGCAAAATTAAATATGGAAAAACAATTCAATCAAGCGCGTACGGCGTAGACTTGGTCAATCAAAATGAAATTTTAAGCAAAATGAATTCTTACATGTAAAACATACGAGTTGGCCAGCACAAAATTCTTCTCCCGTTCCAAAAAGGCATCTTAATAAACAATGCTTCCCTTAGAGATTTATTGCCATATCTTCAGCAACATTATGGTTACAACGATTTCACGGTAAAGTACATCTTCACCAACCGATTAAATCAAGATGTAATTGAAAACTTCTTCTCCTACGTAAGAGGAATGGGGGCAGCACATGATAAACCATCGGCTTTACAATTTAAGTACCGATTAAGGTAGTACATACTAGATCGACATAGCAGCAATTTGTTCATCGAAAAATGCAATATAGAAGAAGATTCGGATCTAACCTTCGTATCTGTTGAAGATGCGAATCAAAAGCAGGAGTTAGCAGTAATGAATGAAGTATTGGGAGGAATGTATGATGACAAAATGCTCGATTTTATGAATGTGGAAGATGAGAATGAGATTGGTATGTGTAAATCAAGTTTAAAATTATGTTAAATTAATTATTTATAAATGACAATAGCTTATTGCACATACTTTTACTTGTTAGATGACAATCTTGCTGGGCTGAATGAGACGGAAACCGTTCGTGAAATTATTAATGAGGAAGTGATTATATATCTAGCTGGCTACGGAGTTCATAGATTCCGTACAAAATATCCTTTTCTTGGTCAGCCAACACGAGAATTACCATCTAATATGGATGAAACTTCTTATACGTGCAGTATCTCCAGAGGTTTTTTGGTTTATCCTCGCGATTACTTAATTAAATCAGCGCAACTATTAGAAAAAAGTTTTCATAAATTTCACAAGGATTCATTGCCTGATGCCGAATTAATTTTTCAAAAAGTAACACATCTCTTAAAAGTAAAAATTAACAATCAATTTATTTTACCAAACGAAGTTTTGCTATGTCTTATTAGAACGCGAACACACATAAGAAAATAATAATGGAATTAAATAAAACTAGAAAAAATTCCAGTGATAAAATTTGAGCCATTAAAAGATCTGTGCAAGCACAAAAATTTTATTCTTAAATTAAAAACATTATTTTTATTTTTCTTTTATTTTCGTCCGCGCTACTTTAAAATTTAAAACGCGTTGACCCTACAGGAAGACCTGAAAAATCGGCGGATCTCCATATTCCCCGATCGATGATCTATATAAGTATGCTAAAATAGATGTATGTGTGCGTGACTGTAGAATGTTGGCGACGAAAAAAAGTCAACCGTGGTAAGCTATCCTACAGTCGAATCTCGATCGGCTGCAATCGTTTGAGCTGTGTGGACTTTATTTTCAACCATCAGATTTTTTTTTGTCTTGTCACGTCCCGGATGGAGTTAAAGGCAGGCGAGAATCTGTGATGCTACGCAGTGAGGGTGGTTGATGGAGATCAGACACGAATCCTAGATCCAGCACTCTGAGGATTTTGGAGAAAGTCAGGCTCGAATCTGGAATCCAGCACTCTGAGGATAGGTGCAGGTCAGGCGCGAATCTTAAATCCAGCACACTGAGGATAGGCGGAGGTCAGGCGCGAATCTTAAATCCAGCACACTGAGGATAGGCGGAGGTCAGGCGCGAATCTTAAATCCAGCACACTGAGGATAGGCGGAGGTCAGGCGCGAATCTTAAATCCAGCACACTGAGGATAGGCGGAGGTCAGGCGCGAATCTTAAATCCAGCACACTGAGGATAGGCGGAGATCAGGTGCGAATCTTAAATCCAGTACACTGAGGATAGGCGGAGATCAGGCGCGAATTTTAAATCCAGCACACTGAGGATAGGTGGAGATCAGGCGCGAATCTTAAATCCAACACTCTAATCGACCAAGTCAATCGTGTCGCTTGGCTTGACATAACGGTGACGCCGTTTCGTTTGCCATTTTGGCGTTGATTGGTTTAACGTCATCGCGCATGCGTTACGGAGCTTAGTCCAGACTCGGGAGGATATTTAACGTGGACACTGCCTCCGACGCGCACGCAAAAATCAGAATATCAGGCGCCCGAATGACAAAGCGAGACAAAGTATCAACGCGTCCTGTGTATCGTATCGTCCCTCGCTCGCTTTCAGTCTCTCTGACGCGCTCTCGCCCACACAGGACAGGAGTGAGCGAGAAGTGGTGGGTATAGCGAAAAGTTCTGTAGATAGACTAGGAAAGAAAAAGAGAAAAACCGACTCTCGATTTCTTGGTGGGAGAAGCGTTTCACTTTTCGTCTCGCCCGAGGAAACATGTTACTGCGGTTAAAGAAGATTCATTTTAGAAAAAAGGAGATCGCGCAGTAGCCTTGGGCAGCCACCATGTTTTCACTCCCTCTTGTCGGGCCCTCAGGCGGCACCCGGAGTCACACGGAAGCGTGCGTGATACCTAACAATTATTATAGAAGTTTTAAATTAGTCAAGTTGACACCACTTGTCCGCTTTTCAAATCCATGTTTTAAACAAATTTGAAACCAGCAAAATTATGTCATAACATAAAATTACATCACTACTAATTTTTATCCAAATTCCTGAAATGAAGTACTTACACAATGATTGCTAAGGTGTACAATGAATCTACACTGCATTCCGCTTTAGAGCGGACTCGTTTTGCGCAGGAATACACTGTTAATTGGTAGTAAACCGGCAGGGAAAGTGCTACGACCAATCGCGTGAGTCAGATCCGTGGAAACTGCACAGATCGGTCGCAAATCGGTAGGGGCGTTGGTTCGCTCTTATATGGAACGCAGCGTAGAACAGTAAGGGCCAGTTGGACTATTTGGGAGCACAGCCTCCATAATGTTTACCAGAGCCGCGCGGAAGGGGAGCTCAAAAGCCAATGATACCGTGGGCGTACAACAGATGGGGAAAAACTGTAGTACGCGTAGTTGTGCGTGCAGGCTCATATTCGTAGGGTAGGTTTGAATGACTGGAATTCTTGGAGGCTCCAATGTTCGCTGACACTGGGGCTCCCAATAGGGCCAGTTATGTGAACCTATGGGTACGAGTCTGCACCGCACAATTCTACTTACACTCTTACAGTTTACACTATCCGTTGTACGTCACGGAATCATTGGCTTCGAGCTCTCTTCAACGCGGCTCTGGAAAATATGTACAATGGATGCTCGTGTTTCCAAATGCTCCAACTGGCCCTGATTGCTCTAAAGAGTTTGTGTATAAATGAGCCATAGTATAGAAAGAAAACTCCCGAAGGGATTACTATAATGAAATTATATTATGCTTCAAATTACCGGGCGCGAGAATCTTGAGTACATCTCTGGCTTTTTTGCAAAGCTCAATTTTGTCCACAAGAAGATCTTCATCGATTGCTTGTAATCCTCCACTCTGTACGCCAATTAGTTGAGATAAAGCAATAGTTACATCAATAATATAAAAATGATTTGCGTGGAGAACATTTTTGTAACGATTCAAAAAATCTTTACATGCAGTAATATCGTTTTTCTTTATATTTGAGAGATCTATGCCAATTTTTTCAAGCATTTCTTCAACCTTGTCATAGCATAGTTTTAATCCACATGTTGTACATACGTAATCCCTCTGTTCTAGATCAAGAAACGTTTTTGGCAACATGAATCCAGAGCAATTTCTGAAAAAAGATTAATCCACATACAATTTTTCATTAAATGTAAAAAATTATTATCATATATTAACATCACATATCACATATTAATAATAAAATTTATTTTCTTTCTGATATTATACAGTATGTCCTGCAACTAGTAGCGTAAGTAAGAATTCGCAATCGAAAATATGATTGGATATTTTTCGGGTATGGGGGTATTATTCAATTGTATCTCGCATTGCCAGATCTTGCTTCCTATCTCTTCTCTCATGGTTGAATGTATATGTGTTGCTAATATTATTACTCCTTTTGCATCAGTGTTTCTGTTTGAGTTTTATTGATAAGTCATACATATACAGTAGGGTGGCTCTTATATTTTTGCGAATTTCGATCCCAAATTTTCAGGAAACATTCGAGACATATCAAACACTGAAAATAAGGAATTTTGTTTATCTTTTTGGCATATTTCGATATATCCCCCTCGCCCTTAACTGTTTGAATAATAGTCCTCGAAAAAAGCAATTTTTTTCGTTCGCCTTCATAAATAAAAAGTTTTCAAGAAGCCTTTAAACTTTCAAAATTTGAGGGAAAAAAGTTTTTCTCTCAGTTTTTCCGACCTTTTTCGAAAATCGTTTATCGTACGAGAAAAAGTACCTAAAGGCTCGTATAGACTGGGCGATAATCGCCGGCAACTTTGTTGCCGGAGTCGCTGGCGACTCGGTGGGATAACCGACTTGTCGCCAGCGACTTGTATCTGGCGACTTTTATCCGGCGGCTTGTGTCCGGCACTTGTGTCTGGCGACTCGTCCTTTAAAGGTTAAAGAGATGCGAATATACCTGGGAAAGTCGCCGGAACCTGTATCCGGCGACTTGCAACAATCGCTGTGAGATACAGCAACTCGACCCTTGCCTCAAGCGGCCTTCTAGAAATGACTGTTGGCCACATGTTCGCGAAAAACTGTATTCAAGTGGACGGTGAGCAACATCGCCCGAGTGTCTAGTGCCTGTATTCCTGTTTCCCGTTCCGAATGGGAAACATCGCCGACTCTGTGGCAACACACCACACACTATATATATTGAAGTACATCCTATAGTAAATGTATACGTTAAAAAATTAATACAGGAACGGAACACAATCAAGAGAGAAGTATAAAGATACAAAATGAAAAATGGAGAATAATAACAGTGCACAGCAGAGATATGAAGGAGACAAAAGAAGAGCTAGACCAGATTACAGAAGAAAAGGAGGTGAAGAAACTGATAATTGGAGGAGATTTCAATGCAAGAATTGGACAGGAAGGAGGCGATTGTAAAATAGAAGAAAAGCATGACTTAAGGAGATCAAATGACAAAGTTAAAAACACAGAGGGCAAGCTGTTATTAGAGGTGGTTGAGGAAAGAGGATGGAATATTCTGAATGGGAATATGGTGGGAGACAATAAAGGAGAGTATACATACTCGGGGCCGAGAGGCAGCACGGTAATTGACTATATAATAACAAATGTCGAGGCGAAAGAAGAGATCAAGAAATTCACAGTGGAAGAGAGAGTTGAGTCAGACCATATGCCTCTGATTGCAGAACTGTATGCGGGAAATAAAAGGGGAGATCGAGAAGGAAATCAGGAGGAGAGGTGGAGAGAGAGAAGAGTCTGGACAGAAGAAGGGATGAGAGAGTTCCAAACCGAATTAAACAAAATAAACTTTAATAGGACGGAGGTGAATGAAATGGTAGAAGAAATGATAGGAAAAATAAATAATGCAGTACGGAAAGAAAAAGTAAAAATTAAAAAATGGAAACTGGGCAGCTTTAAGTGGTGGAATTCCAATTGTACAAAAAAGAAAAGGGAAGCCATGAAAGCATTGAGGAACTGGAGAAGGGGTAAAGGAGACAAAGAAGACTACCAGAAGAAAAGAAGGGATACAAAAAAGTGTGCGATGAAAGGAGAAGGGAATTACAAGAAAATACAGAAAATGAGATAATGCAATTAAAGGGAGAAAATCAAATGTGGGAAAATATAAGTAAACAAAGAAAGAAAAGAATAGGAATCTCCAATAAAATAGATTTAAATGAATGGAAGCATCATTTCAAAACATTGCTAGAAGGCGACGACTGTAAGAAAGAAGTAGGAGAGTTGGAAGAAATAGACAACACGGAAGGAGAAGAGGAAGAGGAAATAACAAAAGCAGAAGTAAAAGAACAAATCAGGAAATTAAAAAGAAGAAAGCAGCAGGGGAAGACAAAATAGAAAATGAATCCTGGATTTACGGTAACGTGAAAATAGTAAAAAGGATCACAGAAATTTTCAATAAAGTGTGGAAGGAAGAAGGATTCCCGGAGAGGTGGAAAGAAGGGGTGATTGCACCAATATTCAAAAAAGAAGATAGAGAAAAGGTGAGCAACTACCGAGGGATAACGATCCTAAACACAGCGTACAAAATATATGCTATGGTCCTGGAAAAAAGACTAAAAGAGGAATTGGAAAAGAACCATATAATACCAGAAACACAAGCAGGATTCAGGAGCGGTAGGTCGACAATAGATAACATTTTTATTCTGAACTATGTAGCTAACAGAGAAATACAGAAAAAAGGGGGAAAGCTGTATACCTTTTTCGCAGACCTAAGCGCTGCATTTGACAAAGTAGATAGAGTAAAACTTCAAAACATCATGAAGAAAAAGGAAATAAGTAAATGCTTGAGGATGAGAATCGGAGAAATTTACAAAGAAACAAGAAATACTATAAAAGCAGAGGGAGAAATGTCATCAAAATTCTGGACAATAAAAGGGGAAAGACAGGGATGCCCACTGAGTCCAACGTTATTTACAATATATGTAGCGGATTTGGAGGAAACCATGAGGAAAAACCAAGCGGGAGGAGCTAGGGTAGGAAAAGAAAAATCTGGACTCTAGCATATGCGGACGATATAGCGTTACTAGCAAATGAACCAGAGGATCTTAAGGACATGATAAGAAGATTCGGAAAATATCTTGAAAGGAAAGGGTTGCAACTGAATGCAGAGAAGTCAAAGGTGCTGATTTTCCATAAAGGAAGAGGAAAGAAGAAGAGAGAAGAATGGGGCTGGCAGGGGCACAATCTGGAAGAAGTAAAGGAGTTCAAATACTTAGGGTATAATTTCCAGAAAAATGGGGCCAGAGAGATGCATATAAGGGAAGTTATAAAGAAAGCAAGAATAGCAATGGCGCAGATATGGGGAATAGGGCAAAGAATGTTGAAGAACAATTTTGAGAGAAGAATGAGAATATTTCGAAGCATAGTGAAAAGTATCTTGCTGTACGCGTCAAAAATCTGGGGATGGATGGAAGCAGAAAAGATAGAGAAAATACAGGAGAAATATATAAGGTGGACTTTAGGTTTGGACTTCAATACACCAGCGTATCTAATTTTGGAGGAAACAAAAACGGACAAAGTAAGGATAGAAGCGGGAAGAAGAGCAATAAAATATGAGGAGAAAGAGAAACGGCTGAATAAGAATAAAATAGTACAAGAGTGCTGGAGAAAAAGTCGAAATGGGAGGAAGTGAGATACGCATACTACAGACAAAAATGATGGATATGCAAGAAATGGAAATAGAAAGAAGGAGAAGAAGAGAGTTTGCTGAGGAACTAGCGCAAAGAGACAGGACAGAGCAGGTGCAATGGCAATACGAAAGAATACTAGGAGGCAGATACAACGCACATTACACAGAAATCAGAGATAACCAAAGAGCAAATTACCTAGACGGAAACTACAGAGGCAGAGACCAACGCATGATCGCAAGCTTCAGATGTGGGAATGAAGAACGGGGAAGCAAGTACTGAAAGGAAGAAAAAAAGACAGTTTGCAGACTATGTATTGGGCTAGAGAGACGCTGGGCCACATGTTATAAGACTGTAAGGATCTGAAAAGAGAAAATTCAACGATTAGAGGAATACTAAAGGGAGGAGCAGAAGGAGCGGAGTGGATGCGTATGGTTCTGGAAAAATGGAGAAGAAAAGAAGACCAAGAGGAAGGAAGAAGTCAAAACGAAAGCAGAACTTGCAGTTAACAGTCCCAGAAACACTTACACACTTAACACATGTAACTCCATTTTGAGGCCGAAATGCAAAAAATAAACCTGTTTACTACTACTACTACTACTACTACGAATAAATATTTTATTCAAAATACATGGCGCTGCTCTCCGAATTGGGGTTGCTAAACTGAATAAATATGTATAATTTGCATTAAAATCTATTTTTTTCTTTCTTGTTTCAGTGCTATCTGTTCTTCTTTTATTTATTAACCAAGACAATTAACACTTTTCTCAGAGAGCAGCGCCAAGTATTTTGAATAAAATATTTATTGGTATTAAAATATGTATTTGTATAAAATTTTTTTTTTTAAAAACGTTTTTTCTTTGAATAAATAGCCATTGTGATAATTGTCGCAATTTATGTATATCATTAGTTTTGTAAAGCTATTAATTTACGACAATGTTTTTAAATGGGATAATTTTTTATGGGTATTAATTTACGACAATGTTTTTAAATGGGATCCTTTTGATGGGATTATATACTTGGCGGTCTTTTCTGTACCTTTTTTAAAAAATGTAATTTTGTGGGGTAAGATTACACTTCAAGTAATGCATATCACAAAAAAAATAGAAGAATGTATACAATCACAAAAAAGGAAGAAAATATTTATTCGTATTAAAATATTTATTTGTATAAAAATATATCTGCTTAATATTGTTTAATACATTTTTTTCATTGTATAAATAACCATTGTTATAATTGGCGCAATTTTTGTATATTATTAATTTTGTAAAGCTATTAATTTACGACAATGTTTTTAAATGGGATTCTTTTATTCTAATGGGATACTTAAAATGTCCGCGATATGAGTAATAGAATGTACGAACACAGCATTTTAACTGTGTATATGTAGTTGTGTCATCTTAAGCGCAGTTAGAAAGCACCTTTATGTACTTGCAGCTCATTTTGATTTCACATATTTTTTTATATTGTACATTTTCTTCTATTTTTATTGTGATTGTATATTTTCTTCTATTTTTTCGTGAGTGTATATTTTCTTCTATTTTTGTTGTGATTTATTATTATTGTCTTCTATTTTTTGTGATTTATTATTATTATTATTATCATCTATTTTTCTGATTTGTATATTTTCTTCTATTTTTGTCTTGATTATTATTGTCTTCTATTTTTTGTGATTTATTATTATTATTATTATTACTATCATCTATTTTTTCTGATTTGTATATTTTCTTCTATTTTTGTTGTGATTTCTTCTTCTTATTATTATTATTATCATCTTTTTTTGATTTGTATATTTTCTTCCTTTTTTGTGATTGTATACTTTCTTCTATTTTTTTGTGATTTATTATTATTATTTTCTATTTTTTGTGATTTATTTGATTTCATGTACTTGGCGTAATTTTTTACTTTTTTGAAGTTTTTTTATGGGGATCTCACTTCTTTTTACAAAGATAATTTACATAGGCAATGACTTTAGATCATTTTTAATATTATATTTATTATTATCTTCAATTTTTTGTGATACAACTTAACGTAGAACTTATTATTATTTATAGAAATAGTGGCCTTTTGCTATAGTGAGTGTAGAGACTACATAATGTATCCGAAGCAGGTGAGAGTGTATGGCAGAAAGTCTTGTTGCAGGAAATTTAAATGCTAATGGTAATAATTCAGCGAAAATGAACGAACAGATCCAAAATTTTTAACGCACAATTTATTGGTGTTGGAATAAAACTAATTTTATATGTTTATTGGTCAATTGAAATAATGGGAATCTAAAAAATTAATGAATTAATAAATAGCGTGACAACTACTGTGGATTTTATTAAAGTATTACGAATGTCTTTCACAAAAGATTGAAAAGCATCAAGGGAGATGTGTTTTCAGCGTACTTTCTTCACTAATGTGACTTGCTTTACATTGCAAGCAGTCCACCATAATCTACTTTCTTAATAATTCTTAATACTATATCTTTAGACAAATTTTGTCGATTTACCTTATTTGACAAAGTTCCAGAAACTTGTGCGAAACAAGATACTCTGTCTATCTATCTATCTAATCTTCTCCGGACAACCTCCACGCCTGTGCATTCCCTTCATTTCTATCCATCCAAGCCTGTGCGTCCCCTTCAATTCTACTATCCAAGCCTGTGCGTCTCCTTCATTTTTATCCAAGTCCTGTGTTGGTCTTCTGGTGCTAATACGTACGCCGGTTTAATCCTATCGATTGAAATGTGTACAGCTTTTCCTTTAATCTTTGCCAAGAAGTATTTCTCTCTCCTTTCCTGTACTTCGAATGGTCCTTCGAAGGCCGGTTCGAGTGGTTTCTTTACTCTGTCCGTCCTTACAAAAACATGGGAACATGTTTTTAAATTTTTATTGACAAATACGTTTGTGCCCGGCCCGCGTTTCGCAACGCTTGGTTTGAGTCCTTCCATTTGTTTCTCCAATCTGTTAACAAAAGTTTCTGGTGTAATAATTATTTTTGGATTATCAAAAAATTCACCTGGGAGCTTGACAATTTTTCCATAAACCATTTGTGCTATCGAATGTTCGGAATCTTCTTTCAAGGCTGTCTTGTGTCCCAGAAGGATTGTCGGTATTGATTCGGTCCATCTGTTGGAATTGTGTGACCGAATGGCTGCTTTTAACGTCTGATGGAGTCTTTCTATTTTTCCATTATTTTGTGGGTGGTATGCTGTAGTATGCTGGAGTTTGATTCCGCATACATTTGTTAGTGTCCGGAACAGCTCTGACGTAAATTGTGCTCCCCGGTCTATGATTACCTGATACGGGACTCCAAATTGGGTGATCCAGTTCTCATAAAATGCCTTTGCGACACTTTCTGCTGTTATGTCTCGTAACGGTACTACTTCCATCCACCCTGTATAGCGGTCTATGCATGTCAAGCAATAGGTAAAGCCATCCGGTGGTGGGTATGGGCCGATCAGGTCGATGTCCACCATGCTGAATCGCTCGTCCGGTTACTGGTACATCCCTGGTGCCGATTTTGTGTGCCGTGTTACCTTGTTCTTTTGGCAACCTTTGCAAGCACGAGTCCATTCTGGCACTTCCTTTTTTTATGCCAGTCTAAACAAATCTGGATGTTACTTCCTGTGTTGTTGATTTGACTCCCGGCTGAGCCAGTCCGTGTATTTGTTGCAGGACGTCTTCTCTAAACCGTTTAGGTATGAACGGCCTAATATTTTTAGTGGATGTATCACACCACAATTTTCTGCCCGACGGCAATGAGTACTGTTTGAAGATTAGGGATTTGTTATTCGTTCGCAAATCTTTTAACTCCTCGTCCATTTCTTGGTCCTCAGCAATTTTGTTATAATCGATCAAGGAGATCGAGGCGTCTGCTATTCTGGACAGGTTGTCGGCGACTACATTTTCTTTCCCACTGATGTGACATATATTGGTCGTAAACTGTGATATATATTGTAATTGTCTGAGTTGTCTAGGGGCTGCTTTGTCGTTTTTTTGCTTGAAGGCAAAAGTTAGTGGCTTATGGTCCGTGACAATTTTAAAATCGCGCCCTTCCAGCATGTGTTTAAAATATTTTACTACTAGATAGATCTCTAACAATTTTCGGTCATAGCTGTTGTAGTTCCTTTGTGTTTCGTTTAATTTTTTTGAGTAGAAGGCTATGGGTTTCCATGCTCCGTTTTCATATTGCTGTAGAACCGCGCCAACAGCCCAATCAGAAGCATCTGTGAAGAGTGCCAGAGGTGATTCTGCATCGGGGAAAGTGAGTAACGCTACATTCGCTAGTTCCTGTTTGCACTTTTAAAATTCTTCCATGGCTTCGTTCGTTCACTGGATCTTTCTTTTATCTCTTTTTTTCGCTCTTTAAGTATTCGTGCAGGACGGTTTGATTGTGTGCAGCATTCCTTAGAAAAGGGCGGTAAAAATTTATTATGCCCAGAAAGGTCCGTAACTCGTGAATTGTTCTTGGCAATTTGTACTCTACTATTGCTTTTACTTTTTCCGCTAGTGGGCGGACTCCTTGCGGTGTAATATGATGCCCCAAAAAATCCAACTCTTCAACTCCCATGATTGACTTGGACCGATTTATTCTCAACCCGTATTCGCTTAATCATTTGCACACCTGATTCAAGTGGTCTCTGTGTTCTTCCTCTGAAGAAGACGCTATTAGGATATCGTCCATGTACGGGAAAACAAAGGGTAGCCCTTGAAGTACCTGATGTATAAACCTTTGGAAAGTGGAGGGTGCATTACGCAGTCCGAAACTCATCACATTAAATTCAAATAGGCCGAATGGCGTAATGATAGCGGTTTTTGCTTTATCCTCCTCCGCAATAGGGACCTGAAAGTATGCTTTCAACAGGTCAATCTTCAAGAATATTTTTTTACCTTTTAAAATATGATTGAAATCGTTGATTCTCGGGATGGGGTATCTGTACGGAATGGTTATGTCGTTGAGTCTTCTATAATCTTCACAGGGGCGAATGGTCCTATCTTTCTTCGTTACTAAATGGAGGGGGCTCGCCCACTGGGAGTTTGATTGTCTGATGATGTTGTCCAGCATATATTGAAATTCTTGCTTTGCAATTCCAAGCCTCTTGGGGTCGAGTTGCCTTACTCTTGAATACACTGGTGGGCCTTTTGTAATGATACGATGCTTGATCTCGTGGTTAACATTGGATATTAGCAGGTTGGGCGTTGTGATTTGCAGATACCTAGATAATATATAATAATATTTTAATGTTTTATCTAGTAGGCTAATTGCAAAGCCCTGAGAGATGGGTGTAATTTCCCCTTGTATCATGAGGTTAGTTACACCATCGATCACCCTTTTTTGTTTATATCTATTAGTAATTTGAATTTGTTTAGAAAATCCGCTCCTATTATTCCTTTGGTGATCTTTCCTATTACGAATGGCCATTGAAATGCCCTGCGCAGGCCTAAGTCCAAGGTTAGTACCTTAATTCCGTAAGTCGGAATTTCCCTGCCATTTGCCACATATAATTTAAAATCGCTTGTCTCCCTGTCATTCTTGGTAGCTGGAATTAAGCTCACATCTGCACCGCTATCAATTAGAAAAGGCAAGTTTGTGTTTCTATCCTTTATAAATAAACAGTGTTTGCGGCAAACCTGGGTAACATTAGCAGCAGAATCTACCACTAATCCCGCTGCTGGTTATCGTTTCCCGTGTTGTTCTGAACCCAAGCACAGGGAGGAGTGCACTTCCCCAGCATGCATCGGGCTCGAAATCTGAAGTGATAGTAACAATATTTTCCATTGGGGTTGAATCGTTTTCTGCTACCGCTTCTACCCCTGCTTCCGTTCCTCTTGATGCCTTTGTCTCAGTCAGAATCGCGACTTCGAGATCGCGGCCACCTACTCGTACTTAATTTGGCAATTTGCTGTTCCACCGTGGCCATTTTGTGCAGCAGCTCGGCCGTGGGATTTGTGCTGCTGCTCGCTGCACACAGCTCTTGCCTCGGGTTCATCTCCCCGTTTTTGTCCGCCATCTTCGTCAATTTCTCAAGATTTTTCTCCGAAACCAGCAAGATGTTTTTAATGTAATCCGGTAATTTATCCAACCACAGGGTTTTCAAGACTTTGTCCGAAATATCGTCGGTAGCTAGAGATCTCATTTTTTGTAATAACTGGCTCGGTTTCATGTCTCCCAGCTCGATACCCGTGACTAATCGTTTGATTATTTTATTTTCACTCTCTTTAAATACACTTAGGAGCCTTTCCTTCGCTAAGGTATATTTATTATTCGCATTTTTGACGCTAATGAGATCCCAGATATCCTCTATATATTTCGGTTCTAGTTGAGATATAAGGTAATTGAATTGCGTACCTTCGACTGTGATTCCGTTGATTTCGAATTGGGCTTCCACTTGGTAAAACCATATTTCGGGTTTTTCCGGCCAGAACGGAGGTATCTTTATGCTCACCTTGTGAGTTTCCATTACCGACAACTCGGTCTTGGTGGTAGGCGGTTGATCCGTCATCACGTCGGGGTCACCAATAAATGTAGCTCCTTGCGCCAATGTAACGGGCCACGTGCATTCCGTGGAATTATTTTTAACTAAGGAGGGGGATTAATGAGCGGATACTATTTCTTTTATTCGCAGTCGCGCGCAAGAACTTCATGTCTCGTTACACGTAGACATTTTTCTCTCCTCTCTAGCTCTCTCTCTCTCTTTTACTCTGCCTACTTCGCGTGGTGTCAACAAAGCCGGCAACCTTTAATTACAATGTACGACAGTGCCGGCAACCTAAATATCACCGCTACAAACTGATATAGTGTATGATGCGAAATTATAAAAACTACATTACATTACATTACAAAATATGTTTCTTCTTATTACTTCATAAGCCTTTCAAATTATTTAGTCATACAAAAAACTGCAACGTATTATAAATTTATTTTGTGAACAATTCGCACTTGTAACCAGTAGTAAAATAAGAAGATATTGGAGATGTAGAAGCATATTCTAACTTAGGGTTGTCTAACTGACGACTCACGAGATGCCGGCAGCTCCTCCGCCTTGCAGCCACGCTGAACGGCCCCCTCCACATCTACTAAACATTGACGATCGCAGTCGAATTCGTCCGTCCCTACACAGACATAAAGGCTCCCCCAAACCAACGCGAATATTCGCGGCGCGGAGCGGTAGCGAAATATCCGCAGCGGCAGCGGTAGCGGAATCCGCGTGTGTGCTCACCCCGGAGCGAATAATTCGCTGCCGCTGTGAATATTTGAGGTTGATCTGTAGGTTTCTTGCTCTATAGCAGGCCTGCCCCATCGAGTGCAAATACCTCCTGAATTTTTGGGACCCGGATAACAGCCGAGCGCGGGACTGTTCCATTGCTACCCGTTGCGAAATTTCTAAGAGAACTGCGTGAGTATGCGTCGTGGTACGAGCCTGCATGGACGGCCGCACACTCATGCAGTTCTCCCGCAACCCATGCTGTAGTTAGCATCGTAACCAGTCCCGCGCTCGGCTGTTATCCGAGTCCCAAAAATTCAGGAGGTATTTGCACCCGATGGGGCAGGCCTGCTCTATAGCATTCAGTTTCGTTCCAAGTGTTGTGCAGAATGTACTCATCATCGGATGAAGAAGAGGCATTGTTGTTGCTTGTCACAGCAGAAGAAGAAAGTGCCAGGTTTGTAATTTTTCTTAACACAGCATTTAAAGACGGTATTCATAAACGTGTCTTACGACGTGACAAACGATTTTCAATAAATTTATTTACATTTACTTTAGAAAAAGAAAATGGGTACATAATATAAACTTGGACAGAAAAAAATATGGAGAGTTTCACACATTGATGTGCGAACTGCGAAAGGATGAAAAACGCTTCTACATTTATTTCCGGATGACTATGGACTGTTTTGATGAAATTTTGGAACTTATCAAGGATGAAATTAAAAAATCTTATATAAATTATCGGGAACCTATCTCACCTGAAGAACGACTTGCAATTGCACTGAGGTAAAAAAATTATCATTTTAAATTATTATAATTATGTTTTAATACTAAAATTGAAATACAGAATAAAAATATAGAGTAATGTAAAATATAAATAGAGAAGAGAAGAAATAGAACACCAAAATATGAGAATATAAGTACTAGATATTTTGAGGACAAGATTGAGAGATGTAAATGAATTTCCACGTGATGATATTACGACACTGGTAATTCCGTAAAATTTATTATTTCCGTAACATAGTATTTTGCCCAATATGTAATCTGCTATATTACAAAAAATAAAACATTTTACGAATTAAATGACCCCACAGAGGTGGAAACATTTGTCAGTGTGGTAATATCATCTGATGGATCTTCAGTTGCATCCGTTAACCTTAATTGAACACTGTTAGTACAATCACGAAAAAAACTACTATCGATAATCTCAGACATATGTACATAATTCGTAGTAATTGTAGTTTGAGAATGATGCAGATCTGAAGGTGTCAGTTCCTCCTGATTCAGGAGTTCTTGTTGCATTACTACTTCTGCAATCTTAAGCTTGGCAATAGCTTGCCTTCTTGCCGAAGACGTTTTTATAGTTTTTGCATAACCTAAAAAAACGTGGTCGGTGCCATCGTATTGAGGCTTTGCTTTTTTGTCCAAATAATGGTGTATCAGCTGTCCTACACAGTGATGCCAGAATGAGGACGGGTGTTCTTGAGAATTTCCCCCACCTCGCACGCACACTACGCCGGAGCTGCGTGTCCGTGAGCTCGGCGCTTCGGACAACGTCGACAAGACGAGAGAGAAAACGAATGTGCGTCTTTCTCTCTCGCTCTTGAAACGTTGTCATCCAAGCAAGCGGTGCAAGCGAGACGCGGCCGTGCGCGATCTTCCTGAGTGCCTCGAGATACACTTTTCACTTTCTGACATATATATAATACTCTTGTAATGAAAAAAAATTTGGAAAAAATTTTGTTAGGGAAATCACGTTTTAAGACCTCCTGATCACGTTTTGACTATTTAGAAAAGAGCTTTTTTTTTTAAATATCTCATCTATTTGTTAACACGATTACGTTTAAACGGCAAAATTTTCAATGAAACTTTATATTAAAATTTTATATTCTTGTCTTAAAATCCGATTAGATCACGAAAAGTGATAATTACCCGTTATGGTTCTTCGATTTTTCAGATATACGAACTAAATTCTACATAAGAAAAAGTTAAATAAAGTTCTTCTGTATCTTGTTTAACAAAGAAAAATGTACATTCATAATTGAGGCATTTGATGAAAAAAGTGCACATTACCGCACATACGCCAAAATGCCATTTCAAGAAAATCGATTTCAAAGTGTTCATTATAGTATAACTTAATAAAAAGTAATGCAATTAAATCAAATTTTTTTAATGATGTAGTTAGCGTGTCGTTCAAGCGTTCTCAATACAGAAGTCATGATTTAAAAATGATATGTGTCTTTATTTATAAGTTTTAAACAAGTGGTTTATTTGCCCTTTTTCCATCAAATGCCTCAATTTCTTGTGTTCATTTTAAATTTCCGTACTTTTTATTTGAGCTATTTCTATTTTTCAAACCTTAAAATGAATTTTTTTTATTAAAAGACGAATATTTTGATACTGTACATTGGTCAACTTTGTTAAAATTAGAATCCACTCTTGGCCAGTACCATGCACGCTGTAGAAGCCTTCGATAAAAAATATTTTTTCAGAGTATGATCTAAAATCTAAAATCTAAACGTAATCACATCAAACGTAATTATATCAAGTTGCGACAAAGAATCACGCACTATTTACAAATTAATTACGCGCAGCGTGCACGTTATCGCTCGATGGAAACTACGGGAAAGTGGTGGTCTCTTCCATCGGGAGAGAAATGTAAACAATTGGTTATTCAAAGCTAACATCGCGATACATGTCGTACACTAAAATGTGTAAATTGGTATAAAGGTATTATTGTACAAGAACAGGAGAGAAAGGTAACTGGTAAATGCATCTGTGGCAGTTCGGTACTGTCAGCATTGCCTTGCTGTTATTTCTTTTAGCCTTTTCTTCGATTTTTCTCCTTTCTGAATTTTTCTTACTATTTTACGATTTCTTATGTATTCTTTTCGTTTCTCATTGCGAGGGTTCGCTCAGGCCTCGTTTTCGTCAAGTACATTTGACGGTCAGATCCGCGCGAACGCAAGTGTATACTTTGTTTACGTGACCGATGCGTTTTGTGGGGGTCGCGCAGTCGCGCTTCGCGACATTTAACCGTCTTTTCAGTAGAATTAGAGATCAGGTGGTGGATACTATTTCTTTCGCGCTGTCTGCATGTTTTTCGTGTTTGTCGTGTTAGAAGTGTAGTGTGTAAGTAGTAGCCCCCTATAATCTCCCCTTTTCTATACGCTAGCATTTGCTTGTTGCTTTGTATATAATATTTTTCCTGCATATTTCATTTTTTTCGTAGTAAATACGATGGAAACGTTTGAGAAAACAGGTGAAAAGGCTACTCCTGTTTATCGGTCGTTGTGGGAAACGAATGAGAAGTTCCGATCGTGGATTCGCGAAGTTCCTAATAATAAAAGCCTTGTCTACTGTTCTTCTTGCGAGAAAACTTTTTCTTCCCAGTTGTGGAACGTTAAAAGGCATGCGGAATCAGCGAGACATAAATATTTGTTTTCTAAAAAAATTCCGCGAATACCTGTACATGGTACTAAGGTCTCGAGAAAGACTTTTATGCCTCAATGGCTTGAGGATTTCAAGCCATGGTTGAATAAGGTCGCCGATGATCCTTTTTCGTGTTTCTGTTCGGTTTGTAAAAAATCATTTGCTTGCGGGATGTCGCAAATCGAACATCACGCGGATTCCAAGTGCCACATCAAAAACTGCAAAAAAAATGGAATAGATGTAAGGAAATCGAACGATTTCGGATCGCAAGGCGAGGAATCGCATTTGTCATTTGATGAACGAAAAAAAATCGCGGAAATTCGTTTTGCTACATTAGTTGCCGAGAAAAATATTTCGCATCAATCGGCAGAGGCGATTCTTCAATTTTTCCAAGACGTTGGGAAAGATCCTGATGTTTTGGAACGTATGACGTGTGGTCGAACAAAGTGTTCTAATATTATATCGAACGTTCTGTGTCCTCGGGAAACAGAGCGTCTTAGTCATGTTTTACAAAATTCTAAGCTTTCAGTATTTATTGATGAAACATCCGACATTACCAATGAGAAATGGATGTCGTTTATTGTTCGGTATGTCGCACCCGAGACTTTGGATGTTCGAACGGAATTAGTAGAATTAATTAATCTTGACGCGCGAGAATGTACTGCCGATAAAATATTTAGCTCCTTTAAGAACTCCATGTGGAAAAAGCAAATTCCGTTCGGAAACATTCTTGCTTTGTCGTGTGATAACGCGTCTGTTATGACGGGGTGTCACTCGTCATTCAAGACCAAACTTGCAGAAATTCGCGGTGAAAATTTTTTCACAATGCCGTGTCCATGTCACTCCTCTGCATTGGTAGTGCATAAAGCATGCGCTACCATTTCCGAGGTCTGCGAGGAATTATTACGGAAAATCACTACATTCATTTATTGCAGTCTCAAACGTTCGGCCATTTTTCGCGATTTCCAACAATGTTATCAATTTACTGAACGCAAAATTTTAAAATTCTGTACTACGCGATGGTTATCGCGTTACTTATCCGTAGTTACGCTTTTAGAAAATTGGGACAGTGTGTTGCAATTTCTGAAAGAATTGGTCGTAAGTGAGAAGACAAAGTCTGGGGAAGATCTGCTTGTCATCATGCAAAATCCAAAAGCGAAATCATATCTTCTGTTTTTGGAATACGTTCTATTGTATTTCAATGACTTTAGTTTATTCTTTCAATCGCAACATACAAGAATCCATTTGCTTCAAACTACTGCCAAAACTCTTTTGTATAATATTTTACGTAATTTTTGGAAACCGCAGCTTTTGAAGCACATGGATTTAGTAAGATTAATAGATTTTTCAAACGGCGATAACCAAATCGCAATTAATAGTATTCATTTAGGTCCGGATTGTGACATTTTTCTTTCTAAGTTAGTTGCAGAAGGCAAACCCGATGTTGTCAAAACCGTTCGAGAAAATTGTATTAAGTTTTACATAACGGCTGCAAACGAAATTCGTAATCGATTGCCAATCGATGACGAAATTCTGAGCAAGTTATGTGTTTTTGAGCCTAATGTGGCATTAATAGATAATGACAGAGACACTTCCTTTAAAAGTGTTCTCTTTATTGCTCAGAAATTCGGCGGTTTCGACGAAGACGGTTTGCAAAAAGAATGGTCGACATTGCACCTGAATTTTGCATATAAAGACAAGCAGATGCTTTGTACATTAGCTTTTGATGATGTTTGGAAAACGGTTTTGTTAATGCGAAACGATCAAGGCTCGTTTAAATACCCATGTTTGCAGAAATTATTAAATTCCATTAGAAGTCTTCCAAATTTAAACGCCGATGCTGAAAGATCGTTTTCCATGCTTCCCGACATAAAGAACAAAAAACGAAACCGACTTTGTTCGACCCTCGTCAATGCCATTTGCGTAACGAAATCGGCATTAAAGGCGTACGGAAACACAGCTCAGACCATGGAGGTAGATGACATACATCTATCTCTCATGTCATCTGAGCATTTATATCCAATTCTTGCGAAGAAGCAAAAGAGTAGGTTACGTTTACATGCCGTTGATGGCCTCGCGGATGTTCCTTCTACGTCGGGTAATGCAAATTAGTGATGTCCAAAATATTATCAATTTCATCCACTTTTATTTCATTCGATTTTTGGACATCGCTAATATGTAAATAGTTGTTCGATTTACCTCACGCAATTCTTGTTCTATCCTTGCAATAAATTCGCTTGCATGCTGTACATATGATTCATAGAGAGAACTTCGAGATAATTGTACAAATAAATGTATATTCTTAATTATATTCATTTTATATGTAACAATTATCTCGAAATTCTGTCGCATGTATTATAGTAAATTCCTTTGCTTGCTTTCTATCCTTTGGAAATGTAAACCATTGTAGCATTATTTCAGTCGTACATCTCGTCAATATATCGAACCCAATTGATATATTTACGTGCTGCCTTTCTTTTCTGTTTTTGTAATGTTTTTGTACTGTTAGTGTACAACATGTACCTACCGCGATGTTAGCTTTGAATAACCAATTGTTTACATTTCTCTCCCGATGGAAGAGACCACCACTTTCCCGTAGTTTCCATCGAGCGATAACGTGCACGCTGCGCGTAATTAATTTGTAAATAGTGCGTGATTCTTTGTCGCAACTTGATATAATTACGTTTGATGTGATTACGTTTAGATTTTAGATTTTAGATCATACTCTGAAAAAATATTTTTTATCGAAGGCTTCTACAGCGTGCATGGTACTGGCCAAGAGTGGATTCTAATTTTAACAAAGTTCACCATTGTACAGTATCAAAATATTCGTCTTTTAATAAAAAAAATTCATTTTAAGGTTTGAAAAATAGAAATAGCTCAAATAAAAAGTACGGAAATTTAAAATGAATACAAGAAATTGAGGCATTTGATGGAAAAAGGGCACATAAACCACTTGTTTAAAACTTATAAATAAAGACACATATCATTTTTAAATCATGACTTCCGTATTGAGAACGCTTGAACGACACGCTAACTACATCCTTAAAAAAAATTTGATTTAATTGCATTACTTTTTATTAAGTTATACTATAATGAACACTTTGAAATCGATTTTCTTGAAATGGCATTTTGGCGTATGTGCGGTAATGTGCACTTTTTTCATGAAATGCCTCAATTATGAATGTACATTTTTCTTTGTTAAACAAGATACAGAAGAACTTTATTTAACTTTTTCTTATGTAGAATTTAGTTCGTATATCTGAAAAATCGAAGAACCATAACGGGTAATTATCACTTTTCGTGATCTAATCGGATTTTAAGACAAGAATATAAAATTTTAATATAAAGTTTCATTGAAAATTTTGCCGTTTAAACGTAATCGTGTTAACAAATACATGAGATATTTAAAAAAAAAGCTCTTTTCTAAATAGTCAAAACGTGATCAGGAGGTCTTAAAACGTGATTTCCCTAACAAAATTTTTTCCAAATTTTTTTTCATTACAAGAGTATTATATATATGTCAGAAAGTGAAAAGTGTATCTCGAGGCACTCAGGAAGATCGCGCACGGCCGCGTCTCGCTTGCACCGCTTGCTTGGATGACAACGTTTCAAGAGCGAGAGAGAAAGACGCACATTCGTTTTCTCTCTCGTCTTGTCGACGTTGTCCGAAGCGCCGAGCTCACGGACACGCAGCTCCGGCGTAGTGTGCGTGCGAGGTGGGGGAAATTCTCGAGAACACCCGTCCTCATTCTGGCATCACTGCCTGGCATCTCGTGAGTCGTCAGTTAGACAACCCTGTTCTATCAAGAGACACGGTAGTGTCTCGCGCCAAGTATATATATAGATATATATGCGCAGCGCAAGACACGGAGTGGCTCTATTACGCGACGACTCGCTATCAAGAACCCTGAGATTTCCGAATCTCAATAACGGCTGATCCAATTAGATTTTGAATGGTCTTAATGGATAGCTTGGGTTTGATTTACATGAGAAAAGTGTCTTCGTTTTGTTCCTACGGGCCTTATGAGCTGAGATATTTCGATGTAAAGTTGCAATTTGCTGAATTTTATGTTCTTAAAATTCAGCATCGTCCTCGTCATCGTCGTCGTCCTACACTTCTAGGCAAGAGGGGAGTATGAAATGGTGAGGAAATGTCTCTCAGGCACGTTGTTCATTGGATGCGGGCATCGGCCAATCGCGTAACAAATTGTTGTCACGTGACAGCTAGGCAGAGATATTATAACCTACCAAGTGCTAAGTGTCAAATAAATTGTTGTCACGTGACAGCTAGGCAGAGATATTATAACCTACCAAGTGCTAACTGTCAAATAAAGTAAATTGTCGGAATTTGAAATGTCACGAGTTTTTACACTAATAGGAGACTGAATTATTGTCTCAATTAACAAGGTAAGTCGCCAAAATTTTTCAAATAGATTTCTTATGTAGAGTCGCAGACTTGGAAGTTGTCCGGAGATGGTTCGACTGAGAAGCATCTCCTTTCGCACAAGTTTCTGGAAATTTGTACCATGCATGTACAAAATAATATATATATTGTAGTAAAAAATTGCACTGTATTTAAATTGCCAGATATTTGTATTTGTATATCAGCAATTTAGAGTTTTTATGTAATGCTTATTATATTATATTATATTATAGATATGAAGGGGACGCACAGGACTTGGATAAAAATGAAGGAGACGCACAGGCTTGGATAGTAGAATTGAAGGGGACGCACAGGCTTGGATGGATAGAAATGAAGGGAATGCACAGGCGTGGAGGTTGTCCGGAGAAGATTAGATAGATAGATAGACAGAGTATCTTGTGTCGCACAAGTTTCTGGAAATATGTCAAATAAGGTAAATCGACAAAATTTGTCTAAAGACATAGCATTAAGAATTATTAAGAAAATAGATTATGGTGGACTGCTTGCAATGTAAAGCAAGTCGCATTAGTGAAGAAAGTACGCTGAAAACACATCTCCCTTGATGCTTTTCAATCTTTTGTGAATATATAATTAAAATGTGGCTTTATATATTTACAGATAATCAAAGCAGAAGATGATGCAGTGTGATCTACGTCAGACTATGAACGCACAATTATTTCAACAGCTGAAAGTGAAAGTAACCCTGCCGCATGAGGAAATGAAATAACCACATTATGATTTATATATGTAAAGAAGAAGGAATGACAAGTAGTTGGATTGAAGCTGATGATGTGCAAATTAAAAGAAGGCAATGGCCCAAAGGTGCTAAAGATATTTATATTTTGTTCTTACAAAAAAAGGATAATAAATAAATAAGCCAACAAAAATTACCACGCTATGGAACATCAGGATAGCGCACAGCACGGTTTCACGCACAAGAAAACTACAAAATGTGTGAAATCCTCACAAAATTACCTTTTTACAAAAGGTACAAAAAAGAGCGCCAAGTATATATATACCATCAAAAAGACTTCCATTTAAAAACATTGTCGTAAATTAATACCCATCAAAAAGAATCCCATTTAAAAACATTGTCGTAAATTAATACCATCAAAAAGAATCCCATTTAAAAACATTGTCGTAAATTAATATAAATTTATTAATGTTCTATATTTAACTTTACAAAAATAATGATATACAACAATTGCGCCAATTATCACAATGGCTATTTATACAAAGAAAAAATCACAATGGTACAATGGAAAAATGTATTAAATAATATTAAGCAGATGTATTTTTATACAAATAAATATTTTAATACGAATAAATATTTTATTCAAAATACTTGGCGCTGCGCCACGAATTGGTGTTGCTAAACTGAATAAATATGTATAAATTGCATTAATCTTTTTCTCTCTTTTTTTTCTGCGTTTCTAGTATGTATATGTACATTATGTATTTTAGATTGTAAGGGAGTTATTGTAAATTATTAATACTAAGACAATTAAATGCGGACACAGACGACTACGGTTCTGATGTCAGATCCTGCTGCCCAGATCTGGCTATCAGGGTTATCATTTTTCGGTTTCGCAGCGCCAAGTATTTTGAATAAAATATTTATTCGTATTAAAATATTTATTTGTATAAAAATACATCTGCTTAATATTATTTAATACATTTTTCCATTGTACCATTGTGATTTTTTCTTTGTATAAATAGCCATTGTGATAATTGGCGCAATTGTTGTATATCATTATTTTTGTAAAGTTAAATATAGAACATTAATAAATTTATATTAATCTAATTTATAACGCTAATGATTAGAAATATCAAACATATTTGATCTCAGTGGAACGTAAACTACAATATTTTGAAAGTCTTTGGTAGGCACTTTGCCTATATTAATTAAGTATTAGTGGACGTAGACCATAATTGTATAACAAGTAATACGACAAGAAGATATATATATATATCTTCTTGTATATATATATATATATATATATATATATATATATATATATATATTGGATACATTGAAGCATATTTTAACTCAGATGTGTTTCATATTTCTAATCATTGGCGTTACAAGTTGCAATATGTTTCAACATGTGTTGTTGGTTATAACAAGAAGATATTGTTGTAACAATAAGATATTGGATATATAGAAGCATATTTTAACCCAGATGTGCTTCATATTTCTAATCGTTGGCGTTATAAGTTAGAATATGCTTCAACGCATCTAATACCTTCTTGTTGTTTTACTTGTTATACATTTATTACGGTTGTAACGTACCGCTACCTACCGCCATAAATTTTTCCTTTTGTTTGCATTACATGTTGTTAATTTCCTTTATATTATACTTAAGATAGTATACAACGCATGCGAGAGCGTGTTCAAACAGCGCGCGAGAGAACCTACTAACGCGCAACGCATGCGCATAGCGGCCTATTCAAACAGTGAACTCAGTGCTGCGAGTGAATAGAGCGCGCGTGCGCAGATCGCACGTTCAACCGGACGCCGAATAAACCGAGTGTAGTACGCGAGTGGCGTGAACCGGAAGTTAATTCTAATTGGTGCGCGAGTTCGCGCAGCGAGTGATTGGTGCGGGCCAAGTATCACAAACTGGTATAAATAGAGGTCGACAGTCGCAGAGACTCAGACTTGGTTCTGCGACCGAACCACGAAGATTTGGTTCTGCGACCGAACCACGAAGACATCGGTCGCTTCAGCTAGCCCCTCAGTCTGGAAGAAGTTATCTTTAAATTCCGAATCCTCAACTTCCTCTCGAGGTAGCTTTAATTAGCTCCTCAATCTCAAAACCGAGGTAGCTTTAGTTAGCTCCTCAACTTCCTCTCGAGGTAGCTTTAGTTAGCTCCTCAACTTCCGCTCGAGGTAGCTTTAATTAGCTCCTCAATTTCAAGCCTGGGCCATACTTACTAGTCCCTCAACCATATACTCCAAAGCGTGGGCCAGCTGATAGGCACCAGAAGCCACTACCAATCCGAGGGAAGAACTCTCTACAATCAACTATCATCTAAGGTCGCTTTAACTAGCCCCCTTGGCTTTCATCCTAGAAAACGTGGGCTTATAGGCAACAGGAAGCTATCACCAATCTGAGAGAAGGAACCCTCTCAAATTCTCAACTAAACATTCCAAATCGACCTAGTGTCATATCGTGTATTACACCGACTTCGTGTCGAGACTTTATACTCAACTAACGATTTAGTATCGTATCTTTATACTATATCTTTATACTAATTAACTCCTCAATTATAACTATATTCTTTATTACCGACTTAGCGTTAGGAACCGAAATCAAACCGATATTCTTTATTACCGACTTAGCGTTAGGAACCGAAATCAAAACGATATACCGACCGATACGACGTTACGTATTACTTTATTACTATTAATTGTCATAAATCGCACGACTCTGTGTCGTATTTTATGTTCTATTTCGACTTAGAGTCAAAACCATTTATTTTTTAATAAACTATTAGTTAATTGTTGTTAAAAGAAGGACTCTCGTTTCGTGAAATTCATTTCTTTATCGCACGCCACCCGAACCAATCCCACAATTTCACACGGAAACCGCTCTACTTGTGGAATCTACTGTAATAAATGGCAACGTCTCGTTCGAGAACGTTACACGGTTTACTGCCACTTATACTTGACATAGGCTAAGTGCCTACCCAAGGCTTTCAAAATATTGTAGCTTACATGCACATTCGTTAGTTTTATGCGTGAGAATTTTATTCGTGACATTTATTCGTATCAATTTATTCGTTAGTTTTATTCGTAAAACACGTACAGGAGCGGTGGTTAGGTGGGCGTGACTAACGCAGACGCAGTTCATACACACATAACTACTGTTCCTGTAGGTGTTCCCCCCTATCAGCGTAGGTTATCTCGCCGATCCCTGTCTGAAAGCGCGAAGAAGAACCACAACAAACTGAAGGTGCCCCAGATGCCAGTTAAACATTCGAAACATTCGACGATGAAAGTGTAAGAATTGAAACAGCGCAAGGGACGGAATGAAATTAAAAGACAGATATATTTCAACCATGCGGTGCAGGTTTTGATATATCTTTCTTTTAACTTCATTCTGTCCCTCGCGCTGTTTCAATTCCTACAAATCAGAAGTGGGATAGACCCGCGTGCTTGTGCGCGTTTAGGAATACGTGAGAAAAAGAAAAAATCGTTTTAAAAAGTCATTCCGTAGTGCTGCGAAGAGACGTTTAATCGTGCTGCGGAATCGAACTACAAATAGTGTTGACGTAAGTTAGTGTAATTAGCGTACGTAACTTAAGCGGAGGGTCTAGAGCGTTTAGAACTCGTGTTAGAAAAGCTACGGGAACATAATCTTACGCTAAAATCAGCAAATGTTCGTCCTTGGAAAACGAGTATCGAATATCTGGGACGAGAGATAAGTGCGGAAGGAATCAAACCAGGACGAAGAAAAACAGAGGCTGTTTTACGAATGCCAAACCCTACGAATGTAAAGGAAATTTGCCAGTTTTTGGGTTGGTCCGGGTATTCTCGGAAATTTATTAAGGATTATGCTAGTCTCGTGACCCCATTGACAATGTTAACAGAGAAGGATATCCCTTGGACTTGGGGTAAAACTCAAGAGGAAGCAGTAAAGCGAGTAAAGGAAGCCCTAATCACGTGACCCGTTTTAGCCATTTTCGACAGCTCATTGAGGACGGAGTTGCATACCGATGTGAGCTCGATAGGGCTGGGAGCGATTCTCTTTCAATTTACGCCGGACGGGACGCGGCGGGTAGTTGCCTATTACAGCAAGCAAACCACCGTGGACCAACGCAAGTATCATTCCTACGAGTTGGAAACAATGGCCGTAGTGTTTGCACTTCGATATTTTCGCGTGTACCTAATAGGATTGCAATTTGTTGTTGTGACGGACTGCAACGCATTACGGACGACATTTACAAAAAAGGATCTCATACCACGGGTCGGACGATGGTGGTTGGAGATACAAGATTATACTTTTGAAATAGAATATTGAGCGGGAACCGCGATGCAACATGTAGATGCTTTGAGTAGAAATCCAGTATGTCAGATCGAAGTATATCCGGTAGATATAACAGAGGCCGATTGGATTCTAGCCGCACAATTGCAGGACGACCAAATTAACCGGATTCGGAAAGTATTAATGGAAAGTGTTCGAAATAACGAGACCAAGCAGTATTTCGCCAACTACCTACTGAAGAAAAGAAAAGTCTATAGAAGATTAGATGGCGGACGTTCAGCATGGGTTGTACCGAAGTCGGCTCGATTTCAAATTTGCCGCCTATGTCATGACCATGCAGGACATCTCGGGTTAGAGAATACGTTGTCGCATGTTTGAGAAAATTACTGGTTCGCCGACATGAGTGCATTCGTCAGGAAACATGTTAACGCCTGTTTAAATTACGCGTATTACAAACGGAACGTTGGGAAGAAGCAAGGGAAGTTGCATCCAATAGAAAAGACACCAATAACATTCCACGCGATACATATAGATCACGTAGGGCCGTTTGAATCTAGTAACAAGAAAAACAAGTACATACTCGTGATAGTTGACGCTTACACGAAATTTACCATCATTGATCCAGTAAAGGATACCAAGGCAAAGAGAGCAGTAAAGATATTGTTGAACGTAATACATCTTTTCGGCGTACCGCATAGGATCATCAGTGACCGAGGAACTGTGTTCACGACGAGGAGTTTTACAATATTTTGTTCAACCTATGGAATCAAGCATGTATTGAACGCGGTCGCTACCTCTCGGGCGAACGGACAGTGCGAGCGATACACTCGCACTATAGTTGCGTCATTGGCTGCGACTGTCGCGGGAAGAGACCATCGTACATGGGATGAATTTGTGAAGCATATTCAAGGGGCGTTAAATTCGACCCACAACAAGGCTATTGCATTGACACCTATGGAAGCTCTAATGGGTTATAACGCACGGAACACTGCGGAGTCGAGTCTGTTACAGGAGGTGCAGACTGAAATGGAGCGATTAGATTTGAGCGAATTACGTAAGAAGATCAAGAAACATATCACGGAAGATCAGAGGAAACAGAAAGAGCGGTACGATAAGGCGAGGCGTGAGGCTACGCAATATGAAGAGGGAGATGTTGTAATGGTTGAGATTACAAGCGAACCGTCGACTGGGGAAAGTCGAAACCTTTCACCGAAATTTAAAGGACCATTCAAAATACACAGGGTGCTGTACAATGACCGGTATAAAGTAGAAGATCTACGAGAAGGAGGCAGAGGGGCTAAAACAGTGGTCGCGGTCGAGAGACTGAAACGTTGGGTTGCAGTGGTAAATGAAAAACCTTGAAAGAACTAGATTACTTGTGTCTTATGAGTTGCAGGTTAAGGGAGCAATTGGATCGTCAGCATTTGGTGCTGACCTGGAATCACTGGCGACAGGTAGAGTGACCTGTTGCAGTGTGGAAAGTTGGCCGTCTCGATTGTAACAGAAGCATTGTTGCGTAGAGAGGCGACAGGAATTTTTACCTGACGATGGTTGCGAGGTTCCGTTGCGGTGACGATGGGTAGGCCATCATCGAATGGTTATTGTTGAGAGCCTCTATGGTGGGGGAGTTGGCTGCCGCCGACGCCACATAGCGTGGGCTGTCCACCATGGCGAAGGATTTGGGCGATGCCATCCTTGCATGAGTGTGACTTGCCGTCTTGGCGAAGGATTCGTGCAGTGCCATTCTTGCAAGACGTGGTTTTATTTGTGTTCTTCATGACAGCGGTGACGATGGTATCACAACTGTATGAATGAGATGTAGGTGTCGTGGCAGAGGGTCGCGAGCGCGGACCCTACACGATGAAAATATCGATACATCGAAAGGATATCTTTGCATCACCGCAGACATGATAAATCGGCAACGGACAGAGAAATACAGTACAAAGCCTATTAGCAGTGCAATTGATTCTGAACATTATGGCACATGGGACCATGAGCAATTTACGGGGGGAGTATAACCGAAAACCTTGTTGGGTGTTTTATTGGATTTGACTAGATCGAACTGAGAACAGCGAACACTGTATTTACCGATGAATGATCCCTTTGTTCTAGAAAACAACGCGATGAGGATGCTTGGGACAAGCATCGTTGTAGGTTGGCCGAATGTTAGGAAATCCGACACCGTTCCACGAACGAGAGCAGCCGCATGCGAATGTTTGTACAAAGGCGAGCACGGCGACGCCGAGTCCGGACAACGTGATGGCAGGCCCGTCATAAATTAGATGGGGCCTTAAGGAACTCTCGATAGCGTTAAAGGACTTACCGATCAAGAACAGTCAGTCTTGCACACACCTTGACTAGAGACACACGCTGTATCAAAACCTGCACCGCACGGTTGAAATATATCTTTCTTTTAACTTCATTCCGTCCTTTTCGCTGTTTCAATTCTTACAAAAGGGCTTTTTTTTTTAGTAAATATTTAGTAAATATCGATGTACCTATCGAAATTCTTCATTACTTTTTCGCGTTAAGAAACATATTATGTTTTCTTGTCATTTATAATAATATAAAGCGAAGTTATAGTAAAGCTTTTTACACTTTTATATTATATTATATATATTAAATTATATTTTATTATAATTATTATAAATTTACAGTAGATAATTTTTTTAAAGTAATGCTTGTTTATACTTCTACATTACATTTATGTCATGTAAGATCCCCATAAAAACTTCAAACAACTAAACAAATTGCGTCAAACACAGGGTCAACGGTTTATCCTGCAACCCGCGTTCGCGCAAACAGGTAAAATGGCAACAGCGCCTTAAGCCGGGTCCAGACCTGAATGAGTATACGCTGAGCAGGCTGAGCGGCGCACGAATATTCTGATGTGGACGGGTGAAACGGTAGCTAGGGCCGCATGCTTCTACGTAGGGATATTCGATATACATCGATGTATCGAAAACATTCGATGTTTACTATTTGATATATCGAATCAATCCGTATATCACAAAGGTCAATTTATTCGATACATCGAAGTATTTCATTCGATACATCAGAAGAGGCTGATCAAACCTATGACCAGTGATGCCAGATCGGGCACGGGTTCCCTCGAGAATTTCTCCCACCTCGCGCACACTACGCCGGAGCTGCGTGTCCATGAGTTGGACTCCGAAGCGCCGAGCTCACGGACACGCTGCTCCGGCGTAGTATGCGCGAGGTGGGGGAAATTCTCGAGGGAACCCGTCCCCGATCTGGTATCACTACCTATGACCACTCCTATGACCCAGGCTGCTCGTTGATTATGTCGTGATTTTGCTCAGCTTTTGCAAAAAAAATACTCATTTGATCCTCCTTGCCTATGGTCTGTTCCGATACCACAGCGAACCCACCTTTCTCGCTAAAAATCCCTGCTACATCTCGTAACAGGTCAATGCAATGTTTGATATTGGCAACATTCGTTGGTTGTGGTCAGGGATGCCACGGAATAGTCTACTGTAGTAGACGGGAAATACCCACGGCAGTGGGGGTATATATGTGCGTGATGACTCCGTGACGTCGAAACCAACCGACTCTGAGAGACAGTTTCCTGACAACCCTGCCGGCGAGGACGATTCTCTCGTGTGACCGCTGTGATTGAATAGTAGTTACATATTTTTAAAGTGGCAGTGTATTTTTGAATTTCTTTCTTGTTTATCTTCAGGTACGTAACCTATTTAATCGATGTACTGTATTTTTAACCAATATGAAACTAAGTAAGGTAGGTTAACTGATGTACAATTTAATGTACATCAGTACTAAAATTTATGCATGCTTTTCTACTCATTTTTTTATAGCCTCTTAAGACATTATACTAAAGCTAGATAATGAAAATTTTATATGAAAACTCTAAATTATTCTTGAAAAAAATTCTTTAAAATGGCTTAGTTTTCCGGCCGTCATAGTGGTGTTCCCCCTTAATGGTAATTTGGTATCAAAAGTATGTTACTAGTGTTGGGACGTGATCCATTGTTTTATCGATTACTAACTAAATCTTTTATATTCATAGAGAGTGATTTACTTACTAATTGTAAATGATATGATTGTTTTTGTAATTGATTGTTTTCACTTTCAGATGGACTATGGCACCTCCCAAGAGAAGCAGTGTATGGCAGTTTTACGAAAAAATTGACGGAAACGCTAACGCTTCAAAATGTAAACTTTGTAAAAAAATAATCAAATCTGGTGGAAACACGACAAATTTGATGGGACACATTAAAAATATACACAAGTCTGCCTTTCTACGAATAAATTCGAATTCGTTAAATAATAAAAAAAAATGTACAAATACTACCAGCAGTACCGAGTACTTCTAATACACAATCTTCTACAAGCTCGGATGTAAAATCTATCAATGCTGATACTGAAATATCAAACATTTCTTCACAAACTGAAACTGCAGACATAGATTTAAATGTTCAGATTCCTGCTAAACGCCAAAAATCTATTAAATCTAGTTTCGACGAAATCTACGCATATTCTTCTGCTGGTAGCAAGACTTTAAAAATAAATAATTCATTAATTTATATGATTTGTAAAGACAATCAACCGTTTACAATAGTTGAAAATGAAGGCTTTCGCCATTTTATTAAAACCATCGCTCCTCATTATAAACTACCCAGTAAGACAACTTTGACTCGATGGGATGATGACAAATATGATGCATTATCAGCAGTCTTTAAAAATAAGTTGGCAAATATTGAAAACCTTACTTTGACTACTGATATGTGGTCAGACACCATGAGCATGAGCAGTTATTTAGGGGTAACAGCTCACTTCGGCATAAATACTCAATTTTATTCAGTGACTCTTGGAGTGTACGAATCAGATCAACGCCATACTTCGGAACATATCGCTGAAATGCTTCTTAAGACATGTAATGAATGGAGAGTTGATAGTGAAAAGGTGTCGGCTGTGGTGACAGATAACGCGGCCAACATGATAAAAGCTGTTGAGTTGGCATTTGGTAAAAAAAAAAACATTCCTTGCTTCGCGAACACATTGAATTTGGTAGCTCAAAGCACAACACAACAATGTACGGAATTGCGAAACTTAATAACAAAAATAAAAGAAATTGTAACGTGGTTCAAACAGAGCTGCATAGCAAGCAACGAATAAAGAAACGAAATTGATACAAGACGTAGCCACTCGATGGAATAGCACGTATTATATGATCCAGAGGTTTTTGGAACTCCGCAGCGTTATCAACGACATTATTTTTCGGCACAAAAACGCACCGCCTATGCTTAATGCATCAGAGTTATCTGTTTTAACCTGTATTATACAAGTTTTGCGACCGTTGGAAGCTGCGACCAAATAAATTTCGGGGGACAAGTACTGCACTAGCAGTAAAGTGATTCCATTGGTTCATTGCCTGATTTCTAAAATTAAATCCATAAATGGTGAAGAACCCTTAGCTAAAGAAGTGCAAGCGCAAGTCCTTAAAGATATCAATAAAAGAATGGGTGTTATAGAACAAGTGATACCCCTTGCTATAGCTACCATCTTGGATCTGAGATTTAAGAAAATGCATTTTACGGATCCCATAGCTTGTTCAACTGCCGTCTCAAAAATAAAAGATTTAATAAAAAGAGACATACAAGTTGAAGAAAAAATAGAATCTGATTCAGACCATTCTGAAAAACAAGATGTTTTTCATTCTGGAGCGACCATGATAAATTAGTACACCGTAGTTGGAACAGTTCTAAATCCGAAGAAATGATAAACGATGAACTGTCTGTTTATTTACGTAGTCCAGTGGGAAAACTTAAGGAGAACCCGCTGGAGATTTGGAATAACGTGAAGATTCAGTTCCCAACATTACATAAAATAGCTTTTAAATATTTGACCATGGTGGGTACTTCCGTTCCGTCTGAGCGATTGTTTTCCAAAGCAGCGCAAGTGCTTAATCAGCAAAGAAATAGATTGAAGGGTAAACGATTGAACAAACTATTATTTTTACTAAGCTTAGAAAAGGAACACTGGGACATTTAAATAAAATACTGTTAATAATAATAAAAAGATTTGATTCAGAATTGTTCTTTTCATTTTTTTATTTTATTTTACTAGTTATGAGCTGTTAATTAATTCAAAACACAGAAGTATTCGATGTTAAGAAAACATCGATGCTTACTAATCGATGCATCGTAAAATATCGATGCGTAGTTGCGATGCATTACATCGAAAAAAAACATCCGATGTTTTTTTAAGTGGACACCCCTACTTCTACGTCAGAAAGGCTGAGCGTGAATGCATATGCTAGTGTGGACGGGTCATTCGTGGTGACTCGGCGCATTGGACCCGACTAACGAATGCCGGCGAAGGCACATGGCCTGAGCCGACCGTTGTCGGTTTTCTGTCACAGATCAAAGGGAGTTTAGAGTGCATTGCGTTCAGCGTGGAAGATAGAGGCAGATGTGATACTTTTCTAAAATTCTCGATATCTCGGATTTCCATGATATTGAAATACATATATGGTAGTCCATATGAAATTAGGGAGGATTCAGTCCTCATTTTTGCAGATTCGAAATTATTTAAAAAATACAAATTTTCAAAGTTCCCTGCTTTCGGTGCTTTTTCCGAAACACCTACACAAATTAATTTTAATGACTTAAATTATTGAAGGCATAGACTAAATAAATTTAATCCATTGCTAATATTGACATAAACAGATAATCAAAAATTTAAAAATTACTTTTTGAATAATAATAATGCAATTACCATATGATAGACTTTAAAGCTCTATTTTACTGAATAATTTGTCTTTCTTTTTTTCACTACACCCTGCATTATTCTTAATTCATACAGCCAGGCCGACTCGCTGTTGTGTTAAAAAATCACACGAGATTACTCGCGAGGGGCAGCAATACGTTGTTACGCTATGCGCCAGGCTGGCGCCAAAAGACAAGGATCATCCCAAACCCGCGACAAAGGACAATCGCATAACTTCTCGTTAGGTCCACTCGATATACCTTTACCGATAGATCCTAGCGCTAGATTTCTCCGGACCTTCGCAATAGATCTTAGCGGTAAATCTCCCAAGAGGATCTTCCCGCCAAATCTTCCCGCCTGATTTTCCCGCCAGACTTTCCCGCCAAAAACCGAGGAAAGCGTCGTGCCCTCAAGGGGTATAAAACCTCTGGAGCTCGACCGACGAGAGAGACTCCAGTACGAACCTTCGACTCAAGCACTTGTTAACGCGTAACCTTAAGCACGGTTTTCATTCTTGTACCAAAAGTCTATTCCAAATAAAACTCTAAAGTTACTGAGAAAGCACGAGTGTCTTCTCTACATCGTAACAACGTCTCGTGGAGGGACGCAGGTAGAAATTGAGGTGTCCGCTGACTGCGCGTGATCCCGCCTGTGACGTCTTCCCTTCGAATTGGAGACTGCTTCCTTATCTCTTCAGTATAAACACGTGCTACACTATCAAAACAAAAGTACGCACTGACATATGCACTGCGAGAAAACGTGGGCCATAAAGAGAAAATATTACTATGAAGAGGTGAAAACGTTGCATCTGCAACGAATGCAGGTTCGATTGGTCATAATATAATCTTCCCCTACGCCTCACCCTTTCTCGCAGTGCATACGCCTGTGCCTGTTTTTGTTTTCATATTCGAGCGCGTGATTACTCGAAAGATATAGGATCCGTCTTCAATTTGAAGGGAAGACAACGCAGGCGGGAACACGCGCAGTCAGCGGGCAACCCCTTTTCTTCCTGCGTCCCTCCAGCCTGCAGGTGGCGTATTGATGTTGGACAATACTTTTTAATTGCTATATTGGTGACATCTTTTTCATATGCATGAAAGTAATTGTAGTTTTAATATAATTATGAAACACACATTGGGAACACCGTTCCTCGAAAAGGGGGTACCTTCCCTCAGTGAATTCGTTCGTAGAGGAGGAACCCTCTCACCCTTGACGAAGTAGAGGAGGGAAATGCCACATCTGGTTGCAAAAAACTTACCAAGGCCGATCGGCCGGACCGTTTCGCTAAGGTTGCGGTTTATGGCCGTATTGCCCCGCCAGTCGGCGTGGCGATTAACAACAGTACCTACGTGCGGGTCCGAAGCCATCGTACGTACTACCCTGCGACAGAGCAATAACGGATTAACACGGACTGAACAATGTCTAAAATTCTTAAAGACCCAATAAAATTGATTGTCCTTTAGAAATCTGGCAAACAGATGCTGTCGAAACGTTCTTAAGGAAAAATAATAAATTACCCATCGTAAAGAATGAATGAATTTTTGCCTGGCTCTGAGGCCGCTTTTATCTCGACGCACGTGAGAAAAATGCCACCACAAACAAATAGCAACTACAAAGTATTATCCACTATCAATACGCCTCCTCCAGAGACAGAGGAAAAAATGGATTGTCCGCTGACTGCACGTGGTTCAAATTAAAGACGGATCCCTTATCTCTGTACCTTTTTTAAAAAAAAGGTACAAAAAAGCGCCAAGTATATAATCCCATAAAAAATAATCCCATTTAAAAACATTGTCGTAAATTAATATAAATTTGTAAATGAGCTATACTTAACTTTATAAAAGTAATGATATACAAAAATTGCGCCAATTATCACAATGCCTATTTATATAAAGAAAAAAAGTATTAAATAATATTAAGCAGATATATTTTTATACAAATAAATATTTTAATACGAATAAATATTTTATTCGAAATACTTGGCACTGCTCTCTGTTCGTGGTTAAATTAGGTTTAGTTTTAGTTAGTTTTAGTTCTAGAATAAGTAGCTTTAAGTAGTTCGAGTTTTAGAATAAGTAGGTTTACTTAATCGTACTTAGGCTTAGTTAACTGTAAGTAGAATTTTTGTTTTTCACCAGCACTAGTAGAAACCGGTAATGTTTTATTCTCAGCGCAGTAATAAATAAGCACGTAGGAACCGCGCGTAACAGATTTGCGAATACCGTAGATTTTCTTAACTGCTGAACTATTCACAAGCTTAGGCGTATACAGCGTGTCCCAGAATTGATGTACATCCCGGAACATGCAATATCCTGATGGAAAAAGACATCGAAAAGTCCTTAACCGTTTTGGGATCCGGGGTTTCGTTTTCGAGATATTAAGAAAAAACCCCGACCAATCAGAGCGCGAGCCTTCCGCTGGAGCTCCCGCGCTAGCGTGGCCGCGCGCCGGGCCGCGCCGCGACTACGAACAAGCAGGCGCGGCATGCATCGAAGGAAATTGCGTAGAATGGCAAATGAAAAAGACTTAACAAAAAAATCTAACCTTTTGCCATGGTTTGTTTGCCATTTAAAGTGAGTAATGAGTAAAGGATAAATGGATGAAAATCATGTGTAACGTAAAAGGACGAATACACAGTTGTTTTTTTTAGAAGATTGGAAAATAATAATTATTTGGTGTGAGAGGATAAAGAACATGTAAATTTCCTTTTTTAATAACGTACAAACGAAAAGGTAATGCAACAGGGAACGAGTGAAAAGTGATCGTAGTTCGTCATTGTGATAAACATCCGTAGTTCAATAACGGCCAACACTGTTGTTGATAATGAATAAGTGCGTTTAAAAACTGCGAAGAAAAATTTACATACGGAAATTTGGAGAGTTATCACCGGAAATAAGCCATAGCCTGCGTTAAATTTAAAAAATATTAGTCGCCAATAATGTAATTAAAACTCACCCTTTCGGAAATTCACCTGCAGCTTGAAAACCTGTGTCACTAGGTCACCGAACAGATCCTGGTCGTCGACAGACGCACCGAGTGCACAGCTGTTCTAAGGTACACGACACCATGCAAAGTTAAGGGTCGCAACGTCAAGTGCGTCCGGATTAATGCACCGAATTCACTGCACTGCACGCCTACTAACACTGATCACTTAATTTATTTTTCATGGAACGCGTTGTTCTTACGTTATAAAAATTGGTGGAAATGAATTTTTACTTGGCGTTTGGAGCCGTGAGTATTCCCGCGCAAATTGTCACGCTGCAGCACTTGCGTCCCCGTTGTTCGGGGGGTACACCGAGAACATCGCGTAATACTCTTGAGCAGAGAACATTTCTGCGACGTGATTGCTTACTGACTGACAAGATTTTTTCCAAGCGACTTCTTCTACCCCCAAATAGATTCTCTCGTTCCATTATGAGTTGACCCCCACCAGGTCATGAGGCTTCAGGTAAAAAGAAACACACGTGTTTCGCAGAAGTGCAACGAACGGGCTATCGCGCTCTTTTACAAAAGTCCGCGTTCCGTCCTTTTACTGCCAATGTACCCATTGCTTCGAGGTAGGCAGCAGACACCACGTGTTTCGGTTCGAAAGGGTCCGAAGAGAAGAGAAACAGAAAGTCTTCCAGTTGCTATAAAGAAGAAAATCCTGTTTCCTGTTTCCCTTTTCCGATACCCTGAGTTCACGTCTGCTACGAGGCGGAACCAATTAAGCCATGAATTACCCAAAACTGTAGGAAACCGTTGTCTACCGTCGACTAGCGGGACAATACGGTCATAAACCGCGACCCTAGCGAAATGCTCTGGCCGATCAGCCTGATTAATTTTTGGAAACTAGCAATTTAAAAGTATTATTTAACATCAACACGGCTCGCGAAGAGACACAGGAAGAAAGAGAGCATGTAGTTCGCTGACTGTGCGTTGTCCCGCCTGCTTCGTCCTACCTTCAAATTAAAGACGGATCCCTTATCTCTCGAGTATAAACACGCGCTCGAATTTCAAAACAAAAGCACGCGTCGACGTATTCCGTGCGAGAGACGATGGGCTTAAAGTCCGATTGGCCCTACATCCCTCCCAAACGGCCACTGTTCTGAAGAGGCCCTCTTCACAGAAATATCTCCTCCCCAAGGCCCACCTTCTCTCGCACAGAATACGTCGACGCGTGCTTTAGTTTTGAAATTCGAGCGCGTGTTTAGACACGAGAGATAAGCAGGCCCGATTGGTTAGTTTGGGACCAATCGAACTTCAAGCCTACCTTCTCTCGCACCGAATACGTCGACGCGTGCTTGTGTTTTGAAATTCGAGCGCGTGTTTAGACAAGAGAGATAAGCAGGCCCGATTGGTTAGTTCGGGACCAATCGAACTTTAAGCCTACCTTCTCTCGCACGGAATACGTCATCGCGTATTGTCCCTGAATTGAGGGACAATCCGGGGCATGCATTATCCTGATGCCGGAAGACATCGAAAAGCCCTTTACCGTTTCACTTCGAGGTCGCGATTATAAAAATCCGAAAAAGTACTACCACATTCGCTGATATGTTTTTTGTAAATTAAGCTTATTTCTAGAGTAACGCAGCTGATATTAACGTCGCAGTAATTTCTTGAAGACAATGGGGCGCCCCGTCTCAGGTAAAGCAACCGCGCGCGATTACAGTCAGCTGACCGTACCGCTAGGACCCCAGGTCTTCAGTCAGGTCAAAAAACAATTCGATAGAAGGATTGCAGGAGAATGACACTGTTCTTTATAATAATCAGATTTGTAAGTTCCAGCTTGTCCTTATCTTGATTTCTCCTGACCCATCCTTAACCTCTCCTGATGGAAAAAGCCCACCACCTTCTCGTGGTTTCCATTGAGCAACGACATTTTTCAACAAATAATCAAGATAAGGACAAGCTGGAACTTACAAATCTGATTATTATAAAGAACAGTGTCATTCTCCTGCAATCCTTCTGTCGAATTGTTTTTTGACCTGACTGAAGACCTGGGGTCGTAGCGGTACGGTCACCTGACTGTAATCGCGCGCGGTTGCTTTACCTGAGACGGGGCGCCCCATTGTCTTCAAGAGCTTACTGCGACGTTAATATCATCTGCGTTACTCTAGAAATAAGCTTAATTTACAAAAAACATATCAGCGAATGTGGTAGTACTTTTTCGGATTTTTATAATCGCGACCTCGAAGTGAAACGGTAAAGGACTTTTCGATGTCTTCCGGCATCAGGATAATGCATTCCCCGGATTGTCCCTCAATTCAGGGACAATACGCGATGACGTATTCCGTGCGAGAGAAGGTAGGCTTAAAGTTCGATTGGTACCGAACTAACCAATCGGGCCTGCTTATCTCTCTTGTCTAAACACGCGCTCGAATTTCAAAACTAAAGCACGCGTCGACGTATTCGGTGCGAGAGAAGGTAGGCTTGAAGTTCGATTGGTCCCAAACTAACCAATCGGGCCTGCTTATCTCTCGTGTCTAAACACGCGCTCGAATTTCAAAACTAAAGCACGCGTCGACGTATTCTGTGCGAGAGAAGGTGGGCCTTGGGGAGGAGATATTGCTGTGAAGAGGGCCTCTTCAGAACAGTGGCCGTTTGGGAGGGATGTAGGGCCAATCGGACTTCAAGCCCATCGTCTCTCGCACGGAATACGTCGACGCGTGCTTTTGTTTTGAAATTCGAGCGCGTGTTTATACTCGAGAGATAAGGGATCCGTCTTTAATTTGAAGGTAGGACGAAGCAGGCGGGACAACGCACAGTCAGCGAACTACATGCTCTCTTTCTTCCTGTGTCTCTTCGCGAGCCGTGTTGATGTTAAATAATACTTTTAAATTGCTAGTTTCCAAAAATTAATCAGGCTGATCGGCCAGAGCATTTCGCTAGGGTCGCGGTTTATGACCGTATTGTCCCGCTAGTCGACGGTAGACAACGGTTTCCTACAGTTTTGGGTAATTCATGGCTTAATTGGTTCCGCCTCGTAGCAGACGTGAACTCAGGGTATCGGAAAAGGGAAACAGGAAACAGGATTTTCTTCTTTATAGCAACTGGAAGACTTTCTGTTTCTCTTCTCTTCGGACCCTTTCGAACCGAAACACGTGGTGTCTGCTGCCTACCTCGAAGCAATGGGTACATTGGCAGTAAAAAGACGGAACGCGGACTTTTGTAAAAGAGCGCGATAGCCCGTTCGTTGCACTTCTGCGAAACACGTGTGTTTCTTTTTACCTGAAGCCTCTTGACCTGGTGGGGGTCAACTCATAATGGAACGAGAGAATCTATTTGGGGGTAGAAGAAGTCGCTTGGAAAAAATCTTGTCAGTCAGTAAGCAATCACGTCGCAGAAATGTTCTCTGCTCAAGAGTATTACGCGATGTTCTCGGTGTACCCCCCGAACAACGGGGACGCAAGTGCTGCAGCGTGACAATTTGCGCGGGAATACTCACGGCTCCAAACGCCAAGTAAAAATTCATTTCCACCAATTTTTATAACGTAAGAACAACGCGTTCCATGAAAAATAAATTAAGTGATCAGTGTTAGTAGGCGTGCAGTGCAGTGAATTCGGTGCATTAATCCGGACGCACTTGACGTTGCGACCCTTAACTTTGCATGGTGTCGTGTACCTTAGAACAGCTGTGCACTCGGTGCGTCTGTCGACGACCAGGATCTGTTCGGTGACCTAGTGACACAGGTTTTCAAGCTGCAGGTGAATTTCCGAAAGGGTGAGTTTTAATTACATTATTGGCGACTAATATTTTTTAAATTTAACGCAGGCTATGGCTTATTTCCGGTGATAACTCTCCAAATTTCCGTATGTAAATTTTTCTTCGCAGTTTTTAAACGCACTTATTCATTATCAACAACAGTGTTGGCCGTTATTGAACTACGGATGTTTATCACAATGACGAACTACGATCACTTTTCACTCGTTCCCTGTTGCATTACCTTTTCGTTTGTACGTTATTAAAAAAGGAAATTTACATGTTCTTTATCCTCTCACACCAAATAATTATTATTTTCCAATCTTCTAAAAAAACAACTGTGTATTCGTCCTTTTACGTTACACATGATTTTCATCCATTTATCCTTTACTCATTATTCACTTTAAATGGCAAACAAACCATGGCAAAAGGTTAGATTTTTTTGTTAAGTCTTTTTCATTTGCCATTCTACGCAATTTCCTTCGATGCATGCCGCGCCTGCTTGTTCGTAGTCGCGGCGCGGCGCGGCGCGCGGCCACGCTAGCGCGGGAGCTCCAGCGGAAGGCTCGCGCTCTGATTGGTCGGGGTTTTTTCTTAATATCTCGAAAACGAAACCCCGGATCCCAAAACGGTTAAGGACTTTTCGATGTCTTTTTCCATCAGGATATTGCATGTTCCGGGATGTACATCAATTCTGGGACACGCTGTATAAACAAGGTGTTAAAGTACCGAATCCAGGAGACCGACTGGCGAGGATCTTCGCGATCGCGTAATCAGCGCTCGCGACTAAGAGTGGGGAGAGCGCAATTGTTCCCTCGACAATCGACGAGATGGTGACACCGTAAACTTTCGGTAGTGCAGACCAGTGTGATCTACCGCAGTTCCGTGCGCGATAATCGTTTCTTAAGAACTAAGACAATGTACACTTAGATCTAATATTTACAATATATACAGTCCTAAACATTCCGCCCGCCTTCGTCACGGGTACGAGACGAATGTTAGTCGCTCGAAAGCAGTGCGAGGGAAAGGACAGGTTTGTGATTGCATCGAGCGCCTCGGATCACTGTCGCTAGACGCCGAGGGAAAAATGCTGATCTTAGCGATCGGCCGTTGCAGTGTGGTGTACGGTGTCCGGATCGTTACTACTCGGACGAGATCGTCCTTCCCCGGATGAACGGCAGTAATCCGTCCGATGGGCCAGTGGGTTGGAGGCGCAGCTTCGTTACGCACGAGACAGAGATCGCCCACTTGCACGTTTGGATGGCCCGTTACCCATTTATTTCGTCCTTGCAAAGTTTGCAGGTATTCTGCGGCCCAACGTTGCCAATAGTGGTCTCTCATCTGCTGTATCAACTGCCAGCGTGTCAGTCGATTGCCTGGCTCTGCTGCAAGTGACGGCTCAGGGATGGCTATCAAAGGAGAGCCTACAAGAAAGTGCGAGGGCGTTAGAAAATTAAAGTCGTCAGGTTCGTCACTCAACGGCAGGAGTGGTCTAGAGTTGAGGCATGCTTCGACTTGCGTCAGTAGCGTAGACATCTCCTCGAACGTCATCGGGGTATCACCGATGACTCTACGCAAATGAAATTTCATGGATTTCACTGCAGCCTCCCAGATTCCGCCGAAGTGAGGCGCGGCTGGCGGATTGAAGATCCACGTAGTACCCATGCCAGCTAGTAGGGGCGCCAACTCGCCCAGTTCGGAGGTTGCAGCGGAAAACCACTGCCGAAGCTCCTTGTCGGCGCCTACAAAGTTCGTTCCACAGTCGCTACGCATGGACGCACAATGGCCGCGGCGGGAAACAAATCGCCGAAACGCGGCTAAGAAAGCGGCAGTAGTATAGTCCGACACGAGTTCTAAGTGTAGTGCTCTAGTGGATAGACATATAAAGACGGCGACGTAAGATTTTCGCGTGCGGTGACCGCGTCCCGGAGACGTTTTTATAAGAAAAGGACCGGCATAGTCGACTCCCGAGTTTAGGAAAGGTCGCGTAGCAGTCACTCGGGAGGGGGGTAGATTCCCCATTTGTTGTTGTGACGCCTTGGCTCGCCATCGCCAACAAGTTACACAAGAGTGTATATATGTGCGGACAACGCGCCATCCTCGAAGAATCCAGTAATTTTGTCGCAGTATACTTAAGGTAAGTTGCGTACCGCCATGAAGCGCTTTCTCATGGTGGTCGCGTACGATTAAAATAGTAAAATGTCCTTTGGTCGGTAGGATTATCGGATGCTTTTCGTCGAAGTCCAGCGTGGAGTGTTTTAGTTGACCGCCGACCCGAAGGATGCCCTGAGCATCAACGAAGGGAACGAGGCGAGCGAGAGGGCCTCGGGAGATTGAAGCGGAATCTTCTAACTTCGCGATTTCTCGAGCAAAGGCTTGGCGCTGAACAACTCTGATTAAGGTGAGTCTGGCTAGATCTAATTCGGAAACGGTCAGGTAATCGCCGGGACTTTCGATCGAAGACTTTCGTTGAAGCTTCGTAGTGAAGCGAATGCACCACGCAGTGATGCGATTCAGCTTTTTAAACGAGGAATATTTGACTATGACTTCCCATATCGGGGGTTCATCTTCTAGTTTTGTTGTGTGATGAACCGATTTCGTGCGTGTTTCCTCCGTCGTGCTGAACTCGACCGCTCGGTTAAACTCAACGTCGATCTGACCTTGCTTCAAGAAGCAAGGTCCCTGCCACCAGAGCGTATGGTATATCAGAAGGTCCCCCTGAATACCTCGCGAAGCGCAATCAGCGGGATTCTCCTTTGTCCGAATGTGATGCCACCTCGCATTGGGTAATGTAGTCTGAATTTCAGAAACGCGGTTAGCGACAAATGTCGTCCAGTGAGATGGCTGCTTCTGCAGCCAGCTCAAAACGATCGTAGAATCTGACCATAAATGTACCTCGCTCCGAGGTAAGTTTAGAGCTTGTACAACGCGTATTGTCAGTCGAGCAAGAAGTGTGGCGGCACACAATTCGAGCCGTGGCAAAGATATTTGTTTCAATGGAGCGACTCGTGTTTTGGCCGCGACCAGATTAATGCGAGGGGGCTCATCGTCGGACAAGGAACGGAGATAAATCACGGCGGCGTACGCCCTAATCGACGCGTCGGCGAAGCCGTGCAATTCATAGAAACCGGATTCTGTTCTAACGGCAAGCCATCGAGGTATCCTCAATGAGGAGAGAGCGCTCAATCCGTCGTAATGACGCTCCCAGGTTTCGGTAAGATTTAAACGGAGAGGCTCATCCCATCCCAGTTTTATAAGCCAGAGAGATTGCACGAAAATTTTCGCGGCGATTATTACCGGAGCTAGAAATCCTAACGGGTCGTACAGACTCGCGGTTTCCCTAAAGACAATACGCTTTGTAAGAGCGTTGTCTCGGTTTTTAGGCGCAGCGGAAAACAAGAAACAGTCCGAAGTGGTTTGCCACTTCAGACCCAGTAAGGAAAAGGTGCCCTCGAAATTGCAAGACAGTTCCGGAGTGACTGCCACATAATCGAGCGGCAGCGTTTCGAGAAGCTCGGGCGCGTTCGACGCCCATTTTCGGAGTTTGAAACCGCCCGCCTTGAGCAAAGACAGTAGTTCCTTTTGAAGGTGGAGCGCCGCGGAAACGGTATCAGCTCCCGAGATAACGTCGTCCATGTAGACGTCGTTAAGCAAGCACGGCGCGGCAGAAGGGTATCGATCAACTTCGTCCGCGCTCAATTGCTTTAGAGTACGAATGGCCAAGTAGGGCGCACACGCCATCCCGTATGTGACAGTGAGCAGTCGATACGCCTGCACAGGGTCCGACGCGTTCTTCCGCCAAAGAATGCGTTGGAAATCGCAATCGTCCGTATGCACGCGTATCTGGCGGTACATCTTTTCTATGTCCGCTGAGAACACTACGGAGTGAAGACGCCATCGTAATAAGATATCGAATATCTCCGGAAGCAAATTAGGACCTTTGTGTACAAGGTCGTTAAGTGAAAGACCAGAGGTCGTTTTGCACGACGCGTTGAAAACTACACGAAGTTTCGTAGTAGTGCTCGAAGCGCGGATTACCCCATGATGAGGTAAATAATAGTGACTCGAACTATCACGAGAATCTCCCGTAGCTAGAGTCATATGGTCAAGTGACTCATATTCGTCCATAAATTGGCGGTACGCCGATTCCAGTTCGGAAGAGATTCGAAATCGCTTTTCGAGTTTTTTCAAGAGGACCTCGGAGGTCGCGCGAGATAAACCGAGGCTAGATTTTGAACGCGAGAACGGTAGTCTTACGACATACCTGCCACTGTCATCACGAGAATGCGTTTGCGCGAAGTGTTCCTCGCACGCCTTTTCGTCATCATTTAACGAAGTAAATGGTGTCGATACCTCTTCAATTGACCAGAAACGTTGCAAAATTTCCGAGATATCGGCATCCGTCGAGCACTGGAGTGTTACCGCGGTTTTCGCGTCAGAGAGATTTCCCCGATCGGCGATCGGGCCAGTAAGGATCCAACCTAGTGTTGTAGCTTGCGCTACGGGCGTGCGAGGAGGGCCATGTATCAACCCTTCAAGTATAATTTGCGAGTAGACTTCTGCCCCTAAAAGTAAATCGACTTTCCTATGTGATAAAAATTCGGGGTCAGCAAGTTCGATATCCGTTAAATGCGGCATAGCAGTAGACAATTGAGCGGCACTGGGTTGGTAGGAAGACAACCGAGGAAGTACCAGGGCTTGCACCGCGAGATTCACCGATTCGTTTTTGCGATGAGAGACCGTTAGAGTCACCGAACCCTTAGAGTAAGTCTTGTTCTTCGCTACGCCTATTACCGGAATATTTGTTGGAATCCTGGGAAGCTTTAATAATTGAGCGATACTCTCACCAATCAAGGACACCTCGGAGCACGGGTCGATCAGAGCCCTGACAGTTATTCCTTCACCCGTCACGGACGCCACTCGAACCAAGGCCGTAGCGAGAAGAATTGCAGCGCCCATCGGTTCAGTCTGAGCGCAATGAGTCGTTGGAGTGGCCGAGTTCAGTGACGGAGATGAACCCTGGTTAGCGGATCCCGTTTGTTGCGTTACCTGCGAATTAGTGCCAGGAGCAGAGTCTTTTTCGAAGGGAATGTGAATTGTGGTATGGTGCTTACCCAGACAGAGTTGGCATCGCTTGTTTGATTTGCATTCGCGAGAGGAATGCGCAGCTAGACAATTAAAACACAATTTCTTTTCTATTACCCTAGCCTTTCTCTCCCGAGGGCCCAGCGCTTTATACGAGGGACAGTAGAGAATGAAGTGTTCTCCCGCGCACAGGGTGCACTTCTGACTCCCGGCGTTGTTCCGCGTCACACAGTGCGTCTTGGGGCGACGCGTCGCACCGCTGGAGGCCGGCGGCTGTGGTTGATCTCCTCCTCGCTGTCCAGATGACCCAGTGGGTTGCTGGCTCGTTGATCCGCTGGTGCTGACTTCCGAAGCCAGCGCGGCTCGGACTTGAGTGCGGAGGAAGTCCAGCAGCTGCTCGAAGGTGGGATGCTCCTTTGAAGTACCGAGGGACGTCTCCCACTCCTTCCTAGTCTCGGCGTCTAAGCGTTCCGCCGTCAAGTAAACCAGCCACGCACCCCAGTGCTGGACCGGTAGCTGCAGTGTTTCCAGAGCTTCCACTGCATCTCGGGTCCCGTGCAAGAAATCCTTTAATTCTTGAGCAGACCCCTTGCACATAGAAGGCAACGACATGAGCGCCCTTAATTGAGCGTGAATCAGCAGACGTGGAACGTCATACTGTTCCGAGATAGTTGCCCACGCACGTTTGAAATTATTAGTCGTGATCGTCACGTTTTGAATCAAACGACCAGCTTCTCCCGAGATGCTTGTTTTTAAATAATGCAGTTTGTCAACCGCCGAGAGTGAAGAATTCTTTATAACCAGCGAAATAAACAAGTCTCGAAAGCTTGGCCAGAGCTGGTAGTCACCGGCAAAGATCGGAAGAGCTATCTTTTGCAGGGTTCTGCCACGAGAGGAATCATTTTCATCGGAGTCGGTCCCAGATTGTTCTTCTGCTTTCCTTCTCACAGGAAGAGCGTCGAGCTGGTCGAGAAGGTCGGCTTTTTGGTTAAGGTAAGCCTCTTCGCCGAGGCTCTGGTAGTCTTCGGTGAAATATAAATTTTGTTTAATCGCCTCCGTGGCACCGGCGGTTATTTTCGCATCATTCTTGCAAAACGTAGTCCAGTAGCTTTCCAGTAAGTCTAATCGAGAGGTGATTACACCTCGCGTTATTTTCTTTTTTCCGAGTTTCTTCATATTCTCCTTGAGATTTGAAATTCGCTTGAGCAACGTACTTTGTTCGCTTATGATTGTTTCCATTTTTCAGGTTCAAGAACGCCCGGTAGATGAAAAAACTGTTTCGCCCGGCACTGTTTACGAATTCGAACGGGGTCGGGAACGTTTGAAGCCTCGTGGATCAGCGGTTACGCAACGGATTCCTTTGTTCACTGGTTTTTAAAGAGTGATTTTTCAATCACCGCGTTAATATCCGGCTCGAAGGACCAAAATGTTCGTGGTTAAATTAGGTTTAGTTTTAGTTAGTTTTAGTTCTAGAATAAGTAGCTTTAAGTAGTTCGAGTTTTAGAATAAGTAGGTTTACTTAATCGTACTTAGGCTTAGTTAATTGTAAGTAGAATTTTTGTTTTTCACCAGCACTAGTAGAAACCGGTAATGTTTTATTCTCAGCGCAGTAATAAATAAGCACGTAGGAACCGCGCGTAACAGATTTGCGAATACCGTAGATTTTCTTAACTGCTGAACTATTCACAAGCTTAGGCGTATATAAACAAGGTGTTAAAGTACCGAATCCAGGAGACCGACTGGCGAGGATCTTCGCGATCGCGTAATCAGCGCTCGCGACTAAGAGTGGGGAGAGCGCAATTGTTCCCTCCACAATCGACGAGATGGTGACACCGTAAACTTTCGGTAGTGCAGACCAGTGTGATCTACCGCAGTTCCGTGCGCGATAATCGTTTCTTAAGAACTAAGACAATGTACACTTAGATCTAATATTTACAATATATACAGTACTAAACACTCTCCGAAAAAAAATGTTAATTGTCTTGGTTAATAAATAAAACAAGACAAGACACAACTGAGACAAGAAACAAAGAAAAAAAATTGAATGCAATTTATACATATTCATTCAGTTTAGCAACACCAATTCGGAGAGCAGGGCCTTGTATTTTGAATAAAATATTTATTCGTATTAAAATATTTATTTGTATAAAAATATATCTGCTTAATATTTTTTTTTATTTATTTATTTCCCGTCTTTATTTCACCAACTTATACACAAAAATGGCGAAAAGGCGAGGCACAGCTAAGCTGTTATTAGGCCTAACCTCGTAAAAGCATACAGACGAAGCGCGTATCTTGAGAAACATGAAACACATGAAACGAAAGAACTAAAAACTAAGACTAGAGACAAAAACAACTAAGCTAAACCTAGAACTAGGAAGAAAGTAGAAGTAAAGTAAAGTAAAGAAAGAAAAAGTAAAGGAGGTAATAAGCAGAGGTGGAACAAGGGTATGTCAAATAAGCGGATGATCTAATAGATAAGCGCTTACCGCAGCTTTAAAGGATGACAGGGTAGGGAGTGAAGAGATACTCGGAGGAAGAAGGTTGAAGTAACGAGAAGCAACATAAGAAAAAGAGCCGCAGTATTTGCATGTGCGATGTATCGGCACAACCAGCAGAGATTCCGACCGCGTAACACAACTGCCGGTAGCAGAGACGTCGGAGTTCCTCTTAATTAATTCACGCAGGTAAGAAGGGGTGTCATCGCGAATGATTTTATAGACCAAGCAGCACAGATGGAGAATCCATCTGAGTTTCATAACTAGCCACCCTGATTCCTTAATAAGCGGAGTTACATGATCGTATTTGCGAGCCAAGAAAGTGAAACGAAGACAAGAGTTTTGGACAGATTGGATTCTCGCGAGCGCCGCTTTTGTAAGACACGGACTATAAACAACATCAGCATAGTCAAATAAAGATATGACAAGTAGTTGCGAGACAAGCAGCTTCTGACGACGCGAGAGAATTTTCCTGAGCGGATAAAGGAGTTTCAGGCGAAGCCGGGCACTGTTTATTTTAGACGATACATGATGAGTAAATTTCCACGAGGAGTCAAACGTAACGCCAAGAATTTTTACGGAGGAGAGCACAGGAACCAGAATATTGTTTATTTTGGGACGGAAAGAGTTGACGGATTGAAGGAGAGGAGTGGAGCCAGCTAGAAGGATAGACGATTTGGCAGGGTTAAGACAGAGGCCATGTGAAGTAGACCATTCATGAATCTTAGCTAGATCAGCCTCGATTTGAGCAGCAGCCAGGACAGCATCGCCAGGATGGAAAGACAAAAGTAGTTGAGTGTCGTCCGCATACATGTAAGTTTGACAGAAGGTAGCAACACGTGGGAGTTGAGACACATAAATGTTGAACAATATCGGACCAAAGACCGAACCTTGTGGAACTCCACATGACGTCGATCGAACAGTGGAATAAGTTGGTAATGGATTAGTAAGAACAACTTGCTGCGAGTGACACGTAATAAATGAGCGAAACCAATCCAGCGCAGTTCCATGAACACCAATTCCCTGCAGCATAGCCAATAGCAGATCGTGATTAAGCGTGTCAAATGCCTTAGTAAAGTCAAGAGAAACAATGCAAGCCAAGCGACGCGAGTCAAAAGCTTTTAAGACGGAGTCAGATAAGTGTACTAGCGATGTTGTCGCACTAAACCCTGCGCGAAAACCTGATTGGTGCTTCGAAATAGCTGCTGTAGCACAAAGATACTGTGTGAGTTGTTTATGGCAGAGTTTTTCAAAGATTTTGGAGAGAAAAGGAGTGACCGAAATGGGACGAAGTGCATTGAATGAGGTAGGATTCACGGCTTTCGGGATTGGGTGAACAGAAGAGTGTTTCCATATGGATGGGAATGCGCCGGCAGAAAGAGAGGAATTAAAAATATGCAGAAGAGGATCCAGAAAGAATGGAAAAATATAGGAAAGCATCTCAACCGTAATGTCGAATGGCCCGGATGACGTGGGTTTAGTGGCCCGCAGTACCGCCAAGATATCATTACCAGTGATAGGTTCAAATTTAAACTGAGAGCCACCAGTAGAAGGAAGCGAATACTTCGCGATAAGGTCCGAGCTAACCGGAGTTGCAGGGATGGCGTCAATGAAATAGCTGTTGATCGCTGTGGGGTTAGAGAAGCGTGGCGGAAGTGAGAGCGACCGAGAGGAAGAGTGAGCACCAGAGCAGGAAAGAAAATTCCAAAAGGATTTAGAAGAGGATCGGGTCGAAATGAGTTGGCAGAAAGCCGACTTTTCAGCCTTAACTGCCATTGTCGTGTAGTTTCTCAGCTGCTTATAGTAGTTCCAGTGCGCCTCAGAACGAGTACGTTTAAATCTCGATAGAGCTTTATTCCGGAGTACCATGAGCCTCTTTACATTCGATGTAAGCCAAGGCGCCCTCGGTTTTGTAACGCGTATTCGCTGTACTGGGGCGTAGGTGTCAAAGACATTAGGGTCATTCCACGCGAAATCGGACACTTTTCGGAGTAACATTTCGGATGTTGCTGAAATTTGAATATGTTGTAGTCTTTAGTGATATTTAAATGTACCTCAAAGGATTTTTCCAAATTTTGAAAAATGTCGATTTTACAACTGTTTGAAGGTAAGTGCTAACATTTTTTCAGTAAATTATAGCTATGGAAGTAGTAAACGGATGGAGATGAGCTTTACGGTGCTTATAGAGAAGACATGGAAGATTTAAGAAAAAATTATTTCAGTTTAAAAAATAATTTGTTTTACCATTTTTGTGCAATTATTTTAAACAAATGCAGTTTTTTTAACATCGGGCGCGATTTTAAAAATCTGAAAAAATAGGACAATATAGTTCTATCCTTCCCCTTGATGGACTAATTTTCAAAAATATGGACATTTTAAAATTGACCTTGTAAAAATCGCCGAAAGTTGGCGCTGCGTCAAATCACACCGGCTCGACTCGCTGAGCCGTGCGGTACTCGCAGCGGCCAAGTGCTATTCTTATACAGTTTTCTCAAATATGGTAAGTATTTGTAAAAAACTGAAGAAGGAAAGCTTTTACTGTTTTTTATACACAACATAATACGGTAACTCAATTTTTGGTGTTCGCAATATTTTCCTTGAAACGAAGGCGACCCTCAGTTTTTTAAATGGAATGCTATATATTTGATTATCCAATATGAAAGCCACTGTCAAGACAAATTCAACCATATGGTATACTATGACCTCCAAGGATACACATGGTTAGGAATGAAATAAATATATCGAAGTATCTATAGTAGATTGAATTTCTTCTTTCAATCCTGACCATGTGTATCCTTGAAAGGTCATAGTATACCATATGGATGATTTTGTCTTGACAGTCGCTTTCATATTGGATAATCAAATATATAGCATTCCATTTAAAAAAATGAGTTACCTTCGTTTACAGAAAAATATTGTAAATAACAAAAATTGAGTTACCGTATTATGTTGTGTATAAAAAACAGTAAAAGTTTTCCTTCTTCAGTTTTTTACAAATACTTACCACATTCGAGAAAATTGTATAAGAATAGCACTTGGCCGCTGCGAGCACCGCACGGCTCAGCGAGTCGAGCCGGTGTGATTTAACGCAGCGCCAAATTTCGGCAATTTTCACAAGGCCAATTTTAAAATGTCCATATTTTGAAAATTAGTCCATCAAGGGGAAGGATAAAACTATATTCCCCTATTTTTTCAGATTTTTAAAATCGCGCCCGATGTTAAAAAACCGCATTTGTTTAAAATAATTGCACAAAAATGGTTAAAATAAATTATTTTTTAAACTGAAATAATTTTTTCTTGAAACCTCAATGTCTTCTCTATAAGCACCGTAAAGCTCATCTCCATCCGTTGACTACTTCCATAGCTATAATTTACTGAAAAAATGTTAGCACTTACCTTCAAACAGCTGTAAAATCGACATTTTTCAAAATTTTGAAAAATCCTTTGAGGTACATTTAAATATCACTAAAGACTACAACATATTCAAATTTCAGCAACATTCGAAATGTTACTCCGAAAAGTGTCCGATTTCGCGTGGAATGTCCCATTAGCTATAATACTCGTAAAAGCTGAAAGTTTCAAATCAACATTGGGCGAATTGTGAACTTCATCCCAGTTGATTCGAGCTACAGAATGATTGAATTGTCCTTTAAGCATCTTACCCAGGCTACGCCGCAGTACAAAACGTTGTGCAGGCTGAGGCTTGGAAATATCCAGCACGGCGTAAACTAGGCAGTGGTCGCTGATATCACTGACTTCAAGGCAACCAGAAGAGATGATTTTAAGATTATTACTAACCATGATTAGGTCCAGAATGGTAGCACTAGAAAGTGTTATACGAGTTGGCTCGTTAATTAACTGTTTCAGACCGAGGGAATGTATAAGGTTACTGATGTCAGTGAAACCTGTCGAGCAAGTATTACCCAGGTCAATATTAAAGTCTCCCAAGCACACAAGAAAGTCGGTTGACAACGCACTATCGCAAAGAAAAGACTCTAAAGTAGCTATTGCTGCGGGATGGCATTTCGGCGGCTTGTAAACCGAAAAAATTGAGAAGGATGAACGCGAGATATTAACCCTGATCCCAACAACATCAAGGGATTTATCGCAATTGTATGACTCAGGAATCTGTGTACAAAGCATTTTAAACCGCAGGTTTGATTTTACAAAAATAGCCACCCCACCCCCTCTAACTGAAACATCCAACTTTCTATCCCCTCGGACTAGCGAATAACCAGCAATGTCAAAGCTCATCGAAGGATCCCGCGGACAGATCCACGTTTCACTTAAAGTTAAAATATCAATATTAGTCCAGGAAATGAGATCAATGAGGTTATTAAGATGACACGCAAGAGAGCGAACGTTTAAATGCGCAATAGAAAGATTTGGACAAACGTTTGAGTTAGAGAAGATGAAACTATGATTGTCATTGACAAAATTAGAAGTCATCCGAGAGCAATATAGGCTCCTACGATAGGGAGACTGAGGCACAACATTCATTATGTCCGGCAGAAGTCAATTGTTGGCATTTGGCACGTCGTACTGCACAGAAGAGTTCAGCAGGGGCGTCCCCGTGGTCGGCCCAGTTATGGTTGTATTGGTCGACGCAATCCCGAGTTGAGAAGCCTGAGCCAGAAGAAACCGCGCGGCCTTTGCGCTGCTGTCTTTGCGGACGTAAGTAACACCTCTTCTCATCCAGACATATTGGTAGTTGTGAACCTTCGCAAATTGCTTCGCCTCTGCAAAGATTCGGCGCTCCTCCGCTGATGACCTTTCATTTATATAAATTAGGGTATCCGGCCAACTCGGGATGACTTCAGCAGCTTTTAAGTCTTTTTTTGCTCTTTTCTTATTTAGCCAGGAGTCACGAACGAAAGCAGACATGAATCTCACTATCACTGTTTTAGTTTTAGATTTTTTGCTATTGATGCAGGTAGCTGCGGCTACATCAGTAGTGGCAAAGGTGACATTAATGGCAGCGGCAAGAGAAGAGATAACTTCCATTAAGGAGTCACTGGAGAATTCTGGTAAGCCCGTAATGGCCAGTTCATGGAGCCAGCTGGCTTCTTCAAGCCGCTGTAGACGCCGCGACATGGTAGAGAAGCACCCTACAGATGCAGCATCAGTTGGTGGCGATTGGTGGGCATTATCACTTGCAGCAATGCGCCGTTCGATGTTGTCACATCTCATCGAAAGTTGATACTGGGCTGATGAAAGCCCATCCACACGGCGAGAGACATCCTGAACTGATAGGTGCAAGTTCTCGACACGCTCCATGCATTCATTCAGAGTAGCGGTAATGTCGTCAAGCTTAGAAAGGCTGTGCTTTATCTCGTTGAGGCAACGAAGTTGACCCCGTATGTCAGAGAGAGTGGCACCAATATTGGATAGATCATCCGGGTTATGCGACCAACGAGCCGAATGGCTAGTACTTGGCTGAGACGTAAAGCCAGCTATTGTTGCAGATACAGATTGTGTCGAAAGATTATTGTTTAGACCACAGCCGGAACACAGACCAGACTTAGGCAAGAATTTCGAGCAGTGTTTACAGGAAGGCATGATGAGGCAGTGTCGATAAGGCAGTGATTAACGTATGATTAGCAATCCAAACAGTTAAATATAGATGGCACCTGACACCTGTTTGACGAATAACACCGGCCCAGTGAGTTACACTTCGTATAGAGTGGACACAAACACACACCGGCTTGGCGATGAGAAAAACTGTCACAAAAACACTTCGACAACAGGTGATAATGGATCCCGACCAACGGATTCCAAGAATTGTCGATCAATTTCGGCGAAATGTACGGGAAACGCGGGGAGAACCAGCACCACTGAATTCAACCCACAACCACTTGAACACAGGAGCACAGTGAACAATCGCCGAACTCACGGAAAAAGAGAATTGCCTAAGAAATTAGAGAAAATAGCAGAGAGCAGATTGCCTGATTACACTCGTAAAGCGCTACCTAGCGGACTCCATTATATTATAATATTATAATATTTCCGCGTTGAGGGCTCGCTGATCGGGACTGACGTTGAACCCACATCATGAACACATCATGAACAGAGCCCTAATTCCGAGTGTTCGTTTCTCGCTTCTTTCTGGCCGAAGGGGGGAGCGAGACAAAACATCAACGCGTCGTCTGTCTCGTACCGCCCTCGCTCGCTTTCAGTGCCTCTCGCTTGCTCTCGTTCCATCTCGCTCTCACCTTCGCCGGACTAGAGTGAGACAGAAGTGGTGGGGATAGTGCCAAGCTTCTGGGGTGTAGACCAAACCAAGTCCATGAGGAGACAATACTGTATTTAATACATTTTTTCTTTATATAAATAGCCATTGTGATAATTGGCGCAATTTTTTTATATCATTACTTTTATAAAGTTAAATATGGCACATTGATAAATTTATATTAATTTACAACAATGTTTTTAAATGGGATTCTTTTTGGTGGGATTATATACTTGGCGCTTTTTTTGTACCTTTTTTTTTAAATAATAAAGGTAACCACACAACTGGAGATGTTTGAAGGGCTTTACTACGTCGCGGTCACCGATTACTGGAAACTGTGTTTCAAATGAAATGAAGGAAGTTTTCTGCCGTGGCTTTCCTCACATAGTATGTATTATGGTCATTTTTGTACATCACAGTAGACGGAGAAGCAGTTCTGTAAATTGTTTTAGGGCCGGCAAGAGTATAATAAACTGCAGCTGCGTACCGGATAACCGCGGACCAGGCTTGGGTGAAATTTTTACCGTTCGGCACCGTACGCGGTTTTCTGATCCACCGGAACCACGGATCGGGAAAAACCCTAATTTTCCCTCACCTTCTGCGATCGACAGTTCTTCCTTCCTTATCCCCTCCTTTCGGAAATGACTAATCAGAAAGCTTATTTCAACTCCCGTTTTTCGGTATGCAAACCAATAGCATCAGTTTAGTGTCAACTTGCGAAGAAAGCTTGCATGGCAAGATCAGTTCATCGCGAACAGTGCACTACACAGTTCCTATTCAGTGCGTATAGGATTTCGCAGAAGCTTCACTGCAATACAGAAGTTCGATATTGTGTGCTAAAAGTGCGATCAACTTCCATCGTAAGTATTAATAGTTATGATTTTTTTTAACATTACTTCTATATATCTCTACATCCTTTGTCAATTTTTAATTATCGATTCCAACTTCGTGTACAGTGAATTATACTTGTGTTGAGTGTTTTCTTGTTCAGTTATTAATATTGTGACGATGTTCATGGGGAGGGGGGGGGGGGGCTTGACTCCCCATAGCCGGAACAATATCATGCAAATAATACTTTCTATTAACTTATTAAATAACATTTACAAAGATATTATCAAAAACAGATAAACGTGTAGAAATGGACGCGCAAAAAGTATTCGTACAGTTGAATAAAGACTTAAACTATGGAAATAAACTAAATATTTAATGTTTTGACCCATTTGTGGGATTGCGTTCTGATTATATAACAGCTTCGAGACTACTTGGTATGGAATTTACTATGTTGAATGTTGTATTTTACTCTACTCTTCTGGCGGAGTGGCTTTTAAACGTTCTTTAGGCCCGGTGCAGACGAGCGATTTGCGGCAGTGTTCGCAGGAGCATGCATGATCGCTTAGGGTGTGTGCTGTGAAGAGATGGAGCGGAAGTAAGTATCGCATGTATCCTGTTTATTCATACGTTACGTTTAATTTTATACTAATGTTCTATTTGTTTTCAGCGCTAACATAATACGGAATATGGTGATTCTACAGAAGAAAGAAGTCTAAATACAGGAAATTTTCTGATAACGTACCTAATAGGTACCACTGGGTACGGAACGTATTGTATATAGATTTATAAATGTAAATATTGAATGTTCTTCGAATTTATATGCGCTACCTATATTATTTTGTAACAATTGTAATCGCCAATACTGTATTATTAAACAAAGAATAAATACTTTTTGCAATAAGTAGAATGAATTGTTTAATAAATGTAGAATTTGCTTGCTTTGTTGTTTAGGGGTAGGGGTACACCTACAGCAGTAATGTACATTTGTGTTTGTGCGTAGATCCATGTGACGTCACGCAGAGGGAATTGTTTGGTTATTGTGGCCTTCAGATGGCGCTGTTGGATGTGTCAGACGGGCAGCAGGATCTGCCGTCGATCTGCCGTCCATCTGCCGTCGATCTGCCGTCCATCTGCCGGCAGGGCCTGCCGGCAGATCCGTAGTCGAATGCGGTCGTAGGTTGCGCCGCAGCTGCCGGCAGATCCTGCGCTCTCCTGGCAGACCCTGCCGTCAATCTGCTGGCAGACTGCCGGCAGATGGCTATCAGGGTCGATTAGCAGGATATGTTGGCTTACTTCTTTATTGAATAGGAATAAGGAACTATCCATCAGACAGGCCGAAGGCTTGTCACTAGCTCGAGCTACAGGGATGAATGAGAAAGAAGTAGGAGATGTTTTCAAATTGTTCACTAAAATATATGATGAGTATAATTTTTACACGAAACCAGGAAACATATTCAATGTCGGGGAAACCGGTTGCCAATTGAATAATAATCTTGGAGAAGTAATAGCTATTAAAGGGTCAAAAGATATACATTGTTTGACATCGGGTGAAAGAGGGGAAAACGTCTCAGTCATAGCATGTTGCAATGCTGAGGGCGTTTTCCTTTCCCCTTCACTCATAATAAAAGGGGTTAGAGAAATTTCTGGAATAAAGATTGGGCTTCCTACAGGTTCAAAAGTACATGAATCGAAAGTCGTCCTTCATCTCGTCAGAAATATTTTACCAGTGGTTGGTAGAGCATTTCACACCAAGGAAACCACCTGGCAAAGTACTTCTTATAATGGATAGGCATTCTTCCCATCAAAGTTGCATAGAAATGCTCGATTTTGCTGCTGCCAATGATATTATTTTAGGGTGCTTACCTAGTCATACGACACAAGCTCTTAGCCTCTGGATAGATCCTTTTTCAAGCCGTTTAAGACTTCTTATAAAAAACAAACACAAGCGTGGATGAATACACATCAAAAACAAATTAAAAAAGTACATGCTGGCACTCTCATCGGAAATGCATGGGCAAAAAGTGCTACATTGGACAATGTTGTCATTGGCTTTAAAGCAACAGGAATATTTCCTCTGAATGAAACTGTGATTCCAGAGAATTACTTTAACATATCAAATACCTTTTCATTTACTATTGATGTCACAGATACTAGCAGAACAGTAAATTTGTCTAATAATTTCCCGCAGATTGCCCAGTCATCTCTAGTTACAGCTTCTTCTCAACCAAATTATCAGCAAGCCAGCCACTTCCTCAACAAATAGCTAGCATTGATATTCCTTCATGCAGCAAAAATTTTGTAAGTACTGAAGACATCTCATAAAATCAGCCCAGTACCAAAATTGGAACACCAAGGGGAAAATCGACGAAAGCAATCTGCTAGGCTTCTTGATAAAGAATTTATACAAAATAAAAAAGAAGCAAATAAAAGAAAACCGATCGAGGGTGAAAATAAAATTCAAGCCACAAAAAAATCAACGAAGAAGCAGAAAATACAAATAAAAGTTGAAAATCCAGTAGATAATCTTCGAGGGAATCCTCTTGAACCCTCATTACAAAATGAAGAAGATTATTCCCTAGAATGTTTTGAAAATTATTTCAAAACAACTAAAAAGGTTGACTGGCTAAGATGCATTATCTGCAACAATTGGATGCACGAAACATGTACCAGAGTTGGACATTATTCGACTAAATTTTCATTCGAATATGGATTCGTATAAATCCTCAAGATTTATTCGCGAATAACAAATTACGATTTTATTCGACGAAAAATTATTCGTTATTCACGAATAAATATGTACCGTTATATTAGCCGGATTCATTTGAATAAGAATTTATTCGTTTTTCGACCTGATTGAATGACGAATAAATATGATACCCGACATCTATCGATGGAAGTCTGTACTGTGTCCAACATACGTTTGGACGTGTGTACCTGGAAGCGTGCGTATATGTGTGAACGAGCCAAGGACGTCCCACCTTAAAGAAGTATTCTCTTCTGGAGGCGTCGCTGTTTTAAAAATTGATAATAGATGGTCATTTTTATCTCCGGAGATACATGCTAACCATTTGTTTTTAAAATAAGGATGGGAAAATGCGGCGATAGTTGCTTCTTTGGCTTCTGCACATGTAAAATCTAAATAATTGGAAAATCTATTTTGAATACTATTTTGCAATGTTTTTATAAGGGGTTCACAGTATGTCCACTTGGTTTCATGTAGAGCTTCTAATTTTTTTTGCAATGATACCAAACAGGGAAGAACCATCCCATAAAAAGTATTATTCTCTCCCTGGAGAATATCAAGAGCATGGGCTACAGGCCTTGTAACTGCAACATGCTCTTGTAGGTATAGATATTCTTGCTCGCTCAGTATGTTTCATTCCTAATGCTTTATATAACTGATAATTCTTTTCTTTTATATTTAATACCTGCGTCAGTGAATTATACAAGGAATTCCAACGTGTGTCTCCTGGACGGCTTAATGTGTGGCCCAAGATATTTTTTAGTATCTCTGCTGATTTGGGACGTGATGCAGATTTCCACGATTTTGAACATTTATATAGGACTTGGGTATGCATTGTAGCTAGACTGTCTGTTTCTTTTATTGTCTTCATTATGTCGGGTGTTACACACAACGAAAGTGTGTGTGCGAAACGTCTTATGTGTTTTAGTAAAGATACCCGTGGCACATTGGGCACATTCGGCTTAACCGGCACATCAGACACATCGACAGTACTTAAATTTATTTCCTCCAATTCATCCAAATTTATTTCCTCCAATTCTTCAACACTACTGCTGTCACTATTATTTTAATCAATATCTTCAGTAGATGTCTGTACACCAAAAATTTAGAAAGCTTTCACAAAGTTACTTCCATTATCGGTCACAGTCGTAGTTAATTTTGGATACTTAAGGTCATATTCCATATGTATTTTCTGAAGCAATTCAGCAATTTTGCCATGGCTATGTGTACCTAAGGGATTAATTAAGGATTAATAATTTTTTACAAGGAACGATGAGCTGGATATATGAAGTCATTCGAAAAAATAAACTTGACTTTTATATGTCCTCTACTCATTGGCCAACAAAAAAGCTAATCATATTAAAAAAACATAAAAAATAGATATGTCATCCTTCAAATCATTCAACTTTTATGTGAAAGTGAAACATTTGTTCATATCAGGGACGACGTAAGGGTGTTTGGCGCTCTTATGCAAGAATATATATGACGCCCTAGAATTATTGCTATTATTAAGTTTAACGTTAATATACGCCGATACGCCATCAAATTTCTCTTACACAATACGTATACGTCGGCTTCTCAAAAGACCCGTTTACTAAAAGATAATAAAAATTTTCCTGTTGCGCCCAATGACAAGGGTGTCTTGCACAAAAAAACATAGAACACCACTGATGTGACTCATGATGTTTAAAAAATTCTCCATTTGCGTCCGAGGTGCCCCAGGTGTCATTGGCGCCCTTAGCATCAAACGCCCCATGCCTTGCATAATACTGGTACTACTGGTTCAGTGAAATTAGGATCTGTCTGAGGAATAATTTCCAGCAAGCTACGTTTCTGTATGGGTCTTTATTTCGTCGTTGTAAACAATATGTCAAAATCCCCATCGATCCAAAGTCTGCTTATAATTTTACAGGGATCAAAGGTAAAAAATACAGTTTTTTCACAAATATCTCGTTATCTATCATTTTTTCATTAAAAAGTTATTATGAAATTTGTAGCTTAGGAATTTCTCTACAAAAAAGGTTGTATGATTGTTTTTCATAGATGTTACCATTTTCATGTATGACGGCTTTCAAAGTTTCAATCTTCATGGGGAATATGCCGAACCCGGAAATTAAAAAATTGATCCTGAAAATCCGGCTATTTTCCGATTTTGTGTTATAAGTGTTATAACTCGCCAACTGTACAAACTGTAAAACTGTTAGCTAAAAGAAGTAACTTTTTCCTGAAACTTTTTTTTGTATCTATTATAGTTCGCGAGTAATAACACAAAATAGGAAAAATTTTAGGGGTCAATTGCACCCTCTTCTAGTGAATGTAGGCAGCCAACAAAATTGCGTTGTATTCAGGAGGACACCACCCTCCCCAAAGTTTAATAATTTTTTAATTCCCAGGTTCTGGATCTTATATTTTCAAAGGTATGAACACTATGAACTTAACTTTTTTTATTATAGTAAAACTGATACTAACGAGATATTCGCGAAAAACTATTTTTTTTACCTTCGATCCTCTGTGAAATTTTTAGCAGATGTCCGATCGCTGGGGGACTTTTGACATATTGTTAAAAACGACGAAATAAAGGCCGATATAAAATGTAGGTTGCTCCGAATTATTCCCCAAATTGGCCATTTTTCAGGCTAATTTCACTGGGCTATAGACTTATAGCTGCTTAGTGCGTTCCACCGACCCTGATTCATATAGGCTATAATAAACAGTTTCAAACATACTGGCGAAAATCGACTTAAATAACCCACCCTACAAGTACGAAATTATTACCTGCAAATCTTCTGCAAGTTAGGGCTACTGACTTCCTTTTAAAAGTATTTTCTTCAATCCAGTCAGCTGTCACTCCTAGAAAACTTCTTCTTCTCCCTAACCACACATCAGCCGTTGTGCATACAAACTTTGCTTCTTTTAAATTATTTTGTATCTCAGCAATATTTGTAAGAAACATATTTCTTATTTCACGACTGAGACTCCTTCTACTAGGCACAGTTATACCATAATGTATGGTATGTATCATAAAAATTGAAATAAACGCACATTCTTATTAAGAATGTCCCACTTTTTAAATTATTAATAAATAATAGACATACCTGCAATATTCAAATATTCCAGTAATTTTCGAAAATATGGGTCTTCTAGTGATCGTAAAGATGACATTGAATGTATAATATAATTTGCTATGTGATTGTTTAAACTTTCTTGCGTGATTCTGGTTCGTTGACGGTTGTCGCGGTTGCTAGTTGATTTAGTCTGAGTGGTACTGCGACGTCCCACTATTTTTCGCGCAGTATTATTCTAAAACTCTATCATAAATCTCAAAATCACTCCACCAAAGTCCCTCAAACTCAACTCTTAACCCTTTCCCCCCAATCGCTGATCACCTTGACGATATACCTTAGCGGTCCCCATCTCAAGAAGGTCGGTACGAAACCTCATTCACTTATTCGCCCTACGAGGCACAAATTCCTCCCTCATATTAAATCTAAACAAATCCCTCGCCCCAAAAACCCCTTAAATCGAGACCACGTTGCATCCCTTCTCTAAGACCCTCCAAGTCAAAACCACAATTACCCCTTTCCTATCAAAACACCGAAAATCCATTCGATGGGTTGAGTGTCTCCTATTCATAGTCATAAAAACCCCGAAAGCCTAATTGCGACGAATATTTGGTGTACGTGACATAAATACGTCTAATAATAGACGCAACTTTTATAAAAACCTCGGGAGTCCTGGTGCGACTTACTTCTTAAATGTGTCAAGATCCATACCGCGCGTACCCCCGCAACAATCCTGTAAAATCACATAAATACAAGAACCCGAGAGACCGGAACGCTCTTTCTACGAAATTCTTTCGACGAAACTCTTGCTACGAAACCTATCGAAGAAAGTAATTGTTTAACGTATTATTAAAATAAATCATAGTGCTACAATCATCATTTCACCTATCACAGTAAGCTCTTATAATTACCATTAACACTATTGAACATCACCGTCATTTATACTTTGTATTATTATTCATATTGCTTTCTATATTACTCATCTTATCAACGCTTATTGCGATCATTTATTATTTTGTATTATTATTCATATTGCTCGTCTTATCAACGCTTATTGCGATCATTTATTATTTTGTCTTATCAACGCTTATTGCTTATATCATTCTACTTAATTATCATATATTGTATTTCATGTCCATACACATATTCTATAATTTACATCCATATTCTATAAATGTTATGTGCTAATACTATTGTTCAACGCATAATTATAAAACCTAACCACCATCACGAATCGAATAAACAATTCCTATCCTAAACCACACTTTGCATTATTGTGTCTATTCTTCGGTCGCGAGAATCCCAAAACCAAAACAAGCTGCAGCAACAGCTGATCTCGGTTCGCGATCGCGAAAGTACCTACAATGTTTACTAACGTTCTTTTGCATGGACCGCGTACAGTCGTATGCCTAGACGGATTTCGTAGAAGCATTACGTGTAACTTCTTACGTGAATGCAACGGTAAATGCAATTACCAAATCAAAACAAGTACAAAGTGCTCTAACGGATGTACCCGGGGTGTGTATTCGCAATTTAAATCTTCCCTGGTCGATCAGTGTGCTGAATTTGACATTCTCGCCTGAAGCCCATCAATCCTCAGTGTGCTGAATTTCGCATTCTCGCCCGAATCCATTCAAACCTCAGTGAGCTGAATTTTGCATTCTCGCCTGACTTTTACCCCACATGTCATCGTCCTCAAAGACCACCACCCAGGACGTGACAGTACCAGTCAACATTGCTTGTGACGTCCTCCATTTTCTTGTTTGCAAATAATTTTCATATTCACATAAAACTTCAGCACCATGCCGTCTTTTCAAATGAGAGCGAAAATTCGATGTAGAATGTAATTATCCTTTCACTTCTATACTCGTTTCCACCTAAGAAAAATCCTAAGCCCAGACCGTTTTGTGGCCGTTCTGCGCAGCCCCCACTACCGCCTACGGCAGCAGTGGCCACATCGGGCCATTTGGGAGTAAGGCCTCCATGCTGTTTACCGTAGCCGCGCGGAAGGGGAGCTCGAAAGCCAATGGTAACCTGGGCGCGCCACAGATAGGGAAAACTGTAGTAGTGTGCGGGGCAACCTCATGCCTGTACGATAGGCTTGAATGACTGGGATTCTTGGGGGCCCCAGCGACCCACCAGTGGACGGTGTACATGGGGTCCCGTTGCCTGGGTTTATGATATGGCAATTGCTATTGAAATGTAGAAAAAACTCGGACTCGTCCAGGATGTAGTTAATATATTCGGAGGTTTTCCTGCTCGTAAATGCATAAAATTGTCGTAACGGCTCGGCAAAAATATGGATGACACTTCCCGAAAACGTGCTAAAAGTCACGTTCCTATCGTAAACCCCAGTTTACAGTAAGCTGAATAGAAGACGGTTCCCTTCATTAGAAAGAAAGCAATGAGAGTACATAGGTACATTGACAGGGATAATTCTGAATTATTTTCTCAGAAAACACTGAAAGGAAAAATGTCTTGTCATCTATACCACATTTATTAAAAATGTACGTGTTTATGGTCTTTTGACTTCTAATAATATATGTATAAATTATACAGGGTGTTTCTCTTAATTTTATCACCTGAAATATTTCCGCTGTAATTAAAATTTCGTAAAAATGTTTCCTACAAAAATTATATACTTTGGTAATGGCCAGTATAGAAACAATAGTTGTATTCCGTTGTAAAAGATTTAAGAGATAAGAAGGTCAAGTTTCACTTTTTAAATCGAATGCTATATTTTATTGATTTGTATATGATAGCCATTTGGAAGACAAATTCAACGACATTTTCCAAGTATTTTTCTTTACAAGTAAAGCGTTTTCAACAGTCGGCGATTAACCCTTTCGCTACGGCGGAATTGGTCGTCGATGCGCCACCACTGAATGGAATTCCGAGCCATAGGTATTTAAAATGATTTTAATTTTCAAAATATTCAAACGACATTTTGAAATAAATAGATTCTATCTGGATATGTGAGGGCTATACACATATCGAGCGTATATATATGTTATATACGTTCCCCGCGGAATGCTCTTCATATATGTTACGATGTATTTACATCTTCGTGTAAAATCACGAAATAATTATGTACTGTGACAAGGGAAGCTTCCAGTTTGTAACAATTATATTTTTATAATGGAAAGCATTTATTATGAAAGTGAGTTAGGGCTCCCCCAAACCAACGCGAATATCGCGGCGCGGAGCGGATCCGCCGCGAATCAGATAAGGCTGCCCATAAGTCGACACGTATAAAAAAAACTGCTGAACCGCTGCGGATCCGCTCCGCGCCGCGATATTCGCGTTGGTTTGGGGGAGCCTTTGCAATTTAAGAAGCATAAATAACTGTCATATTTTTACCTGCACGACCTGGAAGAGGTACTGGTACATGGTTTATTGCCGCTCGGGCGTACGAATTACCCGACCCGCAATTAACACCCTGACCATCCCCAAGTCGCGCGGAAAGGTACCTCGTTCAAACTTATCCATCTATACATGTGCAGCCAGGTATTTTTTATTATTTTGACTTTAACCAATGAGGAAACGTCCTTAGTCAACTCCGCCTTCCTGGAAAAGCTGAACGTGGAGGAGTTGTCAAAAATTCGTCACTAGCATCTCAACGCTCGTAGACGTGACATACCGATTCGTGAAATATACGTACCAAAGTGTTACAACGGTGACTATGGAAGCATCGACTTCGACATCGACTTGTGCGTCGCGTAATGATTACGAGAATTTATACTTCATAGTGAAGCATAAGGGACAATTAGAGTGTTTAGTGTGCTTTACCACTTTCAGTTGTGAAAGAGTTTTCAACTTAAAAAGGCATTATGATAAGTATCATGCTCATCAGTTTGCTGCCTTATCAACGGAAGAACGACAAAAAACAATAGAGTGCCGGAAAGAGCAACTAAATCAAGCGAGAAGAAATGGACAGCAAGAAGTAAGTTTTTCTAATTTAGTACTGGAATATTTAATCATTATCAGTTCTTGTAGAACATGCACTAATTAGTTCACTGGTTTCATTGTAGAAAAGTAGTGATACTAAGGAGAAAATCCTACGATGCAGCTACGAGCTGTCACTTAAAATTGCCAAAAGTGGGAGACCATATACCGATGGCAATTTTATAAAGGAGTGAGTCGCAAAATCGGTAGAGCTGCTTTGTCCGGATCGTCGCCAACAATTCGACGCAATCCCTCTATCGCGAAACACGGTGATGAGAAGAATTAAAGAAATAGCAACAGACGTGACTGATCAATTAGCGGACGCTGCCCATGAATTCATCCGTTTCAGTTTGGCGTTGGATGAGGCAACAGACGTGCCAGGTACACCACATGTTGCCATATTTATACGAGGTGTAAGTGAAAAAAAGATAACAGAAGAACTCCTAGATTTTTGCCCGTTAAAAGAGAGCACGACAGGAGAGGACATTCTGTCATGCGTAGAGGGTGCGGTGGGAAAAATTGGATTAGACTGGGGGAAATTGGTATCGGTTACAACCGATGGTGCACCGTCCATGACGGGAAAGTACAACGGATTCGTCGGCCGCCTCCGAACCGGTATAAAAAAGCTAGGAGTTCTTCATGATATTAGCAATTTCCATTGTGTGATACACCAGGAGAATTTATGTGCAAAACGTATCCAGTTCGAGGACGTTATGTCAGTCGTAGTTCGGACGACGAATTATATTCGAATGAATGGATTCAAACGGAGACAGTTCCGTACATTTTTCGAGGCATTAAAGTGCGATTATGTTGACTTGCCATTATATACCGAGGTGCGTTGGCTTAGTCGAGCTACACTTTTAGATAGATTTTTTAAACTGCGAAATGAAATTTCACTATTTACGGACATGGTGGATCACCACGTGCCTGAATTGCACGACCATAAGTGGTTATGCAATTTAGCTTTTTTCTCAGACTTAACAGACCATTTGAGTACATTAAATGTAGTTTTACAAGGAAAGGGTAGAACCATAATAGATTACTTGCGATCTATACGCAAATTTCAATTAAAAATTGATTTATTGGGCACACAATTGGAAGAAAATGATTTTTCCCATTTTCAAAAATTGAATTCTCTACTCACAAACGAAGTACATTTTGATAAAAATAGATTTAAAAAAATAGTACAAGATTTACGAGAAGATTTTTCAACTAGATTTCAAGTATATAAATTTGAAGAACTTTTTGATGCAGTCACATCACCGTTCTCTGTAGACGTCACAAAAGTTCCAGAAAATTTAAAATTGGAATTACAAAATTTAAAGGTAAACCAAGTATTGAAGAGCAAATGGAACGAAACAGATAACATAACCGAATTTTATAAAAACATTCCGCAGTGTAGGTTTCCACACTTGCATAAGCGTTATGCGTCTATTTCAGCCATGTTTGGTTCGACATATATATGTGAGCAATTTTTTTCTATTATGAAAATAACGAAATCGACAACGCGATCAAAAATGACTAATGAGAATCTCAAAAATTCGTTAATTCTGAGTTCGTGTCAAACAATTTTCCCAAATATAACAAATTTAGTAAAGCAAACGCGGCACCACGGACGAAGAGAAAAAACATAATACTCATTCGTGTGCCTAATAAATAAATTTTTAATTGAAATTTGCGTATAGATTGCAAGTAGCTAATCTATTCTAACCTTTCCTTGTAAAACTACATTTAAAAGCTAAATTGCATAACCTTCATTGTGTATGAATAATATAATATCGTTTTTAAGATTTAAAAATACATTTATCCACATCTACATTTATTTCATCTGTAACAACAAATTATTATTTGGTGAAATTTCGCGGAAAAGTTCCGCTCAAATACTTCAATTTTTCGTGACATCACTTTTTCATATCACGAATATTGTCAACAATATTCAATTATCATGCCTTACGCGCCTCACCTTGTACATGCACGTATTTTCGGTGGTTATCTCAATGGAAATTAATTAATGAAAATATTTATTAGTTAACTATTTTCACTTATACGTATCGATGTGTGCAATTGTGTGGTTGTCTGCACGTGTATAAATATGTACGCATTTATAGTATTTACTGGAATTAAAATGAATTCCTTAAATGTAAATATTTATTAGCTAAGTACCTATTGTTAGTTATAAGTATCGATGTGTGCAATAGTGTGGTTGTCTGCACCTGTATAAATATGTACGAATTTATAGTATTTACTGGAATTAAAATGAATTCCTTAAATGTAAATATTTATTAGCTTAGTACCTATTGTTAGTTACAAGTATCGATGTGTGCAATTGTGTGGTTGTCTGCACGTGTATCAATATGTACGAATTTATAGTATTTACTGGAATTAAAATGAATTCCTCAAGTGCAACTATTTATTAGCTAAATAATGTTATTTATAAATATCGGTTTGTGACGAACCACAACATTATAATTACGTACGTTTTTAATCAACCTTGTATAGATAATAGCACATATTTGGGACATTGGGGCCCCCCAAGGAACCCAGTCATTCAAGCCTATCCTACGGGTATGAACTTGTGCCGCACGCTGCTACCTACACATCTACAGTTTTCCGTATCCGTGACGCGCCCACGTTACCATTGGCTTTCGAGCTCCCCTTCCGCGCGGCTACGGTAAACAGCATGGAGGCCTTACTCCCAAATGGCCCGATGTGGCCACCGCTGGCCTACGGGCCCGACGCAGGCTATTGCTCGTAGCACTTTACCTGCCGACTTCCCTGCCCCTCCAAGGGCGTGACGTGACCGATGTCAATGTCAATACTGCAGGAGTGCAGTGTATCTACCCGGTAATTCTTTGGTTCCGAACAGACATAACATCAGTTCAGGAGGTATTCTAAATAGTCTATTTAGAATGCCATTTATTATGTCTTTTTTAGGATTTATATTCAAAGGAACGATAAGATTTTTGTACAAGTTATATTTATTGATATTTAAAGTATGTAAATTATTTTTTTGAAGTAAAAATAATAAAAATTACATGAGTTGTATTTGATTTTATGGAGTCCGTTTAAAAAAAAGAAGTGTCCTACTGATAAAGATCGAATAAAACTGTTAAAATTTTCAATTAATTATGAAATAACTAATTTTATGACTATTACCGTAAACTGGGGGAACATTGGCATGTTTTTGGAACATTTTGCTATGTAATATAAAAATTAACATTTTTACATTTGCTTTAAGTATCCTATCATAACATTGCATCTTTTGTGAATGCACTACAAGTGTCAAAATGTATAAAATTTTTTCCTTTTCCTTTTTAATAGATCTTAAGTAGATGCCAATGTTACCCCGTACTGCCAGTGTTCCCTCAGTTTACGGTTTTTTCTTTGTTCTGAGGAAACTGTTACAATATGTAGTGTATTAACCTTTCAGCGACGACATCGAATTTAACAATTTCTCAACGCGGACGGTGGCAGTGATATAGCCAATACTGCGCCTACTATGCTGTCATTACTATGCGTACAATGTACTCACTGACTGTGTCCCAAAATTGTACTGGGATTGGTTATTACAATTAACATTAAATTTTTAAAGAAAAAAAAAAAACGATTTATACAGAGAAAAGTACAGAAAATATCGAGAAAAAGTATATGAATAATTAGGGTGCATACGACGTATGGAACTCGGCGGTATATGCAGAAATCGGGGTCCATACAATATCTTGAATATTGAATTTTTCAATATTTTAATGTGCTTCATTTGAAATACATAGCAACTGCGCCAGGCATCCTGCCGAGTCGTGCCACCGGGATTTACCCACTCTATGGTTTGCAGACCTATCAGCTTTATGACTTTATTCCGATTTTACTTCCCGGTCGCAGGCGAGTAAGCGACGGACGGGTGGCCAAAACATTTTATGATTTAATTGCACTCTTTAGGACATCGTTTTCAAGTCTTGACCGACGAATTTGTGAAAATGCAGGTAATCATTAGTTTGAACAGAACAGGCAACGCGACAAGATCGTGTAGTCAAACTGTCCAAGCATTCGCAGTGCAATTGTACAGATTGTGTTCAGTTTATTTAAGTGTTGTGTGTATTGTGCGTGGCTGCAAAAAAATGGAGCAGCACCAGCAACAGCGTGGCCCTTCCACTTCGCCAGTGAGGAAAAATCCTTCAGGAAAGGTAACTTAATTTTCATTCATTAATTGTTTTAATTGTTTCACGAAAATATACTGTAGACTGGGGAACATTGGCAGGTTTATGTAACATTTTGTTGTGAAATGTAAAAATTAACATTTATAGATTTGCTTCAAGTATCTTATTATAATATTCTATCTGTTGTGATTGCACTTCAAGTGTGAAAATGCAAAATTTTTGTCCTTTTCCTTCTTTAATCCATATTAATTAACTGCCAGTGTTATCCCGTATTGCCGCGTATTTTAGTTTCCCAGAAAATGTAAAATCTTACGTACACATCATAATTTCAATCTATCACAGTTTCTCACCGTTGTAAATGTGGTTTTTATAGTATGTCCGTTGTGGACAGAGAACCATGATAATAAATATATACAAAGAACTGATGGCGAAGGATCCCTCCTACAAATATAAGGAGACTATGGCGACGCTCTCCAAGCAAACTGGGATAGGCCTGTCCACAGTAGTCAAAAGCGTTGCTGAATACCGAAATAGTGGCAATGTAACCTCTCCAAATATGAAACGGCAAAAATTATCTGCCATCCAAAAATTGTCTGAAGAGGAAAAAAATCGGATTCGGTACAAAGTACATGAATTTTGGTTCAGGCGGGAAATCCCGAATTTAAAAAAAATTCTTTTAGCGGTGAACGCCGACCCTAACTTCGGCAAGTTAACACAAACCACTCTCTATAGAATCCTCCGGGATTTGGAGTTTTCATTCTCTACAAAACAGAGGAACAGCGGCCTTATTGAAAAGGAATACATTGTGCTTTGGCGGCAAACATATTTGCGAAAAATGGCGCAATATAGGGCAGAAGGACGCCACATATACTTCCTGGACGAAACGTGGGCCAACGCAGGTGATTGTCCAAATAAACACTGGATAGACAAATCTATACGTTCAAGCAGGGACGCACAGGAACGCGGTTTATCGGCAGGCATACCTGCACCCACCGGCAAAGGAAAACGCCTTATCGTGGTTCACGTTCGGTCCGTTGACGGGTTTGTGCCTGGTGGTCTACTGTGCTTCGAATCCAAAAAAAAACACAGCAGACTATCATGACGAAATGAATGGAGATACGTTCTTGGAATGGTTCCAACGTATTCTGCCATTATTAAAAGAGGACTCTGTTATCGTGATGGATAATGCTTCTTATCACTCAGTAAAGGTCGAGCGTTGCCCAACAATGGGCTGGACCAAGGCACGTATTATAGATTGGCTGACGCAAAAGCAGCAGGCAATACCATCATTTGCTGGTAAGGCCACGCTGATCGACATGGTTAGGCAAATCAAACCCCAATTCGACCGATATGTGATAGACGAGTTGGCAAAAGCAAACCGAAAAATAGTATTGAGACTACCGCCATACCACTGCGAATTGAACCCCATTGAATTGGCAGGGGCAATGGTCAAGCAGTACGTAAAAGTAGAAAATACTTCGTACAGATTCGACCGTGTAAAGGAATTATTCGTCGAAGGCGTCGAACGTGTGTCTGCCCAAAATTGGCAGAATTTTGTGAGGCACACCGAAAGTGTGGAACGAAAATTCGGTGAGCTCGACGAAATTATTGATGATCTGCAGGATGCGAATATTATGGGCAATCCTCAGGAAGACTCTGGAACTGATTCGGGAGAAGAATTACCCGAAAATATTTAAATATATATAGTTAAGTTATCTATTATGTAAATTTATATATTTCGGGTCTTGTTTTATTATTGCATACAGCGGTTACTCCTGGTATTTAATAAAATATTTCATGAATGATTTTGTTATAGACTTTCTGGAAGATCCGTCCCAAAGCGTGAAGGAGGCTGTGGGGTTTTAGTGAGTAGAAATCTCACACTACCCCGGCGCTGAAGGACACCGGGGTGTCTTTTGAAGATTTCCCCACGCTAAAAAAAAATCATCATTTCTTTCTTGAAACTACCGAAATCCTTATCCCAGGCTAAAGATGTTGAATGATTTGATCCAAAAGAGGCATCAGAGTATTATAAGTATATGTACATACATAGGAATTTGATGTGATTTTTAACAATTATTTTAATTATGTTTTAAGTATGCGAATGGAATGCTATTTGTGTGTTGGGGTGGGGGTGGGGTGGGGGTGTGTATTTCTGTGTACTTGGATGTTAAATAAACCGCGTCTGCCATATTAAAACCGCCATCTTAGTTTTTGCAATTTCGACCTCAGATTCGTAATCAGCAACTTAGAAAACTTTAGTAGGTATACTGATTTTTGCATAAATCAAACGTCACCTTCATCTTTTGGCCAGGTTTTCTCAATTTCCAGAAATTATTATTTGTAAAACTTAATACTGATTTTTCGCATTAGTTAATAAAATGTATAAGTAATTACAACTTATCCGTTTTGATTGATTTACGCATGTAAATCCTGTTATTCATTATATATCGTTCATAAATACAAATTATTAGTAATATTAGGCAATACAAATTGTTAACCCCTCAGCGCCAACCTCGATACGTCGTGTTGTAGGGCCCAGATTCTTCGTATATTTTTTTCCATATTTTCTGTACTTTTCTTTTTAAAAATTGTTTTTTTCTCTGTATAAATGTAATGTTAATTGTAATAACCAATCTGAGTATAATTTTGGAACACAGACAGTGACTACATTGTACGCATGGTACTGGCTGCATCACAGCTGCCGTCCGGTTGGAGAAAATACTGGCACGCGACTTCCATCTGCGTAGAGAAATTGTTAAATTCGGCGCCACCGTGTATATGAAGGCGTTGCGTGCGGAACGGTTGACAAAGAGGTAACAGGCAGTAAGGCGGAGAAAATCGTAGGCGGTTAAGTGGGGAGTCGACCAACCAGCGCCTCCTCAGAATCATCCCTGCGCGGAACGGGATTTTTCTTAGGTGGAAACGAGTATACATACTTGGGCCTGCATTTATTGCATACAGCCACCACCGACATAACGGATGACTTTTCCGAAACGATACAGAAAAATGTGCCACCTAATATGGCACTAGTCGAGACAGAAATAGAAGTAGAAGTTGTAGAAGTACCAGGCAAAGAAATAATTGTTTCTTTTGTTAAGAGAGAATCTTCCATTTCATTGGATATAGCGTCCATTGAATAAATTGAAATGATGTTATAGGAAGAAAATCAAATGGAAAATATAAAATAAAAGTATAAAACAAAAGTATGAGATAGACAAAGATAGGAGAATGTTCAGCGAAAAGGGAAAACACAACACACGAAACTGAAAACACAGAACTCAAGATTGAAAAAAAAATTAAAAGTAAAATTGATTGCTAGACTGCGCGTACTGCTGCTTGTTGCTATGGCTGTAGCAGAGCTCGAATGTGCCGGACCCCCCGCGATCGTGCAACGACTGGCTCGCGGTTGCCATCATTTTTTTCTTCAGTTGTTTTGATTTTGGGCTCGGACTGGCGCAAATGTCCTTATATGGGCATTACCTATGGTTTGCACCAATTACACATACAGCCGCGCGTGCTGGTAACGAAGCAGTAGACTGTAGAAGTTCTCCACCATTAATTTGCGTACAAAGGGTTCTCCTTGCGACGTGCCACACTCAATGCAAACGATGCAAACTGATTTGATTTTTTTTTCACATAAAAGTGGAATAATTTGAAGGATGACATACAGTATTGTCTCCGTATATGCTCGGTTTGGTGCACCCGATACGGGCTTATCGCTATCCCCACCACTTCTGTCTCACTCTTGTCCAGTGAAGGCGAGAGCGAGATGGAACGAGAGTGAGCGAGAGCCATTGAAAGCAAGCGAGGACGGTACGAGACAGACGACGCGTGGATGTTTTGTCTCACTTCGTCTTTCGAGCGCCGTGACACTCCGTCCTTTGCATGCGCGACGGGCGTGTGCGATAGTTGCAAGCATTTACGGAAGCACGGGAACCGCTTCGCAAAATCTTGACGCAGGCCCGGCTCAGGTCTTTCTTGCGCCCTAGGCAAATTTGTTCAATTGAGCCCTTTATTGTAATACATTTATTTGAAATTATTTATGATTTTACTCTGCAAAATTAGACAGCTACTACGGCGTAAGGGTGACTAGAGGTGCAAAATGGTATTTTCATTGTTGGCATTCTTGAAAATAAATTTTTAAATGAAATACTACAAATTGTACTACAACGGTTTTAAACTACGGATAAAAATTCAGAGTAAGGTCACCAATATTCTCAATTAAATGTATTATAATAAATGGCGGTATTTGGCAAGTTCGTCTAGGGTGCAAAAAAGACTCATGCCGTGCCTGGCTATCTGAACGTCGCGTGCATGCGTCGAGTCACGATTCTATCTGAGCGCTCGCGCCGTCGTGCATACCCGCCGCGCATGTAAAGCGTTCCATCTCGCTCCCCCCTTCGGCCAATAAGAAGCGCGAAACGAACACTCGGAATTAGGGCTCTGTACACGATACGGGCTCAACGTCGGTCCCGACCAGCGAGCAAATACGGAGACCATGCTGTATCTATTTTTTTTTTCAATATGATTAGCTTTTTTGTTGGACAATGAGTGGAGGACATATAAAGGTCAAGTTTATTTTTTCGAATGACTTCATATATCCAGCTCATCGTTCCTTGTAAAAAATTATTAATCCTTAATTAATCCCTTAGGTACACAAAGCCATGACAAAATTGCTGAATTGCTTCAGGAAATACATATGGAATACGACCTTAAGTATCCAAAATTAACTACGACTGTGACCGATAATGGAAGTAACTTTGTGAAAGCTTTCCAAATTTTTGGTGTACAGACATCTACTGAAGATATTGATTAAAATAATAGTGACAGCAGTAGTGTTGAAGAATTGGGGGAAATAAATTTGGATGAATTGGAGGAAATAAATTTAAGTACTGTCGATGTATCTGATGTGCCGGTTAAGCCGAATGTGCCCAATGTGCCACGGGTATCTTTATCAAAACACATAAGACGTTTCGCACACACACTTTCGTTGTGTGTAACAACCGACATAATGAAGACAATAAAAGAAACAGACAGTGCATACCCAAGTCCTATATAAATGTTCAAAATCGTGGAAATCTGCATCACGTCCCAAATCAGCAGAGATACTGAAAAATATCTTGGGCCACACATTAAGCCGTCCAGGAGACACACGTTGGAATTCTTTGTATGATTCACTGACGCACATATTAAATATAAAAGAAAAGAATTATCAGTTATGTAAAGCATTAGGAATGAAACATATACAGGGTCATCGTTTAATCCTGCAACCCGCGCGCGCGCGCGAACTTGTAAAATGGCAACACCGCCTCACGGACGCATTCCACTACAACCATGCACCGTCCCGGCGTTTGGAGAGCTGCTAGCGACCGCTGGACAACAGTGATGCCCGAGCTTCGAGAATTTTGGGCTGGTCTCTTTTAAATTAACGTTGCAAAGAACTATTCAGAATTTCCCGGCCCGGGTTGAAATATTTGGGGCCTTTTTCGTATAACTTTTGAACTATAAAAGATATCGGAATGCAATTAGCGCCGAGAAATGAGGAAAAATTATTCCCCCTTAATGATGGATAATTTAATATATTTTACGTGTACTTAATTTTTCTTTTATCAATTTTTTAACCATAATTGTTTAAAAAGCTTTTGCAGACTGTTTATTTGATAATGTATTTAACGCTGTTTTTAAAACTCGTGATGTTGATAAACAATAGGCTAGTTGTTTCTGTATCCTTACTTTCATAAATTGAGAAATTAAATTTTTATTCAATTATGTGTTAGTTCTGCAGACTTCAGAATCTATTGTTCTGGTTTTCTTTTTTATGATTTTATCCTTAATGCGGTGCATACCTAGATAAGACGTAAGGGATAACTAATGGAACGTGTCTTTGACTGTAGCAGTGTCTGAATTTTTTTCTAGAATTTTTGTGTTTGAATGTTTTAGATACTCAACGCCACGCCTATACCGGCTTCCGTTAATGCCATTTTTGGAACGATGTGCCATTATTGTCGCTTTTACAAGCAAGTGGCGAAAAATCTCTCCGTATAAGGGTATAGCGCTGCGGTCAACCCTGTCGTAGCTAAAATTTTTGAAATTGAGACGGGTACGAGATCAGTTGACATTATTTTCAAACCTCATTACAGTAATCTGGGGTACGAGTGGTAAGCCGATCATAAAAGCGGAGCGCGCGGCTCGATTACCTGGGCCGGGAAATTCCCAATACCTAGCTCTTTGCGACGCTAAAATTTTCGAAGCCCGGGCATCACTCTTGTCCACTGGTGCCACATTCGGGACGGGATCTCTCGAGAATTTCCCCCACCACGCATGCACACTACGCCGGAGCTGCGTATCCGTGAGCTCGGCGCTTCGGACAACGTCGGGAAAGACGAGAGAGAAAACGAATGTGTGTCTTTCTCTCTCGCTCTTGAAACGCTGTGATCCAAGGTGGGGAGCAAGCGACACGCAGCCGTGCGCGATCTTCTTGAATGCCTCGAGATACACTTTTCACTTTCTGACATACTATGTATAATACTCTTGTAATGAAAAAAAATTTGCAAAAAGTTTTGTTACGGAAACCACGTTTTAAGACCTCATGATCACGTTTTGACTATTTAGAAAAGAGCTTTTTTTTAAATATCTCATATATTTGTTAACACGATTACGTTTAAACGGCAAAATGGATTTCAATGAAACTTTATATTTAAATTTTATATTGTCTTAAGATCCGATTAGATGGCGAAAAATGATAATTACCACCCGTTATGGTTCTTCGATGTTTCAGATATACGAACTAAATTCTACATGAAAAAAAGTTAAATACAGTTCTTCTGTAACTTCTTTAACAAAGAAAAATGTACATTCATTATTTCTTGTTTTCATTTTAAATTTCCCTACTTTTTATTCGAGCTATTTCTATTTTTCAAACCTTAAAATGAATTTTTTTTATTAAAAGATGAATATTTTGATACTGTAAATTGGTGAACTTTGTCAAAATTAGAATCCACTCTTGGCCAGTAGCATGGACGCTGTAGGAGCCTTCTCCAGGACCGAGGAGAAGGCCTCGAGGAGGAGATTTTTCGATAATTATATCAAGTTGCGATAAAGAATAACGCACTATTTACAAATTAATTACGCGCAGCGTGCACGCTACCGCTCGATGGAAACTACGGGAAAGTGGTGGTCTCTTCCATCGGGAGGGAAATGTAAACAATTGGTTATGCAAAGCTAACATCGCGATACATGTTGTACACTAAAATGTGTAAATTGGTATAAAGGAATTGTACAAGAATAGGAGAGAAAGGTATAACTGGTAAATGCATCTGTGGCAGTTCGGTACTGTCACCATTGCCTTGCTGTTATTTCTTTTAGCCTTTTCTTCGATTTTTCTCCTTTCAGTATTTTTCGTACTACTTTACGAATCCCTATCTATTCTTTTCGTTTCTCGTTTCGAGGGTTCGCTCGGGCCTGGTTTTGGTCAAGTACATTTGACGGTCAGATCCGCGCGATCGGTGGTCGCGTATACATACTTTGTTTACATGTCGATGCGTTTCGTGGGGAGTCGAACAGTTGCGCTTCGCGACATTTAAGTATCCGTCATTTCAGTAGAATTAGAGATCCGGTGGTGAGTACCTACTATTTCTTTCGCGCTGCGCTGCATGTTTTTCGTATCTGTCGTGTAGTGTGTAATTAGTAGCCCCCTATATCTCCCCTTTTCTATACGCTAGCATTTGCTTGTTGCTTTGTATATAATATTTTTCCTACATATTTCATTTTTTTCGTGGTAAGTACGATGGAAACGTTTGAGAAAACAGGTGAAAAGGCTACTAATATTTATCGGCCGTTGTGGGAAACGAATGAGAAGTTCCGATCATGGATTCGTAGAGTAGCTAATGATAAAAGCCTTTTCTACTGTTCTTCATGCGAGAAAACTTTTTCTTGCGGCGCGTCAAACGTTAAAAGACATGCGGAATCAGCGAGACATAAATATTTGTCATCTAAAAAAATTCCGCGAATAACTGTTCATGCTAAGGACTCGAGAAAGATTTTTATGCCTCAATGGCTTGAGGATTTCAAGCCATGGTTGAATAAGGACGCCGATGATCCTTTTTCGTGTTTCTGTTCGGCTTGTAAAAAATCATTTGCTTGCGGGATATCGCAAACCAACGTCACGCGGATTCCAGGTGCCACATAAAAAACTGCGAAAAAAATGGAATAGATGTGAGGAAATCGAACGATTTCAAATCGCAATGCGAGGAATCGCCTTTGTCATTTGATGAACGAAAAAAAGTCGCGGAAATTCGTTTTGCTGCATTAGTTGCCGAGAAAAATATTTCGCATCAATCCGCAGAGGCGATTCTTAATTTTTTCCAAGACGTTGGGAAAGATCCTGATGTTTTGGAACGAATGACGTGTGGTCGGACAAAGTGTTCTAATATTATATCGAACGTTCTGTGTCCTCGGGAAACAGAGCGTCTTAGTCATGTTTTACAAAATTCTAAGTTTTCAATATTTATTGATGAGACATCCGACTCTACCAATGAGAAATGGATGTCGTTTATTGTTTGGTATGTCACACCCGAGACTTTGGATGTTCGAACGGAATTAGTAGAATTAATTAATCTTGACGCGCGAGAATGTACTGCCGATTAAATATTTACCTCATTTAGGAACTCCATGTGGAAAAAGCAAATTCCGTTCGAAAATATTCTTGCTTTGTCGTGTGATAACGCTTCTGTCATGACAGGGCGTCACTCGTCATTCAAGACCAAACTTGCAGAAATTCGCGGTGAAAAATTTGTCACCATGCCGTGTCCATGTCACTCCTCTGCATTGTTAGTGCAAGCAGCATGCGCTACCATTCCCGAGGTCTGCGAGGAATTATTACGGAAAGTGGCAAAATTCATTTACAGCAGTTCCAAACGCTCGGCCATTTTTCGCGAATTTCAGCAATGTTTTCAATTTACGACCCGCAAAATTTTAAAATTGTGTACTACGCGATGGTTATCGCGTTACACATCCGTAGTTTCACTTTTAGAAAATTGGGACAGTCTGTGGCACTTTCTGCAAGAATTGGTCGTAAGTGAGAAGACAAAGTCTGGGGAAAATCTGTTTGCCATCATGCAAAATCCAGAAGCGAAAGAATATCTTCTGTTTTTGGAATACGTTCTGGAGTATTTCAATGACTTTAGTTTATTCTTTCAATCGCAACGAACAAGAATCCATTTGCTTCAAAATACTGCCAAAACTCTTTTGTATAATATTTTACGTAATTTTTTGAAACCGCAGCTTTTGAAGCACATGGATTTAGTAAAATTAATAGATTTTTCAAGAGGCGATAATCAAATCGTATTTGATAGTATTCATTTAGGTCCGGATTATGACACTTTTCTTTGCCAGTTAGTTGCAGAAGGCAAACCCGATGTTGTCCAAACCGTTCGAGAAAATTGTCTTAAGTTTTACATAACGGCTGCAAACGAAATTCGTAATCGATTGCCAATCGATGACGAATTTCTGAGCAAGTTAATTGTTTTTGAGCCTAATTTGGCATTAGTAGATAATGACAGAGACACTTCCTTTAAAAGTGTTCTCTTTATTGTTCAGAAATTGGGCGGTTTCGACGAAGACGGTTTGCAAAAAGAATGGTCGACATTGCACCTGAATTTTGCAAATGCAGACAAGCAGATGCTTTATACATTAACTTTTGATGATGCTTGGAAAACGATATTATTCACGCGAAACGATCAAGGCGCATTTAAATATCCATGTTTGCAGGAATTATTAAATTCCATTAGAAGTCTTCCGAATTCAAACGCCGATGCTGAAAGATCGTTTTCCATGCTTCCTGACATAAAGAACAAGAAACGAAACCGACTTTGTTCGACCATCGTCAATGCCATTTGCGTAACGAAATCGGCATTAAAGGCGCACGAGGAAACAGCTCAGACCATGGAGGTAGATGACAAACATCTATCTCTCATGTCATCTGAGAATTTATATACTTTTGCGAAAAAGCAAAAGAGTAGTTTACGTTTACATGCCGTTGATGGCCTCGCGGATTTTCCTTCTACGTCGGGTAATGCAAATTGGTGATGTCCAGAACATTATCAATTTCATACATTTTCTATTTCATTCGATTTCTGGACATCGCGAATATGTAAATAGTTGTTCGATTTACTTCACGCAATTCTTGTTCTATCCTTGCAATAAATTCGCTTGCTTGCTGTACATATGATTTATAGAGAGAACTTCGAGATAATTGTACAAATAAATGTATATTCTTAATTATATTCATTTTATATGTAACAATTATCTCGAAATTCTGTCGCATGTATTATAGTAAATTCCTCTGCTTGCTTTCTATCCTTTGGAAATGTAAAAAATTGTACAATTATTTCAGTCTTACATCTCGTCAATATATCGAACCCAATTGATATATTTACGTGCTGCCTTTCTTTTCTATTTTTGTAATGTTTTTGTACATTTTAGTACTGTACAACATGTATCGCGATGTTAGCTTTGCATAACCAATTGTTTACATTTCCCTCCCGATGGAAGAGACCACCACTTTCCCGTAGTTTCCATCGAGCGGTAGCATGCACGCTGCACGTAATTAATTTGTAAATAGTGCGTGATTCTTTGTCGCAACTTGATATAATTATCGAAAAATCTCCTCCTCGAGGCCTTCTCCTCGGTTCTCGAGAAGGCTCCTACAGCGTCCATGCTACTGGCCAAGAGTGGATTCTAATTTTGACAAAGTTCACCAATTTACAGTATCAAAATATTCATCTTTTAATAAAAAAAATTCATTTTAAGGTTTGAAAAATAGAAATAGCTCGAATAAAAAGTAGGGAAATTTAAAATGAAAACAAGAAATAATGAATGTACATTTTTCTTTGTTAAAGAAGTTACAGAAGAACTGTATTTAACTTTTTTTCATGTAGAATTTAGTTCGTATATCTGAAACATCGAAGAACCATAACGGGTGGTAATTATCATTTTTCGCCATCTAATCGGATCTTAAGACAATATAAAATTTAAATATAAAGTTTCATTGAAATCCATTTTGCCGTTTAAACGTAATCGTGTTAACAAATATATGAGATATTTAAAAAAAAGCTCTTTTCTAAATAGTCAAAACGTGATCATGAGGTCTTAAAACGTGGTTTCCGTAACAAAACTTTTTGCAAATTTTTTTTCATTACAAGAGTATTATACATAGTATGTCAGAAAGTGAAAAGTGTATCTCGAGGCATTCAAGAAGATCGCGCACGGCTGCGTGTCGCTTGCTCCCCACCTTGGATCACAGCGTTTCAAGAGCGAGAGAGAAAGACACACATTCGTTTTCTCTCTCGTCTTTCCCGACGTTGTCCGAAGCGCCGAGCTCACGGATACGCAGCTCCGGCGTAGTGTGCATGCGTGGTGGGGGAAATTCTCGAGAGATCCCGTCCCGAATCTGGCACCAGTGCTCTTGTCCATCATCACTCGGTCGCTGGCAGCTTTCCGCTGGGCCGGTGCATGGTTGTAGTGGAATGCGTCCGTGACGCGGTGTTGCCATTTTACAAGTTCGCGCGCGCGCGCGGGTTGCAGGATTAAACGATGACCCTGTACTGAGCGAGCAAGAATATCTAGGGGAGACCGGGGATAGTTTGGATAATTTTTTATTAATAGTCTTTAGCGGGCCGGTAAGATGCCTTACGGCTATAAATGGTACACCATTCGATAGCTCAGAATGTGCGCTATTCATTTCAACCTGAGAAACGGGCCTCACATTCCCTAGTATTATTTTCAGATGAAAAAAGTTCAAAGATGCATATTGTCCAAAGTATCCCCATTGGTCGGATTACATTGGACATAGCACGGGGATAGTTTGGATAGATGTAAAGAAATGATAATGATTAATCCAATGAACATATAATTTATTTAAAATGGCAAATAATGGTAAACATCATGCTGCTCGGGCTCCTTAATGGCTCAACTGGCTTACAATATAAAATGCACCACATCTAACTTTGTAACTAGGTATCCCAAGCGGGACTTTTTCACTCCGTGTTGGGCCGCCGCAGCACGCAATGACACCCTCCTTGGGATTACGTTCTGGACTGCAGCTTTTGTATCCCCACCTTCTAATTGCCTTTCTGTGCGTTTTTTATACGTTCGAACCATCTACAAAGAAGCAGAGACAATACTTCAACATTACTTTTAAATATTTGTAAGCAAAGTAAAGTAGGGATTACATTAAGGGGCTACTTTGGACAGACTTGGCAAGCTGTCCAATGTATTCCCAGGTCTGTCCAATGTAACCCCTCATATCATATCAAAACAAAATTATTCGTGCCTTTCCTCAAAAAGGATACTTTGATTTTTGCATAGCATTACTTTATTCGAAACACATTCAGCAATGCCTCAAAAAAGTTACAATAAAATTTTTCTATAATGAAGTATCCGAATCACAACAAAAAGTAGATGAAAATATTATACAGTAACATACAAGAATTGAAAAGTGTGACTTACCTTGTCATTCGTGAATGCAACAGGCCATATTGAATATCAGTTGATTTGGTGTGAACATAGGCACAAACTACAAAAACAATTGCAATCATCATAAGACTATGGAGGCAATTTTCAAACTGTCCAATGTATCCCCGTGCCCAAACTATCCCCGGTCTCCCCTATACATACCAGAGCATGTTGCAGTTATAAGACCTGTACCCCATGCTCTTGATATTCTCCAGGGAGAGAATAATACATTTTATGAGATCGTTCTTCCTTGTTTGGTATCATTGCAAAAAAATTAGAAGCTCTACATGAAAACAAGTGGACATACTGTGAACCCCTTATAAAAACATTGCAAAATAATATTCAAAATAGATTTTCCAATTATTTAGATTTTACATGTGCAGAAGCCAAAGAAGCAACTATCGCCACATTTTCCCATCCTTACTTTAAAAACAAATGGTTAGCATGTATCTCCAGAGATAAAAATGACCATCTATTATCAATTTTTAAAACAGCGATACTATTAGAAACACAAAATGAACAAGCAAATACAGAACCACAGCTACACGAACAAAATAATAATCTCAGTTCTTTCTTTGATTTTGCTACCTGTAATAATCCAGTAATTGACTAAAAAATTTTAACCAGCAACAACGTAGAATTGATTCCACTCCAATACTTCACACATTCTAACAACGACTACAGCACTTTGAATAATTTCCCACCGGTCAACAACATTTTTCTGCAATACAATACCCCATTACCTTCATCAGCACCGGTGGAACGATTATTTTCCTTTGCCACAATTATACATTCAGGAAAAGCAAATCGACTAAGCGATGCATTATTTGAGCAGAGAGTAGTATTAAAAGGAAATTTGTTAAATAAAGATCCAATATAAAAACACATTTTATGAAAAGAGTGTATATTTTTTCCTAATCCTTCTAATATAATTCAATTATAAGTAACTTGTTTACAATTTAGTAATTAGCCAAATAACATAGTATACATTGCTCTATAACTAACTTTGACTATATGCATATGTGAATATTCACATGACTATTTGTATGTATTTAAAGACGTTCGATGAACGCTTATAATTTGAACCCTGATAGCCACCTGCCGGCATTCTGCCAGCAGATTGACGGCAAGGTCTGCCAGTAGAGCGCAGGAAATGCCGCCAGGTGCGGCGCAGCCTACGCCCGCATCAGCTACGGTTCTGCCGACAGATCGGCGGCATATCGACGGCAGATCCTGCTGCCCGCCTAACACATCCAACAGCGCCATCTGAAGGCCACAATAGCCAAACAATTCCCTTTGTGTGACGTCACATGGACCTACGCACTAACACAAATGTACATTACTGCTGTAGGTGTATCCCTACGCCCAAAGAACAAAGCAACCAGATTCTACATTTATTAAATAATTCATTCTACTTATTTCAAAAAGTATTTATTCTTTGTTTAATAATACAGTATTGGCGATTACAATTGTTACAAAATAATATAGGTAGCGCATATAAATTCCAAGAACATTCAATATTTACATTTATAAATCTATGTACAATACGTTCCGTACCCAGTGGTACCTATTAGGTACGTTATCAGAAAATTTCCTGTATGTAGACTTCTTTTTTCTGTAGAATCACCATATTCCGTATTATTTTAGCGCTGAAAACAAATAGAACATTAGTATAAAATTAAACGTAACGTATGAATAAACAGGATACATGCCATACTTACTTCAGCTCCATCTCCGCACAGCACACACCCTAAGCGATCATGCATGCTCCTGCGAACATTAACATTTATAAGAAAACGTGTATTAAATTATTATTTACGAAACAAGACGCTATATATTCGCACTTCGCGCATAACCCTATTTTTCTGTCTTGCAGATAATGTGACTCTCGATTTCCGAGACGTAGATAATTAGTAATTATACAATTCCATAATTACGTTTGCCTTCTGGATACGTCGGGATGATTTGTCTGGATATTGATGCTTAGGATCACGTGGAATATTCTTCGATTTTGCCGGCAGTGAATGCCACTGCCAGTGACTGCCACCCCAGACCACGAAAACGAACGCAAACTGGACGTAGATTCTTGACCAATCACGAGTTTCGGCACTATGGCGCAGCCAATCCGAGCGTAGCCCATTGTACCGCCAAATTGGTACACATGGTACATCTACATACCGTTTATCCAAAGTGGTATCCGTTGTGCTTAAAGACGAACACTCGAAAAATATTCCATGTGATCCTAAGCATCAATATGCAGACAAATCATCCCGACGTATCCAGAAGGCAAACGTAACTATGGAATTGAATAATTACTGAACAGAAATGTTGCCTCTCTGAGGCTCTGGCGTGGAAGCGGGATTTCTCTACCGCGACACGCGTCGTACGATGTTCGCGTACTAACTGCGATGTGGTATTTTTTACGCATACGTATTAAAATAAGGAACTTTATTGAAATTATTTGAGCAGAAATTGCTTGTGGCCTTCCGCCGGTAAGCGCTAACTAACAGACAAGCTCTCCTCCTTACATTCTTATCAGCGACACACGGTCCGAGGAGGCGCTGTGCGCGGCGCGCGCCGCGCTATCGCGATGACGTCTTGACCCGACGTCGCGGGCCCGCCAAATACGGAACACCGCCCGCCTTGAAAGGCAGTACTTTCAATGGTACAAAAGGAAGGCGCGGCACAGATTTGTGCATGATATAATTGTGACAACGGAACAGTCGCGTTGCTGTAACCAGCAGTACATTATGTTTCGACGGGTAAGATTGCTAGTCGAGCGAGTGGGCGCACGAGTTCTCCCTTTGCTGTCTTGACGGTAGCTGAGCGTGCGATGCCATCAGACCCCGGGTGCACCTTGATGACGCGGCCCAGCAACCATTGCAGTGGGGCCAGTCCCTGTTAACGGATGAACACAAGTTGCCCTGGCTGCAATTGTTGACCCTTGTTAGTAGTAAGGCAAGGGGGATTCTAACGCAGGTCCTCTGAGGGGAGCGCAGGGGCGGGGGGAAGTGAGGGCACGCGGGGGAGTACGGCGGAGGGAAACATGGGCGCGGGGCCTGCGGGGAGTGGAAGACCGGTTGCGCGCGCACGAGCCGCGGAGTGGGGGAAGCCGCCATGATGGAGGGGATCAGTCCGGGCCGAGCCGTCACGGAGATCGGGCCCGCAGTCGGAAACTTTTCAGAGGGGAATGACCCCCGAAAATTTTTTCATACCTAACCGAGGGAGGGAATGACCACCCCAAATATTTTTTCAAACCATTATGTGATGGAATTTTCCCCCCAACGCAGAGAAATAATTTATTTTTATCAGACGATATCGGACAATGTCGGGCAATGTCGGCTTTTTACACCGCGTCTTCGGAGGAGGGAAAGAGTCAGAGCATCATTTTAAAGCTAAAATTCTAGGGAGGGAAAGACACAACACTACATAGGGGTATAATCGCATGCATTCTAAAGCTAACGGGTTTTTTCAAAATGATTTTCAATCTTAGCGTCGCAGCGTCTCGCGCGATCGTATGTAATATGAGTCCTCGTCTGGAGCAGCCGTGCGGGATGACGTCATTTTCACGACGCGAAGAATGCTCGAACGAAATAGAATTATGCGACGTCAGCAAATCTTAGAATTAAGGGGTGAGAAGGATGACGGATAAATGAAATGCAGAAATAATATACGTTTAAGAAATTTTACTTAAAATTAATAGAATACAATTTAACATTTTTTCTTCCTACAAGCATGAGCTAGAATAACATTGATGGCGCATGCTACCAGTTCGCAATCTACATAATAATCCACACACTTTGACACATCATTCGACTAGATCACACCACTTTCAACGTGTATCGGACGTCTATCGTACCACTTCGAACGTGTATGGAACGGCCTCGAACGTGTATCGAACGTCAATCGTACCTTTTCGAACGTGTATCGAACGTCAATCGTACCACTTTCAACGTATATCGAACGTCAATCGTACCACTTCGAACGTGTATCGAACGTCTACCGTACCACTTCGAACGTGTATCGAACGTCAATCGTACCACATCGAACGTCTATTTTACCTCTTCGAACGTGTATCAAACGTCTACCGCACCACATCGAACGTCAATCGTACCACTTCGAACGTGTATCGAACGTCTAGCGTACCATTTCGAACGTGTATCGAACGTCAATCGTACCACATCGAACGTCAATCGTACTACATCGAACGTCTATCGTACCTCTTCGAACGTGTAATGAACCACTTCTAAATAATTACAACTATTGTCTTAATCTAGCATACATCACATGTAGGAGATTAGGTTGGCGGAGGGTGAAGAAAAAACATTTATACATTAAAAAATTAATTATATTTTATTTTTGCCTCTGGCGTTTAGACCACCAGTTGAATATTTTAAATACATTTTGCAAGACACAGTGCTTTGCGTGTCTCTAAACAACGCAGATTATTAACTACATTTAGCTTATTTAGGGATTTGATATCCTCGTAGTAAATGTCCAGCGTCTCGATGATCACGTCCGCTCTCGTATTTTCATCGAGGAAATCCGCAAGCCAGTCGCGTTTCTGCAGCCCTTTAACGTATACTATATGGGATGTGTCATCTTCTTCGTCGATTGCATCAGCTACAGCTTTCGTAATTAGCTGTTTAGCCATACTGTACGGAACGTCTCCATCATCCCAACGAAGTCCATGATGTTTTGCCACCAACCATCGGATGCTCGATTTGTCGGATTTTGTAAGAAGAAATTGTGGCATAGGACTCCCAAAAATATAGTGCGAGAGAATTGTCCCCTTGCGTAGGACAGCCACTTCCTTGACGATAAATCTTCCATCGACGATGAACCCTTGCAGGTCAACGAATGTTGGTACAGCCATTATCAGTACAATTTAGAGGTCCGCTCGCTTCCAAGACAGACGGGAGAATGCAGTTTTTCTCGTAAAGCATCTCAATTTTCACGAAGAAATTTTGTGCGAATTTCGCACAGGAGAGGACGGGCAAGTAGCGTGGCAATTTAATTCATTTTGCGCACCACGTTTGTCAGTGGATTGTATTCAACCACCCGATCGTGCAGAATCAGACAGTAGGCTGTAGTATTTACCGGCACATTATCTTTACACTCGAATTCTATACGCACGTCCGCGGTACCATTCTTGATCGACTCATTTTGTCGCGAGCAATTGATCACCACGATGGGGCCAAATTGTAAAAATTCAGCCACGGTGAATAATGCCTCGTTGCAACTATGTCCATAATACGATTTACCGAATTGCATATACATGTGATACAAGATGGCATGCTTATTCTTGTCAAAGTCCAAGTTCATGTCATCGTATGGGTAAAATTCCGAGTTGAGAAAAAGTTTTACATTGGTCAATTTACAGTTGCTGAACTTAGTAACGTCTTCGCTCATCACATTCCTTCGACCAGTCTGTAGAGCAAGGATCACGCATCGCGGCTTCTCCAGCTGTGCAGATGCCTTCACGGCCCACGAATGCTTGGTCGTGCTCTGTAAGAGAGGATACTCGTGCAGATCGCACGATTGAAAACAAATGCTCAAGTTTTGTTCACTTTCCAAAGTGTGTAGCAACGATACCTTAATAACGTCATTCAACGTTACATGAGGCATCCGCCACTGCAGTTTAAGTAATTCAATTTCTGGTTCCAACATCGGTTATCCTGTCAGAGCATTGTTGTCGGTGCGCGATCGTATTAAAATCAATTCGTGACGCGCATTAATAATCATGTGTTTGTAGTCCTCGCAAAATCCCAACAAATATTTGAGTGGGACACAAAAATTGAAATGATTTTACACTATTAGCCCATCGCGTCGTTTCAAACCCCATCCGGCATTCTCCATATTTTTGTCTTCGTCAGATGTCAGCGATACATAGTTTTTAAGCGTGCTAGTTATTCCAACGTATTTGATGCGATCAATATCCACGCCATTCAGCTGGTATCGAATCTCATCGAATAAGAACGGCACGCAATTATTTCCCAACATCGCCGTTAACGCATCATTTGGCTTATTTATCTTCAATTTCCCCTCCACATAGAGGAAACTTTCACATGGCAATGTGTATAAATCCTGCTGCTGTATCGGTATTCTTATCTCATCGCTGTATCCAAACGTCGTGTTGACGTATGGGTTGTATGTGTGAGTCTCGAGCTTGACGATGCGATCATCAAACGTCGGCTTCCCTCCAATGCTTAGAATATCAGCCATTTCTTTCAACTTAAATGTGTACAATGAATCCCAAAGATTTCAAAAATGCAATGTTCGCAGCACTGAGCCTCTTCTTTTTAGTGTGATCGGAGTTGTTGTTGTTGTTGTTGATGTTGTTGCAAACAATTTCACTTGGAAGAAACGTGTTTCTGGAGTCGTTCAATACAAGCATTTCTTTCGCACCACACGTATTATCGTCGTCGTCGTACGTGCAGTCTAATGATAATCTCCTCACCTCGAAAATCGAGCAATCGTCCGTCTTGATCCACAACGCGTATCGTTAGATCCGTAATGACCCGTGCGGTGATTGGAAGGTAAATGATCTGTGTAGACGTTTCCGATATCTTATATCCTGGTGGAACTATTGGAGAAAATTCGTGTATCGTATGTAAAGGCCTCCCATCGTTGTACGCGCCAGCGGTCACGCTGCATTCTATGCGAATAATGTTCACGTTCATGATATTAATTGGATCGTCCGATTCGTGCCACTGTCCTGGTTATAATACCCGATTCGTCGAGAATCCCAATAGCGATCCAATGTTATTGGGCTTTGTAAAGTCTACGGCGAACCGGCAGTACAGTTCACTTTTCATGGTGTTGTTGTTGGGATGCAACACTATAGGACACACATCGCTGTCACCGCCATCGATGCTACCGAGATTTTTTTGAGGATATCGCTCGAGTAATCGCTGCTTCAGGTACTTGGCAATGGCGTCTAGTTCGTAGGAGCCGTGGGGAATCGTAATGTATTCATGTGTGGTGTCGACGCTGTTGTTGTTGATATCATAGTTTACGATGAAGTAGAATTTATCGTTGCTCGAGTCGATGTTCGGTATTGTGTGATAAGTTTCAAACGTTGTTAGACCAAGCTCGTAATCGGGCCGTGATCCCGGGGTGACTGCCCCCCGGCAGAAGGAGGAGAAATCCCCCGGGAGTAGGGCTTCTAGACCCCACTCCGTAGGGAAACAGAGGACACTCCCTGGTATGTTTGGTGGAGAGTTGGGTGTTAAGTACAGGTCTAGCTCTGCAACTCGGGTCGAGGACTTAGCGGGAAGGCGTGGGGCTGGTTTCGAGCCCGCCGCCCACGAGTTCCGCTCCCCGGGGCTCCCTGCTCCCAAGGTTAGGAAGCAGGTAGGATCTTCGGGGCCGGAAAACACACCGGAGGCCAAAACCGGGAGGTTGTTGGCCGAGGTCGCCACACTATTAAGTGGTCTTACTAAAACATGCTTGGACCTCGTTGAGGCTGTGAAGTCGAAGAAGGTCTCCTCAATCAAGGGGGTTCTGAGGTTTGCCACGGAGATGGCGAGGGTCGGTGAGGCGGCAACAGCCTCAATTGCTGAAGCAAGGGCTACCCACTCGATTCACCGTTGGGTGGGCGGCTCGGACGCCAAGGCCCCCGATCGAGGGGGAAAGGGGACCGATCCCCCGGCTGGGAACGCCTCTCAGCGTAACCTTCGACCTGTGGGTACCCCGCCCCCCGGCGGTGTTAAGACACGTGATATCGGGATTCAGGTGAGTGGTACGGGTGAACAGGCCGCCCCAAATTCCCCATCCAAGGCCAATCCCGGCACGAAGAGCGGTAACAAGGCCGCTGGTAAGAATAAAAAAAAGAGGCTTAGGTCTTCCCCCCCCCGAGTTACATGGTGGGGACTCGAAGAGGAGACTCTTCACGGAGGTGGTCTCGGACTCGAGCGTTGACCCTGTGGTCCCGGGGAGGGTTGTGGGACCGGGCGAGCCTAAACGCCCCCTACCCCCCCTTCTCCCCCCGACGGAGCACTTGACCCAGGATGAGGCATCCCCAGGGGTTGAATCCGGGAGCGAGGGCTGGTCTCAGCATCCAACCCGTGGGCAGCGTAGAAGAGAGAAACAGCTCAAGAGGCAGGATGATCGGCAGAGGCAGAAGACGCACCTGACCCGGAACAATCCGCCGCAACATGTCTCCCAGGGGACTCTGGCTCCCCCGAAGATGGGAGACTCCAACCCTCCCGCCGACAAGCGAAAGGCCCCAACTTTGAAGCGGAGGCCCCCGAAGAAGAGACCAGAGGCGGTCCTAATTAGGGTCCCCTCCACGTCTACTTATATAGACACATACAAGACCCTTCTCTCCAAGGGCAGGGAGTCGTTCGGGGGGGTTGTTGGTGTCAAAAGAACGCGTATGGGACATGTTCTGCTGGAGCTGGACAAGAAAACGAGCGCGGATACCCTTGCCAGTGATCTCCGCGGGAAGCTGGGGAGTGCTGGGATCGATTGTGCCCCTCTTCGGGACCGTACGGCCTTGGAGATAAAGGGAATTGATCCCATGGTCGAGGGGATGGAGGTCTTATCCGACCTTGGGACCGCCCTTAAGACGGATCCGGCGGGGTTGAAGTTGAAAATGCTGAAAATGGATTCGTTGGGTACCCAGACCGCCGTGGTCGAGATCCCGACCAACTCGGTCAGACCCAGCACTCCCGCTCTCCGCTTTAGGATTGGTTTTACGATCGTCCGGTGCAGGATACTCCCGAAGCTCTCGAGGTGTTACCTTTGCCACCAACTGGGTCACCTGGCAAAGAGCTGCCAGTCCTCTAAAGAGGGTACCGAGTTATGCAGGAAGTGTGGCGCTGAGGGGCATCTGATTGCCAAATGCCCCAACCCCCCCAGGTGCATCATTTGCACCAAGGAGGGTGTTGTGGGCCCCAGAGCTGCCCATGTTACGGCTTCGCTGGGCTGCCCAGCAAATCGCATTAAGCTCGCGACGGAGGGCAGAGCTGCTGGTGGGTCCGATAAACTCCGTCCGTAAATGCCCCTGAAAATTATACAAATTAACCTTAATAGGTGCAGACTGGCTCACGATATGATGATGCAGAACGTCTCGCTCCTCATGGCGGACGTAGTCATCATTTCGGAACCATTTAGGCAAATGGAGGATTGGTTTAACGACGTGTCTGGGGACTCCTCCGTGTGGGTCACGGGGTTTAACGGGAGGTTTCCCTCTAGGGTCCCTTCTCTTGCCGCGGGTGGGGTGGCGGTTGCTGTCGTGGATGATCTCTCCATCATCAGCTGCTACTGCCCACCAAGGTATAAGCTTCCCGAATTTGAGGCCTACCTTGACGTCCTTGAGGCTATCGTGGTAGAAGCTAGGTCCATGGCTAGCGGGGTCATGGTCGCGGGTGACCTGAACGCCAAAAACCCGGCATGGGGTGGTAGGGTGCTCGACAGGAGGGGGTCTGCCTGTATGGAGTCCTTTAACAGGTATGGGCTTGTCCCGACCTGCCTTAGGGACCGGGCCACCTTCGTTCATCATAATAGGGGCACGTCCTTCATCGATGTAATGTCTGCCGATCGAGTTACGGCCCGCCGTATCACTAAGAGCGCGGTCCTCCCGCATTTCTCATTTTCGGACCACAGGTACGTGTCCCATACCTTGTCGGACGCCGGGAGGCTTCCTCCCTCCCCCCCTGAATGGGCCCGGTACTCGGTCAGGGATTTCGACTCTGACGCGGTGCTTGGGAAGTACCGCGCACTCCTCTCCCCCGAGAACCCGCAGAATGGGCGGCAACCGCCCCCTGTGTTGGCCGACAGGATGCAGTGCCTCCTGGAAGAGGTTTCTGAGGCGGTCCTCCCGAAAAAGGTAGCACCTCGGGGAACACGCAGACCCAATTTCTGGTGGTCCGAAGAAATCGCGGAAGCCAGGAGGGCCTCCCTCAGGGCCAGAAGATGGTTCCAGCGCCGGAGGAAACGGCGGGCCCCTGATGCTGAGGAGGCCAGGATGGCGTACGCGCGGTCGAGGAGGGCTGTCCAGATAATGATTTGGAGGGCTAAGGACGCCCATTGGCTCAGGCTCTGCTCGTTGGTGGACTCTGACCCCTGGGGGAAGCCGTATAAGGTGGTTATGTCGATCCTGAAGGGCCGATCCCCCAGGACGTGCATGACCCCCTCTCAGGTGAGACGGATCATCGAGGACCTTTTCGTGGTGTCCCCTCCCCCGCCGCTCCCTCCGAGATCTTCAACGGGCTCTGTTTTGAGCTGGGTCTCTGTGGGCTCCGACGAGGAGGTGATCAGCTCCGTTAGCGACGCCCTAATAACGGAGGTCCTGGCTAAGATCAAGCCTTCCAAGGCTCCTGGTCTGGATTCGGTACCCTCGGAGGTGGTGGCTTGTGTCCTCAGGGCCCACCCTGACCATCTGCGGGACCTTGTGAGGGATACCCTCCGTAGAGGTGTTATCCCCCACTCGTGGAAGACCTCGAGGGTGGTCTTAATCCCTAAGCCGGGAAAGGACCCCCTCTCCTCGTCGGCGTACAGGCCGATCAGTGTTCTCCCCGCCCTCAGTAAGGCGTGGGAGTATTCCATCAAGGCACTGATTGAGAGGTATATCGGCCGCGACCCTTTTCATCCTCTCCAATTCGGGTTTAGAAGGGGGGTGGGCACGGTCGACGCGACCCTTTCTATCACGACGTTTGCCAGAGAGTGCGCCACGAAGAATCGGATGTGCGGGATGGTCGCGATTGATGTTCAGAATGCGTTTAACACGGTCAATTGGACTTTGATCCTGGACGAGCTGACACGCAGGGGGGTCCCGTCGATCGTCAGGACCGTGATCCGGGATTACTTTTCCGATAGACGTGTCATCGTGCACAATGACAGTGGGCATGTTGAGGCCGAGATCTGGGCGGGGGTTCCACAAGGCTCCGTCATCGGCCCATTTTTATGGAACCTCGTGTACGACGACCTCTTGGCCCTCTGCAACGCCGACCGGTTCGTCCGTGCGGTCGCGTATGCGGACGACCTCGCGTTGGTGTTCTCGTCGAGGGATGCGGAGCATTTCGAGTTGATGCTCGCTGAGACATTGTCCAAGGTTGGCCGCTGGTTTAGGAGGTCTGGCCTCCGTATCGCGGCGGCAAAGACTGAAATTATCCTCTTGACAGGCCAGCGGGGACATAAGATCAATGCCTATGATGTCCTAGGTACCAGCGTGATGTCGGCAGAGACCATCAAGTATCTGGGCATCATGCTGGACTGTACTAGAAATTTCAAGGCCCATGTCGTGCGGGCAGCGGCCAGTGGGGACAAAATTATGGGAGCCCTGGCGTCTCTCCTCCCCAATGTTGGTGGTCCATCTACCCAGGCCCGACGCCTGTACTACTCGGTGTGGGAGTCCGTTGTCCTTTACGCGGCCCCGGCCTGGGCCTCGGCCCTTGATATCGAGGCTAATAGGACTGCGCTTAGGAGGGCCCAACGTTCTGCCCTGATCAGGTCGACCACGGCCTACAGGACGGTCGCCTACCACGCGTTGTGTGTGCTGGCAGGCAGAATTCCAGTCCACTTAAAGATTAGAATGGGAGTAAAGATTCAGCAAGCCAAAATAGCCGTTAGAAGCGACCCTGTGGTCGCGGATAATTTGGCGCTGCAGGCGGAAAGGCTCGCCCGGATTAAGAGGGAAGCCCTCACAGAGGCCATTGAGGACTGGCAATTGCTGTGGGAGGCTTTTGACCCTCTCAACTGGACCAGACGGCTGGTCCCGTCGGTGCAGTCCTTTCTCGGTGGGTCGGGTGTATTCCCGATGGACTACTGGCTTTCCCAGCTCCTCACATCCCACGGCGCGTTTAACGCATTTAAAGCAAGGATTGGCAAAATTGATGCCCCTTATTGCGATGACTGCGGAGGGACGGTGGTGGACGACGCTGAGCACGTCCTCACCACGTGCCCGGTTTACAGCGAGGAGCGGTCCGTCCTCTCACAGGCGCTGGGGGCCCCTATTGAGACCCCCTCCATCATTGCTCGGGCCACCAGATCCCCCGAGGATTGGGCTGCCCTGAGAGCTTTTGCCCACAGCACTATGCGCGATAGGGCCACCAAGGAGCGGGCCAAGGAGGCCCCGGCCCGAGAGGCAAGAAATTGCGCCCTTAGGGCTGAGGTTGCTGCCAGGAAACGGGAGGCCAGAAGGAAGCGGGGAAAGAGGAAGGGTCTCAATTCTACCCCCTCTGTCCAAGCTTCCAAAAAAAGGAGGATCCTCCCTCCGCCGGCCCCTCTTGACACGGGATAGAGGCCTTTGGTCCCCCCCCTTTTATGAATGATATGGGTGGGTGGGTTACTTATTTATTTAGTTACATATATATTTAAGGAAATGACACCCTACCTACCCGTATATTTTATTCGTGTGCGGTGTGAGTTTCGCGTATTTAACCGTTCGTGGAGTCCCCGTGTAATTTATTCGTGTGTGGCATGGTCTGGTCGCGTATTTAACCGCTTTTGTGTTGTCTACCGTCCTCGCGTATTTAACCGTCTTTGTGGTGTTTATTGTCCTCGCGTATTTAACCGCTATTTGTGTGTATGTACTTAGGGCATCCCTAGATGCGTTAAGGTGTAGGCCTAGTTCGGGCCTTGTGTTCTGGGGTATCGAGCATTTGCTCCCCCATGAGGCGGGTGTCCCCAGCTGTTGGAGGGTGAGGGAGCAAGTAGTGCCTAGTCGTGCGCCCCTCATCTTAGGACACAGGTTAGGTGGCACTACGGAGGGGGTTTTTTAGTGAGTATGCCGCTCTCGCGGTGAGTCTTACAATGTGCGGAGATTCTCACATAACCCCGGCAGACATGATAAATGTTTGCCGGGGTATGCATAAAGCATTTTCCCCCTCCTAAAAAAAAAAAAAAAAAAAAAAAATAAAAAAAAAAAGACCAAGCTCGTAATCATCGTCGCTCAAATCTATGGGTTGGAAAGTAGCTCAGCGCGAGGGTGCTACTCTTGCCAGTTAGAGTGAATGTTAACGACATATTCCGAGCTGTACGACTGAACTGATACTGAATCAGAGAGGTGGGAAGTCAATCCATAAATTTGGCGCTGGTCGTTTGTAGAAAGCATAAACATAGTTGTCCACAATTGCTCTGATCATACTTTTGATAAGATTTTCGATTGTATTCAATTTTCACAGCATCTTTATCCAGATATTGCACCAATTCCTTAGGCGGTCGAAGATTCCCAAAGCTGTCGAAATATATAGCTCGACACCCTCTCTTCGCATACGCCACCCAATGAGTCCCAGGCCCCTCGACATTGTCCAAATTTACGATACCGCTCTCGTTTCGACGTACTCCTCCAGCTGGTAACGCGTTACGCATAAAAACTCCTCTAAAGAATGGAATACGCATACGTTTTGCCAACTCCTCCAATTGCGCATTGGTAGTTACACCCGCGGGCATTTTTATTTTCTTTTCGGCGTTTTTTTTTTCTTCGTTTCGATATTCCCTGTCGGCGCTTGTTTGGTGCGAGATAAACTCCCCGACCTTCCATGGATCGATTATGACGTTGCATTTCCTGCAGCTGATGTTGCGCCGCCTTATTATCGTTTACCGGCTTGGCGATCCCCGCCGCTCCGCCAGCTAATGATCCGAGAACGCCTAGCAGCGGTAGAAGTGGTAATATACCACCCCGTTTTTGCTACTGGAAGAATCCGCTTTTTCGGTGTTCTCTTTGGAATCTTTTCGCGCAATTTTGCTTTCATCCCCATTCCGATTTTCGTCTTGGCTTTCATAGCTGCCCAACCAGCCGTAGCTGCACCTCTTTCACCCAGAGTCTAGTCTCGCGCAACGATGCGTTTTCGCGCTTTGTCAGCGAGAACGTTATCTGCCGCGTGCCTTTCGCTAAGCTCGTCGCTACGCGAATATGCAATATCGTGTTCGCGACCCGCTGCGTCCAACGGATTGATACCTTGATCCCCTCTAGCCAATCGTTTTGCCAGATGAGTTCCCGGGCCGCAAAACTGGTATCCCGGAATATGTAATTCGATACGTAGCGCGTTTATTGTCCGTTTTAACAAACCGCGGCCTTTCTTTACTCTCGTCGGCGACATTCGTCGCGGTTTTTAATCAATGGTGCTCGACCGTCGATATGCGTTCGCTGCCAAGGGCGATTATAATGTTCCAGACACCGACGATACTGCTGAACCTCAGAATCCGCTTTTATATGCTCGATGAGTCTGTCCCACAACTGATCAATGTGCCTGCCAAACTCTCGGAGTAGAATAATCTTTGGTATATATTTCAACTGCTCAGAGGTTAGGTCTCGAATATCGCAATTATCCGACAGGACCAGAAGCATTTTGAATACTCAACCGTTTTGCTTCGGCGCGGACCTATAAATAGGACGCATCGCCGCTTCGACGTATCAAAATCATTTTTCACAGTTCATGGAGAGGATGCGATTCGTGCGACAACCTGTGACGATACGCGTGACAAATTTTGACGATAAATCACGAGTGATGTCTTTGAAAACAAGACGCAGACATGGTAGCATGCTACCAAACACTATACGCTGTGTCATTTGTGCCTCATCAAATTGCGGAAATACCAACGTGCTGGTGAGTTTGTTGGAAAGTCCTCTCGGCGTCCGCTTCGAGAACGTGTACGTGTACTCCAAGTCGTTGCAACAGCCGAAATAACAGTATTTGGAGAATTTATTAACTCCGATAGATGAAATTGGCTACTTTACGTTTTCGAATAACAGTGATGTCATCCCACCGAGTGAATCGCTTCCGAATTCCATTTTTATCTTTGATGACGTGGCATGCAACAAGCAAGATACGATAAGGGAATACTTTGCAATGGGGCGCCACTCGGACGTTGACTGCTTCTATATCTGTCAGACGTATGCAAAGATTCCCAAACATCTTATACGCGACAATGCGAATATGCTGATTCTGTTTAAGCAGAATGGTACCAACTTGAAACATGTGTACAACGATCACGTAAACACTGACATGCCTTATGAGGATTTCTGCGCTTTGTGTCGTAATTGTTGGCAACGGGAGTATGGTTTCGTGGTAATAGACAAGGATAGCGCCATGTCCAATGGACGTTATAGAAAGGGATTTAACTAGTTTGCCATACCGTGAGATGGTCAATTGTCGTCAACACGTCGGTGGGAAAGCAACGTCTGCGGTACAGCGATGATTGATATCGATACTCTAGAGATTAAGGATCGCGAGAGAATAGCGAAGGAAATTGCGAAAATCAGCGATTCCATTCGCAGAAAACATCAGGCTTTGAAGACTGGCAAGATGGAGGAAGATATCGCGTTGGAGAGATACTTTAAACCTATCGTCGAACCGCTAAAACATATTGCTGGAAATACTGCAGCGACAGAAGCTGGCACATCACCGCTGATGAGCACAGACGTTGGTGGGAATGAAACATTAACGCCTAGAAAAATCCAGTCGAAAGGGAACACATCGCGCAAGGCAAAGAGGAAACAACACGTGTCGGCGGAATATTCACCCATAACCTCGACACCAATTCAAGCGAAGTGGAACCGACAAAATGTTAGATCAAACGAGTCTCCCGTTCCTCCCACACCAATAAATACATGTCCCAGTGTACAATTGCTCACAAGCAATGATGATGACGACGTTTTTGAAACTAGTCCCGATGAGTGGTTTGTAACATCTATTAGACAACAACTTCAAACATCCGAGGGACAAGAAACGTTCCGCAATCATTTCGGCCCGCTGGGACAAAAATACATGAACGCTATCCTAAGTAGTGATAAGGATGCAACAATGGACTATGTGTACGGTGTATACTTTGGCAATAGTAGAACGATGCTTGGGGATAAGGCTTTCGATATAGACAAGGATGATAATATAATCATAGATGGTGTAAAATACAGAGGAACACCCGGCCTTTACGAATTGATTTTTAAGAGAATTCCCGACGATACTGTATACACCGATGCTGATAAACAAAAATACAAAAGTATACTGCTGGAAACGAATGCCCACAGACGCGGTCATGGTGCTAAAAATCCCATATTGGGCAACAAGGGATACAAGTACAAACATGTAATTGCACCGCTAATCCCTCGCGCATCGGCTAATAGAGCAGGGAAAGGTATAATGGTACCGCGAGCCATGGTGGTAAACGATAACAAGATCGATTACGTACACTGGGTCGATCCCAACGAGCTGGTGGATCGATTCCGTTTGCTCGAAGCGTCGCGTCAGGCGGGTAACAACTCTCACGATCCCGAAATTCTATCGATTATCGAGGAACTCCGCGAGGTAGGCCTCATTATATAAAACCGCGCGCCGGTGATGTGCACAGTATGCATCGAGATGCCAATCAACAAATTTGGGGTATCGCTCGAGAAGAGTGGGGCAGCTAGAATGGACTATTACAAATGGAGCGGTTTGCTTCGAAATTACATGCGAGATAACGCTCTTTGCGTGACCGGTGCAGACTTTGATGCAAAATCACGCAAGATACAACGCGTAGCTCAGCCGGTGGCCGAAACCGATGCCGTCAATAAATTATACGTGGAAAAGAGCATTAAACTTTTGAGAGAGCAGCAGGATGAATTAGAGAGGAAGCTGGTCGTGTTTCAGACAGATATGCTGACGTTGCAAAACAGCGTTCAAAAGATATCGCAGGCGTTGAATTCTATCCCGCAGCCGGAAAATGAAATTCGTAAAGTTGAAGAGGCTATAACCGCTTTTGCTGCGGAGCAGCTACTTGTCCAGAATTTTCTCGGACCAACGGGAAGCACATAATGCATGTACCCGATAATTATCGCATCATTCGTGTCCAAGACACCTCTGCGATCAAACATGCAGCCATTATCGAAATCCAAGAGTAAAGGAGAAAGCTTTAGAATGCATGCGATTGTACCCCTATGTAGTGTTGTGTCTTTCCCTCCCTAGAATTTTAGCTTTGAAATGATGCTCTGTCTCTTTCCCTCCTCCGAAGACGCGGTGTAAAAAGCCGACATTGCCCGACATTGTCCGATATCGTCTGATAAAAATAAATTATTTCTCTGCGTTGGGGGGAAAAGTCCATCACATAATGGTTTGAAAAAATATTTGGGGTGGTCATTCCCTCCCTCGGTTAGGTATGAAAAAATTTTCGGAGGTCATTCCCCCCTGAAAAGTTTCCGACTGCGGGCCCGATCTCCGCGGCGGCTTCCCCCACTCCGCGGCTAGTGCGCGCGCAACCGGTCTTCCACTCCCCGCAGGCCCCGCGTCCATATTTCCCTCCGCCGCACTCCCTGGCGCGCCCTCACTTCCCCCCGCCCCTGCGCTCCCCTCAGAGGACATGCGTTAGATTCCCCCTTGCCTTACTACTATTGTTGGTTCGCCACTTGTGTCGTTCCTGGAGTTGCGTGACGTATTCGAGGCTCCAACGTGCCCAGAAGTGTTGTCGCAGCTGCTCCACTTGTTGCCATCGGGTCAGTCTGCTTTGACTCAAATCGGTGACATCAGGACATGGATAACTGTTTAACGCCTCGCCAATCGGAAAGTGACCAGGGGTTAAATACATTAAATCGTTCGGATCCTCGCTTAGAGGCGTAATCGGACGCGAATTTAAGATTGCTTCAATTTGGCAAAAAATGGTTAACATTTCCTCATATGTGAGGTGCGCGTTTCCTACAATGCGAATCATGTGATGCTTTGCGGATTTCACGGCCGCCTCCCAGAGGCCACCAAAATGTGGAGCGTTTGGCGGTATGAAGCTCCATGTTATACGTGAATCTTGCAAGAAATTATGGATCTTTGCTTGGACTTGTGTGTCCTTAAAAAAGTCATAGAATTCTTGCAGCTGTCGTGCTGCACCCGTAAACGAGGTACCGTTGTCCGAATAAATCGCGGCTGCATTGCCCCTGCGTCACAGAAACCGCTTGAGTGCTCCGAGAAACGGGTCGGAAGTAAGATGAGTTACAATTTCGATATGGATAGCCTTCGTGGCAAAACAAACAAATATAGCGATGTACGCTTCTCGATAGTCGACACCGCAATGGGAAAAGGGTCGCGAAGGTTCAACGCGAGAGCTTGGCAGCTCTCCCATGATTGCCTCGGAAGTTAAGGGTTTTGCTTTAAGGCACTTAATGCACTTACGCACAATTTGTCGTGTCGCAGTTCTCACCGATAACGGCCAAAATTGTTGACGGATCGCGGCGATAGTTGCTTGATCTCCCGCGTGCAAGTTTCGACTGTGCTCGTGAGTGATAATGAGCTCCGTTATTCGGTGACGTTTAGGCAACAATATGGGGTGGCGTTTCGAGTATGACAAGCTAGAGTTTTTGAGTCTTCCCCTACGCAAGCAGCCCTTGTTCATCCAAGAAAGGAGACAAGGGAGCTAGATTGCTTGATGGTGAGAGCTCTCGTTTTGCTGTTAATGAAGTGATTTCGCTATGAAACGCCGTGGATTGGATTGACCTACACAGCACTTCCATTGCCTGCTGCATTTGCCTCGGTGATATGTCTAGGGATTGCGAACTGACGCCCCTCTTGAGCCGGGCAATAAATCTCAAACAATACGCGATGACTCTATAAATCGTATTAATGTGAGACCGTCTGTTGAGCAGGCGGTCAAAAACCGAGTCGGCCCCGATCGCCCCGATAAGTGCAGCCCCTTTTGCCTCCGGCAACTCTGTATGTGACATGGAGAAGTCGAGCTTTGGCCATCGATCTTCGGTGTCCTGCAAGAAGGCAGGGCCACACCACCAGATCGAGGCGGCATAAAGTAAACACGGATCGACTCCGCGAGAAAGCAAATCAGCTGGGTTGTCGCCTGACGACACGTGTCGCCAGTCTTCCGCGTTTGTCAGTCTTTGAATTTCCCCCACTCGATTTGCTACGAATACTGACCATCTTCGAGAAGAGGAGCAGATCCAATTTAAGGTAATGGTCGAATCGGACCACAAGAATTTGCGCATGCCAGATAAATCGACGGAGAAACTGACCTTCTCCAAGAGTTGCGCTAACAGCACGACAGCACATAATTCGAGCCGCGGCAACGAAATTGTCTTTAGAGGTGCTACTCTTGACTTTGAACACAATAGCTGTGTTTGGAAAGTTCCGTCTCTGGGCGAAGAACGAAAATAAATACAGGCACCGTACGTCCGTTGGCTTGCGTCACAAAAACCATGTATCTGTATGCGACCAGAGACTATGCCCTTGACATGGCGTGATATAGTTAAGTTGCTTAAATCACCCAAATGTTCCTTAAAATGGACCCATCGCGTGTAAACGTGCACCGGCACCGACTTGTCCCAATCGAGACTCAACTGCCAGATTTCCTGAATGAGTAACTTTGCAATTATGACGACCGGACCGAGCAGTTCGAGAGGGTCAAACAATTTCGACACTTCGGAAAACATTACACGTTTTGAAATGGAGCCATGTTGACGGTTGGCCTCTACCGAGAAATGAAACGAGTCGCTCCGCGAGTTCCAAATAATGCCCAGGATTCGCGACTGCTCGCCCTTGAAGAGGTCGAACATTCCTCCTTCGGCCGTTGCCTTGGAGGGCCCCAGCAATTGAACGTTATTGGATGCCCATTTGCTTAATTCGAAAGACCCCTTTTTCAATAAATCCACGGTCTCGGAGAGAATCACCTTGGTCTCTTGCAGAGAATCTGCACCCGTTAACAGATCGTCCACGTAAAAATCACGCAATACCCGCTGGGCACCCTCAGGAAACCTTGCCCGTTCCTGTTCGGCCAAATGCTGAAGGCACTTGGTTGCGAGATATGGCGCGGCCGCAGTGCCGTAAGTCACAGTCGTGAGTTCGTATGCCTCGACATCTCTTGAACTGTCCTCACGCCATAAAATTCGTTGCAGCCGCGTTTGTGAGCTAAACACCTTTATCTGCCGATACATTTTTACAATGTCAGCCGTAAATACATAAGCGAACGTTCGAAAGCGTAAAATAATTGAGATCAGGTCCTGTTGCACTACCGGGCCAACCAAAAGCACGCTGTTTAGCGACACCCCTGTGGTGCTTCTACAAGAACCGTCAAACACGACCCGTATTTTCGACCCAACAGCCGTCTGTTTTATTACAGAATGATGCGGTAAATCGAAAGTCGGAGATTCATTGGCATCTATGGATTCGTCGATGATTCTCATATGACCGAGCGTTTGATATTCGCGCATGAATGCGACATATTGCGTTCTTAATTCCGGGTCGCGATTGAAACGTTTTTCTAACGCCAGAAATCGTCGCAACGCGGTAGTCCTTGAATGACCGAGAGTTTGCAAGCCCCCCTCCCTGATTGGGAGTTTTACAATGAATCTACCGTTTTCATCGCGAAGAGTCGTCTCTCCGAAACATCTCTCGCACGTTCGCTCGTCGATCGAGAGAGGCTTCGCAAGCTCTGGGAAATGCTCTAATTGTCAAAATTGATGCAATTGTTCATGAAGCTCCACATTTCTGATAGAAATGTGGAGGTTTTTTACGTTTGCTGAGTTTGAAATGTGACAACCGATACGACCAGCTAGTATCCAACCAAAGTGCGTTTTTTGCAGCGTTGGGTGGCTGAGTGAAGCTCTGATTTGCCCCACGCACAACAATTGCCAAAAAATGTCCGCCCCAATCAACACATCTATGTCAGCCGACTCATAAAAATGCGCGTCGGCCAGCTTAATGTTGTGCGGCAACGTTAGACCGTCATGTTTCATCGAAATTGCTTGAAGTTTGTCGGTGATCCGATCCACCACTATGCAGTCGATGTCGCTTGTAAATGAATTGATGCGAGACTGTATTTTTACCCACGCGATGTGAGTGGAGGATGTCGAGCTCCGATTTAACCCTGACACCGACACGTTGATGCTTCGCGCCTTTAACCCTAACATATTAAGTGTTTGACGCGAAATGAAATTTGCCTGAGAACCGCAATCGAGTAACACGCGACACAACTAGCGTGAACCGGCTTGATCGTAAGCGTAGACTAACGCCGTAGAAAGCATTACGTAGCTTTTGTCAACGAAAAGTGAGGTAGCTACGCTGGCAGGAATGTTCGGCGATTCGTCGGCTGCCATATCACCGTCATTGCCACTTGGTGCCTGTGATTGCTTATGAAGCAGCGAATTGTGTTTAGCCTGACATACTTTGCAGGCACCACTGTTGCAACTTTCTGCTTGATGATGTTTTGAACGCAAGCAATTGACGCATAATTTACGTTGTTGTATCTCGCGACATCGTTGTTCGATGGATAATCTTAAGAAGTCCGGACAGAAATAAATCAAGTGCTCTCCGGCACAAAACGTACATTTGTTCTTAACCGTCGCGACATGCGCAGCTTGTCGTTTCGCACTTGGCTGCGGACGAGGCTGCATGTGTGGCGCTGGCGCGGATTTTTTAGCCGAAGCTTCTAAGATTTGACATCTATGATTAACAAATTCTAAGAATTGTGTTGCGAGCACCCTATGGATGGAATCCATGGCCCGCTGGTGCTCGCGACGAAGACAAGGGACAGCGAGAAGAAGGCGATCTGATCGATCGCCTGTCAAGCTGTGACTTGAGATACAGATGCCATTGCGAGCAGACGTAGTCCCGAACACTTCCCTCTGATTAATCACTGTATTACATTCCTGTTATCTTTGTTAATGTTAATGTTCTGTTACGGTTGTACATTAAATTGTTATTATGTCTACACGAAAACGTAACAATTGTTTGAATGTAGGCAGCTGAGAGCCAGTCAGCTGTTTTTGCCATTCGCGATGCGTGTTCACATCCAACTTCGCCGACAGCGTGTAAACAAGAATGTCGTCCCAGTGTTCGGTCGGACACTTCAAGGACTTCAAAGCACGCAAATACGTGTAGACGATTACTTTAGTATTGTCATATCGTGCATTGAGAAGGCTCCACGCTACTTCGTAGTTGGAATCTGTTAATTCTAACGCGTGAACTTCATCGGCGGCTTCTCCCGAAAGCGACGCCATGAGATATTGAAATCGCTGTGTGTTAGTGAGCGACACGCTATTATCGATAGTTGAGTTGTGTTTGAGAATCATCTAGTTCTTCTCATCACCGCACCCAAGCTCACCGCGGCACCTCCTGGACTGCGTAACGCAAGGCTGATCTGCAATCGATTGGCCAATCATAACTCAGTGACAATCGATTCACCAATCAGATTTCCCCACGTCGGCCGATACTCGAGAAGGTTCGAGACGCCGCGTACCGGAAGATTTCATCCATCTTTTTTATTATCGTTCACATTGTGTTTAGCGAAGGACGCTTTGATTGCTCTGCTGAATTCATCTTCAACTTGTGCACATTTGTTCATATTTTGTTCATACTCGCTCAAGCTCATCTCACACATCGCTTCATTGTCGCGTAACTCATGTAATCTCACATATCGTGGAATTCTTTCGTGTGAATATCGTGTCGCGTGCGCCGGTTTCCACGAGGCACACCACTTGCTCAGTGGCTCATCGCTCATTGCTTATATTCACCGCGTGTGTTTGTATTTCATCAACTCGTTCTCATATATTTAGTTTCACCGCGCGTGATTTTAATAAACTGACAACGATCATTTGAAGTGCTGTGTTTCGACTTTAACTTTCTCACCGTCAATCTAACCTCACTTTCTACCAGTGCGCTCATCCACCTTGATTTCAAACAACTTGAAAATGCTCTGAAACCGAATACACTCCTCGTAATTACCCGAAAATGTTGGCAAGTCTAGTTTCGGCAACTCGACTTTAGGCACGACCTCGACGCTTCCCGAGCTCTGCACGGTAAAAGGAGAAGGCGCCACACTTCCGCGAGTCGAAGTGGATGGCTCCACGAGCCTGCGTATTTTTGCTGATATCGCGAAGAACGCTTCTTCGAATTGGACCCTATTATTGGATTCGCTCTCGTCCAATTCCTCTATGTCGTTTTGTACTCTAGTATAATCGTACCAAAAGGAATCTAGTTTTATTTTCCGTTCTACGAGCTGGTCAATTACGTCGGGATTGACCGCCAGAATGGAATCAACGTATGTATTAACTCGCGTGCATGACGCCTTGATCGCGGCACGCTGTCGCTGTAACGATGCGAGATCCGTCATTTTTACAAATCTACAAGGTCACGAAGGATATCTGATTGGCGTAGGCACTGTTACCTGACCACTTGAGCCGTTGAAGAAAGCAGCTGCGGTGTAGACACAGCGACAATGTTGCTGCGGACGTCGTCTACACGAGGCGCAGAGCCGTTGTTCGCAAGATGGCGAGCCTCTATTTGAACCACGTGGCTGTTGCCGGCGCCGGTCTTGTCCAAGCCTCTCTCAATGTACCCCAGCGTTGTCGAGGTGCCGATGATGATTCCCTTTATTGAAGCAAACCGGCTCGAAGGACCATGAACAGAAATGTTGCCTCTCTGAGGCTCTGGCGTGGACGCGGGATTCCTCTACCGCAACACGCTTCGTACGATGTTGGCGTACTAACTGCGATGTGGTATTTTTTACGCATACGTATTACAATAAGGAACTTTATTGAAATTATTTGAGCAGAAATTGCTTGTGGCCTTCCGCCAGCAAGCGCTACCTAACAGACAAGCTCTCCTCCTTACATTCTTATCAGCGACACACGGTCCCAGGAGGCGCTGTGCGCGGCGCGCGCAGCGCTATCGCGATGACGTCTCGACCCGACGTCGCGGGCCCGCCAAATACGGAACAATTACTAATTATCTACGTCGCGGAAATCGAGAGTCACATTATCTGCAAGACAGAAAAATAGGATTATGCGCGAAATGCGAATATTTAGCGTCTTGTTTCGTAAATAATAATTTAACACATGTTTTCTTATAAATGTTAATGTTCGCAGGAGCATGCATGATGGCTTAGGGTGTGTGCTGGGCGGAGATGGAGCTGAAGTAAGTATGGCATGTATCCTGTTTATTCATACGTTACGTTTAATTTAATACTAATGTTCTATTTGTTTTCAGCGCTGACATAATACGGAATATGGTGATTCTACAGAAAAAAGAAGTCTAAATACAGGAAATTTTCTGATAACGTACCTAATAGGTACCACTGGGTACGGAACGTATTGTATATAGATTTATAAATGTAAATATTGAATGTTCTTCGAATTTATATGCGCTACCTATATTATTTTGTAACAATTGTAATCGCCAATACTGTATTATTAAACAAAGAATAAATACTTTTTGAAATAAGTAGAATGAATTATTTAATAAATGTAGAATCTGCTTGCTTTGTTATTTAGGGGTAGGGATACACCTACAGCAGTAATGTACATTTGTGTTGGTGCGTAGGTCCATGTGACGTCACGCAGAGGGAATTGTTTGGCTATTGTGGCCTTCAGATGGCGCTTTTGGATGTGTCAGGCGGGCAGCAGGATCTGCCGTCAATCTGCTGGCAGACTGCCGGCAGATGGCTATCAGGGATGCAATTTATACATATTTATTCAGTTTAGCAACACCAATTCGGAGAGCAGCGCCAAGTATTTTGAATAAAATATTTATTCGTATTAAAATATTTATTTGTATAAAAATATATCTGCTTAATACTATTTAATACATTTTTTTCTTTGAATAAATAGCCATTGTGATAATTGTCGCAATTTATGTATATCATTAGTTTTGTATAGCTATTAATTTACGACAATGTTTTTAAATGGGATCCTTTTTGATGGGATTCTTAATTCTTCAGAACGTAAAATTCGCCAAATTGGAACTTTGCATTCAAATATCTCAGCTCATAAGGCACGTAGGACTGAAGCGAAGACACTTTTCTTATGTTAATCAAACCCAAGCTATCCATTAAGATCATTCAAAATCTAATCGGATCAGCCGTTATTGAGATTCGATATTCTCAGGGTTTTTGATAAGGGGTCGCTGCGAAATATAGACACTCTGTGCTCGCGCTGCTCATATATCTATATATACTTGGCGCGAGACACTACCGTGTCTCTTGAAACATGTTACTATACTTACTCCGCTCTAAATGGTGATTAAACAAGCTATTTGCTGAAACACCAGAGAAAGATGCTCTACACGAACAACAGAACAATCGAGAATCCAAAAAGCAGAAAAAAGTATAAAGGCAAAAGTAAAGAAAGCGAAGAAGATTTTGATAGAATCACGTGAATAAGCAATAGTTGTTTAACTCATGTATATCAAATGTTTAATAATGATCTGTGTTGTCATTTATATTTTTTAGAAATATTTATTTGTGTCCATATATGTATTTAAATATGTAAAACAGATCTGTTACAAAGCTTAAAACAGATTTGTTACAAAGATATGTAAACAGATGTGTTACAAAGATGTGTAACAGATGTGTTACAAAGATGTGTAACAGATGTGTTACAAAGATGTGTAACAGATGTGTTACAAATTGTAACAAAGGTTCAGAATTGTTTAACCTTTAGAGGGCCGGGATTTTTTTCATTGAAATTGTAAATTTCATTTACTTAAAATTTATGCATATATACCACCAAAATGATCGGCAAAGTATCCAAATTCTTAGGTGGCCAATATGGTGGCCAGCCCGGCCGCGAATGGTATGGTATATACTGGAATTTTTAAAATTTGAATTTCAATGATTCTAACGGTTTTTGATATCACTAATCACGATTCTAAGGTCAAAGTATCGAAATTTTACGTAGATACAATGTTGCCAACCTAAACAAGCTTAAATGAATAACAGCAGTTACATTCATATATTATTTTTTTATTTGGCTTGTTTAGGTTGGCAACACTGTTTCTGCGTAAAATTTTGATACTCTGACTATAGAATCGTGATTAGCGATATCAAAAACGCTTAGAAACAAGTTCACATTTTAAAATTTTCAGTGGCGACTAAAGGTTAAAATGAAGTTAGATGTCTAAGTGTCCAAGATTTTGTCACGTACTTACACTCAATGTGTTCACCACATATGTAAGTAGTAACTCACGCCAATTATCTCCTAATTGAGAAAAATACTTTCGAGAAAAAACTCTGAAAACTTTTTTTGTTACAATCTGACCCGGTCTCCTCTACAGTTATAACTTTACACCATCCTCGAACAAGATGGGATTTTACTACTGGCTTTTTTATTCAAAACCGCAAAATCTCGAATTTCGTGGCCACTTTTTAAAGTAATCCCATCTGATTTGAAAGTTAAAAATGGTATCAATCAATTTCACCTGAAGAGATTTATCGTATGGCATGTATATAGAAATCGGTACACGCGCTCAGGTCAGTGATCACTCTACAAACTTAACATTCTCCTTTTCTTCTAGCTATTACTGAACACTATATAGACAACATCATACCTATATTTAGAAACTAATTAACACTTTGAATGGCGTTGGCGTGTTTTTACAGCGGGGGAGTTGTATTCTGTAATCGGTTTTGGTGTTTTTACGTCGATATTTTTTAGAATGGATCGATAATATTGTCCGACTGTCCTCGATATATTTACTGTGATAACAAACCAAGCGCGGTAATTTCTATTTTCCCTCTTTGATGTTCGTAAAAGTATCATCAGCGGATTGGCTGAAAATGAGTTTATACTTGACCTCATTCGGGGAGTTTTTTTAATCATTCATCATGTATAATTCATCTACGGACTTCATTGGCGATTCAAAATATGTACAATTAAATGTAGTCGCATTTTGACTCATTTCCATCGGAATAACCTCACCTGTCCAATGGCAGTACTGTCGTCAAAAGTTAATTAACAATGTCGGTATACGTTCAAAGCACGAAGCAAGCTGGACAATATTTTCCCAATAAAAGCAAGCGTGCGAAAAGGCCTGACCAACCTTGCGTCACTCAAAGTGTTAAAGTATTCACTCGTATTACAACTTACGAAAACTTACATTTTATTGCACTTTATAGAATTATACATAATGCCGAATTCTGTAGGATCTGTGCACCTATCGCAGACACAATCAAAAAATTTTGTTTCGGAGAGATAATACCGTCTGTTCTCAGTACTCCATAATGCATCCGTGTAAGAGATGGAAATATGGTGTCCTAAAACAATAAGAGTTTTATCCATGGCATCCTATATTGTAAAAGATTAAAGAACAAAGTTTAGAACGTCAAACATGTTAAAAGAAAATTAATTATTGAAGTAGTTACATAAATATGAACCATGCAATCAAGCATTTTAACAGACAGAAATCAAAATGTAGTATACTGATTCTCAATAGGAAACAACATATATAGTACATAATAAAAATTAAAATGCTTCCTGCAATTCACATTATATTGCTTGTAATTCATCACGACAGCGAAAGTATTCTAAACCAAATATGTACTATTTTATTACAAAAGTAACAGTTATCACATTTCTAATGGTCGTTTCACTTGAATATGTTGTAGTCCTCATGGAATTAAGGGGGGGGGGGTTAAGTCCTCATTTTGTCAACTTTGAATTTGTTTAAAAAGTACAGGACCTTGAATTTTGCGGATTTTGCCTATTTTCGTGAAAATGGGTTGTACTTATGAATTTTTATCTCGGAAACTATTTGTCAGATTCAGTTGATTCTTACGGCATTTTAATGCGGCAGGATCGACCATCCTGAATAATTTTTTGCAGATCGAAAAATTAATTTTGCAACATTGAAAAGTATAAACAAATTTTTATTTTGCAATTTCGGGCTCGAGGTCGCGATTTTAAAAAACTAGAAAAGAATACCACCATATTCCTTGAAAATGTTTCTACAAAATAAGCCTATCCCCAGGGTGGTGCGGCTCCTATTAACATCACAGAGGGGTGGTAAATACGGTGGTTGGTGCCGAACAAAGTATGCGAACAGGGTGTCGCGCGGACGCTCCGTTATTATGGTCGACTGACCGTACCGCTAACATGCCATATTACTACAATGAGAGTAGATAGGCTATGAGAGTTCTGGACCAAGTGTGGGCGAGGGGGTGGAGCGGGGTAGGAGGTACCGCGCTCTTGCGGGAGAAGGGCGAGGGAGTGAGGTGGGCAGGGGGGACGAGTTCGTGGGTGAGGGGAATGACGTCACAGGGGAGGGGGATTCCAAGATGGCGTCGACCGAGTTCGTCGGTGAGGGGGATGACGTCACAGGGGAGGGGGATTCCAAGATGGCGTCGACCGAGTTCGTCGGTGAGGGGGATGACGTCACAGGGGAGGGGATTTTCAAAATTTTCAAAATGTCGTCGCGCGAGCAGATGGAGTTCGTTGGCGAGGGGGCTAACGTCACAGGGGAGGGGGTAAATTTTCAAAATTACAAAAAGGCGTCGCGCGCATTTCGTGTTGGCGCCAGTAGTAGGGTAAGGACAGTTCCAACTCAGGTCCTCTGAGGGGAGCGCGGGGGCGGGGGGAAGTGAGGGCGCGCGGGGGAGCGCGGCGGAGGGAAACATGGGCGCGGGGCCTGCGGGGCGAGGAAGACCGGTTGCGCGCGCACGAGCCGCGGAGTAGGGGAAGCCGCGATGATGGAGGGGATCACTCCGGGCCGAGCTGCCGCGGAGACCGGGGCCCACCGTCGGAAGGGGGGAATGACCCCCAAATATTTTTCCAAACCAGTATGTGATGAAATTTTCCCCACCAACGCAGAAAAATAATTTATTTTTTATCAGACGATATCGGACAATGTCGGGAAAGATCGACGTTTTACGAACAACATATTCGGAGGAGGGAAAGAGACAGAGCATCACTTTTAAAGCTAAAATTCTAGGGAGGGAAAGAGACAACACTAGATAGGTGTACAATCGCATGCATTCTAAAAATTTTCAAAATGATTTTCAATCGCAACGTCTCGCGGGATCGTATGTAATATGAGTCCTCCTCTGGAGCAGCCGTGTGGGATGACGTCATTTTCACGGCGCGAAGAACGAAATAGAATTATGCAGCGTCGGCAGAATGTTTTTTTTTCCCAACGCAGAGAAATAGTAATTATTGAAACGCTGAATCTTAAAATTAGGTGGCGAGGAGAAAGACGGATAAATAAAATTGGCAAATAATATGTGTTTATGAAATTTATTTAAAATTAAAGAATATAATTTAACATTTTTCCTACGAGCATCAGCTAGAATATCATTGATGGCACATGCTACCAGTTCGCAATCTACATGATAATCCTCACAGTAATGTTCGCTATCACGTATGATTTTAGCAGCACGACGCGCATCTAATGTTTCACAGGCAACATCGCTCTGCTGTAGCACGTTAACAAAAGTTTCAAATTTCGTCTGCACATCTCTTACATTTTGATGCAGCCGTAGATATACATAGTCTATACATGGTTCAAGATTTAATAAAAATGTTACTGTATCCGGTTTGAAATACAGTGGCTTATTATGTAGTGTCATCCTTAGAATCGGAGAATTATAGATCTCACAAAAATCCACCGTTAATTTATCCATTTGCATCGAAGGTGATCCAGGTAATCGTGAACGTTCTTCAATGGTCGTACGACTGCCATATAACGAACACCATGTATCCCATGGTAACATGAGAAACATCCCACGATTGTCGCCGAGAACCATTTCTACATCAATCGTAGGCCGTATGCGGATCCCAATTTCCATATATTTGCTGCCTATGGATGTTAATGCGTATCTTCTAACCATGATCCGCGATGTTCGACGCGGTCTAAGAGAACAATCAAAGCTATGAAATTGCTCGCTCGTATTAGGAATAAACATAAAAATTTTGAGATGTGAAAATTAAGCCTTACCAAACAACTGTATCCTCCCCGCATTGAGCCACACCATCATCTAGCACGATCGGAACGTAATAATTCATGCGTTCAACGTTTGCTTCGGCACTGGTACTGCACATTTTGTTTTCAGAGCAGTATTTGTTCCGTCGAAAGTCACTGTGGATACTCAGCGATTGATGGAATAGCGTTCGGGAGCCCTCTTAAATAGAGGTGCAATTGCTTCCCCCACCACACCATTTTTATTTTAAAACTATCAATTTTTCCATAATGTGTTTCAATCTTAACGTCGCAGTATGTAATTTGAGCCCCATCCTCAAGGATAAAAGTCTCGACACGTGTCGAATGTAATATGATACCTTTGGAAGCGTCGAATCTTTGAATTATGTGGAGTCAGCAGAAAATTTCATCGAATGATATTGCGCGCTAATTCGTCATATGCATGAATCATAGAAAGAATTATGATGTATCAGCGGAAATTGGTGGATATAAATATGCGCTCCAAAGTGCACAAAGCCTCAAATCGTTGCGACGTGTTGCGAGGAAAAGACATTACAGCCATGGGAGAATTCGCGCAAGTAACCCGCCAATTGCTGGATCAATCCGCACGATTGATTTCCCGGGAAGAGTACCTCGCGTGGGAAGAACGGTGCAACGAGTGCATCGAATCTTTGGAAGAACAGAGCCGTGTGAAACGCCCGCGATTATCGATCGGTGTTCGGCAATCGTTGGTTGCTCGAATCGCGCAGCTCGAAGGGCTAAAATATTCGTTGCGCGGACGTTTCTTGCGTGAAGGTGCCGGACATTCGAGCACAGGACTTTTGTGGCGCGAAATAGACGCTGCGTTCGATACCCGCGTATTAACTGGTGCCGTGTTAAATTCGAATTACATCGAGCCGCGCAACTTCCTCCAGGATGCGGGGACCATTGTGCTGGAGCATGTGCGGGGTGCTTTGAGGAAACAGCGGAGCCTCAAAGTGAACACTGTGTTTAACGGCGAATTTGTGGCGGGTGACAAGCATGCTTGTAAAAGCATCAACACCCGGAACTGCGAACTCTTCGGCACATCCGATCTGCAGGAGTGGTACCAGAGATGCGTCATCGAACCCACCCTGGCGTCGCTGGAAGAGTTCCAGGAACGCGACAGCGGATGGGCATTGGCGAGAATCATGAATCTGACCGTCAATGTTAATAAGTACAATCCGCTGCGCGCGGGATGCCACTACAAGTTGCCGCGGGAATTGTTGTTGAAGAATGCAACGATCAGTGTGCAATCCCCGGACAATGCGTGTTTCGCGTGGGCAGTGGTCGCCGCTCTCCATCCTGCGGAAAGAAATGCTGATCGCCCAAGTTCGTACCCGCACTATGCTTCCGTATTAAATCTCCAGGGCATTGAGTTCCCAATGTCCCTGGAGCATATCGGGAAGTTTGAGCGGCAGAACAACATCTCCGTCAATGTGTACACCTTCGAGACGAAGAAGACGAAGACGGTCTTTCCCTTGCGCCTCACAAGCAACAAGAGGGATCGGCACGTCAACCTGCTCTACACGCCGAATCAAGAACATGGCGATGTAGGGCACTTTGTATGGATCAAGAACTTGTCCCGGCTGGTGAGCGCACAACTGAGCAGGCACGATGGAAAGAAATTCATCTGTGATCGGTACGTATAGAAAACTTATGAAATATTGAAATGTCTCGCGAAACAATTAAATAAAAAATTTTTGTTTTATTACAGATGCATGCACTATTTCGGATCTGCCGAGAAGTTGGAGCTTCATTCACTGGACTGTGGGCAGATGAACGACTGTGCCATTCTGCTGCCCAGCGAAGGCAAAAATTTCCTCAGCTTCGAGAACCACTGTAGGAAGGAGCGACTTCCCTTCGTGATGTACGCAGATCTCGAATGCATCATTGAAAACACAGAGGACAGTCGAACGGGTGATGATAATAAATTGCGCGCATATCAACATCATAAAGTTCATAGTATAGCCTATTATATGCATTGCTCGTACAATACATCGCTATCGGCGTATCGATGTCGCCGCGACGCGGATTGTGTTTCATGGTTCATATACGAACTGAAAAAATTTGCAAACTTTGTTAAACCCATTCTGACCAGTAATGTTCCCATACATGATTTAACTCCTGAACAGTGGACGACATTTCACGAAGCAACACACTGTCATATTTGCGAAGAACCATTCGAGGCTGATGATGTACGAGTCCGCGATCATTGTCATCTCTCCGGACGGTTTAGAGGCCCAGCACATTCGGAGTGCAATTTAAATTATAAAAATGCGTTTTACATCCCCATAGTTTTCTATAATTTATCCGGCTATGATTCGCATTTCACTATCGAGGAAATAGCTACCGCTTTCGACGGTCACGTTGAAGTATTGCCTATTACTAAAGAAAAATATATTTCTTTCACAAAAAATGTCGAAGATACGGCTGAATCAGACTCGCGAAATTATATTAAATTACGATTCATCGATTCGTACAAATTTCTTAATACCAGTCTCGACAAATTAGCATATTTTCTTAGCGTAGATCAATTAAAAATTTTACGATCCAAATTTGAAACATTATCCGCCGAAGACTTCAATTTATTGACGCGAAAGGGTGTATTTCCGTACGAATACCTTGATTGCGCGAACAAGCTGCAGGATCCATGCTTACCGCCGCGCGAGTCATTCCACAGTTCGTTAACGGGTGAGACTGTATCCGAGACCGATTACGCACACGCCGAGACAGTCTGGCAGCGTTTCGGGATTAGAACCTTGGGCGAGTACAGCGATTTGTATTTGAAAACTGATGTCTTGTTATTGGCAGATATTTTTGAAAATTTTCGCGAAAGTTGTATCAAGAGTTATGGATTAGATTCAGCACATTATTATACTCTACCTGGTTTCACTTGGGATGCCATGCTAAAACACACCAAAATTACATTCGAATTGCTCACCGACGTTGATATGGTTATGTTTATCGAACGCGGTATACGTGGGGGTTTAAGCCAATGTTCTGGACGATATGCACATGCTAATAACAAGTACATGTCATCTTACGACGCATCGGAAGAGTCATCATACTTGATGTACTTTGACGTGAACAATTTGTATGGATGGGCAATGTGTCAGCCCCTGCCATACGCTAAATTTCAATGGGTCGAAGATGCTGCAAATTTTGATGTGTCTTCAATCCCGGTCGATTCGCCCACGGGATACATTCTCGAGGTAGATTTGGAATATCCGCAACGTCTGCACGACGCTCATGCCGATCTACCGTTCTGCCCGACGCGTGCCAAACCACCTGGCAGCAGGCAGGACAAGTTACTCGCGACGGTATACGATAAGCAGCGTTACGTCATCCATTACCGCAACCTGCAGCAGTGCACACGCCATGGTCTTCGTATTACAAAAATACACCGCGTCCTGCAATTCTCTCAATCTCTCTGGCTCCGCGATTACATCGAACTCAATACACGGTTTAGAACGGGCGCGACAAACGACTTTGAAAAAAATTTGTACAAATTGATGAACAACGCGGTATTTGGTAAAACTATGGAAAATGTGCGAAATCACGTGGACGTAAAACTTTTGACTCATTGGGAAGGACGATATGGCGCGGAGGCAATGATCGCGAAACCGAATTTCCACAGCAGAAGTGTTTTTTCGGAAAATTTAATAGCTGTTGAATTGCGAAAACTCGAGGTGAAATTCAACAAACCGATATACGTGGGAATGTGCATTCTGGACATATCTGTGAATATATAATTACGATGAGATGTTTTTAATGTTTTATATACATTTATATATTTACAATACACGCGGTACAAAGCTTGTCTCTCGGCGTCTTCCTTGATTCTATCTATCTGCTCGTTTCGCGACACACTCCCCGGCACTCTGTTGTGGGGGGGGGGGGGGGGCTGACACTCTCATACGGTCATAAGTACAATACAAATGTACACACACTTATTTCCTAACACACCTCCTTACATTTATATTGTACATTTCGATTTAATATATTTCCTTTTATTTCACATTCATCAGCTTCCTAAATTTTTCAAATTTTTCTGTGCACAAAGATTTTGTAAATATATCCGCTATATTCTCATCAGAATTTACTTTAATTACATCGATTGTATTTTCTTCTACATGTTCATGGATATAATGATAATGAATTTCTATATGTTTTGAATTTTTCGTAAAATTTCCATATTTCGCTATGTTAATAGTTCCTGAATTATCTTCGTAAATCTTTATTGGCTTGTCTAGACTTACATCAAATACTTTAATTACCTTTTTTGTAAATATCAATTCATCAACTGCTTCTGACAACGCTACATATTCAGCGAATGTCGAAGCTTTTGTTACACATTTTTGTTTTTTTGATTTCCAGAAAATTACATTTCCATATAGTCCAATCACATAGCCAGTTGTAGACTTCCTATCGACAATATCCCCCGCCCAATCGGCATCTACATAACAATCCAAAGTTTCAACCTTTTCATTTTTCTTATAACTTAATTTTAAGTCTTTTGTTCCGTACAAATATTGAAGTATTCGCAACGCATACTTATAATGAGTTCCACTGTAACAGTTTTGAAATCTGCTTAAATAGTTAACGCTATAACTTATATCAGGCCTCGTACCTGAGCTTATGTACAGTAATGCACCAATCAAATTTCTATATTTAATATTACTCTCACATACATCATCCCTTCCAATTTTTAAATTTGTTTCCATAGGTGTATTATACATTTTACTATTCTCCAACTTATACTTGCTTACTAATGACTCTATGTATTTAGTTTGGCTTAACTTCATTTCGTTTTTACAACAATCATATTCTACGTTAATTCCTAGATATTCTTTTATTTCACCTAAGGTTTTCATTTTAAATTTATCAGATAAAAGTTTCTTTATATCTTGTATTTTCTTTTTGCGCTTGCAACAAATCAGTAAATCATCTACAAATATAAGTAAATAAAGATTATCTATTCCTTCCTTAAGAGTATATAGGCAGTAATCTATATTACTCCTCTTAAATCCTAAATTTATTAAAAATTCATTAAAACATTCATACCAGGCTCTCGGACTCTCTCTTAGACCATATAATGCTTTTTTCAGTCTACATACTCTTTTCGTTCCATCTTCGTATCCTTTCGGTTGATGTACATATACCTCAGAGCTTACGTTACCATTTAAGAATGCAGTTCCTGCATCCATTTGTTCAATAACTAGGCCCATTTGGCAACAATAAGATAGCAATATTTTTAACGTTTGCATTTTTGCTACAGGAGAGTATATGTCATCAATTATATTGGTTTGTTGAAAACCTCTTACGACTAACCTACCTTTATATCTATCATCTGATTTTTTTGTGTAAATCCATTTTACATCCAGAACCTTTTTTCCTTGTATCTTATCGACTAATTTCCACGTTTCATTTTTATTTAGGCATTCTATTTCTCTATCCATAGCTTTTTCCAATTTATACAGTCATTACTTCCAATCGCCTCCTCAAATGTAAAAGGAGTATCTACTTTACAATAATTTACATAAATATTATTACTACATGAATTTTCTGGGTATCTAATTGGTTTTTTTTCTCGCGTTTAGATTTAAGTGTTATATTGTCAGATTCCATCTCAGGTTCAGAATCATTTTTATTTTCTTTAATTATTCCTTGTTCACTTTCATCTGCGCTTTCGAAGCTATCGTCCGAAAATTCGTCATTTATACAATCATTATTTTCATTATCTGATTCATCTAAACCGATACATTTTACATCCTTTTCTATGATATCGACATGTCTTGCTACTATTATTTTATTATTTATAAGGACTCTATAACCGACCTCACTGTAACCCAATAAAAGTCCCATATCTGCCTTTTTATCCCATTTAGAAATTCTTTTCTGTTCTGGTTTTCTTACAAAAACTTTACTTCCGTATAAACGTAAGTTTGCTACATTCGGTTTCCTTTTAAAAAATATCTCATAAGGTGTTTTCTTTTCTATGGTATTTGCTAACGTGCGATTTTTCAAATAAACAGTTGCACACATTATTTCCGGCCAATATCGTTTGTGTACTTGTGCTTCTGCTAATAAACAACGCGTCATGTTCATTATTGTTCTGTTGAACCGTTCCGCGGTTCCATTTAATTCGTGTACATACGCTAGACAATTATTAATAGTGATACCCTTTTCTTTGGCAAAATTATAAATCTTATTATTCAAATATTCTTTCCCATTGTCGCATCTCAAAAATTTTACCTTTTTACCTGTTAAATTTTCACTTTCATTAACAAATTGAGTTAGACAATCAAAAACTTCTGTTTTAGACTTTATACAGTAAATCTTTGCAATTTTACTGTAATCATCAACAAAGGAGACAAAATATTTTTCTCCATTTATACCGGTTGTTGGAAAACTACCACACACATCAGTATGAACTATTTCTAAAACTTCTTTGGCTCTCGTTCTATTATTTTCGAATGACAAATTATGCATTTTGTTTTCTATACACGTCTTACATTTCATGAATTCAGTTTCAAGTTCAATCGGAATACCCTTTACCAGTTGCTGTTTGCATAAGGTACTTAAATATCTAAAGTTTACATGCCCTAATATTCTATGCCACTTTTCTTTCTGACTCATGTTCTTCTCACTATCAGCAATATTTACTGAATGCTCGTTGTGTTTTACTTTACTTTCCATTTTGTACGTTCTATTTTGTTTGAGTGCTACTGCTATTACCTTACCATTTTCATTTATAATTTTTGCTAGATCTCCCTTTGAAACAATCGTATTATTATCAGTTAGCTTCCCGTAACTTATTAAGTTTGAATGCATATCTTTTGCATAAAACACGTTTTTCATTACTATCTCATTTCTTTTTCCAAACGCTTCAAAGTAGCTAATTACGTTTCCTATTTTCGTTGCTTTTACAAAGCTATTATCTCCTAAATATATATTTACGGGTTCTTTAAGTTCAATACATTCATCAAAATATTCCTCTCTATTAATAATGTGGTCGGTACACCCGCTATCTAATAACCAATTTATCGTATTATTATTTGACCTACTTTCTTCGCTGTTGTACGCTGTGTTTGCCGTTGCTACCCATGCGCTCGTACCTGCGTTGCTCTGCTCGTGTTGATTTCGCGGGTTTCCGCGACCTCTGTTGTAGTATCCTCTTCCTGCTCTGCCTCGGCCGCGACCACGTGTTGACCCACGCCAAGAACCGCCGTTGCTTCCCGCTTGGCCGCCATCTTGACAATCTCGTGCGAAGTGGCCAAATTTACCACATTTGAAACAACCTCTGTCTTTTTTATTTTTATCCGCAACAAATGCATCCGATCTTCTTCCAGTCTGGTCGTCTTTTTGATTTTTCATTTCAGCCATTTGTATTTTGTTTTTCACGTATGCCACACTTTGATCTTCTTCCTTCAACGCGTCTATTAAATCGCCTACATAGCTGTATGATTCCGGCAACGTGTTAAGCATGTAATTCAATTTCTCCTTTTCCTTCACTGTAGCACCTGCGTTTTTCAGTTCATTTACCGCCTTTTCAAATTCAATAAAAAATGTCGCTGAGTCACTATAGTTGCTAAGTTTCAGTTTTTCCAATTTATTCCTGCACACAATTTGCAGTGCCGTTGACTCCTTTAAGTACATCTCATCGAACTTCTTGATTATATCGTATGCCGTTTCTTCTTCACTCACGAATTCTAATTGTTTATTCGTTATAGCACTATATATATAATTTACGGCTCTTTAATCATTCTCATCCCAATCAACTTTGTCTGTTTCGATTTTTTTCGTTTTATGACTTCATCACATTTTTTTAATTTCAAGAACACTTTTATACGCTTTTTCCACATACTATACTCCTCTCCATCAAATACTGGTATCGTGATATCGTCTTTGGCCATCTTGCTTCCTTGCTCGTTCTCGAATGTTCCTTCGTATTCGCAGTACTCACTATTGTACGGTCTTCACAACCAGCCTTGCACGATAATTTTAACCACGGGCTGCTACCATGTGAATATGTAATTACGATGAGATGTTTTTAATGTTTTATATACATTTATATATTTACAATACACGCGGTACAAAGCTTGTCTCTCGGCGTCTTCCTTGATTCTATCTATCTGCTCGTTTCGCGACACACTCCTGTCGGAGGGGGAACCTGACACTCTCATACGGTCATAAGTACAATACAAATGTACACACACTTATTTCCTAACAATATCAAAAATTTGTTTGTATGAATTTCACCACGAGTACATGTCTCCCAAGCATGGACAAAAATGTAAAATTCTATATACAGACACTGACAGCCTCATTTATCATATTCGATGCGACGATATCTACGAGACCATGAAACACAATATCGATAGATTCGACACAAGCGATTATCCCACCGACAATGTATATAATATGCCGCGCGTAAATAAGAAGGTTCCGGGGCTGATGAAGGACGAAAATAACGGTGCGATAATGACCGAATTCGTAGGTCTTAGAGCGAAAATGTATGCACTTCGCGTAGACGGTAAAAAAGATATGAAAAAGGCGAAAGGCGTCATGACCAACGTCATAGCCAGAACGATAACTTTCGACGACTACGCGCAGTGTTTGCAAAGGGAGATCGAAATGGTTCGCAGCCAATCATGCATACGGTCTAAATTGCATAAATTGTACACCATTTCGGAATCTACAATCGCTCTAAGCCCACACGACGACAAGCGGCATATCGTACCCGATTCGACCGACACTCTGCCCTGGGGTCATTACCAAATTCCATTGTAAAATAGAAATTATTGTATTTATTATAAATAGTGGAATTATTGTATTTATTATAAATAGTGGAATTATTGTTTGCAAATGTATAGAAATTATTATTATTGTATTTATTAACTCGTTTCTTATAAATAGTAGAATTATTGTTTGCAAATGTATAGAAATTATAAATGGTGGAATTAATGTGTAAAAAAAAATGTTCACACATGTATATGTATCATTGTATTTATTGAACCATGTATTATTATTATTTTTACAATACATTATTTTTATTTATCCAAGAATTGTGTGATTTATCAAACCCCAGCCACTTGACGTACATCTTATCCCCCTTTCTACGCAACACTTTTTCCACTAGATACACATCAGGATCGGTGACGCGTTGCAGCTCGTGTTCATAGAATCCTCCAGCAACAGGTTTTCCACAGGAATCGACGAGCAGATACGTCGCGGGATTAGTTGTCTGTACTTTGGCTATCTTGAACACCTCGGTCGACCAATTCGGTGTATAACCTTTATCGAAGATGGTTTTAAATTTGCTCACGCGCACAAACTCGCCCAACTTGGATCTTGCTGGTGCAGCGATCTTTATGTTGCTGTATACGGTGACTAGCAGCCTGTCGGCGATCGCAGGGGTAACATCGCAAGGACGCATTCCGATGGTTCTATGTTTTCGTGCGTTATACTCTGCAAGTAGACTTGGTAGCGCATCGGTCCATCTATAGGTTCCAGTCAGCGTAAACAGTTTCCACATATTGTTCTTCAAAGTTCGATTGAAACGTTCCACGACAGAGGCCTTCATCACCGAATTCGTCGAATAATGATTAATGTCGTGCTTTGTCAAGAGTTTCTGCACATCGGTGTTGTAAAATTCTTTTCCTTGATCGGTTTGCAAATTTTTCGGATATCGATCTCTAAATATCTTTGCAAACGCTTTAGTCACCTCAACACCACTTTTAGTGTTGAGCGGTAATGCCCACGCATACTTGCTCAACACATCGATGACGGTGAGTATGTAGTGGTGACCCTGGTTGAATCGCGAGTATAGACGCATTTCTACAATGTCAGCTTGCCACAGATCATCGTATCCATGCACGATGACGCGCCTCCGCGGAAAATGTCTTCGAGCTGGAGCGTGCAATTCCTCAAAGAGTTGTAGCTTCTTGTGGCCATGGTTTTCTTTACTCTTGGATTTCGATAATGGCTGCATGTTTGATCGCAGAGGTGTCTTGGACACGAATGATGCGATAATTATCAGGTACGTGCATTAAGTGCTTCCCGTTGGTCCGAGAAAATTCTGGACAAGTTGCTGCTCCGCAACAAAAGCGGTTATAGCCTCTTTAACTTTACGAATTTCATTGTCCGGCTGCGGGATAGAATTCGACACTTGCGATATCTTTTGAACACTGTTTTGCAACGCCAGCATATCTCTTTGAAACACGACCAGCTTCCTCTCTAATTCTTCCTGCTGCTCTCTCAAAAGTTTAATGCTCTTTTCCACGTATAGTTTATTGACGGCATCGGTGTCGGCCACCGGCTCAGCTACGCGTCGTATCTTGCGTGATTTTGCATCAAAGTCTGCACCGGTTACGCAAAGAGCGTTATCTCGCATGTAATTTCGAAGCAAACCGCTCCATTTGTAATAGTCCATTCTAGCTGCTCCACTCTTCTCGAGCGATACCCCAAATTTGTTGATTGGCATCTCGATGCCTACTGCGCACATCATCGGCGCGCGGTTTTATATAATGAGGCCTACCTCGCGGAGTTCCTCGATAATCGATAGAATTTCGGGATCGTGAGAGTTGTTACCCGCCTGACGCGACGCTTCGAGCAAACGGAATCGATCCACCAGCTCGTTGGGATCGTCCCAGTGTACGTAATCGATTTTGTTATCGTTTACCACCATGACTCGTGGCACTGTTAGACCTTTCCCTGCCCTACTAGCCGATGCACGGGGAATTAGCGGTGCAATTACATGTTTGTACTTTTATCCCTTGTTGCCCAATATGGGATTTTTAGCACCATGACCACGTCTGTGGGCATTCGTTTCCAGCAGCATACTTTTGTATTTTTGTTTATCGGCATCGGTGTATACAGTATCGTCGGGAATTCTCATAAAAATCAATTCGTAAAGGCCGGGTGTTCCTCTGTATATTACACCATCTATGATTATATTATCATCCTTGTCTATATCGAAAGCCTTATCCCCAAGCATCGTTCTACTATTGTCAATGTATACACCGTACACATAGTCCATTGCTGTATCCTTATCACTACTTAGGATTGCGCTCATGTATTTTTGCCCCAGCGGGCCGAAATGACTGCGGATCGTTTTTTGTCCCTCGGATGTTTGGAATTGCTGTCTAATAGATGTTACAAACGACTCGTCGGGACTAGTTTCAAAAACGTCGTCATCAACGGCTGAGAGCGATTGCACATTGGGAAATGTATTTATTGGTGTGGGAGGAGCCGGAGAATCGTTTGATGTAGCATTTTGTCGTTTCCGCTTCGATTGAACTGGTGTCGAGGTTATGGGTGAATATTCCAATGGCCCGTGTTGTTTCCTCTTTGCTTTGCGCGATGTGTTCCCTTTCGGATGGATTTTTTTAGGCGTCAATGTTTAATTCCCTTCAACGTCTGTACTCATCAGCGGTGATGTGTCAGCTTCTGCTGTTGTGGTATTTTCCACAATATGTTTCAAGGGTTCGACGATAGGTTTAAAGTATCTCTCCAACGCGATATCTTCCTCCATTTTGCCAGTCTTCAAAGCCTGATGTTTCCGGCGAATGGAATCGCTGGTTTTTGCAATTTCCTTCGCTATTCTGTCACGATCCTTAATCTCCAGAGTATCGATATCAATCATCGTTGTGCCGCAGACGTTGCTTTCCCACCGACGTGTTGATGACGATTGACCATCTCACGGTACGGCAAACTCGTTAAATCCCTTTCTATATCGTCTATTGGACATGGCGCTATCCTTGTCTATTACCACGAAACCATACTCCCGTTGCCAACAATTACGGCACAAAGCGCAGAAATCCTCGTAAGGCATGTCAGTGTTTACGTGATCGTTGTACACATGTTTCAAGTTGGTACCAACCTGCTTAAACAGAATCAGCAGATTCGCATTGTCGCGTATAAGATGTTTGGGAATTTTTGCATATGTCTGACAGATATAGAAGCAGTCAACGTCCGTGTGGCGCCCCATTGCAAAGTATTCCCTTATCGTATCTTGCTTGTTGCATGCCACGTCATCAAACATAAAAATGGAATTCGGAAGCGATTCACTCGGTGGGATGACATCACTGTTATTCGAAAACGTAAAGTAGCCAATTTCATCTATCGGAGTTAATAAATTCTCCAAATACTGTTATTTCGGCTGTTGCAAGGACTTGGAGTACACGTACACGTTCTCGAAGCGGACGCCGTGAGGACTTTCCAACAAGCTGACCAGCACGTTGGTCTTTCCGCAATTTGATGGGCCACAAATGACGCAGCGGATAGTGTTTGGCAGCATGCTACCATGTCTGCGTCTTGTTTTTGAAGACATCACTCGCGATTTATCATCAAAATTTGTCACGCGTATCGTCACAGTTTGTCGCACGAATCGCATCCTCTCCGTGAACTGTGAAAAATGATTTTGATACGTCGAAGCGCCCTATTTATAGGTCCGCACCGAAGCAAAACGGTTCAGTATTCAAAATGCTTCTGATCCTGTCGGATAATTGTGATATTCGAGACCTAACCTCTGTGCAGTTGAAATATATACCAAAAATTATTCTACTCCGAGAGTTTGGCAGGCACATTGATCAGTTGTGGGACAGACTCCCCGAGCATATAAAAGCCGATTCTGAGGTTCAGCAGTATCGTCGGTGTCTGGAACATTATAATCGCCCTTGGCAGCGAACGCATATCGACGGTCCAGCACCATTGATTAAAAACTGTAGCGAATGTCGCCGACGAGAGTAAAGAAAGGCAGTGGTTTGTTAAATCGGGCGATAAACGCGCTACCTATCGAATTACATATTCCGGGATACCAGTTTTGCGGCCCAGGAACTCATCTGGCAAAACGATTAGCTAGAGGGGATCGAGGCATCAATCCGTTGGACGCAGCGTGTCGAGAACACGATATTGCGTATTCGCGTAGCAACGACCTCGGCGAAAGGCACGCGGCAGATAACATACTCGCTGACAAAGCGCGAAAACGCATCGTTGCGCGAGACTCGACTCTGGGTGAAAGAGGTGCTGCTACGGCTGTTTGGGCAGCTATGAAGGCCAAGACGAAGATCGGAATGGGGACGAAAACAAAAACCCGCAAAAGGATTCCAAAGAGAGCACCGAAAAAGCGGATTCTTCCGGTAGCAAAACGGGGTGGTATATTACCACTTCTACCGTTGCTAGGTGTTCTCGGATCATTGGCTGGCGGAGCGGCGGGGATCGCCACGGCGGTAAACGATAATAAGGCGGCGCAACATCAGCTGCAGGAAATGCAACGTCATAATCGCTCCATGGAAGGTCGGGGACTTTATCTCGCACCGTACAAGCGCGGACAGGGAATATCGAAATGAAAAAAAAAAACGCCGAAAAGAAAATAAAAATGCCTGCGGGCGTAACTACCGATGCACAATTGGAGTAGTTGGCAAAACGTATGCATATTCCATTCTTTAGAGGCGTTTTTATGCGTAACGCGTTACCAGCCGGAGGAGTACGTCGAAACGAGAGCGGTATCGTGAATTTGGACAATGTCGAGGGGCCTGGGACTCATTGGGTGGCGTATGCGAAGAGAGGGAGTCGAGCTATATATTTCGACAGCTTTGGGAATCTTCGACCGCCTAAGGAATTCATACAATATCTGGATAAAGATGCTGTGAAAATTGAATACAATCGTACGTCTTATCAAAAGTACGATCAGAGCAATTGCGGACAACTATGTCTACGCTTTCTACAAACGATCGGCACCGAATTTAAGGATTGACTTCCCACCACTCTGATTCAGTAACAGTCGAGCAGTTCGAGCAGAATATGTCGTTAACATTCACTCTAACCGGCAAGAGTAGCACCCTCGCGGTAAACTACTTTCCACCCATAGATTTGAGCGACGATGATTACGAGCTTGGTCTAACAACCTTAGAAACTTATCATACAATACCGAACATCGACTCGAGCAACGATAAATTCTACTTTTTCTCAAACTATGACATCAAAAACAACAGCGTCGACACCACTCATGAATACATTACGATTTCCCACCGCTCCTACGAACTAGACGCCATTGCCAAGTACCTGAAGCAGCGATTACTCGAGCGATATCCTCAAAAAAATCTCGACGGCGCCGATGACGGTGACAACGATGCGTATCCTATAGTGTTGCGTCCCAAAAACAACACCATGAAAAGCGAACTGTACTGCCGGTTCGCCGTAGACTTTACAAAGCCCAATAACATTGGATCGCTACTGGGACTCTCAACGAATCGGGTATTAGCACCAGGACGATGGCATGAATCGGACGATCCAATTAATATCATGAACGTGAACATTATTCGCATAGAATGTAGCGTGACCGCTGGTGCGTACAACAATGGGAGGCGTGTACATACGATACATGAATTTTCTCCGAGAGTCCCACCAGGATATAAGATATCGGAAACGCCCGCGCAGATCATTTACCTTCCAATCATCGCACGGGTCATTACGGATCTAACGATACGCGTTGTGGATCAAGACGGACGATTGCTCGATTTTCGAGGTGAAGAGATTACATCAGACTGCACGTACGACGACGACGACGATAATACGTGTAGTGCGAAAGAGATGCTTGTATTGAACGACTCCAGAAACCCGTTTCTTCCAAGTGAAATTGTTTACAACACCAACAACTGCAACAACTCCGAACACGCTAAAAAGAAGAGGCTCAGTGCTGCAAACATTGCATTTTTGAAATCTTTGGTATTCTTTGTACGCATTTAAGTTGAAAAATGGCCGATATTCTAAGCATTGGAGGGAAGCCGACGTTTGATGATCGCATCGTCAAGCTCGAGACTCACACATACAACCCATACGTCAACACGACGTTTGGATACAGCGATGAGATAAGAATACCGATACAGCAGCAGGATTTATACACATTACCGTGCGAAAGTTTCCTCTATGTGGAGGGGAAATTGAAGATAAATAAGCCAAACGACGCGTTAACAGTGATGTTGGGAAATAATTGCATAGCGTTCTTATTCGATGAGATTCGATACGAGCTGAATGGTGTGGAGATTGATCGCAACAGAAACGTTGGAATTACTAGCACGCTTAAAAACTATGTATCGCTGACATCGGACGAAGACAAAAATATGGAGAATGCCGGATGGGGCTTGAAACGATGCGATGGTCTAATAGTGAAAAACCATTTCAATTTTTGCGTCCCACTCAAATATTTGCTGGGATTTTGTGAGTACTACAAACGCATGATTATTAATGCGCGTCAGGAATTGATTTTAATACGATCGCGCAACGACAACAATGCTGTGATAGGATCACCGATGTTGGAACCAGAAATTGAGTTACTTAAACTACAATGGCGGATGCCTCATGTGACGCTGAACGACGTTAATAAGCTATCGTTGCTACGTACTTTGGAAAGTGGACAAAACCTGAGCATTTGTTTTCAATCGTGGGATCTGTACGAGTATCCTCTCTTACAGAGCACGACCAAGCATTCGTGGGCCGTGAAGGCATCTGCACAGCTGGAGAAGCCGCGATGCGTGATCCTTGCTCTACAGACTGGTCGAAGGAATGTGATGAGCGAAGATGTTACTAAGTTCAACAACTGTAAATTGACCAATGTAAAACTTTTTCTCAACTCGGAATTTTACCCATACGATGACATGAACTTGGACTTTGACAAAAATAAGCATGCCATCTTGTATCACATGTATACACAATTCGGTAAATCGTATTATGGACATAGTTGCAACGAGGCATTATTCACCGTGGCTGAATTTTTACAATTTGGCCCCATCGTTTTGATTGATTGCTCGCGACAAAATGAGTCGATCAAGAATGGTACCGTGGACGTGCGCATAGAATTCGAGTGTAAAGAGAATGTGCCGGTAAATACTACAGCCTACTGTCTGATTCTGCACGATCGGGTGGTTGAATACAATCCACTGACAAACGTGGTGCGCAAAATGAATTAAATTGCCACGCTACTTGCCCGCCCTCTCCCGTGCGAAATTCACACAAAATTTAATCGTGAAAATCGAGATGCTTTACGAGAAAAACTGCATTCTCCCGTCTGTCTTGAAAGCGAGCGGACCTCTAAATTTTACCGATAATGGTCGTGCCAACATTTGTTGACCTGCAAGGGTTCATCGTCGACGGAAGATTTGTCGTCAAGGAAGTGGCTGTCCTATGCAAGGGGACAATTCTCTCGCACTATATTTTTGGGAGTTCAATGCCGCAATATCTTCTTACAAAATCCGATAAATCAAGCATCCGATGGTTGGTGGCAAAACATCATGGACTACGTTGGGACGATGGAGACGTTCCGTACAGTATGGCTAAACAGCTAATTACGAAAGCTGTAGCTGATGCGATCGACGAAGAAGATGACACATGCCATATCATATACGTTAAAGGCCTGCAGAAACGCGACTGGCTTGCGGATTTCCTGGATGAAAATACGAGAGCGGACGTGATCATCGAGACGCTGGACATTGACTACGAGGATATAAAATCCCTAAATAAGCTAAATGTAGTTAATACTCTGCGTTGTGACAGACACGCAAAGCACTGTGCCTTGCAAAATGTATTTAAAATATTCAACTGGTGGTCTAAACGCCAGAGGCATAAATTAAATATAATCAATTTTTAATGCATAAATGTTTTTTCTTCACCCTCCCCCAACCTAATCACCTACATGTACGCTAGATTAAGACGATAGTTGAAATTATTTAGAAGCGGTTCATTACACGTTCGATACATGTTCAAAGTGGTACGATTGACGTTCGATACACGTTCAAAGTGGTACGATTGACGTTCGATGTGGTACGGTAGACGTTCGATTCATGTTCGTTTCACGTTCAATGCGGTACGATTCACGTTCGTTTCACGTTCGAAGTGGTACGATACACGTTCAAAGCCGTTCAATATACGTTCGATGTGGTACCATTCACGTTCGATGTGGTACGGTAGACGTTCGATTCACGTTCGTTTCACGTTCCATGTGGTTCGATTGACGTTCGATAGACGTTCGATGTGGTACGATTCACGTTCGATTCACGTTCGCTGTGGTACGATTGACGTTCGATACACGTTCAAAGCGGTACCATTCACGTTCGATGTGGTACCATTCACGTTCGATGTGGTACGATTGACGTTCGATACACGGTAAAAGTGGTACGATTGATGTTCGATACACGTTCAAAGTGGTACGATTGACGTTCGATACACGTTCAAAGACGTACAATTGACGTTCGAAGTGGTACGTTGACGTTCGATACACGTTCGAAGTGGTACAATTGACGTTCGATACACGTTCAGAGTGGTATGATACATATTATTTCTCCATTTTATTTATATCCATCATCCTCCTCGACACCTAATTTTAAGATTCCACGTTGTTCGCGCCGCCGAATGACTTCATCCTCCTCGACACCTAATTTTAAGATTCCACGTTGTTCGCGCCGCCGAATGACATCATCCTCCTCGACACCTAATTTTAAGATTCCACGTTGTTCGCGCCGCCGAATGACATCATCCTACACGGCTGCTCCAGAGGATTCAAGTTACACGCGATCGCGCGAGACGTTGCGATTGAAAATCATTTTGAAAATTTTTAGAATGCATGCGATTGTACCCCTATGTAGTGTTGTCTCTTTCCCTCCCTAGAATTTTAGTTTTAAAAGTGATGCTCTGTCTCTTTCCCTCCTCCGAATATGTGGTTCGTAAAACGTTGATCTTTCCCGAGATCTTCCGAAACAATTTCCAATAAAAATAAATTATTATTTCTCTGTGTTGGGGGAAAATTTCATCACATAATGGTTTGGAAAAATATTTGGGGGTCATTCCCCCTCGGTTAGGTATGAAAAAGTTCTCGGGGGTGGACTGAAATAGATTTTTCGGGGGTCATTCCCCTCTGAAAAGTTTCCGACGGTGGGCCCCCGGTCTGCGTGGCAGCTCGGCCGGGACTGATCCCCTCCATCATCGCGGCTTCCCCCACTCCGCGGCTCGTGCGCGCGCAACCGGTCTTCCTCTCCCCGCAGGCCCCGCGCCCATGTTTCCCTCCGCCGCGCTCCCCCGCGCGCCTTCACTTCCCCCCGCCCCTGCGCTCCCCTCAGAGGACCTGAGTTGGAATCCCCATTACCCTACTACTGTGGTCGTGGTCGTGGTCGTGGTCGTGGTCGTGGTCGTGGTCGTGGTCGTGGTCGTGGTCGTGGTCGTGGTCGTGGTCGTGGTCGTGGTCGTGGTCGTGGTCGTGGTCGTGGTCGTGGTCGTGGTCGTGGTCGTGGTCGTGGTCGTGGTCGTGGTCGTGGTCGTGGTCGTGGTCGTGGTCGTGGTCGTGGTCGTGGTCGTGGTCGTGGTCGTGGTCGTGGTCGTGGTCGTGGTCGTGGTCGTGGTCGTGGTCGTGGTCGTGGTCGTGGTCGTGGTCGTGGTCGTGGTCGTGGTCGTGGTCGTGGTCGTGGTCGTGGTCGTGGTCGTGGTCGTGGTCGTGGTCGTGGTCGTGGTCGTGGTCGTGGTCGTGGTCGTGGTCGTGGTCGTGGTCGTGGTCGTGGTCGTGGTCGTGGTCGTGGTCGTGGTCGTGGTCGTGGTCGTGGTCGTGGTCGTGGTCGTGGTCGTGGTCGTGGTCGTGGTCGTGGTCGTGGTCGTGGTCGTGGTCGTGGTCGTGGTCGTGGTCGTGGTCGTGGTCGTGGTCGTGGTCGTGGTCGTGGTCGTGGTCGTGGTCGTGGTCGTGGTCGTGGTCGTGGTCGTGGTCGTGGTCGTGGTCGTGGTCGTGGTCGTGGTCGTGGTCGTGGTCGTGGTCGTGGTCGTGGTCGTGGTCGTGGTCGTGGTCGTGGTCGTGGTCGTGGTCGTGGTCGTGGTCGTGGTCGTGGTCGTGGTCGTGGTCGTGGTCGTGGTCGTGGTCGTGGTCGTGGTCGTGGTCGTGGTCGTGGTCGTGGTCGTGGTCGTGGTCGTGGTCGTGGTCGTGGTCGTGGTCGTGGTCGTGGTCGTGGTCGTGGTCGTGGTCGTGGTCGTGGTCGTGGTCGTGGTCGTGGTCGTGGTCGTGGTCGTGGTCGTGGTCGTGGTCGTGGTCGTGGTCGTGGTCGTGGTCGTGGTCGTGGTCGTGGTCGTGGTCGTGGTCGTGGTCGTGGTCGTGGTCGTGGTCGTGGTCGTGGTCGTGGTCGTGGTCGTGGTCGTGGTCGTGGTCGTGGTCGTGGTCGTGGTCGTGGTCGTGGTCGTGGTCGTGGTCGTGGTCGTGGTCGTGGTCGTGGTCGTGGTCGTGGTCGTGGTCGTGGTCGTGGTCGTGGTCGTGGTCGTGGTCGTGGTCGTGGTCGTGGTCGTGGTCGTGGTCGTGGTCGTGGTCGTGGTCGTGGTCGTGGTCGTGGTCGTGGTCGTGGTCGTGGTCGTGGTCGTGGTCGTGGTCGTGGTCGTGGTCGTGGTCGTGGTCGTGGTCGTGGTCGTGGTCGTGGTCGTGGTCGTGGTCGTGGTCGTGGTCGTGGTCGTGGTCGTGGTCGTGGTCGTGGTCGTGGTCGTGGTCGTGGTCGTGGTCGTGGTCGTGGTCGTGGTCGTGGTCGTGGTCGTGGTCGTGGTCGTGGTCGTGGTCGTGGTCGTGGTCGTGGTCGTGGTCGTGGTCGTGGTCGTGGTCGTGGTCGTGGTCGTGGTCGTGGTCGTGGTCGTGGTCGTGGTCGTGGTCGTGGTCGTGGTCGTGGTCGTGGTCGTGGTCGTGGTCGTGGTCGTGGTCGTGGTCGTGGTCGTGGTCGTGGTCGTGGTCGTGGTCGTGGTCGTGGTCGTGGTCGTGGTCGTGGTCGTGGTCGTGGTCGTGGTCGTGGTCGTGGTCGTGGTCGTGGTCGTGGTCGTGGTCGTGGTCGTGGTCGTGGTCGTGGTCGTGGTCGTGGTCGTGGTCGTGGTCGTGGTCGTGGTCGTGGTCGTGGTCGTGGTCGTGGTCGTGGTCGTGGTCGTGGTCGTGGTCGTGGTCGTGGTCGTGGTCGTGGTCGTGGTCGTGGTCGTGGTCGTGGTCGTGTAACGAGGCGCCGTACTTGTTCACCGACATAAGGATGCGTGTGCGCGAACACTACTGACGCGATGATCACCGAATCGTTAAATTTAAGATATGTCTGGCCTCGCGAAGTTCCTCCGCGATGGATGGGATTTCGTTATCGTGACCCGTGTGACCTGTCGCGCGAGATGCTACGAGCAATCTCAGTCTATCGATGAATTCGTTCGGATCGTCCCAGTACACGTAATCGATCGGGTTATCGGTAACCGTCATCGATTCGTCGATTGGTAATCCTTGACCTCGTCGCGTGACCGCGTCGCCCGCGGCTCCATTCATACCCATGCCCCTAACGCGTCTGATACCCGATGTCCGCACCCCACCGATTATCGCGGATATGATTTTCTTATACTTGTACCCCTTCTTACCCAGCGTGCGCTTGCTCGGCGAACGGTTTCGCTTATGCGCGTTCATTGATAGTAAGATGCGTCGGTACGAGTGAATATCCGCGTCCGTGTACGTGCTAACCCTGGGTATTCGCATGAAAAGCAGTTCGTACAAACTCCGAGTTTCCGCGTATCGCGTTCCGTTGACGCGAACGTCATCGCCATCCTCGTCGATTGTGAGTACGGAATCGCCGATCATTAGGTCTTCGTCGGACCCCAAGTATACGCCGTACAAGTTGTCGATTCGTTTCTTGGTATCGGTGAAGAACAGTCGCAGGTATTCTCGCGACAAGGGTCCTTTGGCGATCCGTACATACACTTTGATATCGTCGACGGGGTTGCGCAGCGAATTTTTTCATCGTCTTTGTCATAGACATCATCAACAACATTATCTTCATCGTCAACATCATTGTTGTCGTTGTCGGTTTCATAGTCGTTAGAATCTGGATGGTTATTTAAATTAACAACGGAGTAACGGGTCGAAGTATCTTCGATGATTGTTGTTGATCGTATTCGTGTTTCCTCTTCACTGGTCGCGATCGAGGCGTTGAGCGCAATTTCAACGCGGACGAGTTTTTGATCAAACGTTTCAGCGGTTCGACGATGGGCCGCGTACTCACCTCCACAGCCGCTTCCGTAGCCATTTTACCAATTTTCAAGGCCAAGCTCTTTTTACCTATAACGTCGCTGACTTTGGTGATTTCCAACTTTGTGTCCGCGCTCCGACGTTTCGTCCCTTTTTGATGTTTCGTTCCTTTTTGTCGATGATGTCGGTGATGTTTTTGCGAATGCTTTGAGTCGTCGTTGCTCGAGATTATAGCAGTCGACGTCGTCGTTGGTTCGTTGGCCGTTTCGTGTTGCTCGATGTATGACTCGCGGTTTACTGATGTCAGCGAGCTACGACAAACTCGTTAAATCCTCTTCGATATCGACCTTCGTACGTGGAACTATCCTTATCGATCACCACGAAATCGTATCGTCGACGTCAACATCTCGCGCACAAGTCGTTGAACGACTCGAACGTCATGTCTGTATTCACGTGATCGTTGTACACGCGACGCAAGTTCGTACCGTCTTGTTTGAACAGCATGAGAAAATTCGCGTTGTCCCTGATCAAATGTTTAGGTATTCTAGTGTACGATTGACATAAATAAAAGCAATCCACGTTGACGTGGCGACCCATGGAGAAATATTCGCGTATCGCGTTCTGTTCGTCACACACCACGAGTTGTTCGAGTAGGGAAAGTATTCGATTCCGTCGACGAGCGACAACACCTGTTCGAGATATCGATACTTTGGCTGATGCAATGATTTCGAGTACACGTACACGTTCTCGAAACGCAAACCGTTCGGACTCTCTAGCATACTTAGAAGCACGTTCGTTTTTCCACATCCGGACGGACCGCATATCACGCCTCGCACGCTGTTCGGCAATAACGGGCCGTGTCTGTTCGATCGACTCTGATCTCTATCATCCTCGAGCATTCTGTTCGCGGTCACGCGAATAACGTCCGACTGTTTCGAGAATCGCATATTTGCGCGCACGTCTATGACGATGGATGATTATTTACATTCGTGGCACGCTCCGCGCAGGTCACTGTCACAGTGATCGGTGAAGCGTGCGTACGCGTTTATTATTGTAGTAGCTATCGTGACTATTCTATCGTCTATGGTTGTATCAACGACAGCAACGTCTCACGGACTAGGGAAGGAACAGAGGAGGAAGAAGAATAATCAGAAGAATAATCAGAAGAAGACTGGATCGGTTCTCGTAAACGGTATCATAAACTGTCTGCCGTTCGAACTACACGTTCCAGGTTATCAGTTCTGCGGACCGGGAACGCGTTTGCTAAAGCGATTGACTCGTAGCGACGAAGGTGTGAATCCTCTGGACGCAGCGTGCCGCCACCACGATATCGCGTACTCTAGTCGAAAGGATTTAGAGGGATGACACGAGGCGGATCGTGCGTTAGCCGAACGAGCGCGAGAACGAGTATTCGCGAACGATGCGAACTTTGGTAAAAAAGCAGTCGCGACTGGAGTGTGGGTAACGATGAAGGCTAATACTAAACTCGGTATGGGAATGAGAAAGACGAAACGTAAACAGAGAAAGTTTGGAAGGAAACATCCCCAACGGCCACGACGACATCGTAATCTACGAGTGGCGAAACGCGGTGGCTTTCTTCAATTTCTTCCGTTCATGCTGCCTGCTATATCAGCTATCGGGGCATTGGCCGGTGTAGCGGTTGGTATAACCAAAGCAGTCAACGATTCGAAGGCCTCTCGAGAACAGGTGGAAGAGACTTTGCGTCATAATCGGGCGATGGAAGGGCGAGAGATGCATCTGACACCGTACAAGAAAGGCGCGGGCTCGAACCCGAGACGCCAACGACGACTGCGATCAAAGAAAAAAAAAAACGCCGATCGCATAGGCGCGTGGCGACGGTGGCGGCAATAAAGCACCAACCTATGACGAACCTGCAATTAGAACGTGAATGCGCCAGCATCCCGTTCTTCGAGGGGTGTCTATGCGCGACACGTTTCCCACGCGTGTATGAAGCAACGAATGCGGTATCGCGAAGCTGGATGAGAATCGAGGCGCCGGTATGCACTGGGTCGCGTACGCCAAACGCGGACCACGTACAATACTTTGATAGTTTTGGGAATCTGCGACCTCCCGCGGAATTGATCTACTATTTCGGACGCGGTACAACGATTACGTACAATCACAATCGTTTTCAACGTTTCGACGAGATGAATTGCAGTCGCTTGTGTATGCAATTTTTACAGCAAAAATCTATGGAATTATGGCTTATATGCTACTAATAATAATAACGGTATATACTAAGATTATGTTACAATGTATCCATGCGTAATGGCGATTCACACCTTCAATAATAAAGATTCATAATATCGATAAATTGCCGAGTATTCGTACGCGCGCGTCACTTCCCCTCTCTCCGTCTCGCGAGTGTAATTTATGATATGGTTGTCGTTCGCGCTCACGTTAACGAAACGCAGCAGCGCGCTCACGGTAAACTATTTTCCGCCGATAGATTTGAGTGATGGTCAATACGAATTTGGACTCGCAGACTTGGAGACGTTTGACACGATACCGAACATCGACTCGAGCAACGATAGATTCTATTTCGTCGTGAACTATGACACCGAAAACAACTCCATCGTCGCCGCCGCTAATGAATGCATTACCATTCCCCACGGCTCCTACGAATTAGACGCTATCGCCGAGTACCTGAAGCAACGAATACTCGATCGATGTCCTGAAAGACGCGGTAACAACGAGAACAACGATGACGACAAGTACCCTCTAATGCTACGAGCTAACAACAACACCATGAAAAGCGAACTGTACTGTTCGTTCTTTGTAGACTTTACGAAACCGAACAATGTGGGCTCGGTGCTAGGATTTTCCTCGAATCGAGTCTTATTACCGAGAACCTGGCACGAGTCCAACGTAACCGTGAATATAATAAACGTTAACGTGATCAGTGTAACGTGCAACGTTACTACCGGCGCGTACAGCAACAATAATCTGGTACACACGACCCAAGAATTTTCGCCTCCCGTGCCGCCGGGATATAAGATATCGGAAACTCCGCGACACGTCATTTACCTGCCGATCGTCGCACGATCAATCTACGATCTAACGTTGTGCATCGTCGATCAACACGATCGTCCTATAGATTTCCGTGGAGAAGAAATAACGATTCGTTTACACGTTCTACGACGTCCGCGCGATAGGTAGCGTGACCGTACGTGTATGTGCGCGTGTGTAGTATGTTAGTGTTAGATTACACGTACGAATCATTAATTGGCGCTGATACTCCTACCGTCTCTGCCTCGCGTCATCTGCGCGACCCTTTATCTATAGACGAAAGTGTAAGAAGAATAAAGACGGGAGGATCGATAAGAAGAGGACCGCTAAGAAGCATAAGAAAGCCGTTGACTCGTCGAAACGTACGTTTCCTATGATAGTTAGGTTTCATCGTCGCCTATTAAACACGCAACCAGGATGTCGATTATTTTGGACGTGACGTATACGCATACCATCGACAATCGTATCACGAAGATCGAGTTACACACGTATAATCCATACGCCAACACAACGATCGACAATAGCGACGAGATAAGAATTCCCATAGAGTAGCAAGATCTGTACACGCTTCCGTGCGAAAGTTTTCCCTACATCAAAGGTCGTGGCACGTTGACAGCGCATGACGCGAAAGGCCCGGCAACGTCCGCGACCGCTGTTCTGGACAATAATTGCGTCGCGTTCATGTTCGATGAGATTCGATACGAATCGAACGGTGTCGAGATCGATCGTTGTCGAAATCCAGGAATCACTACCACGTTGGAAAATTTCGTTTCGTCGTTGGCCGAGAGAAGCAAAGCGCTTGCGAATGCCGGTTGGAATTATGACATCGATCACGATAAGGACACTTTTCATTCGGGCGCTTTGAATTTCTGCGTACCCCTGAACGTGTTATTAGGATTCTGCGAGGATTACAAACGCATCGTGATGAACGCGCGGCACGAGGTGAATCTTATACGAGCGCGAGACAATTCGAACGCGATGCACTGCACCTCCTTCACTGCGATCCCGAAACTGGAGATACGCAAGGTGAAGTGGGGTATGCCCCACGGCGTTTTGGAGGAAATGAATAAACTATCGATGCTGCGTATCTGAGAAATCGGACGACCGATCGCGATGAGTTTCCGATCGTGGAGCGGGCACGAGTATCCGTTACTGCAAGCAACAACGAAACACACGTGAACCGTGAAAACTACGTCGCAAATCGAGAAACCTCATGCAAACGGATCGAAAGAATCGTCTAAAGAAACCCGCGTGGATATTCGACCCGAATAATCTCACAAACTTTCGACACTGCCTAAATTCCGAGACGTATCCGTACGATGACATGCAAATAGATTTTCCCAAATATAAATTCGCGATCATGTACAATATGTATGCGAATTTCATCCGATCGTACTACGGTCACGGAGAACCGTTGCTGAGCGCGGACGAATTCCTTAAATACGCGCCTATCGTGGTCATAGATTGTTCTAGGCAAAACGAATCGTTGAAGAGCGCTACCGTGGACGTGCGAATAGAATTCGAATGCAAAGAAAATGTCCCCGCTAATACTTTCGCCGTCTGTTTGTTCCTTCACGATCGTATAGTCGAATACGGCCTTTTAACCAACATGGTACGCAAACTAATATCACGTGTGTACGAGATCGATTACTATTACTACTACTAATACTGCTATTACTACTCCGGATATTGCTACTGTTTTAAAACGTCGATGTCGAAGACCTCAGTTACTGTTCCGACACCGTCGCCAACGGTGCTACCTAAACGAATAATGTTCGCCATTGACGAGCTGCAATGTTTCAATATCGAACGCGAGTTCGTCGCCAAATAGATCGCGATTCGCGCAAACATCAACAACGATAAAACATCGACGATCAGCCATTGGATCTTCAAACCGCCATACTTCTAAGAACATCTGAATTCGGGGGAGCACCATCAAGCATCCTGGCTCGCGAAGCATCATCACGGGATTCGCTGGTCTGACGGATACGTTCCATACTCCAAACTTCCGGGGCTCCTCGCTAGCGTACTCGCGAACATTGACTTCGTCATCGTGAAAGGTGCGGAAAAGAAAACGTGGATGCTGCAACTACTACCTGACATAATCGTTGAGGATGTATGCAATTTGTACGAACTAACGGGACAAAAGATCAACAACAACAACAGCACCAACAACAACGCTCGAACTGTCGAAGACAACGGCGGCTACGACGTTGACGATGATTATTGCGGGATCATGCCTGACACCGTGGACCCTGACGTTCCTAACCGGAGGTCTATGTCTTCAACGAATGCCCTTCGATTTGCATTTCACAATTGCGGTGTTTGCGCGCTGGAGAACGTCGAGAAAATATGGAATAATATACGTAGCGTCACCTAATGTAAGTCCTACACGCGCATTGCAACTACTGTACGCGTCATATGCAGAGAAACGAATATGTAAGAACTATTTTTTTTTTCGTTTTCTATAACGATTGAACACAACGGTGGCGGTGATAAGAGCAATGACAGCGGCGACTGCTTCCTTTACCCGCGAGCAAGAATATCCCTCCCATACGAACGTTGTTTCACGCAAATACTGATTTTATAATTTGAGTACGCATGGATGGATGGATGTACGTGAATAAACACACTGTTTTTGAAAAATATATATATTTATTTAAAAATTGTTGTCCATTTATTATTAAACATATATATGTACGTATTATAGTGGTACGTGGTTTGTATCACGCAACATGAGTTGTAATCCTAACGCTAACAATTCACAATCAATCAAAGAATGCTGCTCAAAGGTCTCACTTTCGGAAAATTAAGTTCACATAATTCGTTGGTACGGAAGCGGTACGTAGAACTTCCATAAAGGCGGCATATTTACTGCTTACAGAGTACATATTCTCAGTCAACCAGGTGAACATATAATTGATGCAATGTTCATACGCGAACAGTTTACGCATTGTAACTTCCGTCATGTATAAGGTAACGCGATTATCGGTGATTTTAATAAGGTGATCATCATGCATGCGCGTGAATTCGAGTCGCAAATGATCAATTACGATGTGGGTTTGGGGCGGTGATGCGTTGCTGCGTAATCGTTGGAGTATGTCCGCCTCGTTTTGCAGTAGGAGCTTCCACGTTGACATTGAAAAGCATACCTCGCTACCTTTGTTGTCGGCTATGGCGATTTCAACGCGGCATGAATCCATGTCAATGCGTATTCCAATAGTTAGACGTTTATAAGCTGTTGAGGTTAGTGGATAATCACGCCGCAGGATCCGTACGATTGATGGTTTCGGTGTTTTCATCGTTTTGGGCGTTGTGGATCCAGAACTGTAAGAAACATGTACACGAAATTAATGCATCGTTCGTTAGCGTTTACAGTGAAAGAAGTAAGTGAATGAAGTATGTGTAAAGTGTATAGTAACGTATACATACCTCATATTGAACTGTTGATGATGTTGTGGTCGTTGGCGTTTATTTGGAATGCTACCAGTGTTGTCGGATGCGCAGGGTGAATCGTTTAAGCTTCGTTTGTACATTCCGATATGCAATACGTATGATTCTCATCGAAGAAAAAGTGACTCGGGCGATACTTGTTAGCACTAGAGCGTACGTGGTGAACTGATACCCACAAGACTGATCCACGTCACTTTATACTGATTCACGCACACGTACACGTCAATGTGTGGAATTATATCACATTATTGATGGTGATGGTCAAGGCGTCTATGTATACCACACAAGGGATAGAGAATACACGGTAAATTCAAATCAAATACGATTGACTTACAGCCTCCTCGATCGTGAAAATACTCGGAACTCTACTCCGAATAATTATCGCTGTATGTTTACGATGGTTGCTTACGCGAGCGCAACGCAGAATTCAGTTCTTCATGACACGTGCGCTGTATCGGTCCCACGATTCAAATATAAACATACGGCACGAAGAGTGTACACGTAGGCATCAAAAACGCGTTCAATCCTGCTCAGACATACACACACTGATTGCGCGGTGTAATGTCGTGTTTATTTCATGGGCTGTCGCGATAATTGATTTCTAATAATTATTGTTCTATGTTTAGATCATTGCACGTGCGCTGTACCGGTCCCACGATTCAAATATTTCCTTATCATTTCTCAGAAAAATCTTTTCTCTTGGTCCACCCTCTTTCTCAGAAATCATCATCGAAGTCGCGATTAGAATTTTCACGAATCGGCCGCGGTCGCACCTGCGCGCAGATCCCCGCACGCGTACGGAGATTGCGCAGCGGTGACGCGCGCCCAAAGTACCTTAAACGTCCTATAGGTGGCGTCAACACGAAATGTATGAAAAACCTGGAAAATTTACCAAGGCAGGCCCAAATATCGACGCGGGCCCAAAGTACTTTAAACATCCAATAGGGAGCGCCTACACGAAATGCGCGCGATGCCATTTTGAAATTTTGAAAAATCCCCCCCCCCCCCTGTGGCGTCAGCCCCCTCGCCGACGAACTCCACCTGCTCGAGCGACGCCATTTTGAAAATTTGGAATATCCCCTCCCCTGTGACGTCATCCCCCTCACCAACGAACTCGGTACCCCCCTCCTATATATATATATATATAAAATATATATATATATATAAAAAAGAAATTAATGTTTTAATAAATATGTATATGTGTGTCGTTTTTCCACGCAGTAGATCATATAGTAGATATTTACGTTAAAAATTTATTATATATATACATACATATATTTATAGATATATTAAATTTTTAACGTATGCATTTACTATAGGATGTAGTTCAATATATATAGTGTGTACTGTGTTGCCACAGAGTCGGTGATGTTTCCCATTCGGAACGGGAAACAGGAATACAGGCACTAGACACTCGGGCGATGTTGCTCACCGTCCACTTGAATACAGTTTTTCGCGAACATGTAGCCAACAGTCATTTCTAGAAGGCCGTTCGAGGCAAGGGTCGAGTTGCTGTATCCCACAGCGATTGTTGCAAGTCGCCGGATACAGGTTCCGGCGACTTTCCCAGGTATATTCGCATCTCTTTAACCTTTAAAGGACGAGTCGCCAGACACAGTTGCCGGACACAAGCCGCCGGATAAAAGTCGCCAGATACAAGTCGCTGGCGACAAGTCGGTTATCCCACCGACTCGCCAGCGACTCCGGCAAAAAAGTTGCCGGCGATTATCGCCCAGTCTATACGAGCCTTTATGCGACACACACGCGACGTGATTGAAGCTCGTGAATACTACCAACTGTTGCACGAGAATCTTTTCTCATTGTGCAGCGTTGCCACGATCCCAAGTTATTTCCAACTCATGAAGATTATGTATATATAAGAGTTTTATTAATATAATTAAGATGTATATGATCAACACTCACCAAATACAACACATTGGCACACTTCTCACTGGTTTTCATGTAAGTAAAAGAGAAAATTATAGTTTGATTATTTCATTTCTAGCAGTTGCATTTCAGGTGCAATCCGACAAACAAGTTAACGATAAATCATCAAATATTCAATAAATTGACAAAATAACATAAAAAATAAGAGCAAATTCAACTGAATTTGCGATAAAAATACACCATTGCCATTTTTGACTGGTTTTCATCACAGGACGAAGCCTTATTAATATCTTGGAAATGGATTAACTTTTGGCTAAGATTGTCACAGAAGTTCTACCTTAACGCAATGTGAACGAGAGTGAATTCAAAGATGGATGATCATTTCCGTTACGCGTCTTCTCGAGAGTCGCTCGACGTGGTGAGCGATGATTGGGTGATCGATTCAGGATCAGCGTCGATTGGCCGATCGATTTGTGGATCAGCCTTGCGCTCCGCTGCCCGAGAGGTGCTGTAGTGAGCTTGGGTGCGGCGATGAGGAGAACTATAGTTATTCTCAAACAGTAAGAGATTCGAAAACGAACTTCACATATTAATATAGTGTAGGAAATGTTAAACAATATCGTAATTGGCAGGATACTTGAGGAGAGAAACGGTGGCATAAAAAGCAGTCCGAACTCATGTTTACGTATATTTCAGGTTAATATATTTTTCAAATTATATTATCATTTTTTTTAATGTGTTTATTGAAGGACAATAATCAATTAGATCTTTGGCATTCAAAAACATAGAAAAAAACTGCAATGCAGTCGCGTCGTAATGATTATCAATAAAACTACTTGTACAGTGCATCTGTAACTCGCAGTCATGCAGTCTTGTTTTCTTGTGTGACAAATATACCACGGCTAAATTAGTAACACAATTGTGATCACAGTCGGCTGCTATTGAGGGCCTTATATGTTAGTGGGAAAAATTTCCAGGAAAAACACTGTTTCAATCGGAAGTCTAGAGATAAACGGAAAAACAAAAAGAGATGTAAAAGGGAAGCGAAGGTAAGAATTAAAAAAGTAGATCTTATAACTAATGTAGTATGTACAGGTATATACAAAGGTAATCCCAAAGGGGTCAACAGTCTAATATATGCTATGTTCTAGTTGGTCTCATTAAGAATTACGGTCGAGCGAGCAGATCCTGTATATACGGACAGGTGTCGTTAAGCCACCAGTATTTAGCGAACTTTAATCTATGGTAATCATATAGATCCCTATCCGGTATCATTGTAGTATACTTAAACTTATCAGTCTCATAGATCGAATCATCCAGAATGAGCGCAATGCGTTTATCGGCTTTGTTCCGCCTCCAGTGATAGATTCACGGAATATTGTATTCATCCTGGATGAGTCCCTGTCCATCACAGGATAAGAATGTTTGCGGAGACACATATCCGGAGGCAAATTCTCTGGAATAGCCCTTAGGAGCCCATTATTAACTTTCGGGAGTTTCGCAAAGTATTCTCTCGTTATTTTAATTATCAGATTGTAGCGACCATCATCACGACCTAATACGAACATTTGGCGTGCAGATGGTTGGCGTGGTTTATGACACGCGCACCAGCAAAACTATTTTTGAGTAAGCCGCTTTCCGTTCCTTTCGTGATTGAATTTTGAACAAAGCATGTTTTCCTTCGAGACTTTCGTTTACGGCCTCAATAGTTATTGCGGGTATCATAAACCTCGAGTTTCCGAAGGGCCCGCTATGCGTGTCTGGGCGGCCTGCAACCGGCCACGTCACGCGCCTCGGGGCCTAGGGGAAACCCGCTGCATTGCCAGGAGTATTTCTCCCGCCAAATCTCACCCCCGTTACGGTGAAGCGAGCCGAAGACGCGGGAAATAGGTGGCGCGATTTTGGCTAGAAAAAGTACCGACTGGTTGACACCGGTATCGGGCCAACGGGTCGCGCGCGTCTTGCCTGGAATTTGTGCGTCCGGCAGACGCCAGTCATCATAGACACCTCACCAAGGGCCAACGTCTTGACATTTTATATTCTTAAATAAAGACTCAATTTATAACTTGTGTGTTCAATAAGGAAACAGAGCTCATCATCCATTCCTTTAAGGTTATCTACTCGTGGAATCTCAGATTTGTTATAGAGGACTTGATTGCTTACGTAGTGCTGTCAGTCGGAGCTTTGCGGTCTGTATAGTCCCAAACAGGCTCGCAAGCATTTACGCTCCAGGCAACGTAGGCGTTCGGCATTGGTATGATGAAAATTCCACCATACAGGTGCAGCGTATGTTAGAATTGGTCGTACTAGCAACATATACAATATTGTTTTAGCTTTTGTGGTTAGATATTTGTTATGAAAAATTCTGCTGTTACTTAAGGAAGCTTTTCCCGCTTTTTCTAACTGTATATCTATGTGTTTGTTCCCTCTAAGCAGGTAATCAATATGGACACCGAGGTATTTGATAACCTTTCGCTGAGGGATCGGTGTTCTGACATTAGTGCCGGGCATAATTGTTGAAATTTGGAAGTCATTTTAACCCACCGTGGCTTCGGAGGTCAGTTTGGCCAAGGGCTTGCGAAACAGAATGGTTTCACACTTGGACGGGTTTATCCTGAGATTCCACGATTCTCGCGCCAAGTATATATAAATATATGCGCAGCGCGAGCACATAGTGTCTATATTACGCCGCGACCCGCTATCAAAAACCCTGAGATTATCGAATCTCAATAATGGCTGATCCGATTAGATTTTGAATGCGAAACCTCGCAACTTATCAGCAAAATATCAGCCAGATTTCAGCAACAAATCCGGACTTAGATATTTTCCCTCGACGATACGAAACATTTTCATTACGCATAATAAATTAAATGTAAATGGTGGGGACACTGGCAGTAATTGGCACGTGTAAAACTTTTATTACTAATTTATTTTGTTGCTGTATATAGTTTATGAATTTGTTTAAACTACATGTGTTAATTGAATAATTGTATTAATTATTTATATAAAATATTGTCCACGTTCACATGCATTCCCTCGGAGGTAGCCTGTGGAATCTTAGACTGTATTCTGCGTGCCGACGATTCGGGATCGCTCCGCGAAATTCCGGATTTATTGCGGATTAATTGCCGAAATCTTGCTCATAAGTTGCGCAACTTATCAGCAAGGAATCAGCCAGATTTCAACAATAAATCCGGACTTAGATATTTTCGCTTGACGATACGAAACTTTTTCATTGTGCATAATAAATTAAATGTGAATAGTAGGGACACTGTCAGTAATTGGGACTTTACTTTACAACTTTTTAACACTTTTTCCACAAATATATTTTTTTCTGCATATAGTTAATGAATTTGTTTAAACGATATGTGTTAATTGAATAATTGTATTAATTATTTATATAAAATATTGTCCACGTTCGCATGCATTCCCTCGGAGGTAGCCTGTGGAATCTTAGACAGTATTCTGGGTGCCATGATTTCTGGATCGTTCCGCGTAATTCCCGGTATTTTGCGGATTGATTACTGAAATCTTACACAGGCGTGGCCATTGCAATATTGCACGGCCATGTGTGCGCAATATTTCTGAAACATTGCAGAAACGTGGTCATTGCAATATTGCACGGCATTGTGCACGCAATAATGCTGAAACATTGGAGAAACGTGGTCATTGCAATATTGCACGGAAATGTGCACGCAATAATGCTGAAACATTGCAGAAACGTGGTCATTGCAATATTACACGGCAATGTGTGCGCAATATTCCTGAAACATTGCACAAACGTGGACATTGCAATATTGGACGGCAATGTTTCCGCGATGTTGCAGGAATATTGCAATGCAACCTGCAACCAAACGGCAACAATGTAATGTACTTCAACATTTGTGCAACGTTCCTGTAACAAAATATGCTGTAGGGGGTAAGAAAGATCCTGGGTCTGAAAGCAGTTGATGTCGTTGTTGTCGTCGTCGTCGTCGTCGTCGTCGCCGTCGCAGGAACCTATGTTGGACTGTCGAGAGAGCCACCATAAGGTAAGCTTTAGGCGGAGACCAAATCACCGACGCGTATTCTAGGAGAGGCCTAACCAGCGCGTCAAACAATAGTTTGAAGGTCTTCAGGTTCCGAAACCCACGCGAGTCCTCATAATAAAACCTAGTTGTCGGGACGCTGCGTTACTGGCTCCAATGATATGGTTCGCGAAGGAGAAAGCAGCATTGTACGTCACCCCCAAGTCGCGCACGCTCTCAACGCAGGACAAACGCGTCTGGCCTAGCGAATACGCAAAAATATATGTACTGCGTGACCGGGAAATCCTAACAACTTGGCATTTCGTCAAGTTCAAAGGAAGCCTATTTACCGTGCACGAATTTAGCAATCTGTCGAGGTCGCCTTGGAGATTCCGGGCATCATCTATAGAGTTAACAATGGTGAATAACTTAAGATCATCTGCAAATAGTAACGGAGTACCGAAAAGAAATAATTCCGCAAGGTCATTTATAGAAATACAAAAAAGCAATGGCCCCAGATGTGATCCCTGGAGCACCTCTGATGAGACCCTTATCGGTTGAGATCGGGAACCACGCAACTTGATAACCTGGGTACGGGTCGATAGATAACGGCCAAGCCACTGTAATAGCCTTCCCTGAATTCCGAAAGTGCCCAATTTCTTCAGCATGATGCCATGATCCACCGAATCAAATGCCTTTTTGAAATCGGTGTAGACCACGTCCACCTGCTGACGCAAGTCCAACGCAGAGGGCATAAAGTTCACAAAAACTGTCAGGTTTGTCACTGTGGATCTACCCGGAAAAAAACCATGTTGCGCATCCGAAAAACTACCTCTGATCTGACCCGAGAGATTGCTGGTGACTATTTTCTCAAAGATCTTAGGAAAGCAACTGAGAAGTGAGATTGGCCTGTAATTAAGGACGTCACTCTTCGACCCCGATTTAAATACAGGCGTCACAACACTCGATTTCCAGAACACCGGGAAGGACCCGGAATTTAATGACTTGTTAAAAATAATCCAAAGCACTCTGGCAAGACCAAAAACGCAGGATTTCACAAAGAAGGGAGGTAACCTATCATCCCCAGCAGACTTGTTCGAGTCGAGATCGTTACTAGCCTCGAAAACCTTCGCGAGACTAATATTCAAGTTCGAGAGATGCACCAACGACACGCAATCTGGGACAGGGCCTGAGGCCACTCGAGAAGGCGGAATGAAAACCGATTCAAAATGTTCTGCAAAAAGGTTCGCAATTATCACGTCCGAGTCTGCGACCTCGCCCCCAAGATGCATGCTTGCTGGGAAGAAAGTGTCCCCCCTCAAGGAATTTACATGCCCCCAGAAGGCCTTAACCTTGCACGATATAGGCCTTCCAGCCTATCCATGTAGGACGCATAGTCTCTTTTCACCAACTCCTTGCACTTCGCGCGGAGAAACGAAAAACTATGAAAATTGCACTGGAGATTTGAGCTCTTCCAGATAGCGTGCGCTTTCTTGTTATTACTAATAGTCTGCCGTAGTTCACGCGAGAACCAGCTCGGGAAGGACGACATAAAAGTACGGTACTTAGATACATATGACTCTGTTAAATAATTTAATTGCGAATTTAGAACGCAGACAGACTCGTCTGCAGACAAGTTCTCCAAGGCGCAGTCCCAATCAATTCTATTTAACGCAGCGATAATCGAACCATAATCAGCTCTAAAAAAGTCAAACTTGAGCGAAGCTCTTGCTTGAGGTCCTCCACTGGTGGTACCTAATGAAAAAGACAGGGTCGGATGATAGGAGTCCACTGGTAGAAAAGTGGTCACCGGATTTGAAATATTTAGCACAGGAAAGTCAGCAAAAATCCAGTCTAACATTCTGCCATCGCAATTACCCACCAGATTATATTGCAACAGATTATGGAAGTTCCAACATTCCGCCATCGTCGACGTCGACAGAATGTCATCCACACAGTCTGACTGCAGGATTGGGACCAGCGCCGAGGAGGAATCGCACTGCCAAGTGACACGAGACAAATTAAAATCTCCAATAACGCAGACATTTAAATCTACCGCATTGGCTAACAATGCATCAATACTATTACAGAGCGTGACGTAGGACGCTGGCGGTGATCCGGGCGGAAGGTAAACAGCGCCAAAGATAAATCAAATCACCCAAAGTAACTTTAACAATGACTAGCTCTATATTACCGACGGAAGGAAGGAGTTCAGTCGCGTTCCAGCTGTTCCTTACAGCAATAAGGACTCCACCTCCTCGGGTGAACCTGCTAGTGGCAGCGCCCCTGTCTTTTCGATAAATTCTATACAGGGGCAGCCCCAGTTCAGTGGAAGCAATATCACTCGTAAGCAATGTTTCTGTGAAAATTATAACATCGTAATCAATATGATGCGTCAAAACGGATTCGCTTAAAACTTGTAATTTGGTACGCAACCCTCTAACATTCTGGTAATAAACCAGAGGAGCTACTCGCGGTTTTTTGGAACAGAACTAGATCCCCTTCGAACAATCATTGGAGTGCCGTTCCTAAACCTGATGGTCAGCTCAGGGTCTTCAGCGAGGCGAATCCGTTTTTGTAGGCCCCGAAGGTGTTTCCTCTGCTGCTCCGTGTAGTCCAGAGCGATTCTCTCGACGCCCTTGTAAGTGCTCTTCTGTCGTATGATCGATCGAGCCGATAGATCTGACGGTAAGGCAACTTTAATGGGCCTGACTTTACCCGGGCTCCTTTTACCGATCCTCCTGACTGTTATGTTATCATAACAATTCGGAAACTTCAAAATCGCCGCCACCTTGACACGGTCGACGCTGACGGTTGACGTACCGGGATCCGTTGCGCCCGAGGTACCGGCCTCCTCCAATTGAAAAATGATCAAATTGTTTTCTCTGCTTTTTCTATCGTGAACTTCCGCTACTGCCACCTCAATAACATCCGTGTCCCCCGCTGGAGTCCCTGCCGTTTCAGCCCCCAAGTCATTAATCCTAGTCTCCATAGCATCCACACGTCCAGACAGTGTGACTATCGAAGAGCCTAGTCTGTTGCACTACGCAACACTGCCTTGGAAAGACTTGTATTTTTACGCCTTCCCTCGGAATAGTACAATTCTGAGGACCCTTCGGAAAATTAAAACGGAGGAAGCGGAGGAAATAGTATTGGTACCGCACTGGCCTGCTCAGCCATGATGCCCACTTTTTTCAGTCAATGTTTACTATTATGATGTCATCGATAAGCGAATCTATGCTAAAAAATTACGATGTCGGTCTAAAAAGGTGGTGGCTATTTTGCAGCAGATATGCAGTCGAACTATGTAATTCATCCATTCCAGAGGACCTAGCATTCCGTACTCGGTTATATGAAGAAGGACTGGCCCACAGCCCATAAAAATTGTGTTCGAGCAACGATCTCACTAATAGCTGTTATTAAAGTTGCACAAGACTTTAGAATTCAACGTTTCTTGGACGGTATCTGTAACTGTCCTTTAAGGTCCCAGTACGACTTCACATGGAATCGAAAGATTGCCCTCGAATATTTTATAAAACAGCCAGCGAGCGGAGAGTTAAATTTCTATACGATATACAAAAACCTAATTACTCTTCTCGCTTAATTACTGGTCACCGGATGCAGACGTTCTCTCTAGTTCAATTAGAAAACATTTGGTTATCCGCGGATAAAATAGAGAAAACGATTCCTCCGCGAAGTAAGACGTCGAAGAGGAACGCAATACAACCGCTTTTAACCTGGTCATTTTTTCACAACAAGAAAATATATGTAGCTTCAACTTTATTGTGTTATTTTAATAGTACAACAGAGATTCGTAATTCTGTGAAAAGACTCTGTATATCTACTAATAAGCCAGTTAAGGCGGTTTCTAAGCAGTCTCTAAGCCGCTGGGTAAATGAGGTTCTAACTAGTAGCATAGATACAAGCGTGTTCTCAGAGCATAACAAGTGTCACGTATCTACCTCAGCAGCAAAGACACTGGGATTTGATCTAGACCTTATTAGAAAGACAGCTGGCTGAAATAAGAAGTCGAAAACATTTATAAATTTTACGATAGAAATGTTAGATCGAATAAGCAACAATTTGCCTTATCCATACTAAAAAGTTAATATGTGCAATATGGAACAATAAATTGTTCAGACTAACTCTTCAGTTAGTATTTCCAGTTGGATCGCCGTAATAAGACTTTAAACATTAAAGATTTGATCTTGAGGAGGCGGCGCTAAATATAATTGTATAATTAAACGAACTTATCTGGTAAAGCTAGATTGGAATTGTATAAGCGCCTCCTCCGAAAAGATCAATCCCACCCGTTCATTTTTTCAGGAAGACCCATTATCTATTACACTAAATAAACCCAATCTATTACGGCAACACTTTGAAATAATGAGGATCGCGGTCGACGCCGCACACGGAAAGACGTCTGCACCGTAAAATCCGGTGCTGAGGCCCATTCACGGCGCTGTTCAGCCACCAAAGACATTCACAATCTGTGATTGGTGCAAAAATCAGTGCTGGGCACTGTTCACAACGGTGTTCCTGATGAACGCGCACTGAAATCATCGATGCATTGCTATCTTACATCTTTGTTTTCCATATTCGCTATTCGTCGTTGTTTTCGATGCGCGCATGGTACACGGAACAAGGTCTGCACCGTTGAGTTCGTGTATGAAAATTAATCGATCTATCTGGTTGGCTTATTAATTAATAGTTCAAATAATAAACTAAGAATAAGCCACATTATAATCTGGCTAACAAACAGTTCTGAATATGCTTTTAACAAATGTGAATTTCGAATGCAATCTAACCTATATTCATATCATTTTATTTAAACTTTTAATGTTATAATAATTGATGAGGTCTATGAATATACGCGTATGCACGCATACACTTTCTTGAATATCCAGTATGCCATGATGCATATCTAAGTATATTTATTAATGATGGCGATAATCAGCGACAATGGCGACATCGAAAAAGAACATACGGCATGAAACATAAATGCGCGTTCATCAGGAACACCGTTGTGAAGGGTGCCTAGCACCGATATTTACACCAATCACAGATTGTGAATGCGTTTGGTGCTGAACAGCGCCGTGAATGGGCCTCAGCACCGGATTTCACGGTGCAGATGTCTTTCCGTGCATGCGTGTTTTATTTTGATGTTAAAAATGTGACGATACCGGAATAGAATAGGGGGACTACGAATTGATCTTTTCGGAGGAGGTGCTTATACAATTGAGACACTTGATAGGTCTATGTGCTCTTTTTCCTTAAATCGTTTAAATCGCCTCAGTTATACGTTACATATATATCAAGGACATTACTTCTGTGGGGTTAAAAGTGAAATAGGTATAAATATAATTTTAATGAGTTCGATAATAAAAGAGGATATACAGGTTATAGACTATGGTCTCGCTCTTGGCTCGACGCAGACTCATCTTGGCTCAACGCAGACTTACCACGGGGGCCAAGCTTCCCTCTTACGAAAGTTGAAGCAAAGTTTGTAGCGCCTCCTACCTATTAGGCGCGTATTAAACTGTGAATGTGTGAATTCGTGTGAATCGGGACATATGTGTATGTGTATACGTGTAATGCACCGCTTACTTTAAAACCTGTTCACGGATCGTCGCGCCAGCGACACGTATGCAACAGATAGAAGGATACACATTGAAATTGAATATTTCTTCAATTCATATGAAAAGAAAATATATTCAATTTCTTTGTCTATCCTTCTATCCGCTGCATACGCGTCACTGACGCGACGATCCAAGGTCAGACGGCCTTAGAAAAGGTAAACCAGGGAAAGTCAGGACACCATTTGAAGGATTTCTGGTCATTCCAAAATTTAATTTTTTAAATTATATTTTAGAAATGACAGGGGTCCTTTGAATCACGTCCGTACTTCCTCCGATTTACCTTCTGAAAATATAAATATATTTAAAAGTAAAAGTATAATTAGATACATAAGTATATGTTAAATGATATACAAATTCTTTATTAATTTTAAATAATATTAGTCATTACAACATACCCTAGGGACGGCGCTCCGTCCCTGTTATCGCTGTGTGCTCGGGTGTCGGCACGCTTGCCGTCTATCGTTTCGTACACTCTCTAGGTCGCTCAACCTAGCGCAGGTCGTGGTCGCTCGCTGTGCTCTCGGGTAGCACACGGAAGTCGGCGAAGTCGGAGTCCGTCGTTTCTATCTGTCTCGTTCCGTCACACGTCTTCGCGGAGTCAACGGCGGTTCGTATCGCGCGCAAGGGCTCTCCCGGCTAGGCCGTTCGCGGTATATCGGAAGGAGTTACCCAGGGCTGATCTCGACCGTCCGGACGGGTGTCGCGGTATCTACGTGGAGGCGAGGTCGCGAAATCTAGACGGCCCGCTGGCTCGTCGCAACTTCCTAGCACGAGCTCTCGAAAACGAATCTATCTCCCGCGGCTCTCGATCGTGGGCCGAACCTCGGACAGTCCCCAGGAATGGGGGAAACTGCCCCGTCGGCAGCTGTCGCTTGCTTCGCTAATTCGTCGATTATTGCGAAATAATCGGGGCCCGGGCCGAGCGCGGTCGTTGTCCCTACCGCTGTTGCCACGGGCTCAGCACAACGTGATTTCTACACGCGAGGCGATTCCGCTGAATCGCCTTCCCGAAAGAAAACGACGCGAGGACAGCAAGCACGGGATGGACCTGAAGGGCCCATGTAACATGCTCATAAGTTCTATAAGAGATGCTACTTTACGCGAGAAGACTCGTGTAAAATATTTGACAGGCATCTTCTTAATTCTGCTTGGAACGACATGCTATTCCGTAATATTGATTGAAGTTCTAAAATCACCTCTACACCGATCAATGAAATAAGTATCCTCGAAGTGGGACCATTTTGCTGTTCTTTCTACACCGTCCTGAGTATAACGAAGATCCTTCGTTAACAAATTATTTCTGATACATTTTAATAAATGAGGCGGATCGAACAGTGGTACTATCTTTTGTTCATCTACCATGATGAGCCCCTCTTCAGCCGACTTGCAATCTCTTTTCGTGTCGAAAAGTAATTGCTTAATCGCGCGTACATTTGTTGACCCTTGATCGCAAACCGAAGCAACAAGTCTTAAGCGTATAAGAGTGCATTCCCGTACTATGGCTTTAAATGAACGCGCTATCGACTACCATGAAGCGGTGCCCCTACAAAAGGAGTACGACACTGTTTGCTTCCACGGTTTATCTCCAAATATCCCTCTTAACATAAAGAACTGAACATGGTCTGCAATGTCTCTATTACGCAAAACCCGAAATCTACTAGTCCCTCTACAATATCGGATTTGACATTATAATGAAGCCGGGGACTAAGCTTCATTTCGTCAAATAATAAGATGCAATATCTGTACCGCGAATCCTCGAAATTGTCGAGTATATTTTCGATGCTGTTGAAGACAGACTTACTAATACCGGGAGATACAATGATTTTAGTGACCAGTTTTCTTAAGGTCTCTGTACTTGGTAAGAGGAAAATATTGGAAAAGTATCGATAAACCTTTGGACTTTGCTTCAGCAATGAAAGCGCAAAAATTTTGTCTTCTAAAGTGTAATTTCTATTGAACTTAGGTCGTTCCATGTTACGGACTTGTAATGCAAAAAAGTCTTGCACAGTTGATGGCAGACTTTCAATGCGTTCCGCAAAGCCACGTTTTAGCAACATTTCGGTATGTTGCAAACGTTCCTTACATTCTATATGGCGTTTACGAACTTGTCTCCTTGTTTTCATCAAGGAGACAATTACGTTATACTGCCGCACCTCTTCTGGAGAAAGGCTGGACCTCCTACCTGCCCTGAACAAGTTCAGCACAGGTGCTAATTAGTAAAAAGTAAAACAATTTATGCATGCAAAAAAAACTGAATTTCCAGCACCCAGAAAACTGTATAAAATTTAAGGTGGTTTTATCAACACACCATGCTCCGGGTTATAATAAAAAACAAGCTGTTAGCACATGCTCAGCATAAAGAATATATGAGGCATTTAATGGAAAAAGGGCATATACACCCAAATGCCCTTTCAAGATAATCGATTTCAAAGTTTTCATTATAGTATAACTTAATAAAAAGTAATGCAACTAAATTAAATTTTTTGAAGGATGTAGTTAGCGTGTCGTTCCAGCGTTCTGAATACAGAAGTCATTTTTTAAAAATGATATGTGTCTTTATTTATAAGTTTTAAACAAGTGGTTTATGTGCCCTTTTTCCGTAAATGTGGCAAAGTCGTAACAAAATTGCTTATTTCTTTAGTTATTTAAATATAATTTTGCTTGCTTACTTCGTTGTACATTTTTTATACATTGCTTAAATCAAAAATATAAAATGAAGCACAAAAAGAAACAAAAAGTATTATGTTTTACGTAAGTATTAGTTTCTTCAATTTTTTGCAGCAGGCTGTCTTACAAATCTATTTTTTCTTTCCTGAATTAGGTTCTTTCCTTGCGGATTCGATACTCGCCACACTTTCCATATTTCCACGCTTACAGAAAATCCTCTATGAAATAAAAGTACTTATTGCACGACAGCACGGTAGCGCGACCGCTCAGCGACTATGTAGCTGCGTGTCGACCACGCTACATAATAAAGCAGCATTTAGCTAATCTGAACGCGAGAGAAGTAATGTCCCGGATATATTATATATTTAGAGACGTAGTAGGGTCTCGACGCCAAGTACATGAAAGACACCCTGTATACAAGAAAGACACCCTGTATAAAACAGACTGTATAAATGTCGATCGACTGCCCCTGCCGTTTATCCATGTTCCGAGACCCTGCATATATATGTCGACTGTCGCTACCGCTTATCCTTTACTCGTCGCCAGGCTTTTCTGACACTTATTTCAATAATATCTCATCACCCCTGCAATATTTTTTAAATTTAAAGGCATTTTTCTTATGTAAACCGCATATAAGCTTTCGAAAAAGACCAATTCCAAAAAAATCGGTCCACGCATGCTAGAGATATCGTAATATCGTCTCATGAAATTGTCAGAAATAAGAGAAAATTTTTCTTCTTCAGTCGAAAATTTGTCGTCGTCGACATAATACGTATACACACACACACCTATCAGTTTCGCACACATGTTTCGTTCGTCGACTCTCGGGATCATTCCGCAGAGTATATATCTAGAGACGCGGTAGCGTCTCGACGCCAAGTACATGAAACACCCTATATATATATATATATGTCGACTGTCGCTACTGCTATCATTTACTCGTCGCCGGACGATTCCAACCTAACCTGAAACTTATTTCGTTAATATCTCATCACGCCTGCTATATTTTCTAAATTTAAAGGCATTTTTCTTATGTAAACCGCATATAAGCTTTCGAATGCGTCCAAATTCAATAAAATCGGTCCACGCATGACAGAGATATCGTAATATCATGTCATGGATCTGTCAGAAACGGTAATTTTTCTTCTGATTCTGATTCTTCTTCTCCAGTCAAAATTTTCGTCGACATAATACGTATACGCGTTACACGCACACCTTCAGCCAAAAGAAACTAGTGTATGTTTCGTTCGTCGACTCTCGGGATTATTCGGCCTGGATCGTCGTCCGTCATTGTATATATATAATATATAATACCTATATATACTATTTTGAATTTTATAACCTATCAAGTGTCATTCCATCATAACCTGCAAGTGTCAAATAATGTAAGTTGTCCAAATTTGAGATGTCAGGAGTTTTTACACTAAATAGGAGACGGAATTATTGTCTCAATTAACAAGGTAAGTCGCCAAATTTATTTAATAGATTTCTTATGTAGAGTCGCAGACTTGGAAGTTGTCCGGAGAAGGTTCGACAGAGAAGCACCTTCTTTCGCATAAGTTTCTAGAAATTTGTACCATGCTTGTACAAAATAATATATTGTAGTAAAAAATTGCATTGAATTTAAATTGCCAGATATTTGTATTTGTATACCAGCAATTTAGAGTTTTTATTTTATGTAAAGGTTATTATATTATAGAAATGAAGGGGACGTACAGGACTTCGATAAAAATGAAGGAGACGCACAGGCTTGGATAGTACAATTGAAGGGGACGCACAGGGTTGGATGGATAGAAATGAAGGGAATGCACAGGCGTGGAGGTTGTCCGGAGAAGATTAAATAGATAGACAGAGCATCTTGTTTCGCACAAGTTTCTGGAACTTTGTCAAATAAGGTAAATCGACAAAATTTGTTTAAAGACATAGCATTAAGAATTATTAAGAAAATAGATTATGGTGGTCTGTTTGCAATGTAAAGCAAGTCACATTAGTGAAGAAAGTACACTGAAAACACATCTCCGTTAATGCTTTTCAATCTTTTGTGAAAGACATTCGTAATACTTTAATTAATAAAATCCAAGGTAGTTGTCACGCTATTCATTAATTCATTAATTTTTTAGATTCCCATTATTTAAAATCACCAATAAACATACTAAATAAATTAGTTTCATTCCAACACCAATACATTGTGCGTTAAAAATATTGGATCTCCGCGTTCATTTCGCTGAATTATTACCATTAGCATTTAAATTTCCTGCAACAAGACTTTCTGCCATACGCTCGCACCTCCTTCGGACACATTATTTAGTCTCTACACTCACTAAAGCAAAAGGCCACTCTATTTCTATATATAATAAGTTCTACGTTAAGTTGTAACTAAAATAACTAAAATGTGGATTTTATATATATTTACAGATAATCAAAGCAGAAGATGATGCAGTATGATCTACGGCAGAGAAAAAAATTTATTGTGACATAGTATTATATTAATTATATTAATTAAACGATTTTATTAAACGATTTTATTCAGCTGCAATCCTCTATTTGCTTCTTGTAAGTTTGGTTCATATCAGAAAACTCAAATTTAAACCAATTCCACCAATTCAATCATCATCTTGAAGCATTGCAGGTGTGCATAGTTTCTATTATGTAGAATTTATCTTTAATTCTATCCCGTCATAAGACTGTTTATTAGGGTGGACCTTAGTTACTCTTGTCGAAATATAATTTTGAGATTTTTGACGGGGTCACTCCCCAAGGATTATGCCACTGGGAGAAAAAATAATGTGTGCAAAATTTGAAATTGATCGGAGAACGAGAAACTGTGCCTCATCGCATTTGAAATTTTTTATTTTCGTAACTCGTTTTTCTTCGTTGTAGTATATCGTTAATATACATTTTTATATATCGTTATCTTTTTACGCTCTGTAATAATATAGAATCAAAGTATAAGATTACACAAAAAAAATCATGACCTTGAAATCTCAAAAAATGAACCATCAAAAAATACTTTTTTCGTTGGCATTATATTTATGTTGTCAAACAGTATAATTTTCGTCTAAAATTTTTTTTGGATAATTATAAATAACTGATTAAAGGGAAAACTACATCCGAAATGCACCAATTTTTGCAGATATTTTTCAATTTATTTTAAAAACTAGGGCTCTAGAAGAAAATTCACCATTGCACGTGATGCAACAGACATTTTCCCCCCGGAAAACACCAATAAAAGTGGTAAGTCACGGTTTGTTTTCAATACAGAAGGCAACAGCGGCGGGCGTATCCATTGCCGCTCACCGACAGAATCGCTTACACGCGCGCGACTACCACTGTCGGCGCCATACGTTTTGCCAAACTATTTCGCTCAGTTATTGAAAACGAAATGTGACATACCACTTTTGTTAATGTTTTCCGAAGGAAAAATGTCTGCTGCATCGCGTGGAGTAGTCAGATTTTCTTCTAGACTCTTAGTTTTTAAAATAAATTGACAGATATCTGCAAAAATTGTTGCGTTTCGGGTGCATTTTTTCTTTGATCGTGGTTTAAATATATTTAAATAGTAATAATGCAATAATAACTTATATCGTTGTGTTCCCGAAGGTTTATAAAATAATTTTGACGGAACAAGCAACCGAATAACTATTACTATTTCGATACGCAAGACGTTCAAGTTGAAAATTTGCATTTTTTTTTAAAATAAACTAATTTTTCGAAAACGGAGGATGTTGGCGAAAAACGGTTTGCGAATTCGTATTCAGCGTACGAAAATTTATAAGAAACGTGTATTGAATGTTACAAGTCCAGATGGCTGTTGAATAGTTACAATTGAACTTTTGCATGAGTTTGACTGCTCGTTCGGCCGAATCGTTTACTGCTAAATTATTTACTATATTTAATCCAATATTATAATTGGGATCACTTTTCCATTCTAGAGAATCCATATTTATAAAATCTGTTGGAACAGTGTATTCTTAACGAAAGTATCGGTTATTTCATTAAAATTTTGAAATCTTTTATTTATATATATATGAAAAAAATTCCTTAGACAAAAGTTGTACTGTTTGACATGGTAAAAATAATTACAACGAAAGATGTTTTTTTACGGTAAATTTACGAGATTTCAAGGTCATAATTTTTCAAGTAATCTTATACTTTGATTCTATATTATTACAGAGTGTAAAAAGACAAATTCAACCATATATAAACATGTATATTAACGATATACTACAATGGAGAAAAACGATTACAAAAAAAATTCAAATGCGATGAGACCCGGTTTCCCGTCTTCCGGTCGATTTCAAATTTTCCACTTTTTTTTCCCCCAATAAAAATTATCTAAAGTCTGCCCCTACTATGCCAATTATCTTTGTAAAAAGAAGTGAGATCCCCATAAAAAAACTTCAAAAAGTAAAAAAATTACGCCAAGTACATGAAAAATCAAATATATCACAAAAAATAGAAGGTAATAATAAAATCACAAAAAAATAGAAGACAATATACAATCCCCCAAAAAATAGAACAAAATATATAATCACAAAAATAGAAGATAATACACAAAAAAATAGAACAAAATATACAATCACAAAAAAATAGAAGATTATAATAATTACAAAATAAAAAAAAGGTGTGAAATCAAAATGAGCTGCAAGTACATAAAGGTACTTTCCAACTGCGCTTAAGATGACACAACTACATATACACAGCTAAAATGCTGTGATCATACATTCCATTACTCATATCGCGGACATTTTTTAATTAATCCGTCAAAAAGAATCCCATTTAAAAAAAATTGTCGTAAATTAATAACTTTACAAAATTAATAATATACCAAAATTACGCCAATTATAAGAATGGCTATTATACAAAGACAAAATTTATTAAATAATATTAAGCAGACATATTTTTATACAAGTAAATATTTTAATACGAATAAATATTTTATTCAAAATACTTGGCGCTGCGGAACCGAAAAAATGTTAATTGTTTTAGTAGTAATAATAATTTATAATAACTCCCTTACAATCTAAAATACATAAACATATATATACATATACATATTAGAAACGCAGTCAGATATATTCTACATATATTTAACTCTAATATCATACGTAGCATATGCACCCGCACACATACACACATTCACGAAAGCACGCACAAGAAAGAAAGAAAAAGATTAATGCAATTTATATATATTTATTTCAGTTTAGCAACTCCAATTCGGAGTGCAGCGCCAAGTATTTTGAATAAAATATTTATTCGTATTAAAATATTTACTTGTATAAAAATATGTCTGCTTAATATTATTTAATACAATTTTGTCTTTGTATAATAGCCATTCTTATAATTGGCGTAATTTTGGTATATTATTAATTTTGTAAAGTTATTAATTTACGACAATTTTTTTTAAATGGGATTCTTTTTGACGGATTAATTAAAAAATGTCCGCGATATGAGTAATGGAATGTATGATCACAGCATTTTAGCTGTGTATATGTAGTTGTGTCATCTTAAGCGCAGTTGGAAAGTACCTTTATGTACTTGCAGCTCATTTTGATTTCACACCTTTTTTTTATTTTGTAATTATTATAATCTTCTATTTTTTTGTGATTGTATATTTTGTTCTATTTTTTTGTGTATTATCTTCTATTTTTGTGATCCTTATATACAGCGTGTCCCAGAATTGATGTACATCCCGGAACATGCAATATCCTGATGGAAAAAGACATCGAAAAGTCCTTAACCGTTTTGGGATCCGGGGTTTCGTTTTCGAGATATTAAGAAAAAACCCCGACCAATCAGAGCGCGAGCCTTCCGCTGGAGCTCCCGCGCTAGCGTGGCCGCGCGCCGGGCCGCGCCGCGACTACGAACAAGCAGGCGCGGCATGCATCGAAGGAAATTGCGTAGAATGGCAAATGAAAAAGACTTAACAAAAAAATCTAACCTTTTGCCATGGTTTGTTTGCCATTTAAAGTGAATAATGAGTAAAGGATAAATGGATGAAAATCATGTGTAACGTAAAAGGACGAATACACAATTGTTTTTTTAGAAGATTGGAAAATAATAATTATTTGGAGTGAGAGGATAAAGAACATGTAAATTTCCTTTTTTAATAACGTACAAACGGAAAGGTAATGCAACAGGGAACGAGTGAAAAGTGATCGTAGTTCGTCATTGTGATAAAAATCCGTAGTTCAATAACGGCCAACACTGTTGTTGATAATGAATAAGTGCGTTTAAAAACTGCGAAGAAAAATTTACATACGGAAATTTGGAGAGTTATCACCGGAAATAAGCCATAGCCTGCGTTAAATTTAAAAAATATTAGTCGCCAATAATGTAATTAAAACTCACCCTTTCGGAAATTCACCTGCAGCTTGAAAACCTGTGTCACTAGGTCACCGAACAGATCCTGGTCGTCGACAGACGCACCGAGTGCACAGCTGTTCTAAGGTACACGACACCATGCAAAGTTAAGGGTCGCAACGTCAAGTGCGTCCGGATTAATGCACCGAATTCACTGCACTGCACGCCTACTAACACTGATCACTTAATTTATTTTTCATACAACGCGTTGTTCTTACGTTATAAAAATTGGTGGCAATGAATTTTTACTTGGCGTTTGGAGCCGTGAGTATTCCCGCGCAAATTGTTACGCTGCAGCACTTGCGTCCACGTTGTTCGGGGGGTACACCGAGAACATCGCGTAATACTCTTGAGCAGAGAACATTTCTGCGACGTGATTGCTTACTGACTGACAAGATTTTTTCCAAGCGACTTCTTCTACCCCCAAATAGATTCTCTCGTTCCATTATGAGTTGACCCCCACCAGGCCAAGAGGCTTCAGGTAAAAAGAAACACACGTGTTTCGCAGAAGTGCAACGAACGGGCTATCGCGCTCTTTAACAAAAGTCCGCGTTCCGTCCTTTTGCTGCCAATGTACCCATTGCTTCGAGGTAGGCAGCAGACACCACGTGTTTCGGTTCGAACGGGTCCGAAGAGAAGAGAAACAGAAAGTCTTCGAGTTGCTATAAGGAAGAAAATCCTGTTTCCTGTTTCCCTTTTCCGATACCCTGAGTTCACGTCTGCTACGAGGCGGAACCAATTAAGCCATAAATTACCCAAAACTGTAGGAAACCGTTGTCTACCGTCGACTAGCGGGACAATACGGTCATAAACCGCGACCCTAGCGAAATGCTCTGGCCGATCAGCCTGATTAATTTTTGGAAACTAGCAATTTAAAAGTATTGCAGGAGAATGACACTGTTCTTTATAATAATCAGATTTGTAAGTTCCAGCTTGTCCTTATCTTGATTATTTGTTGAAAAATGTCGTTGCTCAATGGAAACCACGAGAAGGTGGTGGGCTTTTTCCATCAGGAGAGGTTAAGGATGGGTCAGGAGAAATCAAGATAAGGACAAGCTGGAACTTACAAATCTGATTATTATAAAGAACAGTGTCATTGGCCAAGAGTGGGTTAGTAAGATTCTCCTGCAATCCTTCTGTCGAATTGTTTTTTGACCTGACTGAAGACCTGGGGTCGTAGCGGTACGGTCAGCTGACTGTAATCGCGCGCGGTTGCTTTACCTGAGACGGGGCGCCCCATTGTCTTCAAGAGCTTACTGCGACGTTAATATCAGCTGCGTTACTCTAGAAATAAGCTTAATTTACAAAAAACATATCAGCGAATGTGGTAGTACTTTTTCGGATTTTTATAATCGCGACCTCGAAGTGAAACGGTAAAGGACTTTTCGATGTCTTCCGGCATCAGGATAATGCATGCCCCGGATTGTCCCTCAATTCAGGGACAATACGCGATGACATATTCCGTGCGAGAGAAGGTAGGCTTAAAGTTCGATTGGTCCCGAACTAACCAATCGGGCCTGCTTATCTCTCTTGTCTAAACACGCGCTCGAATTTCAAAACTAAAGCACGCGTCGACGTATTCGGCGCGAGAGACTGTGGGCTTGAAGTCCCATTGGCCACGAACTAACCAATCGGGCCTGCTTATCTCTCTTGTCTAAACACGCGCTCGAATTTCAAAACACAAGCACGCGTCGACGTATTCGGTGCGAGAGAAGGTAGGCTTGAAGTTCGATTGGTCCCAAACTAACCAATCGGGCCTGCTTATCTCTCGTGTCTAAACACGCGCTCGAATTTCAAAACTAAAGCACGCGTCGACGTATTCTGTGCGAGAGAAGGTGGGCCTTGGGGAGGAGATATTGCTGTGAAGAGGGCCTCTTCAGAACAGTGGCCGTTTGGGAGGGATGTAGGGCCAATCGGACTTCAAGCCCATCGTCTCTCGCACGGAATACGTCGACGCGTGCTTTTGTTTTGAAATTCGAGCGCGTGTTTATACTCGAGAGATAAGGGATCCGCCTTTAATTTGAAGGTAGGACGAAGCAGGCGGGACAACGCGCAGTCAGCGAACTACATGCTCTCTTTCTTCCTGTGTCTCTTCGCGAGCCGTGTTGATGTTAAATAATACTTTTAAATTGCTAGTTTCCAAAAATTAATCAGGCTGATCGGCCAGAGCATTTCGCTAGGGTCGCGGTTTATGACCGTATTGTCCCGCTAGTCGACGGTAGACAACGGTTTCCTACAGTTTTGGGTAATTTATGGCTTAATTGGTTCCGCCTCGTAGCAGACGTGAACTCAGGGTATCGGAAAAGGGAAACAGGAAACAGGATTTTCTTCCTTATAGCAACTCGAAGACTTTCTGTTTCTCTTCTCTTCGGACCCGTTCGAACCGAAACACGTGGTGTCTGCTGCCTACCTCGAAGCAATGGGTACATTGGCAGCAAAAGGACGGAACGCGGACTTTTGTTAAAGAGCGCGATAGCCCGTTCGTTGCACTTCTGCGAAACACGTGTGTTTCTTTTTACCTGAAGCCTCTTGGCCTGGTGGGGGTCAACTCATAATGGAACGAGAGAATCTATTTGGGGGTAGAAGAAGTCGCTTGGAAAAAATCTTGTCAGTCAGTAAGCAATCACGTCGCAGAAATGTTCTCTGCTCAAGAGTATTACGCGATGTTCTCGGTGTACCCCCCGAACAACGTGGACGCAAGTGCTGCAGCGTAACAATTTGCGCGGGAATACTCACGGCTCCAAACGCCAAGTAAAAATTCATTGCCACCAATTTTTATAACGTAAGAACAACGCGTTGTATGAAAAATAAATTAAGTGATCAGTGTTAGTAGGCGTGCAGTGCAGTGAATTCGGTGCATTAATCCGGACGCACTTGACGTTGCGACCCTTAACTTTGCATGGTGTCGTGTACCTTAGAACAGCTGTGCACTCGGTGCGTCTGTCGACGACCAGGATCTGTTCGGTGACCTAGTGACACAGGTTTTCAAGCTGCAGGTGAATTTCCGAAAGGGTGAGTTTTAATTACATTATTGGCGACTAATATTTTTTAAATTTAACGCAGGCTATGGCTTATTTCCGGTGATAACTCTCCAAATTTCCGTATGTAAATTTTTCTTCGCAGTTTTTAAACGCACTTATTCATTATCAACAACAGTGTTGGCCGTTATTGAACTACGGATTTTTATCACAATGACGAACTACGATCACTTTTCACTCGTTCCCTGTTGCATTACCTTTTCGTTCGTACGTTATTAAAAAAGGAAATTTACATGTTCTTTATCCTCTCACTCCAAATAATTATTATTTTCCAATCTTCTAAAAAAACAATTGTGTATTCGTCCTTTTACGTTACACATGATTTTCATCCATTTATCCTTTACTCATTATTCACTTTAAATGGCAAACAAACCATGGCAAAAGGTTAGATTTTTTTGTTAAGTCTTTTTCATTTGCCATTCTACGCAATTTCCTTCGATGCATGCCGCGCCTGCTTGTTCGTAGTCGCGGCGCGGCCCGGCGCGCGGCCACGCTAGCGCGGGAGCTCCAGCGGAAGGCTCGCGCTCTGATTGGTCGGGGTTTTTTCTTAATATCTCGAAAACGAAACCCCGGATCCCAAAACGGTTAAGGACTTTTCGATGTCTTTTTCCATCAGGATATTGCATGTTCCGGGATGTACATCAATTCTGGGACACGCTGTATACCCTTATACTCTTATACAGGGTGTCCCAAAAATGTCGGAGTTCCTTGAAAGGGGTGATTCAGGGGGTGATTTGAAACAACTTTTTCCTTAGCGAAAATATTGTCCGAAGCTTCGTTAACGAGATGTTAACAAAAAAACCCGACCAATCAGAGCGCGCGCTTTCCGCCCGAGCTCCCGCGGTAGCGTTGGCTACACGGTAGGCGGCTGCGCTTGTACTACCAACGTACGAACAAGCAAGTGGCATGAATCGAAGGAAACTGCGTCACACATTTTTTTCTTAAAGCAGAATCTTAAATAATAATTATTTGAAGCGAGATGACTAGAAATTCGTAAATTTCGTTTTCAAATAACGCATAAACGAAAAGGTAATGTAACAGAAAATGTACGACAAGTGATCGTAATTCGTTATTGAGGTAAAAATCCGTAGTTTAATAACGGCCAACACAACTAAATTTAAAAAATAATATTAGGTGTATGAATAAATTCTTTCCAACTGGATTTACATAATCGGACTTCAAGCCCACCGTCTCTCGCACCGAATACGTCGACGCATGCTTTTGTTTTGAAATTCGAGCGCGTGTTTATACTCGAAAGATAAGGGATCCGTCTTTAATTTGAAAGTAGGACGAAGCAGGCGGGACTACGCGCAGTCAGCGAACTACATGCTCTCTTTCTTCCCGTGTCTCTTCGCGAGCCGTATTAATGTTGAATAATACTTTTTAATTGTTAGTTCCCAAAAATTAATCAGGCTGATGGGCCAGAGCATTTCGCTAGGGGCGCGGTTTATGACCGTATTGTCCCGCGAGTCGGCGATAGAGACCGATTTCCTACAGTTTTGGGTAATTTGTGGCTTAACTGGTTCCGCCTCGTAGCAAACGTGAACTCAGGGCACCGGAAAACGGAAACAGGAATGGTATGCCTTTTCTCCGTTTTAACAATTCGAAGATTTTCTGTTTCTCGTCTCTTCGGACCCTTTCGAACCGAAACACGTGGTGTCTGCTGTCTATCTCTAAGCAATGGGTACATTGGCAGTAAAAGGACGGAGCGCGGGCTCTTGTGAAAGTGTAGGATGGTTCGTTCGTTGCACTTCTGCAAAACACGTGTGTTTCTAAAATGTGCTGGCTTCTTTTTATCTTAAGCCTCTTGTCCTGGTGGGAGTAAACTCATAATGGAACGAGAGAAACTACTTGGGGGTAGAGGAAGTTGCTTGGGAAAAAATCCTCTCAGTCAACTAGTAATCTCGTCCCAGAAATGTACTCAGCTGAAGATTATTACGCGATGTTCTGGGTGTACGTCCGGAACAACGGAGACGTAAGTGCTACTGTGCGAGCGTTGGCACTGGAATACCCGCGCATCCAAACCCCAAGCAAGGGTACGATTCGGCGTTTGGCGTCAAAATTATGATGGACGGGGTTGATGATGACGCGAGGCAGTGATATGGGTAATCGGCCTGGTTCGGGGCCACCAATTTTTATAACGTAGGAACCACACGTTCCATGAAAAATAAATTAAGTGATCAGTGTTAGTAGCAGTGCAGTGATGTGAATATTCGGTACATTAACCCGGACGCACTTGACGTTGCGACCCTTACCTTCGGGTGGTGTCTTGCGAATACCTGCGATCAGCTGAGCACTGGGCGCTACCCTACCATAAATCTTTTCGTCCACCGATGACCAGGATCGGTACAGTGACCCAGTGACATAGGTTTCCGAAAAGGAAGGAAAGGAATGTCCGAATGGGTGAGTTTTATTTAATTTATTGGTGATTATTAGGTGTAGAAATAAATTCTTTCCGATTTTGGGGTACAATAACTGTTTGATTTAAAAAATGTGAAAGCGACTCAATCATCGAAATAATTTCCCCTATTATTAATTACCTTTTGCCATTTTTCTGGCAGCTTACGAATATCACCGCGGTAGCTTTGTACTGATTATGTAAATCCAGTTGGAAAGAATTTATTCATACACCTAATATTATTTTTTAAATTTAGTTGTGTTGGCCGTTATTAAACTACGGATTTTTACCTCAATAACGAATTACGATCACTTGTCGTACATTTTCTGTTACATTACCTTTTCGTTTATGCGTTATTTGAAAACGAAATTTACGAATTTCTTGTCATCTCGCTTCAAATAATTATTATTTAAGATTCTGCTTTAAGAAAAAAATGTGTGACGCAGTTTCCTTCGATTCATGCCACTTGCTTGTTCGTACGTTCGTAATACAAGCGCAGCCGCCTACCGTGTAGCCAACGCTACCGCGGGAGCTCGGGCGGAAAGCGCGCGCTCTGATTGGTCGGGTTTTTTTGTTAATATCTCGTTAACGAAGCTTCGGACAATATTTTCGCTAAGGAAAAAGTTGTTTCAAATCACCCCCTGAATCTCCCCTTTCAAGGAACTCCGACATTTTTGGGACACCCTGTATACCTACCCTTATACCCTTACACCCTTAAATACCGTTATACCCTTATATTCATATATATTCCCTTACACCCTTATACTCTTATATATACACCCTTCTATACCTTTATAACTTTACACCCTTATATACCCTTATACTCTTATATACCCTTATATCCTTACATCCTTATGCCCTTACACCCTTATATACCCGTATACCCTTACACCCTCATACCTTTATATACCCTTATATACCGTTACACCTTTTATCATTTACCGTTATACCCTTACACCCTTTACCCTTGCACCCTTTACCCTTGCACCCTTTACCCTTGCACCCTTTACCCTTGCACCCTTTACCCTTGCACCCTTTACCCTTGCACCCTTTACCCTTGCACCCTTTACCCTTGCACCCTTTACCCTTGCACCCTTTACCCTTGCACCCTTTACCCTTGCACCCTTTACCCTTGCACCCTTTACCCTTGCACCCTTTACCCTTGCACCCTTTACCCTTGCACCCTTTACCCTTGCACCCTTTACCCTTGCACCCTTTACCCTTGCACCCTTTACCCTTGCACCCTTTACCCTTGCACCCTTTACCCTTGCACCCTTTACCCTTGCACCCTTTACCTTTTATACCTTTTATTATCCTTTACCCTTATACCCTAATATATTTTCATATTTCACTGTTGAGCATCGGAAAATATTATTCGTGAAATTCGATTTTGAAAAAATGCAAATTTTCAACTTAGAACATCTTTTGAGTTCAAACAGTAATAGTTATTCGGTTGCTTGTTACGTCAAATTATTCTATGAACTCTCGCGATTACAACGATATAAGTTATTATTGCATTATTAGACGCAACCCCAGACGCAATTTTTTCTCCTAGGCTGTTTCGAGTTTCGAAAATTTGATTTTTTGGCCCACCCTACTACCCATACCGACAAATGAAAAGCATATATATATGTTTAATATTTAATATATATTCATATATTATTTATACATAATTATTTATATTTTTTATAAATTACGGCCGCCACGACCGCGAGCACGGCACTGTGCCAGGACCAGCGCTTGGAGCGTGCTCGCTTGCGCGCGGAGGCTGCGAGCCTGCTCCCGCACCACCTGAAGGGCCGCCCAGTGCTGTTGCTGGGCCCTCACCCTCCAGTCACTCCTCTTGTGCCGCCGGGTTGCATATCTTTCTGTAATCAGTATAATAAAATAATTAGAGTCACTTTTATTTTATCTGTTATGTAAATAATTAATGCTCAAATCTGGTTCATTTATATGAAAATTTATCTTAATTTTTAAACTTGTTTCCATAAAATTCTGCAATGATTAATTTTCTACCAATTTTTTATTTAATTAAAGTATTAAGCATTAATACCATATGCCGTGGCCGGGCCTTGTGCCGGCTGCTGTGGCGGCGGCGGCGCGGTTGTTGTGGCTGCCAGTGGCAGCAGCGGCGCAGCGGCAAATGCCTGACCTCCCTTCATATAGTCTAAAGTGAACAATTTTTACATTGTTAAAAAATAAAAGGATATCCAATGAAACTATTAATTAAAAGAACGAAGAATTAATAATACCGTTTTCCGTGGCTGGAGTTTGCGGAGGCTGCTGTGGGACTGCCACCACGGCAGCTGATTGGCTGCCATTGGCAGTCGCCATTACAATATCGTCCTCAGAATCTAAAAAATAAATTAAAATAAATGTATATATACAATTTTTTTATTAATTAATTAATTCTTCTGTAAGTTTATCATAATAAAACTTACTAGACAGTAGGGCGGCCTCCTGTGTATTCTAAAAAAATAATAAACAATTAATTAGTAAAAAAAGATGAAAAGTTCATAAAAGCGGCGTATGAAAGAAGAAAGAAAGTCATAAATTAACTATCAGTGGAAGTAGATAGTAACTGTATAGCAAGTAATACCACAAGGAGACATATTAGTCACGTTGAAGCATATTTCTAACTTATAACACCATCGATTAGAAACATCAAACATATCTGAGTTGAACGTAAACGAACATGTAAACTACTTTGTCCACGTTAAATGTCAGTGGACGTAGACCGTAACTGTACAACAAGTAATACACCAAGAACATATTGGATACATAGAAGCATATTTTAACTCAGATGTGTTTCATATTTATAATATTTATAATAAATGTCTCACGAATAAAACTAACGAATTCAGATAACAGGACTAGAGTATATATATGAATAATAATAATAATAATCTGCTACGAGTATACACTTACTGACAAAAGCTAAGAAACAAAATAGTCGTTTAGGATTTACTGTATATTCTTCATCTTCTGAGATACATACATTGGAAATAAAATTAGCACAAAGAGATAATATTTCATACGTCAATATACAGTAAATGTTTTTTCGAATATACGTGTCTAAAGACTACAATTAATTTTGGTCGCCGAAACGAAACACACGCCTTGTGACAAATGTTAAGAAACATGTGTACTTCTGGAGTAAGTCAAGTTCGCAATGTAAACAAACATGTTCGGAGACGGTCACTGACCGTCGGTCAGTCTCCTTCCTGATATCAACGAAAGTGGTTTGTATTATAACCTGGATTGAATATGGCAAAAAGGCAACATTTAACTGAAACCATGAAAGAAAGAATAGTTAAAATGTTTAAAGAAGGTCAGAGAAAAGTTGACATTGCAAAAGTGTTTGGTGTGAATCGTTGCGTTATCACGAAGATTATAAAACGATTTCAAGAGCACAGAACTATTAAAACGGCGCCACGAACCGGTAGACCGCGAAAAACAAGTAAATTTGTTGTTAAAAGTGATTATAAATTATGTTCCTTAACTTTTGTCACGTATGTTTCTTAACTTTTGTCACAAGGCGTGTGTTTCGTTTCTGCGACCATAATTAATTGTAGTCTTTAGACACGTATATTCGCAAAAACATTTATTGTATATTGACGTATGAAACGTTATCTCTTTGTGCTAATTTTGGTTCTAATGTATGTATCTCAGAAGATGAAGAATATACAGTACATCCTAAACGATTATTTTGTTTCTTAACTTTTGTCAGTAAGTGTATATGAAAATAGTAATTCTATTACTCACATTGTCTTGCTTCGACATGATGATATTTACTGATCGTTTGAAGACAGGGATACGTTAGTCAGCTTCGCTGATGGTGGGGGAAACACCAACAAGGAGGCTCCTGTAGGTATTTCCCCCTCCATAAGCCCGCCGATCCCTGGCTGAAGGCGCGAAGAAGAACCACAACAAGCTGAAGGTGGCCCAGATGCTAGTTAAACATTCGAAACATTCGACAATGCAAGAGCATTGTCAGCCATACATACAATCATAACAGTAAGTATTTAGTGAATATCGATCTATCGATTGAAATTCTTCATTACGTTTCATTACAATATCAGACAAAAGTTGAAATACTTGAATAGCTACGTCTTACGCATAGTAAATCTAGATGTAAGGAATTCGAACGACAGTTGGAGTCTTATTTTTAATCCTGGGAAGGTATTTTTCACTTTACAAATGCTTTCTCAAGCATTATTTGCTAAACTTTTGGCAGTGAAAATGCCCAGAATTCACAATTTTCTCAAGTTATAATTTATTTCTTTAAAACGGTGTAGAGAAAATAATTGAAACTCGGCAGATATTTTCATCTACCCATATACTGCATGTACAAAAAAATTTAAAACATTGGTACTATTTCTTCAACATTTTTTCAGATGATTTATTCGTCAAGATCGTCTCTTTCCATAAGAGTACGTGTAAAATCAGTGAAAATTAAAATCGTTATAACTCAGTAACCGTTTAGTGAATTCGTTTAAAAGTTTTGGAGCACATCAGTAAGGTTAAAAAGAAAAAAAGAATAATTGTCACGTCCTGGGTGGTGAGGTTTATGGAAGTCACCTTGTTTGGGTGGATATCGAAGATTTAGGCACGAAACCCTATTTCGCTGCGCTGAGGGGTAGTGAAGGCTTAGGCACGAAACCCAGTTTCGCAACGCTGAGGGGTAGCGAAGCCTTTGCAACGAAACCCTGTTTCGCTTGCTCTAAGGGTAGCAGGGATTAGGCACGAAACCCTGTTTCGCGACGCTGAGGGGTAGCGAAGCCTTTGGAACGAAACCCTGTTTCGCTTGCTCTAAAGGTAGTTGGGATTAGGCACGAAACCCTGTTTCGCGACGCTGAGGGGTAGCGAAGCCTTTGGAACGAAACCCTGTTTCGCTTGCTCTAAGGGTAGTTGGGATTAGGCACGAAACCCTGTTTCGCGACGCTGTGGGGTAGCGAAGCCTTTGGAACGAAACCCTGTTTCGCTTGCTCTAAGGGGTAGCAGGGATTAGCACGAAACCCTATTTCGCAACTTTAATCGACCAGGGAAGGTTGGGAAGTAACCGCTCACCCTAGGGACACCCGTTAGGGTATTCGTGGTTTATTCTTAGGCTTTGGTAATTGGCTTAACTACTGCATGGCAAAAGAAACACCCGTATGGTAGTTCTTCTAAATAGACGTAGTAACGGCCATGCGGGACTCTGAGTGAAAGAAAGTTGTAAACACTGATAAGAGATCCCGAGGTTCGCGAAGGAAGAACAGCCGTTGCAAGGCCGGTTAGGATTCCTGGTATTCGGTGGCCAATTGCGAGAATTTAAACAGTTTAAGTAAATAAAACCGTTATTTATTGGCTGCGAGCGAATAAGCAATGCACTATTGGCGCAACAGCAGTTTACAATAATGCTTGGACATCAAGCATGAGCACAAAACATTTATATAATGGTAGTTGCAAATATAGGCATAAGATGAATTAGTATTAAAGATAACAAGTTAATATTAAGCGATAGGGTTAAGCAATGATATAATTAAGTGGTAATGTAAGCAATAGACACAATATAAAGCGATAACGTAGCAATTAAATGATATATGTTAATAACAAAAGAAAATAAAGTAAAGCTAAGAGCGTAAGCAAAGGAGCATGATATAATGCGATAGGATTAGTAATTACAAAATAAAGAGCGCTTACAATGGTAGCGGAGGTGATGCTCAGTGGGGCGTTGCACTGAAGCGAATACTTTAGTAAGAGATTGAATTTTTAAAATGATTAGTGAATGTCGGCTTGTTGTACTAACTGAACTGTGTCCGCGGTCCAGCGGCGCTGGTATTTATACAAAGCGATGGAATGTTGGTATGTGGGGGGAATTTGCGGTATGCGTGATGATTCATCTTTAAAATATGTGTTATGTAATCGGCACGTGTTGATGACTCATGCGTAAGGTATGTGTCGTTATGGTGTATTTCGGGGGTCTTTCGGGGCTTTGAAAACGGAATACTCCACCTGTTGGATGGTTTGGAGGATTTTGATTGGGGGGTTTGAAATGTGGAGGTTTGTATAGGTTAGTTGTAGGGAGGGGTCTCGAGTTAAACGAGTTTTGGCGAGGGACTTGTCTAAGGTTTGAATGTGGGAAGAGTTCGCGCCTCGAAGGCCGAAGAGGGGAAGGGGATTTCGAATTTGATCATCTGGAGATGGGGACCGCTAAGGTACATCGTCCAGACAACCCGGTGGTTGGGAAAGGGTTAAGAATTGAGATTTCATAGGTAGTTGTGTGGTTGTGAGGGAATTTATATGGAAGATGTTGATTAGGACCGCGCGAAAAATAGTGGGACGTCACATAATCTCACGAATTTTCATCAACTAGGAACTATTTTGAAAATAGGTCCAATACATCCTTAAGTAACATTACGTTTTCTTGTCATTTTATATATATATATTGTTGCGAGCACCGGGTATAGGCCCGTGCATAGCCTGCTGGTGCTCGCAGCGGAAGACAGAAGTGGATCCACCCCCTTCGAGAAGACTATCAGGACGACGCCGTAGACTGTCTGGTACCGAACGCCATAGCGTTCGGACGCACGGGTTGTACTGTCGTTTACTAGTTGTACCAAATATAGTTGTATCGTGCACCCGTGTTTATCATTCTTTACTCCTTTGCATCGGGGTGGTCGGTGTTGGAAACACCCCGGCGCAACACTGGTGTCAGAAGTGGGATCCGTGGCCACGGATACCGAAGAAACGCAAGGAGCTGTCGCGTGCGATACGCGAGGAGCGGTTGCGGGCCAAACACAAGGAGCTGTTGCGTGCGATACGCAAGGAGCCGTTGCGTTGCGACGCGTCTCCCTCTCCGAGGACGGAAGAGGATTCAACATTCGGTCTGCAGCTGGACAACGAGGGACATCTATTCTTTTGCAAGCTTCCGGGGGCAATGCCTCAGCTCTGGAGTACCTAGAGCAGATTTTTTTTACTGCTTATACCTCCAGGTGTTCGAAATGGTTAGCTGACCACTGCCAAGGGGGCCTGGAAAAACTCCCTTCCTCTTCCCGACAACAGGGGTAGAAGGCTTGACCGTCCTCATTACGAGGTAATGACTCCTTTAGTTCGTTCCGGACGTGATCACACAGAATACGTCCGGAACTTAACAGTGGGGGCCACGCGAAGGCAGAGTCACAAGCATCTATGCTTCGGTCTTTCGGCGTTCAAGTTGTCATTGCTGAGTCGTGTTTACTGCACAGCGTTTTGCGTTCGAGACTTGTTGGTTAGCACCGTTTTGGCGAAGTTCCGGAACTCCCGTGATAGGTTGACGTTCGATACAAGGCCGGCTTCCACCGTCGGCCATTGCTGGCCGCTGGCTTCCGCCGCATGCTTTAGGAGTTCTCTCGCCTCATTGTGCCTTGGACAGTGGAACAGTACGTG